>CM057341.1:732312891-733512891 GCA_030015575.1 Agapanthus africanus | reverse complement strand
GTAGCCGACCAGGACTGATCCAGGGGACAGTACCCTCATATATTTTTACGAGTAGTTGCATATAAAAAGGATTTCAAAATCAAGCTATAGCCTCACTATTTTGACATGTCTGAGATGACACTGAAATCTTTTAAATTGTAAACCTCTTAACACTATTCATTAAAATAGCAGGACGTATATCTTAAATAAGATATCTATTATATTTCATACTATCACGTCTACTTTAAGCTGTGACATATCTATTCCGCGGTTATTTTAAAGAAGAGGTTTATATATATTTATATATATATATATATATATATATATATATTTGGTTACATTGGGCTTATACCTAGGTACAGGTCATTTGCATTTGATATATTCTACTTGGGATTGCATGATAGTTAGTGTTGTATTATGATACATATGTATATCATATAATATTAGTACAGATAATGATATTACTATATTTATGACTTAGGTATCGTCGTGCATTTTGATTTCTACCTTTAGACGTATATTTATTCACTGAGTTGGCAACTCATCCCCGTTGTACTACAGTTTCTTGCAGGTTTTACCGCTTGGAGTATTAGCGGCTTCGGCATACATTCTTTTCGGTGATTGATTGGTAAGTGGGTTACTATTGTATCGTACTCACACTTGTTTATTCATATATTCTTGCATCTAGTGAAAACTCCATAAACTTAGAAATGGTATATTGCGGACATAGAAGCGAGACCTAGAGTTTGTGTGTTGTGAGGTCGCACTCATTGGAGTCGACTTCTGGTATAGATTGTTTGGCTGCTCCTTCGTTTGGACGTGGAAGCCTGTAGGGTTACTAGGCACTCTCACAAGGTTCTACAAGGCATCAACCATGCCCGAATCAAATTTTAGACGTGTAGAACAAGCCTAACCAAGATCTTAGACTAGAGATTAGGTGAAACAATAAGCAAGTAAATGACTTTACTTCTAAGAGTTAGGGATTACAACCTTTGTAGTCCGGTCCTTCACTTCAAAAGCTCCGTGTTGTGGTCCCTTCGCTGCGATCATCAAGTTCCCGAACTCTAGAGAGGCTCCACGAAGAGAAAGATGCAAGCTTGCTTCCGATCTTCGATAACAAAGATGATCTATCTTGAAGAAACTTTAACTCAAGCTCTCACTCACTAATCAAGTATTAATGATGTGAACACCCTAATCTAATTGGCTAGATTAGATGAGGATGATGAAGTGGGATTTATGCCCTCTTTTATTTTCATAATCTCACACTAATTCATCACAAAACTCAAAGCTAGAAAGCTTTGCAAGGAGGAAGAAGAAGATGAACTCATTTGTGATGAATAATGAATTGTAATTATAATTACAAATGGAACCATGATTGATAAAAGAAAGGGCTAACCATTGTAGAGAGTTAACTAGGGTTAAGGGTTTGGGTTGGGTTAAAGAATATCTCACAAAATATCAACACATAATATCTTAGCTCAAAACAAAACAAAAGCTTCTAGAAGCTTCATGAAAGAGATAACCCAAATCAAACCCTAACCATATTTAATTTCTACTAATCATGTTGCATTAGTAATCATAACTTGTTACAATATTATATATCACATATATAATATATATTTATAACAAAAGAAAGTAATACAATTAACATATATCGCATTTATATCAATGTATTAACCGGTGAGAAAATGAATCAATGAAGCGAGCCAATATTAGATAATATAATGTAATATATCACATATATAATTATACATTAAATTATCGAATCAACACTTGATCCGACAATCCGGCTATTTCTCAAATAACCGACTAATATATATATCTGTACCGATTCATCGAATCAACACTTGATCCGATGACCCGGCTGATATCAAATATCGTGAGAACAGAATACGGTATCTCATATCGCATAATCCTCGGTCATGCACATATCACATATATGCCCCTACTCCGTTTTTCCTGAGTCAAGAAACCTCTGTGTAGGACTCTAAAGAATCGTCAATACGCCGGCAGTAGGTGATGATCATATCAAACACCCACAAGTTGCAAGCGGTCAGCTAAACGTAACAGCCACCCAGGTATTAAGCGATCAGAAGATCAACAAGCAAGCCTGTACATTCTTCCGCGAATCCAATCAGTAACACACCCGTACAGTCCGGTCTCTTCGTCTGATATGTCGCATATCTCGCCTAGGGGTGGTAAACGTCAGACCCCAGTAGCTTGATAAGTCGTGTCGATATAAGGTCCATAACAGTTCGAGAAACTACTGATAACTCTTACCAGTAAATCTCAGCAACCCTGGCCAGGGATTTCCAGTTATAGCCAATCGAACACAGCGCAACATCAACTCCCTATACCGGGAGAGACGAAACCCCTCCTATCGCTCATTGCCTCTATGTGATTCGGGACTGTACCCAAAAGCCACCTTTTTTCACGCCCTCTTGGACGTGGTATGATGGAAATCAAAGCACAGTGGGAATGACACAAGACTCTATGACGATCTCGGGTCTACAGACTAACCTGTACCAGTGTCACCAGAGAACTGCCATCTGACGTGAGGTATATTACCATCTGGGAGTTCTCGGCGAGTCCGTCCAGTGTACCCAGTCTCCACTGAGCACCCGTATACCTTCTCTGATGTCAAACACCAATGGATATAGGATCATCCATCGCCCATTATATGGGTCAAGAAGCGCATACGCTAGTCTACTCTGGAGTATCGATGCCCTGTCTCAGTACTCCTACGACTAGGAACATTTGAAGAATGTACTTGGCGACTACTCTGTCCCCACTAGTATGATCCGCATCATAGTCCTGGTAGTCGAGTACTCATCCTAAGGGTTTTATCAATATGTAACATAGAGACAATCAAAGTACATGTTAAGATAAAGTGCAACCAGATAGCATACTATCATGTCGAGTAAGAAAGTCCTCTCTATATATGTTCAAGCATCCACTACAATATACATCATATGTACAATAATGGCCTCTAGGGCATACATATAACTAACAATCTCCCACTTGCACTAGGGCCATCTGTTGTGGTATCGCATACCCAACAATTAGCTGTGGTTGAAGTATCTCATACTCAACCATCCCATAAAAGTCTCTACTGGGAAAAAGGCCTTTGTGAGTGGATCCGTGCTGTTGTCCTGTGTGTTTACTCTCCTAATCTCGATCTTCCTGGAGATCAACTATCTCCATGATCGGGTGATACTGCTTAAGAATTATATCTGGATTTCTGATGGGACGGGGGTTCCTAGGCCAAAACCATAACTCCATTATCACACAATGGTTGGAACGAAGTTCATCTTATGAACCAAAATATATCCAGACTGCCTCTTTGGTAGCATCTTTGGTAACGGTATATCTTGCCTTTAATCGTCTAGTAAGTCACGGTATCTAGCTTGGAACTCTTCCAACATACCGTCCGTCCACTGAGGGTAAAGACAATGCCTATGACTGACATTCAGTCGTCCTTATCACCCTGGAACCCTTCCAGTGATTCTCCCCAGGATCTATTGATACCATCTCACTACAACTAGTGAGGATCCTAACATCCAAATAGATCTATCTCATAGATCCATAATCCAGGATTTAGTAGGTATCACCTTGATCCTATATGGAGAACCATTGTGATAAGAGGAGATTGACCGAGCGTAGCATAGGAAACTCCTTTCCTATCAAGAGTATGTCATCCACGTACAATACGAGGATCACCACCATACTGCCTACTACCTTTTTTTATATACAAGGTTCATCTACCATTTTGATGAAGTCAAACTCTTTGACTATCATATCAAAACAGACGTTCCAACTCCGCGATGCCTGATTTATCATATAAAATATCTTGCACACGTTTCCGCTGCTTCCTCTGTCTACGAAGCCCTCTGGCTGTGTACTTATAGACGCTTTCTTCCAAATCATCATTTAGAAAAGCAGCCATGACACCCAACCACCAGATATCGTAGTCATGGTATGTAGCAGTGGCAAGCAGGATCTGGATGGACTTAAGCATAGCTTTGAAAGTCTCAACCTTTCCATGTACACCTAGTAATCTTCTCAAGATATACTTGCTCCTGATGGGGATTTAACCCTTCAGATAAAGCAACCAAAGTCCATATTTTGTTGGTGTATAAGGATTCCATCTCAGATCGCTAAGCATCCAGCCATTCTTACAGAGTCCCACTCCTGATGGCTTGCTCAAAATTAGTTGGGTCATCATCTGATGATGCAATCCTCGCTCTCACTGTCATAGAGAAAACCGAAGTATCTCTTAGGTGGGTGAGGAACCCTACTAGATCGGCGGAGATGCCGAGGTTCGTTGGAAACTATTGAATCCTTTGGTTCTACCAAATTATCAGCTGCAGTTTTGTATAGCTGGAACTCTTTCCATTTCTACCTTATGACCACTAATTTCTTCACAAGAAATTCCTTTTCATAAAGGTGGCATGTTGAGAAATAAAAACACCTTTTGTTCCCCAGTTTGGTAGAAGATATTTCCTTGCGAATGCTTGGGATATCCAACAAACTTCCACAGAACTGACCTTGCCTCGAGCTTGTCCGGATTTTTCTTTTGACATTGGTCGGACAACCCCAAATCTTAACTTCCTTAAGAGACGGGCTCTTCCCATACCATATCACATATGGAGTGGTAGGCATCTGATTTGGTTGGAACCCTATTCAATAGATATGTAACTTCTCAAGTTCATAATCCCAAAAGAAAATAGGCTACTCAGTAGTACTCATCATAGAGCACACCATATCACATAAGGTGTGATTGGTCCGTCCCGATATACCGACGTGCTGTGGTGTATACGGAGGAGTAATGCTGAGAGAGAATCTCATTCTCCTTTAGAATATTCTAGGAATTCCGTGCTCAAGTATTCTCCTCCTTGATCTCATCAAAGGACATAATACTTATACCCGTCTTTGGTTCTCTATTTCTAACTTATATTCATTGAATTTCTCAAAAGTTCCAGACTTGTGTTTCAACAGGAACATATGTCCGGATCTTGAGAGATAATCAGTGAATGTAATTAAGTACAAAGAACCGATCTTGGTATGTGTAGACAGGGGACATTTATACATCAGCATGTATCAATCCTAAGAGTTCACTAACTCTATCTCTGTTTGAATAAACGGAGCTATGGTCATCTTATCTTTGTGACATGACTGGCAAGTTTTACAAGATGTAAATCCAAACTAATTTAAATATGCATCTTTATGTAACTTTAGCTAGTCGGGTCGCATTGATATGAACTAGTCTACAATACCTCAAGAAAGATTCGTTCATTTCTGAACTCTTCCTCTTGTGTCTGTTCTGTACATTAAGAACTGTGGTTTGATTTAGAACGTCTATGCTTTTAGATAACGTGCCTGAACCGATCAACACTTGATATAGTAAATGTTCAAAATATTATCCAACAATACAAAATTATATCCTTCTTTACTAATAAAGAGACTGATATGATGTTGTATATCAGGTTCGGTATCTAATAACATTCGTTCAAAATCAATGTATTCTGGTAATACAGGGTGATAACTGCCAACAGTCTTGGCTGCAACACTTGCATCATTTCTAACTCTTGAAACTTATCATCCGTTCTCCATTCTCTACATATCTGTAGCCCATGTAACAAATTACATTTGCGGGATCCTGATCCGGTATCTCATACCCAGGACGTAAAGGATATTGAGAAACAGTTCTCGGTAATGAACACACCCGAAGAAGATGCATCAGCATGCACTTTCTTCGTTTGGGTGGCACGGGAATTCTGCTAATCCTCTATTTCCTGCTCTGTCTTATAACAATTATAAGTTGGAGCGGAACCAACGTTCCCTAGCGCAGTATAACAAGCGGGTTCAGTCAAAACATCCGTATTATTATCTTGATTAAGGCGTGACATGGTCGCTACCTGGAGAGAGATAGACGAAAACACTCAGCGTATGCTCTTGCAAGATTAGATTGGTTATTAATATATCTAATCAGAATGTCTCCTACTGTTTTAGTCAAATATTTCTTCAAACCTTAAAAGGAAAGACTAGCCGGGATTAATTACACTCTACAAGTTTGCCAATCTTTCAGCCAGGCCAGTGCCGGTACTTTGAGGGAGGTTCCCCGCGCTTTCGCACGGACCTAATTAAAGTAAACCTCATTTTCCCAGAGGCATAACCCCGTTGACACCTTTCTAGACACCTACTTGATCGGCTAATTGTAATGTGTAAAACTCTCCCAGTAGTAACTCTTACTCGCAGCGGGTATCTGGATCCAACTATCTCATAGAAGGTATGTAATCTCATCGCAAAATTCAACTCTTGAAATTCCCAATAATATTTTGCCCCTAGTGACTTATGACCTTAACTATGGTCAACAAAGTCATATGACTGTTCTAATTAATCACATCATATGTTATATAAAAAACATCACTCAGCTACCGTACACTGCGCCTTAACTATGGTCAACAAACGCAGCACGAATACTAAGTACTCTATTTCGTAAAATGACGGAGGGTTACGGCAGGTTTTTAAGAAAACCCTTTGCGTAATGAACTTGATATCGTTGTAGAATCGAGTGATTTTTAATGGAATATTTTTGAAACCTTTTCTAGTTTTGCTAAAGAGGTCACTCCCGGTGAAGGGATCTCGGCTCTTTCCTCATCGAATAAGGTGCAGGATATTTCATAAACATCACTATGCAAAGCAAAAACTATAAAAATAATCAAAAGACAAACCGAGTTTGTAGCATCTGCTAGTTTCGCTAAAGAGGTCACTCCCGGTGAAGAGATCTCGGCTCTTTCCTTATCGAATAAGGTGCTGGATGTTCTACAAGGAACACCGTGATGCAAAGCAAGAACTAGAGCTACCAGTTTTTGAGACAAGTTTCTACAACATCTTTAGGTTTCTTTTAGTTTCATTAATCTCATTAATGAAGTCCCATTTTATTATGCTTCACAAGTATCACATTTGAAACGAAATCAGCAATATAACATATATCTCATATATATAATATAAACATTCGTCTCAGGCAGTAATATGATCTCATCACAGAACATTGCAGCAGAAGATAACATATGAAATATTGGATATACTAGGATTTCCGTGTTTTATGCGAGCCTGTATAAAACGCGGATTCCACGGTCGCGATGAATAGCCAAACCCACATCCCTAGACCCCTACGAGAGCGGCAAGCAACACTGCTAATTCTAGGGTTAGGAGACCCGGTCTCGACTTCCCGAGATGGTCTCCCACTGGACCCTAGAACCCGGTTACTTGTGCTCCCCGCCTTGGGTCTACCTAATGCGGAAAAGTAAATAATATACAATGGTGACATCATTCTCAGCCCGGAAGTGCCCCAATAAAAGAATATTACATACAATGAATTTTACATGAATGAAAAAGAAAAACTCTCATCTCACATAAAACCCCGGCTATTCAAAACACAATGATCCAATATAACATATCACAGCAACACATAATATCACATATCATCAACGTAAGTAAATATGCGTATCCCAATTGTCGTTGATGTATAGCAACGAAACCGGCGATACACCACATATTACACTTACGGTCACAGAAAAGAAAATGTAAAACTACAACAATTGGATTCCGCAATCTCCTTAGACATCTCATGCCTAACCAAATGAATTCCTTAGACATCGCATGCCTAACAATTATAAAGCCCGCATTTTAGTCTCAATATCGAAAACTCTTTTCAATATCTAGTCGGGCAATTCAACAAGATTCCCGACATCCTGATTGAATGCTCGTCGAAAACTTTAGTAGACGGCCGCACCCCTGATGCCATCGACGAAGTGCACTGAGGTGGAACACCGCTGCCGCGAGCACCCGAACGGATACTTTTGGCGACGGGGTTCTCCTACAGTCACTTGGTCGGTGCTATGGGGCGTGGCTATCTATTAAGTTTTCCGGCGAGTATCCGCGTACGCTACGTGATTGCGACGGACTTTTGATCACATCAAAATCCTGTGGCAACCGATCAAATGAGACTAAACCGCTAAATTTACAACATTCAAATTAGTTATCTCATAACTACTTGTGGATTCCAAATATTGTATCATATTCTAGATATATAGAAAATGTAAAACTTTCCGATCGAATAAACAAACACCCAAGATTTCCCAAATAGTTCTCAACACTTGAAATTAGTTTAAAAGCATCCATCACATGCCACAGTACCAATGGTCCAGCCATAGAAGGGTCAAACCAATGCCTCACATGTGGAAACGCCGTACTGCCACAAACCCTAAGGTTTAGAGGCGGTTCAGACGGTCACATAATCGAGTTAAGGTTTGTGTTTTTCTAGAGGGTCCACCGCGTTACTTGCACGACTGTGAATGTTCTTTAACTAAGGAAAAATCAAATACTTGGAAATTTTCCGGTAGAGGGAAAAGTGAGATATTGATATCCGTTCGAACTTTTTAACACGTTCTAAATTACCCGGAAAAACTAAACGAAGTTAAATTTTCCGATCGAATCAACGAGTTCACAATACATCCCAGAAAACTCAACACTTGAGCAGAATTAAAAATTCCCAGAACTATGAAAAAGGACCCAAGAATTAAGACCTGAAGTATCAGACCCCAACTCCAAAATTTGGCCGCGGAACAGCCGCCAAACGCGTGGTTTGGCCGCGGTTCCATGATCACGTGAGCGAGTTGGTGGTCCGTACTTCACAGTAATTCTTAGATTTACCTGCTTTATTTTCTGAGTATTTTTAATACGAAAAAATCAACATTTTAAAAAATTTCCAGAGAAGGCGTTCATATCGGGGTTTCGGGGTTCGATTGGACTTTAAACTTCGTCTAGACTTCGCCGAAAGCTCTAGTTTGGCTCTGATAACACTGTAGGGTTATTAGACACTCTCACAAGGTACTACAAGGTATCAACCATGCCCGAATCAAATTTTAGACGTGCCGAACGAGCCTATCCAAGATCTTAGGCAAGAGATTAGGTGAAACAATAAGCAAGTAAACGACTTTACTTCTAAGAGTTATGGATTACAACCTTTGTAGTCCGGTCTTTCACTTCAAAAGCTCCGTGTTGTGGTCCCTTCGCTGTGATCATCAAGTTCCCGGACTCTAGAGAGGCTCCACGAAGAGAAAGATACAAGCTTGCTTCCGATCTTCGATAACAAAGATGATCTACCTTGAAGAAACTTTAACTCAAGCTATCACTCACTAATCAAGTATTAACACTACTAGAAATAAGGGTTGCCCCTACGGATTTACCTGTAGGGGTAACTCACTGCCCCTACGGATATCTCCGTAGGGGCAAAAAATTAATCTGTAGGTGCAAACGCCGTAGGTGCAAGTTGAAGCCCTGAACTAGCCCCTACGGTCAAAAACTTGCCCCTACGGAGTTCTATGTAGGTACATTTGCACCTACGGATTAGGGCGTAAGGGAAAAAAAGTTATTTTATTTACGATTATTTTAATTATATTAACTGTACCTACGGATATATCCGTAGGTCCAAGTAGTATCCCCTACGGATATATGCGTAGGTACTTAGCCGTAGGGGCAAAATATCAGGATTCCTGATATTTTGCCCCTACGGGTATATCCGTAGGGTTTTTTTTGCCCCTACAGATAAATCCGTAGGGGCAAGACCAACCTCCTTGACACATAGATCAGGGGGGAAATATCAGTTACTGCTAATATTTTGCTCCTACGGCTTAAGCCGTAGGGGCAACATATGTACCTACGGATTAATCCGTAGGTACACATTATCTGTTTTTTTTATAAAAAAGGAGCTGCCTTATTTTTCTCGCCCTGTGCACAATAATATATATATCAATAAAATATAAAATTAATCATCACACAACATATATCGCAGTATTCATAATCACATCTCACGCATATAATAAACAAAAGAAACCCAAATACTGAATATGATATAAATATAAACCAGTATCAATATCAATATCGTTTCAAAATGTAGTACAATATGTATGATATAAATAAATACATGTTTCAAAAAATAAGAACCAAAAAGCTATCTTAGCTCGGTCAGCTCCACTTCTGAATAACGATAGAATAACGCGCGCCTTCTCCTCGGTTAATAAACTTTGCAATTCGGCGCGAGAGGGAGTCTGAGCGTCCTGTGGAGCTGGCGATGTGGTCTGCGCAGCCGCCGTCGAGGGAGTCGCTTGCGGAGCCGCGGCTGCGGGAGTCTAAGCGGGCGCTGGAGCTATAGGAGCTGTCTGCGGAACCGCAGCCGATGTAGTGGCTTGCGGAGCCGCAGCCGAAGGAGATGCATGCCATGTACCCTGTCGCGTCTGGACCAAACGTGTGTAAGAAGCATGTAAGAACTGTGTATTATTCGAATTTATATCATTATCAAGTTATTTCGAAATCCCATTTGGATATCTAGTTTGGAAAACCGTTGTTTATTTTAATTACATATGTATGTATGATTAATCAAACCTAAGTCTAAAACCAAATAAGCTCAAGTTACGTACTAATTATGGATATGTTGATATCTATAATATGACATGATATTTTACTATAAAGTAGTATACATACCAGCATCTCCTTCAACTCCTCAATGGTGGTCCTCAAGCTCTCCAGTTCCTGCTGGACACGTCGCTCACTGGAGACGGAGAAAGTAATCGCCGGGGTGGAGTCCAACCTCATATGGCCCTGCTAGGGCCCAGTCCCCGGCCTCTCTCCCAACCTCCGTGGTGCCCTCCGTGTGCGGCATCCAGAACTGGGGTCAGCAGCCTCAGATCGCTCTGTCCGGTAAAATCGATCCCCGAGGCCTCGGCCTGCTCAACCACCCGCTCCTACACCCACATTAAGCAGTAAAGTATAAGTATAAAATTTAAACTTGAAGCTTCCAAAACTAAAATTTCAAATATGGGTAGAATAAATATTTAACACTTACGCAATACTCCTGGGTAGCGACGTCGGGATATCGAAGCTCGCCCGTGGCGGGATCTGTCGAGGTGCCGTGGACGGCAAGATATGCGGACAGCACGCTCGGTGTACCACCTTGCGCCACGGTCTGAGCTGTCTGCAATATTAGAAAATAACTCTTAATATTAGAAATATTAAAAAATAACTCTTAATATTGCAGAATATCAGAAAGGTCGGTCTATTGTAATTTACTGATAACTCCATGGCTCGAATAATATTTCTCGAGCCACCTGTCTAAGTGGGGCGACCCCTCTTCGCCGACTTCCTGTTCTCTGTATTCTGAGCGGCTTGTTTCTGCACAACGCATTAACATTTAGTTTTCTAATTAAGGAACACAAAGAAATAAATTATATCATAAACAATGAATTACATTTAAAATACATACCTGTTTGCGTTGGGAGTCGAAATAATCGCACAATAGAGGCCATGTCTCTACGTCGACTCTCGCAAACGCCGGAGTAGATAGGAGGGCCGCTCTCTGTGCCTCAGGGGTCGCCATCCACAGGGAGTAGCAGTCGGCCTTCAGCTCATTCCTGTTGTATTGGACCTTGGTCTGCATGTTCTTCATCAGGCCATTGTACAGAGCATGAAGGTCGAGTACCCTCCCAGGGTGATCAGGATCGGGTACAGGCTGAAAATCGTAATCCGACTGAAAATACAAAAAAAACATTGTTATTAGATTGCAAGTGTTAATAATAAATATATTGGATAAATCAAATGAAAATAGGCCGTTCATACGTACCCGAGCCTGATCAAAGAAGAGGGCGAATGAGCGTCGGTGCTACTCGCCCCACTCAACGTGAAGTGGATAGTTCTTCACGAGCCGGCTCTCATCCCCCATATACCGGCCGAACCTCTCGGCATGAGGACCGGTATAGCGACAGTCAACGGTAAAAAAGAGGGGGAATGCTGCCTCCCCCTAGCTCTGTCAGGCCTCAGCCTATGGGACTGATTCGGGCCTCGAGTCCCCCTCTGGGGATGGGGAGGCCCTGCGTCTGCACGAAATATCAAGACAATCAATATTAAGACAAAGTTGTATTAAGAAATCAAGCTTAAGTGAAAATTGAAGTGTGATATATACCTCCGGTGACTACTGCACGAGCCTGGGCCCGGGCAGCAGCACGAGCGGGACGATAGTTCCTCCGGTGAGGAACAACCGGGGTCCCGGATGCGGACGCATCCCCTGCAACTAGAAAATAAACATTGACGCTAAATTTCCATGAATTTCATATTTATTCTATAGAGCATATGTAAAATGAATAAATATTTTATATTTATTCATACTAACCTGCAGATGATGCGGATGGTATGGAAGCGGCAGGAGTGGCCCTTGCGGAAGATGTGGACGCACCACCTATAATTAGACAATTAAAAATAGATTATATAAGTAATTGCAAAAAGAATGTGTAGATCAATAATATAACGTTCTAAATCAATATGCATGCACTATAGGATATATAAACATACCCGCAGGTGCGGTGGTGTCACCACCTACAGCTAGACAATAATAAAAATTGCTAAGTAAGAGCAAAAGGAATGTGTGTATATTTATGATATAGCATTCTAAATTAATATACATGCACTATATGATATATAAACATACCTGGAGGAGCGGGAGTGGCCTCAGTCCAAGATGTGGACGCATCACCAACAACTAGACAATCAAACATTGACAATATAAGTAATTTTGACATAAACAGGCATGAATATCTGTAATATTACATTCAAAATGGATATGCATGCAGTATACCTGGAGATGTGGCAAAATCCACATCCGTAGGGGTCTCCGATCTGGGTGCAAGACCGGCCCTCTGAAGCTCCCTACGAAGCTCTCCGGGAGGCAGAACCGCTCTGCCCCTGCCTCTGCCGCGGCTGGAGCTCCTGCCGCCCCTCGCTGCTCCCGACATCGTCATCAAATCTAGATAAACGGTTCGTGGACGCATTAGACAATCATTAAAAGTATTGACTATATATGTATAGAGCGTAAAATGTGAAGTAATAATATAACATTACTGATAACCTTTTTCGTTTCGTGGGCGCATTATACATATCTACTTGGATTTCATCGTCGATGTCATTTCTAACCCACGTAACTTCATGATCGGTCGAAGACAACCCGTCCTTCGAAACAGACGGTCGGAGCACTTTAAGCCTTCTCTCTTCTTCGTCCTCATCGCTGTCCTCGTATTCTGGGACATCGTAGACATCTCTGGGTTTCCATCGGCATACAACACTCCACCCCGGATGCTTCAAACACTGTGAGTAGTATACTTGAAACGCTTGGTTCGGAAAGATAAACGGATCTTCCTGACCGTAAAATCGAAGTGTGTTCACACTGGTCAACCCAAATTCATCTTTCCAAGTCCCAAGATTGCTTCTCCACCTGTCATCGGTTCGCGTATCGTACCAAGTACACTGGAATATATAAAAGGGTTCTAATCGTCCGGGATAGTGGATGCCGAGTATACAATTTAAGTACCCATAATAAATCACACCGTCCAATCCTACCGTCGCAATCCCACTATTCTGAGTGGTTCTAGATGTTTCTAATTCCTTAACTTCGAATTTGTATCCAAGAACACCAAATCCTTTGTAATATGCAACCTCCATACTAGGAAATTGAGCTAAACATCTTGAATCACTCTCAAATGATGTAGACAAGTTCGGATCGTGGATCTAACAAAACAAATTTTACGACAAATACATAACGATACAAGTTTAGATTAAAACTGCTAGCAATAAAATATTATTCGGATAACTTACATGATCTGTGACCCAATCACAAAAATTATCCTGATAATATTTTTCCAATTGTTCTTCATTCCAATCAGGATGCCCCTCACGTATCTCGTTAAAATGAATTCTGTTTTCGACAAATAATGGTGACATTAATATTATATCATTTCATACACACACAAACACAGATATAACAATTAATCCAAAAAAACTTACTATCTAATTTGTTCAAGACATGCGCAATTAAGCAAGATAAACCGGTATATCTTGTTGATAAATATAGTGTCTACCCTCTTATACTCGGTTTTACCATATGGTCCGTCTTGAATTCTTCGTGGTCGGTTAAGCCTTGTCTCAATGTTCTCGTTCAGATAGTGGGAACAAAATGTGGTTGCTTCATCAAGAAGATAACCTTGCATGATAGAACCCTCTGGTCAATTTTTATTGCGTATATACTTCTTAAGAGTGTAGAGGTACCTAATGAAAATATGTTGAATAAATAAATACGGGCATACAGGACAACAATAAATTTATAAATTGCGTGAAACGAAAAATTACACGTACCTCTCGACGGGATACATCCATCGATATTGTACCGGTCCGGCTAATTTCGCCTCAGTTGCAAGATGAACCGTCAAGTGTATTATGATATCGAAGAATGACGGTGGGAAAATACGCTCAAACTTTCAAAGTATCAACACAATAGAATTTTCTAGTTTATCCAGCGTCACAACCTCCAGTGTTTTAGCACACAACTCCCTGAAAAAACAATATAGGTCGTTGATAACTAGACCAACCGAGTCGGGGAGAGAAGTCCTGAGGGCTAAGGGAAGAAGGTGCTCCAAGATAACATGGTGATCATGACTTTTCAGCCCATCGATCTTGCCCTTCACAATTTTTATTTTCTTGTTGAATGATCCTGAGAAACCTGTGGGGACTTTCAAATCATGCAACACCTGCAGGAATCTTTTCTTCTCCGGTTGTGACATATGATAAGCGGCATTGGGAAGTACAAACTTGCCCGGTTTACCCGCTACCGGTCTAGGGTGCAATTCACTTCTTATTCCCCACTCTTGTAGATCCATCCGAGCATTCATGTTGTCTTTAGATTTTCCGTCTTTACAAAGAAGCAAGTTAAGTATGTACTCTGATACTCCCTTCTCTATATCCATGACATCCAGACAATGACGCGCTGAATTTGTAGACCAGTACGGAAGCTCGAAGAAAATGCTTAACTTGTTCCAATATGGTGGTTTGACCTGTTTCGTCGGATCCATCCCGAAGGTCACGTTATTGTAACCATCCCATTTAGCAGTCACGTCCTCTCCGGACAATGGGGATGGAGGTCCAAGAAGCTCCTGATGACTATCAAAGTGAACCGTGTCTAACCTATAGGGGTGGTCTAGAGGCAGGAAACGTCGATGGCCGCAATAACAAACCTTCCTGCTAAAATTCAAGAATTTCGATGTTGTGTGTTCATGGCAATGAGGACATGCTTTGTGACCACGTACGGACCAACCTGATAGCATTCCATACACAGGAAAGTCATTAATTGTCCACATTAAAGCCGCACGCAGTATGAAGGTTGTATTTGTGTTTGCATCATATGTCTCTACACCATCAATGAACAAAGATTTGAACTCCTCGATCAGAGGTCGGAGATAGACGTCGATATTGTTCCCCAGTGAGTTTGGTCCGTCGATAAGAAGAGGCATCATAAAGTATGATTGGTCCATAGCCAACCAAGGCGACAGATTATAAATTATCATTACAACGGGCCATGTGCTGTGACTTCCAGCCATATAGTTGAATGGGCAGAAGCCATCAGTAGCCAGTCCGAGCCGGACATTGTGAGGATCGCTACTGAATATTGGTGCCTCCTATCGAAATCCTTCCATGCCGGTGAATCTCTTGGATGGCTCATTTTTCCATCTTCACTTGGAGGAGCACGGTGATGCCAAATCATTACCTCGGCTGTTTTCTTGCACTTGAATAGCCTCTGTAGCCTCTGTGTTATGGAAAAGTATCGTGCTATCTTCACAGGTAAATCAGGCTTCTTATCAGAATCTTTCGGCTTATACCTGGCCTCTCCGCATGTTGGACACTCTTTCAAATCTGAATTCTCTTTCCGGTACAAAACGCAATTTTTAGGACATGCTTGAATCTTCTCGCACTTTAGACCCAAATCAGACATCATCTTCTGGGCTTCGTACCAGCTGTCGGGCACATTATTTCCCAGAGGCATAGAATCTTTCAAGAACGAAAGAAGCATTGTGAATGACTTGTTGCTCCATCCATTTAGACACTTAATCTAGAAAAGTTGGACGAACCATGAGAGGGTGGAATACTTTGCATTCTCATAAATTGGTTTCCTAGCATCATTCATGAAATTTTCATATTTATCCGCACGTGGTCCTTGACCGGAAGGAATGTCATCTTCGGTACGAATGGATTCACCTAGGGCAGCCTCTACCATATCCTCTATTTCTTCTGATGGAAATAAATTACCGCCCTCTCCTTCTGCCGCATTACCGAATTCTTCTTCTTCTCCTGCCGCATTATCGTGTTCTACTTCTTCTGCCGCAGTACTGCATTCTTCTCCTTCCCCATGATATTTCCAAGTTGTATAAAGTCTAGTAAACCCATGTTTTACAATATGAAGCTCTGCCAATTCTACCTTCTGATTGCCACATCTATCGCACGGATAGAGAATCTTCTCTATTATGATCTTATTATGTGCGCGTGCAAATTCAAGGAAAGCAGCAACTTCGGCGACAAACTTAGGTTGCATACGTTGTTTCCAATCCCCATATATCCAGTCCTTAACTCTGACTTACTCATGGGCCATGTTAGACTATATAACATATAAATTGTAGGTTATGCTGACTATATTGAGAAATATAAGAACGGGATAGTTACTGACAAAGGAGAAAATCCGTGTATATGCTGTGTGTGCGTTTGTCGTTGAAAAGAATAAATTATCGTACGTATGTTAACCGATAGACGGGGATTAAGTGGCGCTTTTAGTTTCATATATGAGTATCGATGAGAATATGAAGGTTTCATATTATCATATAGTGGTTTTAACCCGAACATCTCGAATCGCTCTCTAATTATGCGTTTGTTGTGTATTCTTGTTGTATGTGTATGTTCCGACTGTCGGAGGTAGGCTTCTATCCCATTAAGAATGTATAGAACGAACACCCATCACTTGTGCTTTCAACCGTTTCGAGTAAATTTCGGCAGCACCTCCCCGCTGTTCTCCGAGTACACTGTAATAGAATAGATAATCATTTCAAAGCTGTGAAACAACGTTGAAATGAACATCTAATCTATCTTTATACACGGAGAACCAGCGGAAAGGTATCGACGAAATATCTCGAAACGGATGAAAACACAAGTGAATGAAGGCATTTGCTTTATACATTCTTAACTTGTCCACACGGGACAAATCTATGGGTTACCATATGATTGAATTTTCTCGTCGCGTAGACTATACGACGGTTGTTAGTATCGAGCTATACTGTCCGATATTTAACAACCTTCGTATAGTTCTATGTCACGACGAGTATCGCACTTATGTTAACCGATAGATAGGGACTAAGTGGCGCTTTTAGTTTCATATATGAGTATCGATGAGAATATGAAGGTTTCATATTATCATATAGTGGTTTTAACCCGAACATCTCGAACCGCTCTCTAATTATGGGTTTGTTGTGTATTCTTGTTGTATGTGTGTATTCCGGCTGTTGGGGGTAGGCTTCTATCCCATTAAGAATGTATAGAGCGAACACCCATCACTTGTGCTTTCAACCGTTTCGAGTAAATTTCGGCAGCACCTCCCCGCTGTTCTCCGAGTACACTGTAATAGAATAGATAATCATTTCAAAGCTGTGAAACAACGTTGAAATGAACATCTAATCTATCTTTGTACACGGAGAACCAGCGGAAAGGTACCGACAAAATATCTCGAAACGGATGAAAACACAAGTGAATGAAAGCGTTTGCTTTATACATTCTTAACTTGTCCACACGGGACAAATCTATGGGTTACCATACGATTGAATTTTCTCGTCGCGTAAACTATACGACGGTTGTTAGTATCGAGCTATACTGTCCGATATTTAACAACCTTCGTATGGTTCTATGTCACGACGAGCATCGCACGTATGTTAACCGATAGACGGGAACTAAGTGGCGCTTTTAGTTTCATATATGAGTATCGATGAGAATATGAAGGTTTCATATTATCATATAGTGGTTTTAACCCGAACATCTCGAATCGCTCTCTAATTATGCGTTTGTTGTGTATTCTTCTTGTATGTGTGTGTTCCGGCTGTCGGGGGTAGGCTTCTATCCCATTAAGAATGTATAGAGCGAACACCCATCACTTGTGCTTTCAACCGTTTCGAGTAAATTTCGGCAGCACCTCCCCGCTGTTCTCCGAGTACACTGTAATAGAATAGATAATCATTTCAAAGCTGTGAAACAACGTTGAAATGAACATCTAATCTATCTTTGTACATGGAGAACCAGCGGAAAGGTACCGACGAAATATCTCGAAACGGATGAAAACACAAGTGAATGAAGGCGTTTGCTTTATACATTCTTAACTTGTCCACACGGGACAAATCTATGGGTTACCATACGATTGAATTTTCTCGTCGCATAGACTATACGACGGTTGTTAGTATCGAGCTATACCGTCCGATATTTTACAACCTTCGTATGGTTCTATGTCACGACGAGTATCGCACGTATGTTAACCGATAGACGGGGACTAAGTGGCGCTTTTAGTTTCATATATGAGTATCAATGGGTATACGAAGGTTTCATATTATTATCGAGTATCATATATTGGTTTTAACCTGAACATCTCGAATCGCTCTCTAATTATGCGTTTGTTGTGCATTCGTGTTGTATGTGTAACATGATTTTAAACCATTGAGATCAAGATTGATAGAACCGATCATCCTACATTGCAATAGGATTCATCAACCAAAAACTATTATTGCAATGGCATTCATCTATAATAATCAACAATTAAAACTATAAATGTAGGATACTGATATCATAAAGTGTTATACGCAACATATGAATTCACATGACTGAAACATGCATCAAAAAAACATGTTCATCCAAAAGAAAGGCCACTGTCAACAAATATAGATAAATACGTTATAAAAACAGTAACTAATTAACAAGTTGATTAGCATCTGGATCAAGAAAATGATAGGAAAAACAATTGACTATGATCTATAATGACAAGTCTATTACCATGACTCTCGACTAACAAAGGTGGCTTTTCGTCCTCGGTAGCTTGATAATTGGGATTTCATGGCGACTAAAAATATGCATATGCTGTTTGACCGGGAACTTCAATAGGAAACTCAATAAGATCGGGTGTACTGAAGTACGCTTTGTATTTCGCTATATCAGGTGATGAAGCCCAAGCCCTAGCTAGCCCAGCCCCACCCCAACCGAACCCTATCGAAGGTAAAGAACGTCCTTACACTTTCATATTTCTATTAATGATGCAAGTCTCCATCAAGTCAAATTCTTGCAATATCATTCTTTTTAGAGTATGTCTAATTTAATAGATAGAATTTTCAAAGTTAGGCAACCAAGAAAAAGCAACAAAGGATTTTACATACATGCCAAAGCTTTGATTATTTATTTATTTATTTATTTTCCATTTCATATTAGTACTTTTATATGTTTAATGATGGCAAGAAATACAAATTATATTAGAACATTGTACATACCTAATTTCCACTTGAAATCAGTTTTTTCTTTTATCAGTACTTGTTGACATATAGTAACAAACAATGTTTGATTAGAAGGACCCAAGATTTTCTCGATCAACAATAATTTTAGTAATCAAACTAGGCTAAAATTGCTGGAAATTCCTCTCAGGTTTGCCAAATTCAGCAAACCACAACCCCAACCTAACCCTAACCCCAGACCCAGCCCCAGCCCAGCCCCACCCCAACCCAAACCTAACCCTAGCCCCAGCCCAGCCCCAGCCCCAGCCCAGCCCAGCCCCAGCCTAACCCTAACCCCAGCCCCAGCCCCAGCTAAACCCCAACCCCAACCCTAAGCCAAACCCTAACCCCAGACCCAGCCCCAGCCCAGCCCCACCCCAACCCCAACCCCAACCTAACCCTAGCCCCAGCCCCAGCCCCGCCCCGCCCTAACCTAACCCTAACCCCAGCCCCAGCTAAACCCCAACCCCAACCCTAAGACAAACCCTAACCCCAGCCCCAGCCCCAGCCGCAGCCGCATCCGTACCCCAACCCTAACCCTAACCCCAACCCCAACCCCAACCCCGACCGCAAGCCCTGCCGAACCCCAACTCCAACCGCAACCCCAGCCCCAGCCATGAACCCTAGCCCTAAATAATCAAAAATTTCTTTAATTTAGTTGAAGATTTACTAACCTGAACGGCGGTGGCGACGACGAGAACGGTGGTGGCGATGACGAGAACGGCGGCGACGACGAGAACGGTGGTGGCAACGATGAGAACGGCGGTGGCAATGACGAGAACGGCGGTGGCGACGACGAGAACGGCGGGAATGATTTGGGGATTTTGTTTCGCGCGCGATCGAAAGAGGAAGAAAGAGATAACGGGCGTAGGCGATCGATCTGTGCCCTTTATTAAATCTCTATTTAGTTGCCCCTACAGATTTGTCCGTAGGTCCTTGGTTTGCGGCTCCGTAGGGGCAAACACCAAATTAAGAATTAATATTTTTATTCTTGAACGTCTTGACCCGTAGGGGCAACCTTCTAGCCCTACGGATTAATCCGTAGGGCCAACATAAATCTGCCCCTACGGATTTCAATATCCGTAGGGGCAACCCCCTATTTTAGTAGTGTAATGATGTGAACACCCTAATCTAATTGGCTAGATTAGATGAGGATGATGAAGTAGGATTTATGCACTCTTTTATTTTCATAATCTCACACTAATTCGTCACAAAACTCAAAGCTAGAAAGCTTTGCAAGGAGGAAGAAGAAGATGAACTCATTTGTGATGAATAATGAATTGTAATTGTAATTACAAATGCAACCATGGTTGATAAAAGAAAGGACTAACCATTGTAGAGAGTTAACTAGGGTTAAGGGTTTGGATTGGGTTAAAGAATATCTCACAAAATATCAACACATAATATCTTGGCTCAAAACAAAACAAAAGCTTCTAGAAACTTCATGAAAGAGATAACCCAAATCAAACCCTAACCATGTTTAATCTCCACTAATCATGTTGCATTAGTAATCATAACTTGTTACAATATTATATATCACATATATAATATATATTTATAACAAAAGAAAATAATACAATTAACATATATCGCATATATATCAATGTATTATCCGGTGAAAAAATGAATCAATGAAGCGAGCCAATATTAGATAATGTAATGTAATATATCACATATATAATTATACATTAAATTATCGAATCAACACTTGATCCGACAATCCGACTATTTCTCAAATAACCGACTAATATATATATCTGTACCGATTCATCGAATCAACACTTGATCCGATGACCCGGCTGATATCAAATATCGCGAGAACAGAATACGGTATTTCATATCGCATTATCCTCGGTTATTCACATATCACATATGTGCCCCTACTCCGATTTGCCTGAGTCAAGAAACCTCTGTGTAGGACTCTAAAGAATCGTCAATACATCGGCAGTAGGTGATGATCATATCAAACACCCACAAGCTGCAAGCGGTCGGCTAAACGAAACAGCCACCTAGGTATTGAGCGATCAGAAAATCAACAAGCAAGCTCGTACATTCTCCCGCGAATCCAATCAGTAACACTCCCGTACAGTCCGGTCTCTTCGTCTGATATGTCGCATATCTCGCCTAGGGGTGGTAAACGTCAGACCCCAGTAGCTTGATAAGTCATGTCGATATGAGGTCCATAACAGTTCGAGAAACTACTGATAACTCTTACCAGTAAATCTCAGCAACCCTGGCCAGGGATTTCCAGTTATAGCCAATCGAAAAAAGCGCAACATCAACTCCCTATACCGGGAGAGACGAAACCCCTCCTATCGCTCATTGCCTCCATGTGATTCGGGACTGTACCCAAAAGCCACCTTTTTTCACGCCCTCTTGGACGTGGTATGATGAAAATCAAAGCACAGTGGGAATCACACAAGACTCTATGACGATCTCAGGTCTACAGACTAACCTGTACCAGTGTCACCAGAGAACTGCCATCTGACGTGAGGTATAATACCATCTGAGAGTTCTCGGCGAGTCCGTCCAGTGTACCCAGTCTCCACTGAGCACCCGTATACCTTCTCTGATGTCAAACACCAAAAGATATGGGATCATCCATCGCCCATTATATGGGTCAAGAAGCGCATACGCTATTCTACTCTGGAGTATCGATGCCCTGTCTCGGTACTCCCACGACTAGGAACATTTGAAGGATGTACTTGGCGACTACTCTGTCCCCACTAGTATGATCCGAATCATAGTCCTTGTAGTCGAGTACTCATCCTAAGGGCTTTATCAATATGTAACATAGAGACAATCGGAGTACATGTTAAGATAAAGTGCAACCAGATAGCATACTATCATGTCAAGCAAGAAAGTCCTCCCTATATATGTCCAAGCATCCACTACAATATACATCATATGTACAGTAATGGCCTCTAGGGCATACATATAACTAACAATCTCCCACTTGCACTAAGGCCATCTGTTGTGGTATCGCCTACCCAACAATTAGCTGTGGTTGAAGTATCTCATACTCAACCATCCCATAAAAGTCTCTACTGAGAAAAAGGCCTTTGTGAGTGGATCCACGCTGTTGTCCTGTGTGTCTACTCTCCTAACCTCGATTTCCCTGGAGATCAACCATCTCCATGATCAGGTGATACTGCCTAAGAATTATATCTGGATTTCTGATGGGACGGGGGTTCCTAAGACAAAGCCATAACTCTATTGTCACACAATGGTTGGAACGAAGTTCATCTTATGAACTAAAATATATGCAGACTGCCTCTTTGGTAGCATCTTTGGTAACGATGTATCTTGCCTTTAATAGTCTAGTAAGTCACGGTATCTAGCTTGGAACTCTTCCAACATACCGTCCCTCCACTGAGGGTAAAGACAATGCCTGTGACTGACATTCAGTCGTCCTTATCACCCTTGAGCTCTTCCAGTGATTCTCCCCAAGATCTATTGATACAATCTCACTACAACTAGTGAGAATCCTAACATCTAAATAGATCTATCTCATAGATCCATAATCTAGGATTTAGTAGGTATCACCTTGATCCTATATGGAGAACTATTGTGATTAGAGGAGATTGACCGATCATAGCATAGGAAACTCCTTTCCTATCATGAGTATGTCATCCACCTACAATACGAGGATCACCACCATACTCCCTATTATCTTTTTGTATATACAAGGTTCATCTACCATTTTGATGAAGTCAAACTCTTTGACTACCACATCAAAACAGACGTTCCAACTCCGCGATGCCTGATTTATCACATAAAATATCTTGCACACGTTTCCGCTGCTCCATCTGTCTACAAAGCTCTCTGGCTGTGTACTTATAGACGCTCTCTTCCAAATTATCATTTAGAAAAGCAGTCATGACACCCAACCACCAGATATCGTAGTCATGGTATGTAGCAGTGGCAAGTAGGATCTGGATGGACTTAAGCATAGCTTTGAAAGTCTCAACCTTTCCATGTACACCAAGTAATTTTCTCAAGATATACTTGCTTCTGATGGGGATATAACCCTTCAGATAAAGCAACCAAAGTTCATACTTTGTTGGTGTATAAGGATTCCATCTCAGATCGCTAAGCATCCAGCCATTCTTACAGAGTCCCACACCTGATGGCCTGCTCGAAACTAGTTGGGTCATCATCTCATGATGCAATCTTCGCTCCCACTGTCATAGAGAAAACCGAAGTATCTCTTAGGTGGGTGAAGAACCCTGCTAGATCGGCGGAGAGGCTGAGGTTCGTTGGATACTATTGAATTCTTTGGTTCTACCAAATTATCAGCTGCAGTTTTGTATAGCTGGAACTCTTTCCAGTTCTACCTTATGACCACTAATTTCTTCACAAGAAATTTCCTTTCACAAAGGTGGCATATTGAGAAACAAAAACTCCTTTTGTTCTCCAGTTTGGTAGAAGATATTCCCTTGCGAATGCTTGAGATATCCAACAAACTTCCACAGAACTGACCTTGCCTCGAGCTTGTCCGGATTTTTCTTTTGACATAGGCCGGACAACCCCAAATCTTAACTTCCTTAAGAGATGGGCTCTTCCCATACCATATCACATATGGAGTGGTAGGCATCTGATTTGGTTGGAACCCTATTCAATAGGTATGCAACTTCTCAAGTGCATAACCCCAAAAGAAAATAGGCTACTCAGTAGTACTCATCATAGAGCACACCATATCATATAGGGTGTGATTGCTCCGTCCCGATACACCGACGTGCTGTGGTGTATACGGAGGAGTAATGATGAGAGAGAATCTCATTCTCTTTTAGAATATTCTAGGAATTCCGTGCTCAAGTATTCTCCTCCTTGATCTCATCAAAGGACATAATACTTATACCCGTCTTTGGTTCTCTACTTCTAACTTATATTCATTGAATTTCTCAAAAGTTCCAGACTTGTGTTTCAACAGGATCATATGTCCGGATCTTGAGAGATAATCAGTGAATGTAATGAAGTACAAAGAACCGGTCTTGGCATGTGTAGACATGGGACCTTCATACATCAGCATGTATCTATCCAAAGAGTTCACTAACTCTTTCTCTGTTTCAATAAACGGAGCTGTGGTCATCTTATCTTTGTGACATGACTGGCAAGTTTTACAAGATGTAAATCCAAACTAATTTAAATATGCATCTAAATGTAACTTTAGCTAGTCGGGTCGCTTTGATATGACCTAGTCTACAATGCCTCAAGAAGGATTCGTTCATTTCTGAACTCTTCCTCTTGTGTCTGTTCTGTACGTTAAGAACTGTGGTTTGATTTAGAACGTCTATACTTTTAGATAACATGCCTGAACTGATCAACACTTGATATAGGAAATGTTCAAAACATTATCCAACAATACAAAATTATATCTTTCTTTACTAATAAAGAGACTGATATGATGTTGTATATCAGGTTCGGTATCTAATAACATTCGTTCAGAATCAATGTATTCTGGTAATACAGGGTGATAACTGCCAACAGTCTTGGCTGCAACACTTGCATCATTTCCAACTCTTGAAACTTATCACCCGTTCTCAGTTCTCTACCTATCTGTAGCCCATGTAACAAATTAGATTTGCGAGATCCTGATCTGGTATCTCATACCCAGGACGTAAAGGATACTGAGAAACAGTTCTCGGTAATGAACACACCCGAAGAAGATGCATCAGCATGCACTTTCTTCGTTTGGGTGGCACGAGAATTCTGCTAATCCCCTATTTCCTGCTCTGTCTTATAACAATTATAAGTTGGAGTGGGACCAACGTTCCCTAGTGCAGTATAACAAGCGGGTTCGGTCAAAACATCCGTCTTATTATCTTGATTAAGGCGTGACATGGTCGCTACCTAGAGAGAGATAGAAGAAAACACTTAGCGTATGCTCTTGCAAGATTAGATTGGTTATTAATATATCTAATCATTATGTCTCCCACTGTTTTAGTCAAATCTTCCTTCAAACCCTAAAAGGAAAGACTAGCCGGGATTAATTACAGTCTACAAGTTCGCCAATCTTTCAGCCAGGCCAGTGCCGGTACTTTGAGGGAGGTTCCCCGCGCTTTCGCACGGACCTAATTAAAGTAAACCTCATTTTCGCAGAGGCATAACCCCGTTGACACCTTTCTAGACACCTACTTGATCGGCTAATTGTAATGTGTAAAACTCTCTCAAGAGTAACTCTTACTCGCTGTGGGTATCGGGATCCAACTATCTCATAGAAGGTATGCAATCTCATTGCAAATTTCAACTCTTGAAATTCCCAATAATATTTTGCCCCTAGTGACTTATGACCTTAACTATGGTCAACAAATCATAAGCACTAGTCAAGTTCTACCCGTCATTTCTTGATTAACTAGACCCACCCACATGACCCTTAACTATGGTCAACAAAGTCATATGTGATTAATCCGATCTTCGTCGCTGTACCCTATCATGTAAAGCGGTCGGTTGGGCTCAGCTGTTCCCAGTAACAGGTCTTCATCCTTAAATATGACCGCGGTTGTATGCAGAGTGTACTGGGCCTCTTTCATATTAATTTCCGTAAAGTGAGCCTGGTACCGCTCAGGGTTTTGTAGAGCATGAATGAAAATATCTCTGAGATCCTTGGACAGGACCAGAGCATCATAGATACTTAAGAGAGATGGAAGCTTCCGGAGATAAGCTAAGACATTATAGTCCACTGGGGAAGGACTCGAGTTTTCATGAGCAAGCTCTCTGCCATTTTCTTCATTAGCGAATTGTTTTTCCTTCCCTTTTGGGGCGTTGCCTTGATTTAGCGGTAGAGCTTTACCGCTTCTGAGCTGGATTTGGTTGGCCTTCGTGGAGAGCTCCTCGTCTTCTTCAGGAAAACAAAGTTCTTCCTCAGAGTCGCTACTAAGGTGGAAAAAATAGCAGATCACTATAGGGATCTCGTCATCGGAGTCTTCTTCTAACTCCTCCAGAATTTCAGCCGCTTTTACGGGGAAGAACTCTTTCAATTGAATTAAAGTTCTTTCCTTTTGTTGATAGTCTTCAAGGAAATCGATATATTTTTGAATAGTCGATCTCCCTGCAGACTCTTTTTCGCGTCGAGCTGCACTTTTCTTCTTCTTGAGTTTTTTTAGATTTTGAGCCTGATTGAGCCAAAGTGGTAGCTGGAACGGTGGGCTCCTTCTTCCCCTCGCATTCTATTTTGGTCTCTTTCTGAAGTAGCTTTAGCATATGCTTCGTCTTTTTGGACATGTGCATGCTCCATGGAGGTTGTGGCGAGTTCGATTCGTTTCTCTGGGCAGCGGATTCTACTGTCTGCTCCCAAAAGGTTTCAGCTTCTGTCTGTATAAAGTTGGTAGTTGCAGCTTGGTTGTTCACCAACACACTCTTGGATAGCTCGATCTCTCCGTTCTTGTATTGCTTTTAGACGCGGTCTTTGAAAATGTAGCAATACCCGATCGCATGGCTCACTACTCTGTGGTACGGGCAATACAGGGAATTGTAGGTCATTTTTGCTTCATGAGGTTTTTTCGACTCCGGCAATTGTAGACCGTTATTCAGGGCATCCTTGAATATCTTGCGGACCTTGTCCCTCCTGAAAGAGAAGACTTTGTTCTTTTTCTCCTCTAGAGAAGGCCTTTCTCCTCATAGCATTGGCTTTCGGGCCCGGTCTGTTTTTGACCCGCCCGCCTTTCTCTTATCTTCACTGTCAAACGCATTGAAGGCGTTGGTCTTGTTGGAGATCCCACTTTTACGGTTGTCGTCTTTTCAGCTCTTCCAAGACTTATCACCCTGAGAGTTCGGAGTAGACTCTTGCTTCGAGTGTTCCTACATTTGTACTCTCTTGGTCAGCTCTTGAAACGTCTTGAGACCTGCTGTACATAAGAATGGGACCATCTAATTGCTGAGGTTCCCAATGAGGAGACTAATGGACTGGTCCTGCTCTAGCGGCGGTTCGTACTTGACATTGAGGCTGCGCCATCGGGCAATAAATTCTATGTTGCATTCGTTTTTCCCCGGTTTGGTTCTCACAAGGTCAGCAATGGAGGTTTTGTCACTAACACTCATGAATCTTTGCCGAAACAGAGACTCCATTAGGGCGAAAGTAGTGACGGACCTGTCTAGTATACTTACGTACCAGTCGAAAGCGACACCATTGTTAGGAATATGTATGCCCTAGAGGCCATTATTGTATGATATAGTAGATACTTGGACATATATATATATATATATATAAGACTTTCTTGCTCGACATGATAGTATGCTATCTGGTTGCTCTTTATCTTAACATGTGCACTTGTTTTAGTATACCGTCTCTCTAATACATGGTGATAAAGCCCCTAGGATGTTGGCTTGACTACCAGGACTATGATGCAGATCATACTAGTGGGGCTTGTGTAGTTCGCAAGCACATCCTTTAACAGTTCCTAGTTGAGGGAATATTGAGACAGGGCATCGATATTCCATAGTAGACTAGTGTGTACGTTTCTTGATCCTGTATGGGGTGATGGTTGATCCCATAACCATTGGTGTTTGACATCAAAGATTGTACACATGTTCTCATTAAAGAGTGGGTACACTAAACAGGACTCGTCGAGAACTCCTAGATGGTACCATATCTATCGTCAGATAGCAGTTCTTTGATGACACTTGTAAAGGTTAGTCTGTAGACCCGAGATCGTCATAGTGCCTTGTGTGGTTTCCACTGTGGTTTGATTTCCTCCCTACCACGGCTCAAAGGAGTCGTGCAAACAGGTGGATTTTGGGTACAGTCCCGAGTCATATGATGGCAGTGAGCGATAGGAGGGGTTTCGTCTCTCCCGGTATTGGGAGTTGATGTTGCGCTTTGCTCGATTGGCTATGACAGCAAGTCCCTGACCAGGGTTGATGAGATTTACTGGTAAGTGTTATCAGTAGTTTCTCGAAAGGTTATAGGCCACACATCGGCATGACTTATCAAGTTATTGGGGTCTGAGAATTCCACCCCCAGACTCGATATGCGACTTATCAGACAAAGAGACCGGACTGTACGGTAAGTGTTGCATATAAACTCTACGGGAGTTTGGACAAGTTTGCTTGTTGATCTTTTATTTGTTCAATACCTAGGTAGCCGTTACGTCCAGCTAGTACCGCTGACGGCTTGTGGGTATTACTGTAGGTATATTGATGAGTCTTTAGAGTCCCACACAGAGGTTTCCTAGCTCAAGCGAAGCGAAGTAGGGCACATATGGAGCTATGTGCGGGAGCTTGATTAAATACGAATATGTGATACCATATTCTAATCAAGCGATATTTGATATCGGTCAAGTTATATGTGATATAACCGGATTATTGAATCAAATGTTGATTCAATGATTTGATTTAAGTATATATATTTGATATTGGCCGGTTATATATGATATGACCGGATTATTGAATCAAGTGTTGATTTAATATGTAATATTGAATATTAGCCGGTTATATGTGATATAACCAGGTAATTGAATCAAGTGTTGATTTAATGTTTTGATATACATACATATATATATCATATTAGTCGGTTATATACGATATAACCAGATTATTAAATCAAGTGTTGGTTTAATAATTTGATATATATTTATATTTAATAATTTGATATATATTATATATATATATATGTATTAACTAATATTTGCTCACTAAAGATTTTCTTCTCTTCATATATGTTTATATATATATATATATGAATTTGTAATTGTATCATGGTTGATAATACATAGAACTAGTATGTATGAGAATCACACATGAGAAAAAGACAATAGAAATGATTTATATTTTAAGATGAGACAAGAAAAAGGGAGTGAGTCATGGCTTTGGATGCTTGGAGAAGTATTGAGAAGCCATGACTCATCTCTAATTCTTGTTTTATTCTTAGATATTAATCATATCTATCTCATTCTTATCTCTTGGTTCATGGTTCATAACTCATCCGTGTTCATCTCCTTCTTCCTCTCTCTCTCTCTCTCTCTATGTTTTTTCTTGAGTTGAGAAAAGAAAAGAGAAAATTATTTGTAGTGAGCAAATCTCCTACTTCATCAACCTACACTAATCTAGCCCATTAGTTTAGGTTGTTTGCTTCACTAATATCTTGATTAGTGAAGAGTGAGCTTGAGTGAAAGAGACTTCAAGGTGGATCGTCTTCGGCATCGAAGACAACAAGCAAGCTCGATCCTTTTTTCAAATGGAGCCTTAAGAAGAGTTCTAGGGAATACTACTTGGAGGTTTAGAAGTGAAGGACCGGTTTATAAAGGTTGTATACTCTCTTCACTTAGTGTAGAACTTGTTTGCTTGCTGCAAAACCCTAATTCTCTAGTTTGATTCTAGGTTAATATATTTAGCACTCTAGATTTTCTAAAATTGCATACTTGATACTTGTATAAACCTAGTAGAGATGCTAAGATATACTTTCATGGTATCAAAGCCAAGTTAGAGATTTAGGCGAAGTCTAGACGACGTTAAAGTGTTTGATCGAAGTTTTAAAACCCGGATTTTGGCACTTTCTGTCCATTTTTTCAAATGTTGAGTTTTTCACAATTAAAAATATTCAGAAAATCATGCAGGTAAAATAATGAAGGCTCATGAAATATGAGAACTTGACTCCGTTACTTGGCCACGGAACCGTTGTCTATACCCTGTATTGGCTGTGGTTCCGCCACTCGAGTGTGGTGTTAAGAGCTCATTTTTCATGCTCTGCTTCAACTTAACATTCTGGGTTTTCTGGAAACTTTTAATGACGCTCAAGTGGTTGAGGTCTCCGTGAATTGGTGGTGTTTGAAATATTGATCGAAATGTTTAACATCGTCTAGATAGCTTTGAATATGTGATACAATTTTTAGAATCCACCTTGATAAGTTTTGTGAAAACTAGTTAACGATTTTTAAATCTCGCATTTTAGTCTCAAATGATGGATTACCACGGAGTTTCGATTCGGATCAAAACTCCGTCGTAATCTCGTATCGTACGCGAATAGTCGCCGGGAGACACTACTAGACAGCCATGCCCCATAGGCCTGACCGAGTGACTATAGGAGAACCCATTGGCAAAAAGCATCCACTCGGGTGCCCGCGGCCATGGTGTTCCGCCCAAGTGCACTTCGTTGACGGCCTCGAGGGTGAGGCCATCTACTAAAGTTCCCGATGAGCATTCGATCTTTGAATCGGGAATCTTGTTGAATTGCCCGACTTATTTTTGAAAAATGTTTTCAATTCGAGACTTAAATGCAAGGTTTATAGGGTTAGGCATGAAATTCAGAATATGTGATAATCCGAGTTTATGATGTCTAAAGATGATACAGATTCTAATTATATGATGTTTAAAGATGATCTGGGTTCATTTCTTTTCTGCGACCGTAAGTGTAATATGTGGCAGTATCCCCGATCAAGTTGCTATACGTCAACGACATTAGGGATACGCATATTTCCTTACGTTGATAACATGTGATGTTATTGCGTTTCTATTGATATGTTATATTAGATCGTCATGATTGAATAGCTAGAGGGTTTTACGTGAGATGAGAGTTTTTCAATTTTCATTCATGTAAATATTTGTATGTAATATTCTTTTATTGGAACACTTCCGAGTTGAGGTTTTTGTCTCCATTTGATGTATATTATTTATTTTTCCACATTATGATAGACCCAAGGCAGGGAGCACAAGTAACCGGGTTCTAGAGTCCAGTGGGAGGCCATCTTGAGGAGTCGAGACCGATTGCCTAACTCTAGAATTGGCATGGTTGCTTGCCGCTCTCGTAGGAGTCTAGGGATGTGGGCTTGGCTATTCATCACGACAGTAGAATCCGTGTTTTTCATTACTGGCTTAATCTAAAACACGGACCTCCAAGTATATCTTATATTTCATATATCTGCTTCTGTTATTTCTGTAATATGATGTGATCATATAATTGCGTGAGACGAATGCTACTTATATGTATGATATACTAGTAGACACTATATATATTTTGCATCCGCGCTAGTTCTGACCCCACCCTGCCGTAAGTTAAGTAACCTTACAGTGAAGACCCGGGTCCCTGTGGCAAATGCGGATGGCATATATGTGTGTTTTATTTTCGTTTTTCTGTGATGTTTAGGAAACATAAATGATGGTACGTCATTAATAAGATTATTGAAAAGAAAAGAAACCTAAAAGATCTTGTAGAATCAACTTTTTCAAAAAGGTAGCTTTAGTTCTTATTTTGCATAGCGGTATTCCATTATGAATATCCCGCACCTCATTCGATGAGGAAAGAGCCTAGATCTCTTCACCGAGAATGACCTCTTTAGCAAAACTAGAAAATGCTACAACCCACTCGGTTTATTTTGAAAACTACTCGATTTTAAAGCGTAGATCAAACCATACCTAAAATCACTAGATTCTACAACAATATCAAGTTCATCACGTTAAAGGTTTTCTTCAAAACCAGTCGTACCCCTTCGTCATTTTAGATACGTGGTATTTAGTATTCGTGCTGTGTTTGTTGACCTCCGTTAAGGCACAGTGTACGGTAGCTAGGTAATATTTATCTGCAGCATGTTGATGTTATCGGTAAGGGTAGTCACACAGTCTTGTTGACCTTCGTCAAGGGTTTGTTTGGGTAGGTTCGAATCGATCAAGAAATGACGGGTTAAACTTGACTAGCGGCCTATAGTTTGTTGACCTCCGTCAAGGTCATAGGTTGTTAAGGGTAAAAACAGATATTGGGAATTTCAAATGTTGAAATTTGCAATGAGATTGCATACCTTCTATATGATAGTTGGATCCCAATACCCACTGCGAGTAAGTGTTACTTCTGGGAGAGTTTTCCACTTTACAATTAGCTAATCCATTAGGTGTCTAAGAAAGGTGTTAATGGGGTTATGCCCCTGCGGAAATGAGGTTATTTAATTAGTTCCATGCGAAAGCATGGGGAGACTCCCTCAGAGTATCAACACCTGCCTGGTTGACCGATTGGAGAACTTGTAGGGTGTAATTAATCCATGCTAATCTTACCTTTTAGGGTTTGAAGGAAGATTTGATAAAAACAGTGGGAGCCATCCTGATTAGATAAGATAATAACCAGTCTAATCTTGCAAGAGTGCACGCTAAAGTGTTTTCTTCTCCCTCTCTCCAGGTAGTGGCCATGTCACGCCTTAATTAAGATAATAACATGGATGTATTGATTGAACCCGCTTATTATACTGGACTGGGGAACGTTGGTTCCACTCTATCTTATGAAAACTGTCATAAGTCTGGGCGAGAGATAGGGGAATGCAAGGATTCCCATGCTATGCTACCCAGATGAAGAAAGAGCATTTTGATGTATCTTCTTCGGGTGTGTTAGTTATTGAGAACTGTTTTTCAGTTTGCTCTACGTCCTGGGTATTAGATACCGGATCAGAATCCCACATTTGTAATCTGTTATAAGGGTTAAAGAGAAGTAGAGAACTGGGAAAGGGTGATATGTGTCTCAGAGTAGGGAATGGAGCAATTGTTGCTGCCGAAGTGGTCGGCGAATATCACCTGGTATTGCCAAATGGAAATACATCGATTTTGAATGATTGTTATTTCGTACCGTCGATGATGTGCAATATAATATCTGTTTCTTTATTAGATAAAGAAGGATATAACTTTGCATTAGAGAAAAATATTATGAATATTTTCCTAAATCAAGAGTTGATTGGGTTGGGTATATTGTGTAATGGTATATACGTTCTAAATCAAAATACAGTTCTGAATATACAAAACACACACAAGAGGAAAAGTTCAGAAATGAACGAAGCCTTCTTGTGGTATTGTAGACTTGGCCATATCAATGCGACCAGACTAGCTAAGTTGTATAAAGATGAATATTTGAATTCGTTCGAATTTACATATTATGAAACTTGTCAGTCATGTCTCTAAGGCAAGATGACCAAAACTCCATTTAATAGACACGGAGAAAGAGCTACTGAACTCTTGGGACTGATACAAAGTGATGTATGCGGTCCTATGTCTACACATGCCAAGAATGGTTCCTCTTACTTTATTATATTCGCCGATGATCTCTCAAGATTTGGGCATATGTTCCTGTTGAAACACAAATCCGAAACTTTTGAGAAATTCAAGGAATATAAGAGCGAAGTAGAGAACCGGACGGGTAAAAGTATTAAAATCCTTCGATCTGATCAAGAAGAAGAATACTTAAGCACGGAATTCTGAGATTATTAAAAAGAGAATGAGATTCTCTCTTAGCTTACTCCTCCGTATACACCAAAACACAATGGAGTATCGGAGCGGAGGAATCGCACCATATTAGATATGGTGCGCTCTATGATGAGTGTTGCTGAGTTACCTATTTATTTTTGGAGTTTTGCACTTGAGACAGCTGCATACCTATTGTTGGCTATAGTGCCCTCAAGTCAATTATTGTAATCGTAGGCATGCGATTGTGATGATTGAGGGAGAACCTATACGGGTAGAACAATCTTACTTAAAATGATAGTATGCTATCTGGTTTGTCTTTATCATCATGAACATGCATTATGTGGTATTACAGATCACTATTATATGTTGATAGAGCCCATAGGATTCTTTCTTGACTACCAGCATTATGATGGCGATCATATACGTGGGAGATAGGTGGTCTATAAGCACATCATTAAATGTCCCTATTCGAGGGAGTGTCGAGACCGAGCATCGATACTCCGGAGTACACTAGTGTATACTTTTAGAGACCCCGACAAGGGGCGGTGGCCGGTCTCACAAGTTATTGGTGTCGGTTAGTCACCTAAGATAGTATACAGGTGCTCATTGGGTTATGAGTTACACCGGACGGACTCGCCGGGAATATGCTAGTTGGTATTATACCTATTGTCAGATAGCAGTTCCCAGGTGACATGAGTACAGGTTAGTCTGTCGACCTGAGATCGTCATTTTTCTCGTGTGAGTTCCTACCGTGCTTTGATTATTACCCTATCACAGCTTAAAGGAGTCGTGAAAATAGGTTTTAGTTAGGTACAGTCCCAAGCCACATAGAGGCAATGAGCGGACCGTCGGGGACTCGTCTCTCCCGGTATTGGGGGTTGATGTTGCACGGTGCATGGGAGGCCATCATTAAAAATCCATGGCCAAGGTAGATGAGAATTACTGATTTGGATCAGTAGTTTCTCAGTGGGTGATGGGCTTCATACCGATATGAAATATCGCATTATTAGGGGTCTGACTTTATCCACCCCGTAGACCCGATATGCGATACTCTTAGACGAAGAGACCGGAATGTACGGAGATTGTCACAGATAGGCTTTGTAGGGGTTCGGATGAGTTTGCTCGTCGGCTTTCCTTTCGCTCAATACCTGGGTAGCCGTTACGTACAGCTAGTTCCGCTGACGTGCTTGTGGTTAAACCCACTACCAGCATATTGACGTGTCTCTAGTGTCCTACACAGAGGGTTTCGCTAGTTCTGACGAAACGATGTAGAGACTGTATGGTTTTATGTGCAGGGTTTCGATCATATACGTGTACTGGCTACACGTATTTTTGATCGGACGGATAATACTAGCGGGCTTAGGATTAAGCCGTGTTCTAGTATTATAAATTGAATTATTTTCGTCTCTTGGTATTCGTGGTACGAATACGGGTATGTATATACGGTGAGGGGTATTCTTATAATTTCATAAGAGTGCTTCTAGAAGAAGACACCTCATTTGTGTTTAATCCATTTATCTAAATGGATAATGAGGTGGAGAAATGAGGTGTTATTAGGACATGATTGAAGCATGGCTACTTGGGTGACTCATTCACTTTGGATGACTATTGAAGCATGGTTGAATTATTGTGATTATTATTATTGATATATGGTTCATAGTCATCAACACTTAGCCATTCTAGCAATCATTATCACTTGAACACTCTCATCTCTCCTTGGCTCTCTTCTTCTTTCCCAAACTCTAAACACTCTCATGAGTTGAAAAACCTAGGGTAATTTAGACAATTTAGTCCAATAAATATTCTCTGCATCTCCTAAGCTACCTAGATTAGCAAACTAGGTATTTTAGTTACCTCATTCTAAAGGTCAGAGCTTGAACCATAGACTCTCGGGTGGATCATCATCGACGGAGGAAGACTGGCGATCAAGCTCGATCCAAGAGACCTCTAGGAGCTAAGGAAGATGGTAGTAGACTGAAGGACACGAACCATTCGGTATAACAACTTCTATCATAGTATCTAGAGCTCTCTTTGGTTGTTATTTTAGGTTTATGGTTCGATTCTACGATGGGTGTATAGCGATTAGAAGACGTTAAACAACACATGTACACATCACAGAAGCAAGTAAATAAAACAACGATATTAGAATTCCGCAAACAATTAGCAAACGAAACCAATTTCCAAAACCATGAAAAAACAGTGAGCTAAAGTTCCAAAAACGACCGTTTTAAGCCAAACCGAGAGTCGAAGCGAACTCGAAACTCACCCGAATCTTCGCGGAGGTGAAGAAGGTAAAATTAACTATCGACCGGGGATACCCCTGGGGGACCAAAGGCCGGGCCTACCCCACAAGACCACCACAAGGCGGCATTGGGTGGTGGTGACCCGAGAGCACCCTATATGGGTGCTCTCGGGTCTGCTAACTCAAGGGGGCCACTTAGAGGTGGCCCCCAGGGGAGGGTACCTCACCAAGGCCCCCCGGTCGACATTTAATTTTACCCTCTTCACCTCCATGAAGATTCGGGCGGGTTTCGAGTTCGTTTCGACTCCCGGTTTGGCTTAAAATTGTCATTTTTGGAACTTTAGCTCACTGTTTTTTTCATGGTTTTGGAAATTGGTTTCGTTTGTTAATTGCGTGCTAAATTCTAATGTCATAGTTTTCTTTACTTGATTTTATGATGTGTACATGTGTTGTTTAACATCTTTTAATTGCTATACGTCTATTAGAAGGGGTTGCACGCATCTAGTTTATCTGTGGTGGTTGTTGTGATATCTTTGAGATGGTTTTGTCGGATTGTCGTGATGGATGGCCTATTGTGTAATGTTTGCAGTACAGTTTTGATCCATTTGTATATTCTTTATTGCGGGGTGAGCATCCGACATGTGGACAACCGTCTCTGCCATATTGTATATTCTTTTATTAGGGTACGACCGGGTTGCGGTCGATGTCGCCATTGTATATATGCTTTTCTTTTCTGTACTAGGATTACCCCGCGATGGAGTGCTCGAATAGCCGGGTTCTAGAGGGCAACGGTCCCACATATCATGGCGTTGAGACGGAGGGGGCCTTACTGTAGAATTGCCAGACTATTCGCCGCACTTGTAGGGGGTATAGGATGACCCACGGAGGGGTGCTCAAGTTACCAGATTCCGTGAAGTGCTGGGTGGACCATTCACTTTGTTGATTGGGGTTGCCTCACTTCTGGGATTGGCGGGTAACTTTCCGCACTTGTAGGGGTCTTGGTTATACATTGCACAGGCTATCCACACGACCGGGGAATGTCGGGTTTCATTTGCGGCTCAAAAGAAATCCGGGGCTCCTAGATTATCTGTTATTCTGTGTTGCTTATCGATTTTCTGTGATATTGCTTATATCATGACTGGGATGAATTTATATATATATATATATATATATACACTAGTAGATGTTGTATATGTTTTGCATCCGCGCTTGTCCATCCCCCGCTCTGCCGTTAGTTAAGTAACCTAACGGTGCATGACGGGGCCCCGTGGCGAATGCGGATGGCATATACGTAAATTGTATTTTCGTTCTTTTCTGGTGCGATATGGATTAATTGATGGGACTGCGTTAATTTTGATTAATGAAAGGAAAAATAAACCTAAATGATGTTGTTGGAACCAGGTTTTTAAAACTGACATTACAGATGTTTTCCTTTGCTTTGCACGGCGGTATTCGGTTCTGAATATCCAGCACCTCATTCGACGAGGCAAGAGCCGAGATCCCTTCATGGGGAGTGACCTCTTGGGAAAAAGTTTGCGTCATTTTAATAACTTCACTATAGTCTATTCTTTTGCTTTGCATCGTGATATTTAGTTAGGAATATCCTGCACCTCATGCGACGAGGAAAGAGCCTAAATCCCTTCACAGGGAGTGACCTCTTTAGCAAAAGTTTACGCCACTATACATTTGTAAAACCACTCGGTTTCTTTAACGATATCAAGTTCATTACGTTAAAGGTTTTTCGCCAAAAACCATCCGTAGCCCTCCGTTATTTCCTATGAGTAGTGCTTAGTATTCGTACTGCGTTTATTGACTCCGTCAAGGCGTAGTATACGATAGCTAAGTGGTGCTTGTTTGTAGCATACGATGCGATTGGTTAGGACAGTCATGAGGCCTTGTTGACTCCGTCAAGAGCTCATGCAGATGTGTTTAATGCAATCAAGATAATGACGGGTTAAACTTGACTAGGACTCTTTGATTTGTTGACTCTATCAAGGTCACTAGGGTCCTAGGGGTAAAAAACCATATCGGGAGTTTCAAACATACAAGAAACTTGCCAGGCATGCGTATACCTTCTGGAGTATGGTAACTTGAGTTGCTTCCATTAAGTTATCATGCGATGATAGTTGGGTCCCGATTCCCGCTGATGAGTAGGTGTTACTCCTTGGGTAATTTTTCAGATGAACCCGACTAAGTCTCCTTTTAGGGTTTGAAAGAGAATTCGAGGAAACAGTAGGAGCCATCCTGATTAGATAAAATAATTAACCAATCTAATCTAGGTTAGAGTGCACGTTGAGTGTTTCTTCTATCTCTCTTTTTGGCAGCAACCATGACCCGACCTTAAACTAAAACTCATGAACCAAATTAACCAAACCTTCTTAAAACACTTTGGCTTTTGGATTGTCATTTAGTTGCATATATCCCTGCCCCTCTTATTTTCCCTTTGCTTTTCTCCAGAATACTCCGTACACTACGAAGATCCATATTGCTTGGATATGCCATCGTATAGTTACATACGAACTCGAAGGAACTTGTTTCAGTTCGAGGATGGTTTTCGGTTCGGGAGAAATTGAATAGGATTATTCGGTTGTCTTTTCTCTTTACCTTCTCTTAGATTGTGAGGGATCCTAGTATTAGGAGAGTACACCTATTGCGCTTATTGGATAGTCTTCTTCCAAACCATAGGCATGCGTCGAAAGGTAGGGAAGGAAGAAAACCAACTAGCCTAAGTATGGTGTACAGAAGGTAATAAGTAAAGACATATAAAGGGATTAGAGTGAGAGCAAAGGAAATTGCGACTGCTATAATTCACAATGAAGCCGCGTATACCCCTGCCACTCCTACTTCCCCTTTGCATTTCTCCGGAACAATCCGTATCACTACGAAGATCTATATTGCTTGGGTATGCCATCGTATAGTTACATACGAACTCGAAGAAACTTTTTTCTGTTCAAGAATGGTTTCCGGTTCTGAAGAAATTGAATAGGATTATTCGGTTGTCTTTTCTTTTTCCCTTCTCTCGGGTTGCGAGAGCGCCTAGTGTTAGGAGAGTACACCTATTACACTTATTGGATAGTTTTCTTCCAAACCTTAGGCATGTGCCGAAAGGTAGGGAAGGAAGAAAACCAATTAGCCTAAGTATGGTGTACAGAAGGTAAGAAGTAAAAACATATAAAGGGATTGGAATGAGGGAAAATATACGGTTACTGTCATGAATCTGGATAGTGGAAGAGGCATTACTAGGAATACCCGATCACCCCTTCAAAACATTCTCATGTTTCAGTTTTACTGTACGGTGTTAATTGAAAACTGTTTTCCCAATTAGATTCTGACTCCAAGGTATGTATTTACCAGACTTGATTCTCTTATCTGTATAGCGTTACAGATGCTGAGTGGGAGTAATATATTGGGAATTGGGTGGTTAGATCCTCAATATATCAGAATTATTTGTAATTGGTGATATTTAAGGCAATCACCTGGGTTTTTCCTAACTGCAAATATTTGGTTTTGAAATATCCGTTGTTATGCACCAATTTAAAACTGATATATCTGTACATTTATTTATAAAGTGAGATATAAATTTTTGAAATTATGTTTATGACATTTACCTATATCAATTGATGGTTAGGTAAGGTGCATTCAAAAACGGTGTAATTCTTCTTAACCATAGGACAGTTTTCAACCTACGACGCACAGGGTTTGAGTTATTAAACTCAGAGGACTTATACAAAGTATTGTATGTTGTCCGATATCCATTAGGACAAAGGGGTTGGTACTCGTACTATATTCCATTTACTTTTGACTTCTCTGGTTTTAGACAAGTATTTCGTTGAAATACATGGTCTAAATTTTGAGAAGTTATATATATAAGAATAAAGTAGAGATCCATATGTTGCAAGTATCAGGATTCTTCAAGGTGATCGAAAATATAGATACTTGTGCTAGGTATTCCGTCGTAAGTAATAGTTTTGAGAACTTGCTTCTCTCTCAGGTTACTTATCCGTGAGTACGCTCCTTGATGAGTAATGTTGCTTGGCCTTCTTCCATTTAGTTGATATACACTGAAAACAGCTGCTTGATTTTTAAATCAGGTTCCAAATAAATTAGTTCCTTTGTTTCTATATTGGATATAGAATGGATTCATATCTTAACGATGTTAAGATATAAGGAGTTGTCCGTCTTATGCTTAAAATCAGAATCTGGACAAACTTTAGGCACGTTTTAGTAATGGCAGTTTGTGGGTTATGCCGGACATTGATGAGAGTTAACATTCTACCATTTGGAAGATCAATAGTTATATTGTTCTTGACTCGCCACCAGTTTTAGTAAAATGAATTCTGTTCAGAAAATATTAGTGTGAGTATGGTAGAACCGGAAGTGATTCCAGAACCATAAACGATCACTGAAAATTTAGTAGAACCTAAAGATTCAATTGGATTCGACAATCCATTAGCAACTCCGCAGATTATGTGGGTAACCTCAACCACCTGAGAGGTAATTCAGTCTCCTCAAAGACGGTGACATGGAGGTTTTGATGACCTAAGCTTGCCACTACTGTTGTTCTAGACTATGAGATCTAGAAGGTGGATGAGTATAACGTCGTTCTAAATTAGCTTTAGAAGTGCACGTGTATATGACTCTGCCAGATGGTTTTTGTAGTCAGTGGGAGCAGCGGAAGTATGGTGGGCAAGTAGCTTATGTCTATTTATAGACTAAAGCAGGTATAACGGAGATAGATTATCTATTTTTTGATATGACAGTCATAGAGTTTGACTTCATCAGAATAACAGATGGACCTGGCAAGAAGGTAGTAGGGAGCGATGTCCTGGTATTTGGATGACATGTTCTTGATAAGAAGTGATATTCCTATATTACGATCTGTTATACTGTGGTTGTCACAAGGTGTTTCTCCACATAAGATCTGGATAAAACATCAGAGATTCTGGTCACTAGATCTATGGTTTTAGATTTAGATTTGGGAAGTGTCCCAATTTGGGTACTTTGACACTATTCTAAAGTTTTTTTAGAATGGAAGACTCAAGGCATGGTGGTGTACTCGTAGGTGATGGAGTCACTTTCTCTGAAGAGATGTCTTCTAGACTGATGAGGAGAGGGATTTGCATGATTGGCATATCACTTTCTTAGGCAATTGAGTTAATCATGAAATTTCAAGTACCACACCAGATATTGCTTTTGCACTGGCTGCAATAAGCTTATATATTAATCCAATCCTGGAGAAACATTGGGAAGCAGTTATGAACATAAATAGATGTTCTTGGTATATGGTAACGGCAGCCTCCTTCGGGAGGCGGTTATCATTTCAGGCTTCCAAGGTGGCCTGGATGATAGAGTGGCTGTCAGAGTTATAGGTTTCCCTCCTTTTTGAGGGGCAGTATGTTGGACAGGTGGTCCAAGCGGATACTGAGGAAGGCATGTCGCAGGATACTAATTAAATTCAGTAGAAGATACAGTCTAAGAAGTTTGTTGGATTTGGAGTTCATTTATGAACTGGGTCCCATCAGATATCCAGACAAATTCTAAGACAGGTATGACTCATTTTGAGAGATAGTTTTTCTCCGCGATATTAAGATATAGAGAGATTAAGATAGAAACATTAGAGCGGATCCACCCACGGAGGCTATTTCTCGAACGCAATAGTTTCACAAACGGGTTTTGCGAGACTGATTAGTAGAGAAGTTGGGTGTTCGGTATCACACGGGCTGCGAGTATGCAACACCATAATAATTAGCCTTAAGTGCAAGTGGGAGATTGTTAGCTATAGCGCCCTCAAGTCAATTATTGTAATCGCACGCACGCAATTGTGATGATTGAGGGAGGACCTATACGGGTAGAACAGTCTTACTAAAAATGATAGTATGCTATCTGGTTTGCCTTTATCATCATGTACATGCATTATGTGGTATTATAGATCACTATTATATGTTGATAGAGCCCATAGGATTCATTCTTGACTACCAACATTATGATGACGATCATATACGTGGGAGCTGGGTGGTCTATAAGCACATCCTTAAATGTCCTTAGTCGAGAGAGTGTCGAAACTGGACATCAATATTTCGGAGTAGACTAGTGTATACTTTTCGAGACCTCGACGAGGGGCGGTGGCCGGTCTCATAAGCCATTGGTGTCAGTTAGTCACCTAAGATAGTATACAGGTGCTCATTGGGTTATGAGTTTGATTGAACGTATATTTTGAAGTTTTGTTTTGTAGAATAGTAACCACAATCAATAACGGTGTCGCATGTAGCTAGCCGAGATGAGTACGGGTCGTCTTCAGGGAAACGTGGAACTTTTATCTTGCTTTAGACAAGTTGATTAAAAAGAAGAATGATTGTTTGTTATTACGAATATGGAATTGATAAGGAAAATGTCGTAGGGTTCATAAGATTTAGTAGTTGATGGATAACTAATAAAAATGACTCATTTTATCTTTCGATAGATTTAAAACTAAATAGATAGTGGTGAATGAGAATTTAGGTTCTTGGAAGAAATTATGGTTTTCCCACTATTGACCATTTTCCATTCATTGATCTCTACTCATGTCTAGCCCTTAACAAAATAATTGTTAATGTAATCTCAAATCGCGGTCATGACTATCAATAAATTGGTAGCGCGCTCGATAAGGATGTTAATATTTATTTTGCAAAAGTTTATAAACTTCATAAGATGTAAAAAAATGTTAAAATATTTTCTCATCTATTGTTCTATCCTAATCCTACGAACCCTAGCAAGTTAGGAATTACTCACGCATGTTTTGAGGAGAAGAAGAAGAAGAAAGGATAGATAAATAAGTCATAGCGCAGAAAGTAAAAATACAGAATTTTAGACGCAGAAAGTAAATGCGAAGTAATTAAATGATCTACCTTTTATTAATCAACATTACAAGTACAAATCCTACGAATTTAGATTATAAGAGGAAGAAGTTGCTCTCGATCTCTGCCTCATAGGAAATAGATGCTTTGTCGATATTCACGTCGCTCTATCATGTCGAATCGCGGACCTGTCGTGGATCTCTTGTTCTTGACGGTGATTTTCTTCGTGTTAAAGGTGATAGTTTTCTAAGTTTAGATCTCGGTCCTTTATATAGCCCTCAAATAAGAAACCCTAGATCTCATAGGTTTAGATATACTATCAAGATCTAATTTCCAAATTTTCAGATCCTACGGCCACAATTAAGCTGTGGATCCGCCGCATATATGGGCTATTGGCCGCGCAACCGCCGCACTTTAGAGGAGTTAGGGTTTGGGTTTTCTGCTGTGGCCTCATGTTGACACGTGGAGATCCTTTAGATATCTGAATTTTGGAAATATTTTCTGAGTTTCTGCCAGTATTGATTCTACGATTTTATTGACATATTTTTGATCCTAACATCTTGAATATTTTCATCTCTTGACCTGAGCTAAATCTGTACAATATCTCCATGAATAATATTATTAATATTTGTTATATTAGAGATATAATCTTAATCATTTTATATGATAATAAATTTTTAAGAAAGTTGATTAAGAATAATTGATATGATATGCATATTTTAATTACTAAAATATTATATAAATATATTATGCATATATTTTCCTTCATAATGTTAATTATAATGTATAAACATATGATAAAGACTATTTTGTAGATAAACCCTCATATGTTTCATAATTACAATAAACACCTTTAAATATTTATCAAAAGTAAGGAAAATATTATATCAAATGTGCAATATTTTTGACTGAACAAATACCCCTAAACTTAACTTTGATCGTCCCGAGCAAACTAGTTATTCAAGAGAGGGAGAAAAAAGAAAAAGAAAAACTTATCACACTTTCTGTAAGTCGACGTTGTACACCCCACGACTTGCGGAGAGGCGGAAATATGAAAAACAATCATTTTGTTTGAAGCAACATCGACTAACCGAAAGGATCTTTGCTAAACTATAACTAACACTAACATAGGAGTTGTTAACTACTATGGAAGAAGATTATACCTAATGAACCGTGTCCTTCTTCTTCTCGTTATCCACCTCCTCGTGGGCCTTCTCTATGTAATAGACGATCCACCCGAGAGCTTCTACTCCAAGTTTTGCCTCTAATCTTGAGGTAATTAGGTTTCTCTAGTTGCTAATCAAAGTCACCTAGGTGATATAGAGTATGGATATGGATTAATTCGTCTTGCTAATCCTTGATCTCAACACATGAGAGAGTAGGATTAGGGTTTGAAGAGAGAGAGCTTGAGGAGAGAGAAGGTGAGCAAGATAATGATATGAAAATGTTTCTCACTTCTAATATATCATGAAGCATAAAGAAAATCAAAAAAATAAATCTAAATGATTTGTCATCATGCTTCATTTATTATATGCAATGAATCATCAAGTGAGTCATTAAGCAATAAACGCTTCATTAACTCACTTGAATGATTCATCTAATGAGTCACAAATGCATTTAATGTAAATGCCACCTAAACCCTCAAGTCACCATACTTCTAGAAGCTTCCCGCCAAATTATGAGAACGCCCCTCCTATCCGTGAAAACACGGAAAAACTTTAGACTGTATAAATCCAATAATCCGATACTAGAATCTAGCTTAAACCAAAGCCGGCTAGTAAAACTGTCTGAACATCGTACGTGCGTTTAAACACGTATGCGTCCGAACCCTTGTCGTAAAACCATACGACCTCTATATCGTTTCGCCTGGAGTAGGGAAACTCTCTGTGTGGGACTCTAAAGACTCGACTACTACGCTGGCAGTGTGTTTAACCACAGACCGTAAGCGGCACTAGCTGTACGTAACGGTCCCAAGATAGATGTCGATAAGAAGGCCGATGAGGAAACCCATCCGAACTCCTACTGAGCCTGATGTGACAATCTCCGTATAGTCCGGTCTGTTCGTCTATGACTATCGCATATAGGGCCTAGGGGGCGGCAAGCGTCAGTCCCCTAAAAGAGGTATAAGTCGTGTCGGAGCGAAGCCTATTACACCTTGAGAAACTACTGGAAAACCTACCAGTAAATCTCGCTTGCCCTGGCCAGGGACTTTGCGTAATGGCTCTCTGACACAGCGCGATATCAACTCCCAATACCGGGAGAGACGAATCCCGTCTAACCACTACTGCCTCCAAGTGCTCGGGACTGCACCAAACTGCTACCTGTTTGCATGACTCCTTTGAGCCGTGGTAGGGTAGCAATCTAAGAACAGTGGGACAACTCGAGGCGAAGTAGCAGTGTCAAGTCTGCGGACTATGCTGTACTCATGTCACCTGGGAACTGTTAACTGACGACGGGTATAATACTAACCAACAGTTCCGAACGAGTCCTGTCCGGTGTACCCGTAACCCAACGAGCACCTGTATACTATCTCCAGTACTACGTACTGATGGCTGTGGGACAGACCATCTCCCCAACTGGGATGAGAAGTGTACACACTAGTCTACTCTGGAGTATCGATGCCCTGTCTCGATAATCCCATGACTAGTGACCTGAAAAAGGATGTGCTTGTAGACTACCCAGCCCCCACTAGTGTGACTGCCATCACAACGCTGGTAGTCAAACAAGATCCTAAGGGCTCTATCAATACGTACACACATATTAAGATAGATAAAACCAAGTAGCATACTACTATGTTTAGCAAGACTGTTAATATAACTGTGAATATCCCAAGCTTCCATTAAATAATATACAAGCTAGTATGATACAATAATGGCCCCTAGGGCATATACACTAACAATCTCCCACTTGCACTAGGGCTATGTACTGGCATATCGAAGACCGATCATCTTGAGTAGCCTCTCGAACTGAATCTGAGGTAAGGCCTTTGTGAATGGATCAGCAGTGTTCTCCTCTGTAGCAACTCTCCGGACCTCGATCTCCCGGCGATCTATGATCTCCCTGATCAGGTGATACCGCCTTAAGATGTGTCTGGACTTCTGATGGGACCTGGGTTCCTTCGCTAAAACTATAGCTCCGTTGTTGTCGCAATACAGCGGTATTGGATCAACAATGGTAGGAACCACCTGAAGTTTTGTGAGGAACTTCTTCATCCTGACCGCTTCTTTTGCGGCATCGCAAGCAGCAATATACTCCGCTTCCATCGTCAAGTCTGCAACGGTGTCCTGGTTGGAGCTCTCCAGCACACCGCCCCTCCATTAAGGGTAAAGACATAACCCGACATGGACTTGGAGTCATCCTTATCATTCTGGAAGCCGGAATCAGCAAAGGCCTCGATCTTGAAGTCTTTTCCGCCGTAAACCAAGAACATCTCCTTAGTCCTTCTCAGGTACTTGAGAATGTTCTTTACTGCTATCCAGTGCTTCTCCCCTGGGTCTGACTGATACCAGCTTACCACGCTTAGTGCGTAAGCTACATCTGGTCTGATGCACAACATCGCATACATTATAGAGCCTACCGCAGAAGCGTAGGGTATAATAGACATGCGTTCCCTTTCCAAATTAGTCTTGGAAGACATCTCTTTGGAGAGGGTGATTCCATAATAAGCCGGTAGATTACCGCGCTTTGAATCTTCCATACTGAATCTTTTCAGTATAGTGTTGATATACCTTGACTACGAAAGTCCCAACATCCTCTTGAATCTATTACGATAGATCCGGATCCCCAGAATATAAGAGGCATCACCCAGGTCTTTCATGGAGAACCTGCGTGACAAGAATCTTTTGACAGATTGTAGTATAGGAATGTCATTTCCTATCAATAGAATGTCATCCATGTACAAGACGAGGAATACGACAGTTCGTGCTACAATTTTACTATATATATATGGTTCATCTGGATTTTTTATAAAGTCATATTCTTTGACCGTTTCATCAAAACAGATGTTCCAACTCCGCGATGCCTTCTTTAGTCCATAAATGGTTTTAAGCAACTTGCATACTTTCCCGCTGCTCCCACTCTGATTGAAGCCTTCTGGCTGATCCATATAGACGCACTCTTCCAAATTACCATTTAGAAAAGCCGTCTTTACGTCCATCTGCCAGATCTCATAATCATGGAAGGCGGCAATAGCAAGAAGGACCCGAATGGATTTGAGCATAGCCACTGAAGAAAAAGTCTCGTCATAGTCCAAACCAGGTCTTTGACGAAAACCCTTTGCAACAAGTCTAGCTTTATAGGTTTCCACCTGTCCATTTACACCAATCTTTTTCTTTAAGATCCATTTGCATCCTATGGGTTTTACCCCACCTGGAGCAAAGTCCAAAGTCTATACTTTATTGTACATGGACTCCATTTCGGTCCGCATTGCATCTAGCCATCGTACCGAGTCACCGCTCTGGATGGCCTGCTGGAAGCTAGTAGGTTCATCATCATCAATGATGCAATCCTTTCTATCCCCATCTATGAGAAAACCGTAGTATCTCTCAGGCGGATGAGACGGCCTACTACTCCTGCGGAGGGGTGCGGGAATGTCCTGTTCTTCTTGAACTACTGGTTCTACCAAACTTTCAGTAGTAGTTTGTGGTTCTGGAATTTCTTCCAGTTCTATTTCGCTCCCACTTGTTTCCTTTTCTAAAAACTGATGTTCTAGAAAATGGGCATTATGAGAAACAAAAACCTTTTGTTCCTCTGCGTAATAGAAATAATACCCCCTGGAGTTCTTTGGATATCCCGCAAACTTACACTGTACTGATCGTGCCTCGAGTTTGTCCGCATGCTGCTTTTTAACAAAAGCTGGACATCCCCATATCTTTAGATACTGAAGATAGGGTTTCTTCCCACTCCACATCTGATATGGCGTGGTAGGCACAGTCTTGGTAGGAACTATATTCAAAAGATATGCTGCTGATTCTAGCGCATAACCCCAGAAAGATCGCGGTAACTCAGCATTACTCATCATGGAACGTACCATATCCAATAGGGTTCGATTCTGTCTCTCCGATACACCGTTATGCTGTGGAGTGTATGGAGGAGTAAGATGAGAGAGAATTCCTTTCTCTTTTAGGTAACCTAGGAACTCGGCGCTTAAGTATTCACCACCTCGATCAGATCTCAGTGTCTTGATACTTTTGCCGGTTTGGTTTTCTACTTCATTCTTATACTCTTGGAATTTCTCAAAAGCCTCGGATTTATGTTTCATCAGAAAAATGAATCCGTATCTAGAGTAATCATCCGTAAAAGTAATGAAATAGGAAAAACCACCTCTTTCATGTGTAGACATTGGACCACATACATCGCTGTGTATGAGTCCTAAGAGCTCGCTCGCTCTTACTCCATGTCCAGTGAATGGAGTCTTTGTCATCTTTCCTTTGAGACATGATTGACAAGTGGCATAAGTTTGATATTCGAACGAATCCAAATATCCTTCTCTATGTAACTTAGTTAACCTTGTCTCATTGATGTGACCTAGTCTACAATGCCATAAGAAAACTTTATTTAAATCTGGAGACTTTCTTTTTAGTGTGTTCTGGACATTGAAAATCTGTAATTGGTTTTAGACATATATACCGTTATCCAGTGTACCGGACCCAATCAAACAATGATTAAGGTGGATGTTAACAACATCTCTTACAAACGTGAAATCATAACCTTTATTTGATAACAAGAAAACTGATATGATATTACACGTTAAACTGGGTACACAAAAACAGTTATGCAAAACCAAAATATGTCCACTCATCAATCCAAGGTGATAATCCCCTACGGACACAGCTCCCACGCTAGCTCCGTTAGCAACCTGGAGGGTCATATCACCAACCTTCAGCACTCTACGGTTTCTCAGTGCCTGCAATGAATTGCATATATGAGATCCTGATTCGGTATCCAATACCTAGGAAGTAGAGTTGATTGACAGATAATTCTCAATTACAAACACACCTGAAGTCGAAGCCACAGCTTGCTTCGGTTCCTGGTTCTTGGCGTTCCACGCCTTGCAATCTTTCTTCCAGTGCCCTTTCCTATAACAATGAAAGCACTCATCCTTGGCCACTACTGGCACCGCAATCTTTTTCTTTCCCTTTGCTCCCACCATACTAACACCTCCTCTAGGTTTGGTGGCGGCCTTATTCTTCCTTCCTTTGGCCCTAGCCTTGGACCCGGAAGAAGAAGCACCGCGAACAAACATAGCGGGTGTATCCCTTGCCTTCTGCAAGGTGCCCTCTGCACTCCTCAACATGTTAAGGAGTTCTGGAAGTTCAACTTCTTTTCTTTGAATGTTGAAATTCAGAATAAACTGGGCGTAGGTGGAAGGAAGGGACTGAAGAATCAAGTCTGTATAGAGCTCGTTCTCCAAAGTCGTCCCAAGGTCTACGAGCTCTTCTATATAGCCAATCATCTTTAGGACATGCTCTCCTACCGATGATCCGATGGCCAACCTCGCCTAAAACAAGTTCTTTGAGGTCTCGTATCTTGCTATACGAGATTGCTCTCCATAAAGTTCCTTTGTATGGAGAAATATGGCATCAAGATCCATATCCTCGTGCCTCCTCTGATGTTCATTATTCATCGAGGTAAGCACGATGCACTTGGCCCTCGCGCAATCTAACTCCCAGGTTTTGCGGATTTCCTTATCCGCATTACTGGATTTGGGACCAGGGACAGCAGGTGCCTTAGCAGTAAGGACATACTCTAATTTATCATAGGTCAAAACCATCTTGACATTCCGCAGCCAATCTTTATAGTTTGGCCCTGTCAATATATATTTTCTAGTAGTAACTTAAGTCCTGTTATGTTTTGGGTCGCTGCAATGAGAGAGAGAGGGAACACTTTAGCATGATGCTCTTGCAAGTTTAAAGTGGTTTTTAGTTTATCTAAACTGGATGGCTCCCACTGTTTCTCGAATCCCTCCTCAAACCAAAAAAGAAGAACTAGCCAGGACTATTCTCACTGTACAATACTTGCTTAACCGTTCAGCCAGGCGAGTGTCGGTACTTCGAGGGAGGTTTTCCAACGCTTTCGTGAAGTTCCTTAATTAAATAACCTCTTTTCTCTGGGGGCATAGCCCCACTGACACCTTTCTCGGCACCAACTTGGTTTATAGCATTGATAGTTAAGTGACGAATCTCCTGATGAGTAGCATATACTCACAGTAGGATCGGGATCCAAATATCATCGTATGATAATGCTGAAGGAATCCTACCAACATTCATCAAACTCCAAATGGTATGCATCTCTTTGCAAATTTCAGTTTCTTTAGAAATTCCCCATATAAATTTTTGCCCCATGCTCTTATGACCTTGGCGTTAGGTCAAAATGTCATAAGTCACAGGTCAAGTTCTACCCATCATTATCTTGTTAATTTGAACCCATCCGTACATATCCTTAACGTTCGGCCAAAATGATAATACGACTGTCCCAAACTAACTCATCTATCTATGCAACAAATGAATACCCAGCAGCTACCAAACACTATGCCTTAGTGTTAGGTCAAAATACATAGCTTGAATACTACTGAATACCCAAATGAAATGACGGAGGGCTACGAATGGTTTTGGCGAAACCGTGAACGTAGTGAACTTGATATGACCGAAGGAATCTGATAGCTTTTAAAAGGAGTGGTTAAAGCTCCGCAATTAAAATATCTTCTGTTTTAAAAAATAACCGAGTGGTTTCTTTTAAACTGTTCCAACGATTCAACTTTGGTTTATTTTCTTTGCATTAATAATAATGCGACCCATCATTAACCTATCATTGCAGAAAACAACGAAAATACAACGTTCTCTTATGCCATCCGCATTCGCCACGGTGTCCCGTCATCACTCGTTAGGTTACTTAACTAACGACAGAGCGGGGGCTGGGCTAGCGCGGGTGTAAAACATAAGTGATGTCTAAATAGCTATCATATATAGATATTGTACATTCGTCAGAAGCAATAATAGGCATTCCAGATCATAGATGAACATTATTGGATATACAAGCAATCCGCATTTCCTTTGAGCCTGCAACGAAAGACGGATTATACAGTTGTGATGAATAGCCATTACCCCACCCTAGACCCCTACGGGTTCGGCAAAACTACCCGCCAAGTACCCGAAGTGAAGCGGTCTCCCTCAACAACGTGAGTAGGCCACTAAATACTTCAAAGTACCCGGTAATTTGTGCACCCCACCTTGGGTCTATCCTAGGAGCAAAAAACAGTAAAATGAAATAATACAACGGTGTCTACAACCGCAACCTGGATGTGCCCCGCAAAATAATATTACAACATATTATAATTACATCGATGAATGAATATAGAAACCCATCCCAAACCCCGGCTAACCATCACAACAATTCAATCAAGTTCATAATCATAAACAGTAAAATCATTACAGAAATATGCAATCCCCTGCCAACCGACATACTAGCAGTTAGGGGAGGTTTACGAACACATTATACAAATAACAGATATAATCTAATTAGCCATATATCATATAATTTCGATCGAGCAAACACATTAGATTCTACTCCAAAACTTCTCTGTGCACCTGAGACTTGAGCAGAAAATAAACATTCCAGAAATAACAAAATAACCACAGAAGAGTTCTGGGGAAATTTGGGTTGAATCGGCCCCAACTCGGCTGCGGATCCACGGCAGATCGCTTGGATTGGCCGCGGTTCCACGGCGTCGTGGCCGATTCAGGAACCCAATTTTCTCCAGAAGTCTTATATTTTCCTGCATGTATTTTTAGAGGTCCCTGAAAAATTTTTAGACCTCATTTTAAATTCGACAGAAACTTGGTGATTTCGATGTTTTTTCCGGTTCGTTTTGCGTTCGAAATTCTAACAACTATTCTAATAAGTTAGTTATTGTTTAGCGAGGCTCTGATACCACTGTAAGTCGACGTTGTACACCCCACGACTTGCGGGGAGGCGAAAATATGAAAAACAATCATTTTGTTTGAAGCAACATCGACTAACCGAAAGAATCTTTGCTAAACTATAACTAACACTAACATAAGAGTTGTTAACTACTATGGAAGAAGATTATACCTAATGAACCGTGTCCTTCTTCTTCTCGTTATCCACCTCCTCGTCGGCCTCCTCTATGTAATAGACGATCCACCCGAGAGCTTCTACTCCAAGCTTTGCCTTTAATCTTGAGGTAACTAGGTTTCTCTAGTTGCTAATCAAAGTCACCTAGGTGATATAGAGTATGGATATTGATTAATTAGTCTTGCTAATCCTTGATCTCAATACATAAGAGGGTAGGATTAGGGTTTGAAGAAAGAGAGCTTGAGGAGAGAGAAGGTGAGCAAGATAATGATATGAAAATGTTTCTCACTTCTAATATATCATGAAGTATAAAGAAAATCAAAAAAATAAATCTAAATGATTTATCATCATGCTTCATTTAATATATGCAATGAATCATCAAGTGAGTCATTAAGCAATAAATGCTTCATTAACTCATTTGAATGATTCATCTAATGGTCACAAATGCATTTAATGTAAATGCCACCTAAACCCTTAAGTCACCATACTTCTAGAAGCTTCCCGCCAAATTACGAGAATGCCCCTCCTATCCGTGAAAACACGAAAAAACTTTAGACTATATAAATCCAATAATCCGATACTAGAATCTGGCTTAAACCAAAGCCGGCTAGTAAAACTGTCTGAACATCGTACGTGCGTTTAAACTCGTATGCGTCCGAACCCTTGTCGTAAAACCATACGACCTCTATATCGTTTCGCCTGGAGTAGGGAAACTCTCTGTGTGGGACTCTAAATACTTGACTACTACGCTGGCAGTGGGTTTAACCACAGACCGCAAGCGGAACTAGCTGTACGTAACGGTCCCCAAGTAGATGTCGATAAGAAGGCCGATGAGGAAACCCATCCGAACTCCTACTGAGCCTGATGTGACAATCTCCGTACAGTCTAGTCTGTTCGTCTAGGACTATCGCATATCGGGCCTAAGGGGACGGCAAGCGTCAGTCCCCTAAAAGCGGTATAAGTCGTGTCGGAGCGAAGCCCATTACACCTTGAGAAACTACTGGAAAACCTACCAGTAAATCTCGCTTGCCCTGACCTCCAAGCCCATTACACCTTGAGAAACTACTGGAATACCGGGAGAGACGAATCCCGTCTAACCACTACTGCCTCCAAGTGCTCGGGACTGCACCAAACTGCTACCTGTTTGCATGACTCCTTTGAGCCGTGGTAGGGTAGCAATCTAAGAACAGTGGGACAACTCGAGGCGAAGTAGCAGTGTCAAGTCTGCGGACTATGCTGTACTCATGTCACCTGGGAACTGTTAACTGACGACGGGTATAATACTAACCAACAGTTCCCTACGAGTCCTGTCCGGTGTACCCGTAACCCAACGAGCACCTGTATACTATCTCCAGTACGACGTACTGATGGCTGTGGGATAGACCATCTCCCCAAATGGGATGAGAAGCATACACACTAGTCTACTCTGGAGTATCGATGCCCTGTCTCGATAATCCTACGACTAGAGACCTGAAAAAGGATGTGCTTGTAGACTACCCAGCCCCCACTAGTGTAACTGCCATCACAACGCTGGTAGTCAAGCAAGATCCTAAGGGCTCTATCAATACGTACAAACATATTAAGATAGATAAAACCAAGTAGCATACTACCATATTTAGCAAGACTGTTAATATAACTGTGAATATCCCAAGCTTCCATTAAGTAATATACAAGCTAATATGATACAATAATGTCCCCTAGAGCATATACACTAACACTTTCGTCGGCAACACGATTGCACTTAGCACTTGCAACAAGCCGTTAAACCTCTAGGTGTCCCTACTAGGAGGAGTGTTGTCTCCTGAGGGTTTTTAGTGGATTACACCCACAAAATCCCATAATAAAAGAAAGAAAATGAAAGTTATGTACAAAGATAAGAACTAGAAAAGAAAGAACTTGAAAATAAGAGTTTCCAACTTTACTAGCTTTTCAGTTTCCATGAGCCCTATCTTAATGGTTATTAAAAGATGTCGGAAATCACATCATCCCTCAATAAAACATCGCCTTTAGTCTTCCTCCCTACCTTTCTTCCAAACATCGATCATATGCCCCTACGTGTGTGTACAAGACATCCCTACACTTAGAGAACTCAATTCAAGCTATCATACTCTTATCCATCTTCCTTAGTACTTTTTAGTCGGTGAACATTATCAGATGGAATTGCTCACACATCCTTCATGCGACCGTTAATACTTCTTGAGGTACTAACTGACCGATTACCAAATGTGCTCACTTATTTAGGCATAATTCCTCGTCATGCAATACCTAAGGCTTAGCAGTGGCTCCCAAACCAGTTGGTCTAAGATACTAGATGATAAAGCACCCTCGCTATATTTTTTTTATGCTGCCTTAAGTAATTACAAAACCTGTGTTCATTTTTCTTCACCATTTTTTTCTTTATATTATTATTTTTCTTCATACCAAGGATTTTAGACAAGAGCATTTCAAGGTATGCTCTACTATCCCAAGTTTTAAGATGTATGCAAGTGTGTATAGTAGAGTATCAACGTTCAAATGTCTGGCCTCAAGAGTAGGGACTATTTTTTAGACTTATTTTTATTCTCAGATTAGTAATTTCCTTCATCTTACTAACCCTTAGGACAATGGCTCATAACTATTTATTACTAGCTTCGTTTCAGAAAACATCTAACTTTCTTGCTTTTCTTAAACTATTCCTATCTTTCATATGTAATTTTTTCACTTTCTAATCTTTCATTATCAAAAAATTTTGTGCTTATATTTATGATAATGCAAAAATAATGCGTGAATAAGCACAAACCACCCCCAAACCTGTTTGCAGCAGCGTCCTCACTGATGTCATCTGTTAAGCTTGAAAAAAACTGTAGACTTGGGAGGAAAAGTTAGTAACGGGGACATGAATAAATGACATTGAAGTCCCCCATCTTATTTTTGGCTCACAATTTTGTAAAAATTTATTTTTTTTCAAGAGCCAAAATATTTTCTCCCCCCTCCAAACTTGAGTGAAACCGTATTAAGCATTTAAAATTATATAAAGGGGGGTAAAGTTATTGGTCAATATAAAGCTTTATAAAGACCAAAAGTCAACACCATTCATTCAAAGATTTTATCAATATAACAATATAGTTAGTAGAAGATCATAGATTTGAAGAAGTGGGGAGATAGGAGGTCGAGTCGATCTGGTTTACGTCTCGGTTGGTAGAGACAGAACAGTGATAGTGAACGAAAACGAGAATATGAATGATTAGGAATGGGTAGAATAGTCATATTCTCGTATGGGATAAGAAGAAATGGTGGTGGTTCAACTTCTTCGGGTGGATGTTGATTTATCACAAAATCCGTGTCGTTTAGAAATACGAGTTCTTCGGCGAAAATATCTTCGAAACTTTCATCGATGGTCCGAGTGAACGTTTCAATGTCAATCTGTTTCGCGCCTGAATTCAACACACTTATTTGTCAGAAATTATGGCGACAGGAGACTCGAAAAGCTCATCTACCTTATTCTCAAAGGAGTCTAAATCAAGTGGTTTTTCAAGAATCACAGAACTCGGAATATCGAAGTGTGATTCATCGAAACTCGGTGGAGTTAAAAGAAGATTAGAGGAGGAACCAAAGAAAGTGGGTGATGAAATGGGTAAACAAATTTGTGTGCCGAGCATTGCTGAACCAGATGTGGGAAATGAAGGCTGAATATCGTTCTGCTTTTCGGTCATGCATTTATCATCAATTTCTAGATGCATATGGGGTTCGGGAAAAATAGTTAATGGTTCGAGATGATGTCCACACGGAAGTGAAAGGACCTGATGAATTGGTGAGAAAAACTCATCCAAAACTATGGGTCCATCATCCAAAATATTCCCAGCGTCAATATCCTCAATCAAGTGAAAGTTAAAATTCTCAGACATCTCATCAAAAGCATGGTTTTCTATCAATTTTTGTTCTAGAGTGGAGGTGTAGAGATCAAAAGGCTTCGATGTGGTTTCACTTGAAATGGACCCTTCACAATCGGGTAAATCAAATACTATAAAGTCACACAACTCATCAAATATTCTATCTTCAATTGGTGAATCATTTGGTGTACTCGATAGATTTGTGAAACTGGAGTTGTGGATTTCAATTTGGGATAGGAAGGTTTACTTTGGAAGGGTGTACTGCTCTCTCTCACTACTCAAATTCTCAATTCGTTCTATTGCTGTATCATACATTGAAATTTTTTGAGCTAGATAGAAACTAGTTGCTCGTCCATTGGGTGTATGAGGAAGGCCATGGATGTATTCAATTCCTCTATTTGGCGGCACGACGCTACCCGAAATTCTTCCAATGACCGTTCAGTATTAGACATAGGTTGGGAAGGGGTTTAAGAAGAAGATTGAAATTCTTGTGGATAGGTGAAACTCCCAAATGACTGTTTAGAAGAAATGTCTAGAGAAGGTATAAAAGTCGGGTAGAATTGATAGGAATCGAATGGTTGTGAAAAATGGACAGGAGTAGGATCAACATTGTGATAAGAAGAATATTGAGATTGGTTGGTTGGTTGGCGACTGGAAACATGTATCATATATGCCGCAAAAGGAGTAGCAATACTTTCATCAGGAAATGATGGTATTTGTTGTCCTAACGGTTTGACGGGATTGAAACTTTGACTTTCAGCCCTCGCAATATGCTCAGCAATGGACATGCGTTTAGAAGTTCCCTCACTCGCTTTAAACAGATTATCATCATAAGAAGATGTAGAATTTTGATGCGGTTGATAGGACCTGGAGTGAGTTGTCCAACTGTTTCTTTTCTCTTGCTCTATCCTATCTTTTAAAGACATGGTAGAGTCGGATTTTTGACCGAAGCAATTACGAAAATTAGAAATATCAGGTTCTGGATAGCAAAGCTCGGCAAGAGTTCGTCTGTTTGGGTTACCCATTATAAGAAGGTGAAAAAGAAAAGGGGGTGAAAGTGTAAGGATTTAAGCTCTATGTGGATTGTTTTTCTTTGAAAAAGGGACTAGAGGGTTGACTCAACAAATCACAAAATGCACAATCAAACCCTAAAAACTACGGTCTTCTAGGTCAAGCACTAGACCGCTTCTAGACTTCCAAAGGACAAGTCGTAGGATCAATCCTCTACCACCTCTTTATTACTCTTGTAGCCAGGTAAGTTGGAGGTATCCACTATACGAATCACCAAAATAGCAGATCTAATTAAGTAACCACTTTTCTTAGTAACACTAGCCTAAACACCACGAGAGAAATGCGGATAAGTGATAGATTACCTATGACCCTCCTCTGTACTAATTTGAGCGCGACAGTCCTTAGGGCTTGGTCTAGATATTTTTTTTATTAACGTAGGTTTATGCGCATGCATGTTTGCGATTTGTGGGGCCTAGGAAGGATGATTAAATCCCCACCTAATCTGAATTTGGGTTATTGCCCCTTAAAGTTCGTTTTTTTAAAATATGCAAAAGCAACCCGAAATCGAAACACGCAAAAAGATTTTTGAGCGGAGATATTTTGCAAAGAATCCTGTAGAAAATCAAATTATTAGATTTCTAGAGGAGATAGAAAGATATGTAGAAGATACCAGAGGATTTTTGAGACCTAATTCCTCCAAACCGCCGCCCTTCCACCACGAAAACCAGCTTATTGTCGCGGTTGCGCCGCACTATGGAGGGGCCTTCTGTCAATTTTTCTACAGTGCCTCCTTTGCTCCTCTGGTCCTCTTTGAAAGTCTTCGAATCTCAATTTCCTCATTCCAGTGACTCCAGATTCCCTCGCAAAAAGTCGCACAATAATCATTAAATATGCAAGATGCGGTTTTGGTTTTTATTTTATGGATCAGATAAGAATTCAATCCGAATAGCAAGAAAAAAAATTCGCACGTATCGCCGGCAACGTCGCCATTTGATTAAACGTATATTTTGAAGTTGTGTTTTGTAGAATAGTAACCGCAATCATTAACGGTGTCGCGTGTAGCTAGCCGAGATGAGTACCGGTCGTCCTCAGGGAAACATGGAACTTTTATCTTTCTTTAGACAAGTTGATTAAAAAGAAGGATAATTGTTTGTTGTTGCGAATATAGAATTGATAAGGAAAATGCTCGTAGGGTTCATAGGATTTAATAGTTGATGGATGACTAATAAAGATGACTCATTTTATCTTTTGATAGATTTAAAACTAGATAGATAGTGGTGAATGAGAACTAGGGTTCTTGGAAGAAACTAGGGTTTCCCTTCTATTGACCCTTGTCCCTTCATTGATCTCTATTCATGTCTAATTCTTAACAAAACAATTGTTAATCTAATCTTAAATCGCGATCGTGACTATCAATAAATTGGTAGGGCGCCCGATAAGGATGTTAATATTTATTTTGCTAAAGTTTATAAACTTCATAAGATGTAAAAGAAGTTAAAATATTTTCTCATCTATTGTTCTACCCTAATTCTACGAACCCTAGCAAGCTAGGAATTATTCACGCATATTTTGAGAAGAAGAAGAAAGGATAGATAAAGAAGTCATAATGTAGAAAGTAAAAATACAGAATTTTAGATGCAGAAAGTAAATGCGAAGTAATTAAAATGATCAATCTTTATTAATCAACATTACAAGTACAAATCCTATGAATTTAGATTACAAGAGGAAGAAGTTGCTCTCGATCTCTACCTCGTAGGAAGTAGATTCTTCGTCGATATTCACATCGCTCTATCACGTCGAATCGCGGACCTGTCGTGGATCTCTTGTTCTTGACGGTAATTTACTTCGTGTTAAAGGTGATAGTTCTCTAAGTTTAGCCATCGGTCCTTTATATAGCCCTCAAATCAAAAACCCTAGATCTTATAGGTTTAGATATGCTATCAAGATCCAATTTCAAAATTTTCAGATCCTACGGCCACGATTAAGCCACGGATCCGCAGCATATATGGGTTATTGGCCATGCAACCGCCGCACTTTGGAAGAGTTAGGGTTTGCGTTTTCTGCTGTGGTCTCATGTTGACACGTGGAGATCCTCTAGATATCTAGATTTTGGAAACATTTCCTGAGTTTCTGCCAGTATTGATTCTACGATTTTATTGGCAGATTTTTGATCCTGACATCTTAAATATCTTCATCTCTTGACCTGAGCTAAATCTGCACAATATCTCCATGAATAATGTTAGTAATATTTGTTATATTAGAGATATAATCTTAATCATTTTATATGGTAATAAATCTTTAAGAAATTTGATTAAGAATATTTGATGTGATATGCATATTTTAATTACTAAAATATTATATAAATAAAATATGCATATATTTTCCTTCATAATGTTAATTTTAATGTATAAATATATGATAAAAACTATTTTGCAGATAAACCCTCATATGTTCCATAATTACAATAAACACCTTTAAATATTTATCAAAAGAAAGAAAATGTTATATTAAATGCGCAATATTTTCGACTAAACAGAGTTACACTAGACGGACTCGCCAGGAACATACTAGTTGGTATTATAGCTATTGTCAGATAGCAGTTCCCAGGTGATATGAGTACAAGTTAGTCTGTCGACCTGAGATCGTCTTGTAAGACTACGGTAGTGCCCCGTCTGTCAATCCGAGGCCAAATCCGGAATAAAAACTTTTTCAAAATGGCGCTAACGTAACCTTAAAACCCGGATCGTTCCATTAACCGTAAACTAGCTAACTGTAAAATATGTTTGGAGAGATTATACCGATCGATCCGTGTCCTTCGATCTTCAATCTCTGCGCCAAACTCCTCGCGGCTGCCCCAACGAAGTTCGCTTTCTGATCTCCCTCGTCGAAGTGGTTCCACGTCGAGAATTCTTTATACGAACTCCCGCTTCAAAATGAAGCAACTCGGGCATCCAGTTTGCTAGCCTAGATACCCAAGATGAAGTAGAGATGGTGCGTGAATACTTTGTCTCAAGACATCCAAGGATTGGGGTGGAGGTAAAAGAAGTTGCCATGGATGGATATTGTCACGCCCCGCTTCCCAGAGTACGCTAAATTGGGCACGTGACATAGCCAACCATGCTACCTATGGGTAGGAAGTATCCATCCACAGTCATATTACGGCTGTAGAGATATCAAGGACAAGATAAAACTATCTAAAACATGTCCATAATCCAGAATAACAGGAGTCAATAATAAATAAATGCGGAAGCAAATGATCCAATACAAATAACTGAAATGTATGTCTCATAATGCGGGCTCACATCAGGAAATAAATGCAGGAAATAAAACTAACTACTACTGAACTCACAGCTCAGCCTGCTGGCTGAAGTACTCCTGCTCGGACTGCAACAGCGGTACGAAATCTGGGCCATGCAAAACCCAGACGTCAGCGCGTCATGTCAACAAGTAATATAATATGAATAGTGTGGCAGGCAATGCAATATAAATATGAATAAAATGAGAGTAGCAATAAGGTGAATCAAGCAGTGCAGGGTAGTGTGCAATGGGTAACTAAATTGTTCTATCAGGTTTTCTATTCTAGAGTCTTTGAAATCAAATTGATGAATCATCGATGTAACTCAATAGTATCCCGTGCATGCCCGGGACCACGGTCAAGACTCTCGGGCTGAATCCGAGACGTGCCGCTAGGCAGTAACAGGTAGCAGGATGGGCGAGTGATGTCAGCATCATCACTCCGGGGCTGGCCTAGCCCGTAAGACTGATCAGAACAGGTATCGAACTGTTGAGTTACAAGTCAGGTTTCACCTTTGATTTTCCCATACCCCCAAGTTATGTATGTCAAGTCAGGTATTCAGTAATCAAGAACTAATGCCAACACAGCATCAGGTAAAAGCAGGTTTGTCTGGATAGACAACAGGAACGGTCCATGAGGACAACATGTCAGGTTTGTTGGCATTAGACACAAGATCAGGTAACGGGTCAGGTCATGGTACATCAGGTCAAGTCAACAGTATACGGTACCATGTCAGGTATATCTATATATATATGTGTAGCAAGTCAGGTCAAGATGTAAACAATATCGTGGGTGTGCTCACAATCAGTTATATAATCTAGCATGGGTATCAACAACATAAGATGAGTAATGAACTAAATAATAGGCAGTTTCATTCAATTTGCAATACAGTTATCAAATTTGTTACAGAGATGATTACAAGAGTGCAGTAAGACAAGTTTAGCCATTTAGTCATGTTAACAGGTTTAAGAACCCTTAGAGGTGCAATGATTTTTGTAACGGTTCAATACAGCTATTTCAGGTTAAATGCATACAAGTGTCCGAATGGAACAGAACTACAGAGATAAATGCCATAAGCTACGTTAACATTAAAAATGTGATTAAACAGGTAAATATGGTTATCGGGTTCAATTTGCAAACTGTAGGTTCCAAGTGTAGCGGTAAAAATGATATAATGTAATACTGTACACGGAAAATGAGAAATGATTGTACCAAAACTAAATTTACAGTTTTAGGGTGTCACAATATATATGTAAAATATTGTATAGCATGTAGCAAGGGGTACTTGCCTCGATGGGTCGCGAACCGGAAAAACGGAACGATAAACGTCGGCGGGGAAACTCGCGACGGCCGCTCGGTTCACGGATTGAACCCAAACAACGAACAATGGAACCACGCGGGTCGGGGTACCTCGCTGGAATGTCGGATCACGTCGTCGGCATCGCCGGATTCCGGCCGAAAAATGAACAGTGAACGGTCAAGACTTGCAATCAAGAAAAGAAAAGAAACAAGGAATGAGCGAAGGCTTACAAGGGTTCTGTAATCACAGAGAGGAGGCGTGAGAACGACGACGAGGTCGACGGCTCCGGCGGTGGCCAACAGTGACCGCGGGGGGGGAAAAACTGCCGATTCAAAAATGCATTAGCGGAGAAAGAGAGAAGAAAGGGAGAGAGGAAGGAGGGTGGAACTCACCGAGGAGTGTGCGAGGTCCGGGGCAAGAGGACGAGGTCGTCGGCGGCGACAGACGGCGGTCCGACGGTGTGCAGGGGGCTGCAGGTGGCTGCGGCGTGGTATGCAGGTGTCTCGAAGAAGGAGGGAGAGGGGCTAGGTGAGGTGAGGATGAGGAGGCGAGGGTGATGGTGATGGCATCGCCGGCGTTGGGGCTGCGGCGGCGAGGATGGAGGCGACTAGGGCTCGCTGCGATGGGGGTTCAGGTTCTCGTGGGAAAGAAAATAGAGGAGGAGGGAAAAAGATTTTAAAGAAAAAGAGAGAGAGAGAGAGATTATGGGGATAGAGGGAGAGGGAGATAGAGAAAGAGAGAGAGAGAGATTAGAGAGAGACGCAGAGGGTAGGAGAGAGAGAGAATGAGAAAAAGGTGTGGGGCCAGCGGGGGATTATGAAGGATTCGATTGGTTGGGAAAAATTATTTAAAAGATTTAAAATATTTTGGAAATATTTTACTTTTAGAGTATATAGGCTAAGGAATTATATTCGACGTTTTATATTAACAAAATTTAGGATTTTGGCGCCAAATAAAACATTTCCAAATCGCGCCCGGATCGGGTCCACAAATTTGAAATTGAAATAATAGGATTTTAAGCGGGATCCAAATTTTAAAATGAAGTGTTTTATGATTAAAAAGCATACCTCCAAAACGGACACACGTACGTGCATGTAGCCATCCAAACTCGCCCGTTTCACTGAACGGGACAAGAACACGATGCACGGACGCTACAACGGGGTCAGGGGTGTCAAGTAGGCCAAGATGGATATTTTTAATTTTATTTTAGATGCTACAATTTGTTATATGCAAAAATGACCTTGCCGGGTAAAAATTTACAGTAAGCAACAAACAAGCAAGCTAAATGAAATGAGTACCACATTATGCTCAAACTGTCACTGAAAAATAGTAGCATTCTCGGGTGTTATATCATACCCAACTACAAAAGAATTTCGTCCTCGAAATTCCAAGAATACAAAGATTGATAACTACAAGAAAAGGTGAGGAAACTTCTGCCGGATTTCATCTTCTTGTTCCCAAGTGGACTCTCCATGCGATCGATTACCCCAAGAAACAAGCACAAGGGGGATAACCTTGTTCTTAAGAACCTTTTCCCTTCGATCCACAATTTCAACTGGTCGCTCCTCAAAAGTCAAGTCTTCTCGTACTGTTAACTCCGAATGATCCAAAACGTGTGTTTCATCTCGAACATACCTTCGTAGTTGAGATACGTAAAACACATCGTGCACATTTGCCAAGGACTGCGGTAACGCCAAACGGTACGTTACCTCACCAACACGCTCCAAGATCTCAAAGGGTCCAACGAATCGAGGACTAAGCTTTCCTCGACTCCCAAAACGAATCACCCCTCTTGTCGGTGATATCTTCAAGAATACCAAATCACCCACGGCGAACTCTAGAGGTCTTCTTGACGTGTCTGCCCAACTCTTCTGTCGGTCTTGTGCTGCCTTCACATGATTCCTGATAGTGTTAATCTTCTCAACTGTCTGCACAACCAAATCTGGTCCCAACAACCTTCGTTCACCGACATCGTACCAACAAACAGGTGATCAGCACTTACGACCATACAATGCTTCAAATGGAGCCATCTGGATAGTTGCCTGAAAACTGTTGTTGTAAGAAAACTCCACCAAGTGTAGATGATCCTCCCATGAACCCTTGAAGTCCAACATGCATGCTCTCAACATATCTTCAAGAGTTTGGATCGTTCTTTCCGACTGGCCATCAGTTTGAGGGTGATAAGCTGTGCTAAATTTCAATCGAGTCCCCAAACTTTCCTGTAGACTCCTCCAGAAGTGTGATAAGAACCGAGTGTCACGATCGGACACGATGCTCACCGGTACTCCAGGCAATCTTACAATCTCCTGCATGTACCGCTCCGCCAAGGTCTCAGTTGTTTGACCAACCCGAAAAGGAATAAAGTGAGCTGCCTTGGTCAACCGATCAACAATTACCCATACTGCATTGTTGCCCTTTGGACTCCGCGGTAAAGCCGTCACGAAATCCATGGTTATATGTTCCCACTTCCACTGAGGAATCGGAAGTGGTTGCAATAAACCAGCAACCCTTTGATGTTCAGCCTTAACTTGCTGACACACCAAGCACTTAGCCACAAAGCGAGCAATCTTCCGTTTCATGCCTTCCCACCAAAAATGCTGTCGAATATCTCGATACATCTTTGTGCGTCCTGGATGTACAGAATAATCTGAACTGTGTGCCTCCTTCATAAGCTCTTCACGAACATCACCCTTTGGCACACACAAACGGCTACCATACCTCAACGAACCATCTTCGTGGATCAATAAATCTGTTCGTAATCCGGCCTCAACCTGCTCTCGAAACTTTTGCAGTCTAGGATCCTGCGATTGTGCTGCTTTAATATTCTCGATTAATGACGAATGTACTTGCAGCTGCATCAACTGTCCCGTAGAACGCGGTAGCACAACCTCCAAGTCAAATCATCGAAAATCTGCAACGATCTCCTTTTGCGTAGTTAACACCTGAATTGCTGGTAACCGACTAAGCGCATCCGGCATAACATTGACCTTCCCCGGATGGTACTTAAGATCAAGATCGTAGTCAGCCATCAGCTCCAACCATCTACGTTGCCTCATGTTAAGCTCCTTCTGTGTGAACACATACTTCAAGCTCTTATGATCTATAAAAACTTCCACCCTTTCGCCTAAAAGGTAGTGTCTCCAAATCTTCAAAGCGAAAATCACAGCCGCAAGCTCCAAGTCATGAGTTGGGTAATTCTTCTCATGGGTCTTCAACTGTCTCGATGCGTACGCTACAACCTTACTGTGCTGCATCAGAACACATCCCAATCCTTTTCCAGATGCGTCGCTGTGAATCACCAATCCTCCGGAATTGTCTGGCATGATCAGAATAGGGGCGGTTATCAACTTCTGCTTCAACGTCTCGAAAACTAACGCACACTTATCCGTCCACACAAAAGGTACTTCCTTGCGCGTAAGCTTGGTTAACGGTTCTGCCAGACGAGCAAAGTTCTCTACAAATCTTCTGTAGTATCCGGCGAGTCCAAGAAAGCTTCTTATCTCCGCAACATTCTTTGGAATTGGCCAATCACGAACGGATGCAATCTTTTCGGGATCGACGGTAATTCCATCGCCAGACACAACATGCCCCAAAAACTTCACTTCCTCCAGCCAAAACTCGCACTTACTCAACTTCGCATAAAGCTTCTCCTGTCTCAACGTCTGCAGTGCGATCTTCAAATGCTCAGCATGCTCCTCATAACTCTTCGAATAAACCAGAATATCGTCAATGAATACCACAATGAACTGATCCAAGAATGGTGAAAAGATTCGGTTCATCAAGTCCATGAATACTGCCGGCGCATTCGTTACTCCGAAGGGCATCACTAAGTACTCGTAATGTCCATACCGAGTTCGGAACGCCGTCTTGCAAATATCTTCTGCTATCACTCGAACCTGATGATATCCGGATCGAAAATCCAGCTTCGAGAATACCCTCGCGCCACTAAGCTGCTCAAAAAGTTCTCCAATGCGAGGGATAGGGTACTTGTTCTTAATAGTCACCCGGTTTAATTCTCGATAGTCGATGCACATCCTTCTCGTGCCATCCTTCTTCTTTATTAGAAGAACTGGAGCTCCCCAAGGCGAGTTACTACTTTGAATCCAACCCTTCTCAAGCAATTCAGCAACCTGTTTCTTAACTTCTTCCAACTCTACTGGTGCCATTGGATAATACGCTTTGGATACTGGCGTTGCACCAGGAATAAGATCAATTGCGAACTCCACGTCTCGCTTTGGCGGTAAACCTGATATATCTTCAAATACGTCCATAAAATCGTGAACAACCACCGGCTCTTCACCACTATCAACTTCCATTGCTGCAAGAATATCATTTGTCGGCCTAGTCCTAAACTCGATTGGCCCGACAGAACTGCTTCCTCCAGTGAAGGTAAACTCAGGATGTCCGGGAATCTGGAAAATTACTTTCTTTGCCCTACAGTCAATGTGAGCGTGGAAAGTGCCAAGAAAATCCATTCCCAAGACGACTTCGTAGCTGCCCGTATCAATCACCAAGAAATCTGCAAAAAAACTCCCGTCCGCACACAACAACTGTACAATCTTTACATTCCCTACTAGATATGATTTTCTCATTCCCAGTGTGTATGTCCCAGAAACTAGACAGGGTCGTGCAGGCAATCGAGTGTGTAGTTATAAATTTGGATGACATAAAACAGTGGGATGCACCAGAATCAAATAATACTAATGCGGGAAAACCATGAACGAGTAGAATACCTGAAACGACTTCTCCTGACGCTTTAGCTTCCTCAGCTATCAAGGTAAAAGCTCGAGCCTGATTAGGTCCTTGAGTCAGCTGTTTCTGTCCTTGGAACGGTTTCTGTGGAGGTTTCTGAATATCATCCCTCGTACAAAACTTCGACGGACAAGCACCAATGGCGTGATCAGCCGCTCCACAAACCAAACAAAGTCCCAGTCTCCTTCGACACTCCTTCTGCACGTGCCCAGGTAAACGGCAGTAGTCACAAATCATGCTCCTTCTTCGATCAACGATCACAGGCTTCTTCATGGGTGCTACACCACGACGGTCCACTGGAATACCCTTGCAACCATGAGCTCGGTTAGGTACAAATGCGGGCTTCCTTGCCGCAGCTGCTGTCTGCTGCAAGCTCCCTTTCATCCCAGATAAACTCTGCTGTTCTCGAGCTGCCGTAAGAACCTGTGAGAAAGTGGTCAAACCCAGGGAGACAATCTGCCTCTGGATGTCCACATCCAAGCTGCGCATGAATCTCCGTGCTCTGTCTGCATCGTTAGCGACTAAAGGTCCAGCGAATCTGCTGAGTCTCGTCCATTCTACTGCATGCACATCCATGGGTGCTCCATTCTGCCTTAACCCAATAAACTTCTCTTCCCTTTCCTCCCGTGCAGTCCGCGGGAAGAACTTCTCAAGGAAACTCTTAGAAAAATCCGCCCACTTGATCGGCTTGGGCAAGCGGGTCTCCTCCACAAGCCACCATTCTCGGGCGTAGTCCACTACCTGAATGCGTACCACATCAACCCTTTTGTCATCTGGAATCTGTGCCGCAATCAGCAAATTATCCGTGTCAACTAGCCACTGCTCGGCTGGCAACGGCTCCTCCAAACCAGTAAATGTAGACGGACCCAAACGCCTGAAATCTACCACGGTCCCTACTCGGTCGATTGGTTTAGCTTCAACCCTGTCTACGGACTGCTGAACGGTCCGCAAACCTTCCTGGAACGAGTCTGCTTGCTGCTGGATCAGCTCAGTCTGCCTCTTTTGATTCTCCAGCATTCCCCTTATCACTCCAAGTATGGCAGCTTCGTCCACACGCCTCTGGTACGTCTTCAAATTCTTATCTGCCATATCCCTGAAATCAAAACATCCAACATTAGCATGATGATAGATTCAATATATAGATCAAGGCTAGAACTCCAAGATACTTAAATAGAGTACCGCATTGTAACTATGCCGCGGTATTATAGCCACAATTACTTAACTCCACCCAAGTCGCCTAAGTCCTAGAGATAACAAGAAATCATGTTTTTCGAGTCGATATGCAAAGGAAGTTTGCACATCGTAAAAGATATAATCAGGAAGAATGTGATTCAAGAATGGTAGACGGCAAAGTGGCAGGACATGTTTCCTAAACACGGGTATTCTGATTCGTCTATTGGGTACAATACCCAATTACAAAAGAATCAACCCAACTAACCCATGGCTCTGATACCAAAAGAACCATGTCACTCCCCGCTTCCTAGAGTAAGCTAAATTGGGCACGTGACATAGCCAACCATGCTACCTGTGGGTAGGAAGTATCCATCCACAGTCATATTACGGCTGTAGAGATATCAAGAACAAGATAAAACTATCTAAAACATGTCCATAATCCAGAATAACAGGAGTCAATAATAAATAAATGCGGAAGCAAATGATCCAATACAAATAACTGAAATGTATGTCCCATAATGCGGGCTCACATCAGGAAATAAATGCAGGAAATAAAACTAACTACTACTGAACTCATAGCTCAGCCGGCTGGCTGAAGTACTCCTGCTCGGACTGCAACAGCGGTACGGAATCTGGGCCATGCAAAACCTAGAAGTCAGCCCGTCATGTCAACAAGTAATATAATACGAACAGTGTAGCAGGCAATGCAATATAAACATGAATAAAACGAGAGTAGCAATAAGGTGAATCAAGCAGTGCAGGGTAGTGTGCAGTGGGTAACTAAATTGTTCTATCAGGTTTTCTATTCTAGAGTCTTTGAAACCAAATTGATGAATCATCGATGTAACTCAATAGTATCCCGTGCATGCCCGGGACCACGGTCAAGACTCTCGGGCTGAATCCGAGACGTGCCGCTAGGCAGTAATAGGTAGCAGGATGGGCGAGTGATGTCGGCATCATCACTCCGGGGCTGGCCTAACCCGTAAGACTGATCAGAACAGGTATCGAACTGTTGAGTTACAAGTAAGGTTTCACCTTTGATTTCCCCATACCCCCAAGTTATGTATGTCAAGTCAGGTATTCAGTAATCAAGAACTAATGCCAACACAGGATCAGGTAAAAGCAGGTTTGTCTGGATAGATAACAGGAACGGTCCATGAGGACAACATGTCAGGTTTGTTGGTATTAGACACAAGATCAGGTAACGAGTCAGGTCATGGTACATCAGGTCAAGTCAACAGTATACGGTACCATGTCAGGTATATCTATATATATGTGTGTAGCAAGTTAGGTCAAGATGTAAACAATATCGTGGGTGTGCTCACAATCAGTTATATAATCTAGCATGGGTATCAACAACATGAGATGAGTAACGAACTAAGTAATAGACAGTTTCATTCAATTTGCAATAAAGTTATCAAATTTGTTACAGAGATGATTACAAGAGTGCAGTAAGACAAGTTTAGCCGTTTAGTCATGTTAACAGGTTTAAGAACCCTTAGAGGTGCAATGATTTATATAACGGTTCAGTACAGCTATTTCAAGTTAAATGCATACAAGTGTCCGAATGGAACAGAACTACAGAGATAAATGCCATAAGCTACGTTAACATTAAAAATGTGATTAAACAGTTAAATATGGTTATCGGGTTCAATTTGCAAACTGTAGGTTCCAAGTGTAGCGGTAAAAATGATATAATGTAATACTGTACACGGAAAATGAGAAATGATTGTACCAAAACTAAATTTACAGTTTTAGGGTGTCACAATATATGTGTAAAATATTGTACAGCATGTAGCAAGGGGTACTTGCCTCGATGGGTCGCGAACCAGAAAAACGGAACGATAAACGTCGGCGGGGAAACTCGCGACGGCCGCTCGGTTCACGGATTGAACCCAAACAACGAACAATGGAACCACGCGGGTCGGGGTACCTCGCTTGAATGTCGGATCACGTCGTCGGCATCGCCGGATTCCGGCCGAAAAATGAACAGTGAACGGTCAAGACTTGCAATCAAGAAAAGAAAAGAAACAAGGAATGAGCGAAGGCTTACAAGGGTTCTGTAATCACAGAGAGGAGGCGTGAGAACGACGACGAGGTCGACGGCTCCGGCGGTGGCCAACAGTGACCGCGGGGGGGGGGGGGAACTGCCGATTCAAAAATGCATTAGCGGAGAAGGAGAGAAGAAAGGGAGAGAGGAAGGAGGGTAGAACTCACCGAGGAGTGTGCGAGGTCGGGGGCAAGAGGACGAGGTCGTCGGCGGCGACAGACGGAGGTCCGATGGTGTGCAGGGGGCTGCAGGTGGCTGCGGCGTGGTGTGCAGGTGGCTCGAAGAAGGAGGGAGAGGGGCTAGGTGAGGTTAGGATGAGGAGGCGAGGGTGATGGTGATGGCGTCGCTGGTGTTGGGGCTGCGGCGGCGAGGATGGAGGCGGCTAGGGCTCGCTGCAATGGGGGTTCGGGTTCTCGTGGGAAAGAAAATAGAGGAGGAGGGAAAAAGATTTTAAAGAAAAAGAGAGAGAGATTATGGGGGAGAGAGAGAGAGATTATGGGGATAGAGGGAGAGGGAGATAGAGAAAGAGAGAGAGAGAGAGAGAGAGAGATTAGAGAGAGACGCAGAGGGTAGGAGAGAGAGAGAATGAGAAAAAGGTGTGGGGCCCGCGGGGGATTATGAAGGATTCGATTGGTTGGGAAAAATTATTTAAAAGATTTAAAATATTTTGGAAATATTTTACTGTTAGAGTATATAGGTTAAGGAATTATATTCGATGTTTTATATTAATAAAATTTAGGATTTTGGCGCCAAATAAAATATTTTCAAATCGCGCCCGGATCGTGTCCAAAAATTTGAAATTGAAATAATAGGATTTTAAGCGGGATCCAAATTTTAAAATGTAGTGTTTTATGATTAAAAAGCATACCCCCAAAACGGACACACGTACGTGCACGTAGCCATCCAAACTCACCCGTTTCACTGAACGGGACAAGAACACGATGTACGGAAGCTACAACGGGGTTAGGGGTGTCAAGTAGGCCAAGATGGATATTTTTAATTTTATTTTAGATGCTACAATTTGTTATATGCAAAAATGACCTTGCCGGGTAAAAATTTACAATAAGCAACAAACAAGCAAGCTAAATGAAATGAGTACCACATTATGCTCAAACTGTCACTGAAAAATAGTAGCATTGGGCTCGGGTGTTATAGTAATTGTGAGCAAAGGATTTTTAGCTTGGAGGAAAACAAAATCAGCTCACATAAAAATGGGCTTGGCCATAATTATGCTCGGCCACAATTGTGCTCGGCCAATTCAAGTGTTCTCTTTGGATTATAGCTTGAGAGGTGAGGGTAAGATATGCAAGTGGTGAGTGTAAGAAATTAATCAAGCAACCTATGAAAAGAAGCATCCACCTTTTTAAAAGATCTCACCTTTGACAAAACAATTAAATGCACAAATGTGGACACCTCATCAAAGACCAATGCCTCCCCATGCCCACACAATTCCCACGAATTGCCAACAAGGAAATGGCAAAAAACAAAGCTCACAAATATGGCCAAAATCAAAGCTCACAATTTCTATTATTAACATTTAAACTAAAATGTTAAATCCCTAAAAATAAAAATGGCAACCCTAAAGTAAACCCGTAACGGATTACGAGAATACCCCTCATCCGTATATACATACCCGCATCCGTATTCAGACCGAATACGAACACTATGAGACGAATGTAATCCAACAATCTAATACTAGGATCCGGCTTAAACCAAAACCCACTAGCATGATCCGTCCGATCATGATCCGTGCATAAGTGCACGTATATGATCGAACCCTGCCATAATACCATACGGCCTCTACAAAGTTTCGCCCGAACTTTGGAAAACTTTCTATGGGGGACTCTAAAGACTCGTCAATACGCTGGCAGTGGGTTTAACCATAAGCACGTCGGTGGTACTAGCTGTACGTAACGGCTGCCCATGTATTGACCAAAAGAGAGGCCGATGAGCGAACTCATCCTGAAACCCTACTGAGTCTGTCAGTGACAATATCCATAGTCCGGTCCATTCATCTATGAGTATCGCATATCGGGCCTAGGGCACTGGTAAACGTCAGACCCCCAATAGCGGTATAAGTCATGTCGGAGTGTAGCCCAGAACACCCTGAGAAACTACTGGAATACCTACCAGTAAATACCGCTTGCCCTGGCCAGGGACTTTGTGTAATGGCTCTCCAGACACAGCTCGATCTCACCCCCAATACCGGGAGAGGCGAATCCCCTGCCGATCCGCTCACTGCCTCCATGTAGCTTGGGACTGTACCCAACTAAAACATGTTTGCACGACTCCTTTGAGCCGTGGTAGGGTAGTAATCAAAGCACAGTGGGAACTCACACGAGACAAATAATGATCTCAGGTCGATAGACTAACCTGTACCTGTGTCACCAGGGAATTGCTATCTGATGACAGGTATAATACCAACTAGCATGTTCCCGGCGAATCCGTCCGGTGTACTCATAACCCAATGAGCACCTGTATACATCTTAGATGAACCAACTGACACCAATAGCTTGTGAGACCAGCCATAGCCCCTCATCGGGGTCTCGATCCATATAAACTAGTCTACTCTCGGAGTATCGATGCCCAGTCTCGAAACTCCCACGACTAGAGACACTTTAAGGATGTGCTTATAGACTACCCAACTCTCACGTATATGATTGCCATCATACTACTGGTAGTCAAGCAAGAATCCTAAGGGCTCTATCAACGTGTAATAGTGATCTGTAATGTCACCTAAAGTATGTACACGATGATAAAGACAAACCAAATAGCATACCATCATCAAGAGTATGTCACGCCCTGCTTCCCAAAATACGGAAAACGAGGGATGACTAGGCCAACCATGCTCCTACGGTCAAGGAATAATCTCGCCGTAGTCACACTTCGGCTTCTAGCATTACATGGTAATCAGTAAACAAAACACAGAAGTAAAGGAAATACATCACTAAATTATTAAATCAACTTTCATTGTTCACAATTTACAATAAAACAAGAAAAGAACTACTAACCAAGTTCGAATACAAGTTCTCTTTAGGGAAAGCAGAAAAAGTGAATGAGGTACTCCCGACTAAATCTCCGCAAGCTCGAAGCTCAAGTCCGACTCCTGCACTGGTTCTTCCTCGAGATCTGAGCATGCATACTCAGGTCGTCAGAGCGACGTAATAGAAATATTATAATAGTGACAAGAAACAGGAAAAGAAGGTAATAACAGTGGAAGTAAAATGCAGGTAATCAATATGTCACTAACTGATGCAAAGTATGATCTGTGCCCTTATCAGTCTCTAAGTCATCTTTGAAATCGAGTCGTGGAAAGGAGGATCATGTTTAACGAGGGTCTCGTACATACCCGAGACTACGGCCCGCTATCGTCCGGGATATAACCCTGTCAGCCGGACCGCTAGGCCCAACCTAATATATATAAGAGTCGCTGTTCGAATAATCATCCTCTAAATCACTGTCCTCGCTAAATACGATACTCTTTCCACTACGATTTCCCCTTTTTCCCCAGGTTTACACTATTTATGAGTATAGTCTAGTCGTGTACAAGTATGCACCAATAACACGGTTCTGTCACTGTTCATTGTATTATTCACTGTCACGAATCATTCACTTTTCCATTGGCGTACTTGACACTCCTAAACCAATACTATTCACGCACAATAATGCATTGTATACTGAATAATAGCGCGCACTATCACTAGGTGTATGGTGTTTAGACCATAATATTGCATTTTTCATTCCCCTATTCTTATCCGTTTTATAAATAAACAGGTACTCTTGATGCACTTTTGTTGCATGTTACAGGATACAGGTTTCTGGAGCAAATACAGTGAAAAAGACACAAAACAACAGAAAAAGGGACTTTTGACCAACTATTGGACGGATCCTAGTCAAGCCTAGACGAAGAACAGTACAAGGTCCAAAATGTCAAGTGAACGGTCAAAAGATACGAACAAGTTTTCACTGAAGATCTGGAGAAGACCCAGAAGCCAAACAGAGAAAATTTATGAAGAACTAAGAAGCCCCAACAACCAAGATGCAGCACAGGAATTTTGGTGAGCCAAGCCCACCAAAGGGCCGCGGATCCGCGGCCCAAGCCAACCAATGCCGCGGATCCGCGGCCATCTAGTGCGCGTGTCGGCACCGACTTCTTGTATCGGTGCGACGGTTCGGGTGTTGGGATTTTTAGAGGTCAAATCAGTAATTGCGCATGTGCGAGACTCTGAAACCCTAATTCTCCTGTTTACTTATAAATTGTAATCTCAAAATTGTAAAACCGGATGCCTCTTTTCAATCAATAAATTTCAGAATTTCTGAGAGATAAATTCAGATCTGTTCTTCTTGTTTGGAGGGAGCCGTCAACTTAGGAAGGTATTTTATTTCTGTTTCTTTTAATTAAAATGTTTTCTCATCCCCTAATGAGCGAGTAATCTCCTCGCTTGTTAGGGTTAGCCTTAGGGAAAGGGTTGAGAGATGAGATCTCTCACCCCTTTCAATACCACCTTCACCTAATGAATTAGAACTCCACGCATACGAGCACAACCGCTCCCTGCGGCATCCTACCCTTCGAGGTAACGATGAACCGTAGTATAAAGGGCCGGTTGCGTGCGTTTTCCGTGGGGGTTAGGGTAATTATCAACAAAGGAAGGATACAAATCTAGAGGAAGAAACATCTTCCCAAAAGATTTGGATCCACTTTATTAATAATTACATTAACATCTAATAGATCTAAAAAAGAAGGCATTGAAAGCGGTGAGGAAAAACGTTAATCTTCAAAACTTCCCCTAAGCCTAACCCTAGCAAGACTCTTAATTAGATTAATTAGATCCAGTTTTTATAGATTTTTATAAACCAATCAAAACAACATTTTGAATCAACTCGTTAAAATACATAAAAGAAATTTACCCGTCTCTGTGGATCGACCCGTACTCACCGGCTAGCTGCGAAGCGACGCCGTTTCTGATTGCGGTAAAACATTTATATTTTTTTTGGATTAATCAAATGGCGCCGTTTCCGGGGACGGCGTAATCTTTCTTTTTGTGAATTTTCGGGTTGATATGAATTTTAAAAAATTATAAAAATCTGAAAATATTAAAAAAAATAAAAAATTATCAAATTTGATCTGTTTGAAGGGTGTATTTTTTGAATCTTGCAGGAACAGCGAAAAATTGAGGATCTGGAAATTTACAGAGGGCAAAACAAAAATTGGTACATAAGAACAGAGAGGAATTGAATGTACAGAACCACAGAAATTTTTCCAGAACCTGATCCCCTCACTTAGCCGCGTTTCCGCCGCATTAGGGGTCCCTGACCGCGTTTCCGCCGCAACTTGGCCACGTCAGCAGTTCAAAATTAGTGGGTTTGTTCTCTTTTCTTCTCCTCTGCAACCTACAATATATCTCTCTGTAAAAAGTTTTCTGCAGGAATTCATTGCGTAAAGAATCTTTCTCCCCCTTCTAAATAACAGATTTTCTGCAGGTTTCTTTGCGCCGCTCTAAAAAAATTGATTGCAAGTGAATTGTATTGTTTTGCATAATTTAACCGGACTCTAAGGGGCTAATTGACCAAACTCAGATTGGGTGGGGATTTCATCACCCTTTCCAGGACCCCAGAAAACACTTAAAGCATTTTTCATCGACCACAATTAATTAAAAAAGATTAGACTCAGACCTAAGGACATCGAGCTCAATAGGAAAAGGACTAGTGTAGGCATCGGCCGTTTATCCTAACCGACTTTGCGGTGTCTAGGCTAGTGGTTATTAATTAGGCCCACTGTAGTGCTGGTTCCTTCCCACTTACCTGGCCGTATTTGTCCGTGAAGAGGCGGTTTGAGGTCCTATCTCTAGCCCTAGTTAGGAGCTGTCTAGTAGACCTAGGCAACCCTAGATCTAGGCCTGATTGTGCATGTGTGGTTGATTACATTTGTGTCACGAGTCCCTTTCCAAAAACCTATTTGCAAAACTCTCACATAAAAAAAAAGGGGAAAATCTTTTCAAAACTTGCAACTTACCTCTAAGAAAACTTGCACCTCACTTCCACCATTTCTCCTTCACTGACGTTATCTTACCCCCACTTTCTGTTTTTCTATTTTTCTGACTGCACTACCCTTTAGTGTATGTCATTTTGGACTAGGGATACTAACGCCCGATTAGTCCGTGTTTCGTTGGTACCGACCAACGAATCCTTCGACGAACCCTTCGTCGACATTCCGTCCATTTCCTTACCTCCACCTTCAAATTCTTTCACCGAAGGTATGTCGGGATTCAACCCCAACGATACCTTACCGACGGGAATGATTCCACCTCCGCCAGGTGCGAATAACCCGAATCTTCCGCCTGTTGTAGCGCCCGCACGAGTTGCGCTCCAGGATCTCTTCTACCTCGTCCGCACTTCTTTACCTACATGTCTTTCACCCCCACCGGCGAATGGGGATAATTTTGAAATAAAACCACACTTCATCAATATGCTGCCTAAGTTTCATGGTTTGGAATCCGAAGATGCATATATTTTCATTAATAAATTCCAAAACGTTTGCGCCATGATGAAGACAACCCAATTAAGTGATGACGCAATAAGGCTAAGGGTCATTCCTTTTACCTTATGTGACCTAGCCGAGAAGTGGCTATATAGCACCGCATCACACTCCATTAGAAATTGGGACGAGTTTGTGAGAGCTTTTCTGAAAAAGTTCTATCCTCATCACAAAACTGCTAGAATCCGAAACGAGATTATACAATTTTCACAGCTTCCTTCCGAACCATTTTGGAAGTGCTTCGAGAGATTTAAAGACCTACTTGTTCAATGCCCTCATCATGGGATAGAAAGTTGGCAACTTTGCCAAACATTATACGAGGGATTGAACGCAGCAACGAAGCAGTTGCTAGAAACAATATGTCAAGGTCATTTTCTCTCCAAGTCTAGCGACGAAACTTGGCAGTTTCTTGAGGACCTAAGTGAGCAAACAATTCAGTGGGAGAGTACCAAGACCACATCATCTTCTTCAGTTGGTCAATCTAGGGCAGGCATACATCAAATAGATATGTCGATTGCTATGAAGGCCGAGATGGCCTCACTTATGAAAAAGCTAGAAGCCATTGAGACAAAAATCCCATCGTCTTCTCCTGCCCCTACTCTACCCACATGAACTGTTTGTGCTTGTTGTTCTAATCCATCACATATAACCGAAGAGTGTCCTTATAATGCACCTATTCAAGGACAGGATCAAGTCAATGCTGCATTTCAGCAACGACAAAGAAACGATCCGTACTCTTCGGCATACAATCAGGGGTGGAGGAGTCACCCAAATCAACAGTTCCAAGGTAATAACAATTTTCAAAGACCTCCTCCACAACAACAACAAGCACCTTTACAAACTCAAAACCAGCAACCTTTCCAACAACAACCTTATACAAATCAAACGAACAATTTGGTTCAACCAAATGATGATAAGGTTATCTCGCTAGAAAAAGTCTAGATGCTTTTCTCAAGCAATCTACAGAATCCGCAGCAAGATTTGAAAGTTATGTTCAATCTTTAATGAATAACAATGCCTCACACGATCAAAGTATCAAATCTATTGAGGCACAAATTGCATAATTAACTGCTGCGTTGAGCGAGAGAGAAAAGGGAAAGCTTCCATATCAACCATTGCCCAATCCCGGTCACGCACAAAACGCATATCACAGTCACAATGTAAATGCGGTGACCACGTTGAGATCCGGAAGAGAGTTGCAAAATAATGTGGGAACTAGTGATGACATCCCCGCCGGTGGTTCTTCTTCCCCTTCTTCATTTTCTTCACTTCCTTCTTCACCTTTTTCTTTAGAGCCTATTCTCCACCCTTCACACGGCTCTACTTCTTCTGACTCGAACGGACCCATTTCTCACAACACGAACACATCCACACCGGGATCCGTTCCTACTCCACATTCTACTCCACAAACATGTGACTCAACTAATTTTCAAAATGCACCATTTCCAAACAGGTTGAGTCCTAATAAACCAAGTGCACAAGTGGAAAAGATTGTGGAGATATTTAAGCAGGTTAGCATAAATATACCTCTCTTGGATGCTATCCAACAAGTCCCTTCATACGCGAAAATCTTAAAGGGCTTGTGCACCTCGAAGAGAAAGGCATCTCAAGTACCCAAGAAAGTGCTAGTGGCTAGTGCAGTGAGCAATGCTATTAACCACCATCAAACCTTACCCTAAAAACGAAAGGACCCTGGCTGTCCTACGATTTCCATCACAATTGGGGATAAAAAAATTAATCGAGCACTTTTAGATCTTGGGTCTAGTGTTAACCTGATTCCTTACTCCGTGTACGAACAATTAGGGGTTGGAGAGTTGAAACCCACTCGTTGCACTCTCCAAATGGCTGATCGATCAATCACCTATCCAAGGGGTCAACTAGAGGATGTGTTGATCAAAGTCGGGGAATTCATATTCCCCGTTGATTTTATCGTTATGGATACACAACCTGTTGCTAACCCAAGAAACCAAATTCCGGTGATTCTTGGTCGACCATTTTTGGCCACTTCCAATGCCGTAATAAATTGTCGCAATGGCTCCATGACTCTATCCTTCGGAAAAAGGTCTAGTGAGTTCAATATTTATAAGATGGGAAGTCTGCCCCCCGTACCTAAAACTAGTACACGAGAAGTTTGCTCTATTCACGAAATTACGCAGGAGGACTGCGAGCTTGAAAGATTCTTGTTTGATGAAAACAGTTTTGACGCCACTAGTGCGTCCCTCCTTGAGCCTACCACCGTTGACACAACCGATGTCGATTATGAATGTTTCACTTTTTCGGATGACGACGACTCACAGCCCGAATATGAGTCGTTTGAATTTTTGGATGAGTCAGTCGAGCCATCCGAATCGGTTGTTTGCAGTGATTTCGAACCTGTGTTGGAGTCCTTTGAGTTCGAGGTAGATTCTGCAATGATTCTTTCGCCTCAGAAATTCGAACTCACGCCCTTGCCGTCTCACCTTAGATATGCCTACATAGGTGAGAATGAGACCTTTCCCATTATCATATCGGCCTCTCTAGCCCTCGAGCAAGAGAACGCCCTCTTAATGGTCTTACAAGATAGGCGGCAAGTTTTCGGTTGGACTATGGCGGACATTGAGGAGATAAGTTCCCTCATAAGTGAATATCATACACAATTGATGGATGATGCCATGTCAATAGAGGACCCACTGGAACATCTTGGGGGTATTGTGGTGAGTCAACCTCCTCCCTTAGAAGTTGAAATACCCCCATTTCTTTTAATAAGGTACGAGAATGCCAACACTCCACTGATTGCTGATCATTTACATTCTCGTTTCGATGCATCACCATCACCTGTATATTTACCTCCACACCTCCCATACCACTACTTCTATCTTCCCCAATTCTTTGCGGACCACCACAACTTATTTTTCCACCAACCAATATTCTTTACTGATAAATTTTTCAACTGGTTGGTGTTGACTTTTGGCCGATGCAAAGTTTGGCAGTAATGTCTAATATAGTTTAAATGAAGTTTGGGGGAGGGTCTTTTTGTATATATTTTTTGTTTTTCTTAACAATAAAAAAAAACTATAAATAAATAAACAGGGGAGTATCGGTATTTTGACCCTCTTGGTTTAGCATGACAGTGAGGACACTGTCAAGTTCAAGTTTGGGGGTATGCTCGGTACGTTTTCTTCCTTCGCATTCATTTGTACATATTTTTGCATTTGCATACTTATTTGAAAACCCATAAAAATTTGAAAATTTTGAAAAATTATAAAATTATCGTATTCAATTTTGGCTTATTTGACTTGAGTTTGACAAATAGGTTAACTGGTTAGGAACAACTAGATCTTAGACTTAGTAAATTAAAAACCCTAAAAATAACATTCTTTAAAGTTTAACGGTAGAAAGTATATGCTTTGTAGTTTATTTAGAAATAGGCAAATTTTGGGTTGACTTCTTGGGCTAAGTCGAAACAAGGGAAGAGTATTGATGTTCTTATTAGAGTATAAGTTTGAAAAATAGTTCCTAACTTAAGTCTAGATTCTGAAAATGTATACCCTACAATTTGCACAATCACGCACCTTGAAACTTGGAATAGTAGAAGAGATCTTGAAATGCTCTTGTCTAAAGTCCTTAGTATAAGGAAAATAAAAGAAAAAAAAAGTGAATAAAGAAAAAAATGGACACTGGTTTTTGTGATTACTTAAGGCTGCAAAAATAGAAAAATATTTAGCGAGGGTGCTTCATCACCTAGTGCCTTAGACCAACTGATTTGGGAGTCACTGCTAAAGCCTTGGGTGTTGCAAAACTAAGAAGTACGCTTTAATGTGCTAACGCATCTTGTAATCGGTTGTTGGTACCTCAAGAAGTATTAACAGTCGCATGAAGGATGTGTAAGCGAAATTCAAAATTCGCGAATTAATAAGTGCTTTGGACAAGGGCATGATTGCTTGATTTGAATCTCCAAGTGTAGGGGTGATCTATACACACACGTAGGGGTATGTGATTGGAATTTAGATAAGAGAGAGGAATGAAAGATAGAACTTGTATCTTTAATAGAGTTATAGAAATTCCTAAGTGGAGATGGAACCTTAGAAAAAAAACTTAAGAGATGCCGAAAGCTAAGTAGGTCTACATAACATATATAATCTTAAGTTAAATGATAAGGATGCGTGAAGAATATGGGTGGACAATTTGCGAGTCAAAAGATAATAGAATTCCTTGTTAGAAAACCTAATTGGAGAAAAAAAATCAATGGGCCGAGTTGATAGGATTTTGTGGGTGTAATCCGCTGAAAACCCTCAGGAGACAACACTCCTCCTACTAGGGACACCTAGAGGTTTAACGGCTTGTTGCACGTGCTCAGTGCAATCGCGTTTCCCTACGAAAGTGTGGTTAGGATTTTAGAGAATAAAATAATAAGTTTGCTCGAGGACGAGCAAAAGGTAAGTTTGGGGGTATTTGTTTAGACCATAATATTGCATTTTTCATTCCCCTATTCTTATCCATTTTATAAATAAACAGGTACTCTTGATGCACTTTTGTTGCATGTTACAGGATACAGGTTTCTGGAGCAAATACAGTGAAAAAGACACAAAACAACCGAAAAAGGGACTTTTGACCAACTATTGAACGGATCCTAGTCAAGCCTAGACGAAGAACAGTACAAGGTCCAAAATGTCAAGTGAACTGTCAAAAGATACGAACAAGTTTTCACTGAAGATCTGGAGAAGACCCAGAAGCCAAACAGAGAAAATTTATGAAGAACTAAGAAGCCCCAACAACCAAGATGCAGCACAGGAATTTTGGTGAGCCAAGCCCACCAAAGGGCCGCGGATCCGCGGCCCAAGCCAACCAATGCCGCGGATCCGCGGCCATCTAGTGCGCGTGTCGGCACCGACTTCTTGTGTCGGTGCGACGGTTCGGGTGTTGGGATTTTTAGAGGTCAAATCAGTAATTGCGCATGTGCGAGACTCTGAAACCCTAATTCTCCTGTTTACTTATAAATTGTAATCTCAAAATTGTAAAACCGGATGCCTCTTTTCAATCAATAAATTTCAGAATTTCTGAGAGATAAATTCAGATCTGTTCTTCTTGTTTGGAGGGAGCCGTCAACTTAGGAAGGTATTTTATTTCTGTTTTTTTTAATTAAAATGTTTTCTCATCCCCTAATGAGCGAGTAATCTCCTCGCTTGTTAGGGTTAGCCTTAGGGAAAGGGTTGAGAGATGAGATCTCTCACCCCTTTCAATGCCACCTTCACCTAATGAATTAGAACTCTACGCATACGAGCACAACCGCTCCCTGCGGCATCCTACCCTTCGAGGTAACGATGAACCGTAGTATAAAGGGCCGGTTGCGTGCGTTTTCCGTAGGGGTTAGGGTAATTATCAACAAAGGAAGGATACAAATCTAGAGGAAGAAATATCTTCCCAAAAGATTTGGATCCACTTTATTAATAATTACATTAACATCTAATAGATCTAAAAAAGAAGGCATTGAAAGCGGTGAGGAAAAACGTTAATCTTCAAAACTTCCGCTAAGCCTAACCCTAGCAAGACTCTTAATTAGATTAATTAGATCCAGTTTTTATAGATTTTTATAAACCAATCAAAACGACATTTTGAATCAACTCGTTAAAACACATAAAAGAAATTTACCCGTCTCTGTGGATCGACCCGTACTCACCGGCTAGCTGCGAAGCGACGCCGTTTCTGATTGCGGTAAAACATTTATATTTTTTTGGATTAATCAAATGGCGCCGTTGCCGGGGACGGCGTAATCTTTCTTTTTGTGAATTTTCGGGTTGATATGAATTTTAAAAAATTATAAAAATATGAAAATATAAAAAAAAATAAAAAATTATCAAATTTGATCTGTTTGAAGGGTGTATCTTTTGAATCTTGCAGGAACAGCGAAAAATTGAGGATCTGGAAATTTACAGAGGGCAAAACAAAAATTGGTACATAAGAACAGAGAGGAATTGAATGTACAGAACCACAGAAATTTTTCCAGAACCTGATCCCCTCACTTAGCCGCGTTTCCGCCGCATTAGGGGTCCCTGACCGCGTTTCCGCCGCAACTTGGCCACGTCAGCAGTTCAAAATTAGTGGGTCTTATGGTCATGTCAGTAGTCTTCCGCAATTGTTTAAATAATTTTTGAAGATACTTTTAAAATTGACAGAATCATGAATGTTCAGTGCAGTGTATTGGGTTTGTTTCGGTTTCGATAGTTTAACATTGTACGGTTAATGGGTTTGGCTCTGATACTATGTAAGGCTACGGTAGCGCCCCGGCCGTCAATTCGAGGCCAAATACGGAATAAAAACTTTTTCAAAATGGCGCTAACGTAACCTTAAAACCCGGATCGTTCTATTAACCTTAAAGTAGCTAACTGTAAAAGATGTTTGGAGAGATTATACCGATCGATCTGTGTCCTTCGGTCTTCAATCTCTGCGCCAAACTCCTCGCGGCTGCCCCAACGAAGTTCGCTCTCCGATATCGCTCGTCAAAGTGGCTCTACGTCGAGGATTCTTTATACGGGCTCCCGCTTCAGACTGAAGCAACTCGGGCATCCAGTTTGCTAGCCTAGATACCCAAGATGAAGTGGAGATAGTGTGTGAATACTTTGTCTCAAGACAGCCAAGGATTTGGGTGGAGATAAAAGAAGTTGCCATGGATGGAAATTGTGAGAAAAGGATTTTTAGCTTGGAGGAAAACAAAATCAGCTCACAGAAAAATGGGCTCGGCCATAATTGTGCTCGGCCACAATTGTGCTCGGCCAATTCAAGAAGTGTTCTCTTTGGATTATAGCTTGAGAGGTGAGGGTAAGATATGCAAGTGGTGAGTGTAAGAAATTAATCAAGCAACCAATGAAAAGAAGCAACCAACTTTTTAAAAGATGTCACCTTTGACAAAACAATTAAATGCACAAATATGGACACCTCATCAAAGACCCATGCCTCCCCATGCCCATACAATTCCCACAAATTGCCAGCAAGGAAATGGAAAAAAACAAAGCTCACAAATATGGCCAAAATCAAAGCTCACAATTTCCATTATTAACATTTAAACTAAAATGTTAAATCCACAAAAATAAAAATGGCAACTCTAAAGTAAACTCGTAATAGATTACGAAAATACCCCGCATCCGTATATACATACCCATATCTGTATTCCGACTGAATACGAACACTACGAGACGAAAGTAATCTAACAATCTAATATTAGGATCCGGCTTAAACCAAAATCCACTAGTATGATCCGTCCGATCATGATCCGTGCACAAGTGCACGTATATGATCGAAACCTTCCATAATACCATACGGCCTCTACAACGTTCCGCCCGAACTTTAGAAAATTTTCTGTGGGGGACTCTGAAGACTCGTCAATATGCTGGCAGTGGGTTTAACCACAAGCACGTCAGTGATACTAGCTATACGTAACGGCTGCCCATGTATTGACCAAAAAGGAGGCCGATGAGCGAACTCATCCTGAAACCCTACTGCGCATGTCAGTGACAATATCCGTACAGTCTGGTTCGTTCGTCTATGAGTATCGCATATCGGGCCTAGGGGGCTGGTAAACATCAGAACCCCAATAGCGGTATAAGTCGTGTCGAAGTGTAACCAAGAACACCCTGAGAAACTACTGGAATACCTACCAGTATATCTCATTTGCCCTGGCCAGGGACTTTGTGTAATGGCTCTCCAAACACAGCACAATCTCACCCCCAATACCGGGAGAGACGAATCCCCTGCCAATCTGCTCACCGCCTCCATGTGGTTCGGGACTGTACCCAACTAAAACCTGTTTGCACGACTCCTTTGAGCCATGGTAAGGTAGTAATCAAAGCACAGTGGGAACTCACATGAGACAAATGACGATCTCAGGTCGATAGACTAACCTGTACCTGTGTCACCGGGGAACTGCTATCTGACGACATGTATAATACCAACTAGCATGTTCCCGGCGAGTCCGTCCGGTGTACTCATAACCCAATGAGCACCTGTATACATCTTAGGTGAACCAACTGACACCAATGGCTTGTGAGACCGGACACCGCCCCTCGTCGGGGTCTCGATCCGTATACACTAGTCTACTCTCAGAGTATCGATGCCCAGTCTCGAAACTCCCACGACTAGGGACACCTTAAGTATGTGCTTATAGACTACCCAACTCTCATGTATATGATCGCCATCATACTACTGGTAGTCAAGCACGTCATTTGTTTTGTGTGAATTCCCACTGTGCTTTGATTACTACCCTACCACGACTCAAAGGAGTCGTGCAAACAGGTTTTAGTTGGGTACAGTCCCGAGCCACATGGAGGCAATGAGTAGATCGTCGGGGATTCGACTCTTCCAGTATTAGGGTTGATGTCGCGCGATGCATGGGTGGCCATCACCAGAAATCCTTGGTCAAGGCAGACGCGAATTACTGATTTGAATCAGTATTTTCTCAGTGGGTGATGGGCTTCATACCGACACGAAATATCGTGTGATTAGGGGTCTGACTTTATCCACCCCCTGAAAGGTTAGCCTAGCACCTCATGAAGGGTTTGGAAGCATCACATGAACTAAAGGTGGAGTCTTTAGGGTGCTAAGTTAACAAACATCGGATCGTTCCTAGAAAATTAGGGTTTCTAAAATTTTTACATCAACATATGAAAGAATAGATGGGGTTTAGAGAGTAAAACCTTTGTAGCTCCCTACACTAGACTCCTCGGCTACTTGGGGTTTGAAAAAGCTTCGCTTGAACTCCTCGATGTCACCGATGATCCACCCGGAGTCCGCTTTGTCCAAGCTTGCAACTTTATCCGATCAAGTGAACGAAATCAAGCTAACACTCCAAACAAGTGGGATAGACTTGTGTAGAATGGTGTTGTGGTTCTCTTTCTCACTTCAAAATCCAATCTTGATAAGTATATTGCTCACTACAAAGAACTAGAGAGCAAAATGAGAGAGGAAGAAGAAGATGATGGCAATGTCTTTTTCAAGAGTGAAAAGGATAACTCTTGTATATGAAAAATGAAAATATATGTTTATATATTTTCATGTTCTCATCTCAAACCATGGTTTAAACAATGAATATATAATTGAACTTGAGTTAAAACACAAAAGGAAAGATTACCTTAGGTTAAAAGGTGAGTGAGGATGGTTAGGTCAAAAGAAGAGTGTAGAAACAAATGAATCATAACCATTCCCTTTTTCCGTTTTTGTTTTAAAACAAATACAATAAAATCCATATTTAAAACCATGGTGTGAGTCTTATATTGCCACCATTTCCTTGTATAACCAACCATGATAGAATGATGTATGTATGCATGTGTGCATGCACATCCATATGTGCATGAAACAATACGAAATGCATACATGCATCCATACATCCATAAAAAACAAGAAAGGATTTCTAGTGAGAATCTAATGGTTAAATGATAAATCAACACTTGATTTATCAATCCGGCCATATCACATACGACCCTAACCAAAAGCAAGCCGCCCGATCAATATACGGTATCCTATACGCGTATTTTAATCGGGTCCATGCGCATATCGCATACGCGCACTACAACGTTTCGCTTGGACTAGGAAACTCCATTGTGGGACTCTGAGACTCGTCAATACGCCGGCAGTAGGTGATGATCATATCAAGCACCCCCAAGCCGCAAGCGGTCAGCTAAACGTAACGGCCACCCGGGTATTGAGCGATCAGAAGAGAACAAGCGAACCTGCTACAACTCCCGTCGACCCAACCGGCAACACTTCCCGTACAGTCCGGTCTCCTCGTCTGATATGTTGCATATCAAGTCTAGGGGTGGTAAACGTCAGACCCCAATAACCGATAAGTCGTGCCGATGTGAGGCTCATAACGGGTCGAGAAACTACTGGTAACACTTACCAGCAAATCTCTGAATCAGCCCTGGTCAGGGACTTTCCTGTTACGGCCAATCGAGCACAGCGCAACATCAACCCCCAATACCGGGAGAGACGAAACCCCTCCTATCGCTCATTGCCTCCATGTGACTCGGGACTGTACCCAAAAACCACTGTTTTACACGCCCTCATGGACGTGGTAAGGTGGAGATCAAAGCACAGTGGGAATCACACAAGACTCTATGACGATCTCGGGTCTACAGACTAACCTGCACAAGTGTCATCTGAGAACTGCCATCTGACGTGAGGTATAATACCATCTAGGAGTTCTCGGCGAGTCCGTCCAGTGTACCCAGTCTCCACTGAGCACCCGTATACCATCTCTGATGTCAAACACCAATGGATATGGGATCATCCATCGCCCATCTCATGGGTCGAGAAGCGTATACGCTAGTCTATACTGGTATATCGATGTCCCGTCTCGATACACCTACGACTAGGGACCTTGAAGGATGTACTTATGGACTACCATGTCCCCACTAGTATGATCTGCATCATAGTCCAGGTAGTCAAGTACACATCCTAAGGGCTTTACCAACATGTAACTATAAGACAGTTTAAAGAGACTAGTATACATGTTAAGATAAAGAGCAACCAGATAGCATACTATCATATCGAGCAAGAAAGTCATCTTTATATATGTCCAAGCATCCAATATAATATACATCATCTGTACAATACTGGCCTCTAGGGCATACATACAACTAACAATCTCCCACTTGCACTAGGGCCAGCTGCTGTAGTATCGCATACCGAGCATCCCGAAGAGTCTCTCAAACTGTATTTGGGGAATGGCCTTCGTGAGTGGATCCGCTGTGTTGTTCTTCGTGTCAACCCTCCTGACCTCGATCTCCCGGCGATCAACTATCTCCCGGATCAGGTGATACCGCCTCAGAATATGCCTGAATCGCTGATGGGACCTAGGTTCCTTGGCCAAAGCCACCGCTCCATTGTTATCGCAATACAAAGATATTGGATGCTCAATGGATGGAACCACTCCAAGTTCAGTAATGAACTTCTTGATCCAGACAGCCTCTTTAGCAGCATCGTTGGCAGCGATGTATTCAGCCTCCATCGTCGAGTCTGCCACGGTTTCTTGCTTGGAACTCTTCCAGCTAACCGCCCCTCCATAAAGGGTAAAGACAAATCCCGACTACGACTTAGAGTCGTCCTTATCACTCTGGAAGCTCGAATCGGTAAAGGACTCCACTTGGAGTTCTCCGTTACCATACACCAAGAGCATCTCTTTAGTCCTTCATAAGTACTTGAGAATGCTCTTCACAGCTGTCCAGTGACTCTCCAGGATCAGCTTGATACCTGCTCACTACGCTTAGTGAATATGCTACATCGGGTCTGGTACACAGCATTGCGTACATGATAGAGCCTACAGCCGAAGCATAGGGTATCCCTTACATGCGAGCTCTCTCCAAATCAGTCTTGGGAGACATCTCTTTGGAGAGAGTGACTCCAGAGATCGTGGGTAAGTTCCCACGCTTGGATTCTTCCATACTAAACCTCTTTAGTATGGTGTCAATGTACCTGGATTGGGACAATCCCAATATCCGTTTGGATCTATCTCTATAGATCCTAATTCCCAATTTGCAGGAGGCATCACCAAGATCTTTCATTGTGAATCTTTGTGATAAGAAGAGCTTAACCGATTGCAGCATAAGAATATCATTTCCTATCAAGAGTATGTCGTCCACGTACAATACGAGGACGACAACCTTACTCTCTGCCACCTTCTTGTAGATACAAGGTTCATCTGGGTTTTTGATGAAATCAAACTCTTTGATAACGACGTCAAAGCAGATGTTCTAACTCCGCGATGCTTGCTTTAATCTGTAAATGGATTTAAGCAGCTTGCACACCTTCCCGCTGCTCCCACTGTCTACGAAGCCTTCTGGCTGAGTCATGTACACGCACTCTTCTAAATCACCGTTTAGAAAGGCGGTCTTAACATCCATTTGCCAGATTTCATAGTCATGATATGCAGCGATGGTAAGTATGATCCGGATGGATTTAAGCATAGCCACTGGAGAAAAGGTTTCGTCATAGTCCACACCTGGTCTTTGAAGAAAACCTTTTGCAACAAGTCTATCTTTGAAAGTCTCCACTTTCCCATCTACACCAAGTTTTTTCTTGAAGATCCACTTGCTCCCAATGGGTTTTACCCCTTCAGGAGCAACTTCCAAAGTCCATACTTTGTTGGTGTACATGGATTCCATCTCGGACCGCATAGCATCCAGCCATTTCACTGAGTCCCTACTCGTGATGGCCTGCTCGAAGCTAGTTGGGTCATCATCCTCCATGATGCAATCCTCGCTGCCACCATCCATGAGAAAACCATAGTATCTCTCAGGTTGGCGAGGAACCCTACTAGATCGGCGGAGAGGCTGAGGTTCATTGGGAACTACTGAATCCTCTGGTTCAACCAAATCTTCTGTCGTAGTCTTTATTGCTGGAACCTCTTCCAGTTCTACCTCCTTGCCACTAATCTCTTTTTCAAGAAATTCCTTTTCTAAAAAGGTGGCATGTCGAGAAACAAACACCTTTTGTTCCTCGGTGTGGTAGAAGATATACCCGCGCGAATGTTTGGGATATCCAACAAACTTACACAGAATGGACCTTGCCCCGAGTTTGTCCGGATTTTGCGTTTTTACATATGCCGGACAACCCCATATCTTAACATAATTAAGACATGGTCTCTTTCCTTTCCATATCTCATATGGAGTGGTTGGCACGGATTTGGTGGGAACCATATTCAATAGGTCTGCAGCTGTTTCCAGTGCATATCCCCAGAAGGAAATAGGTAACTCAGCTGTGCTCATCATAGAGCGCACCATATCTAATAGGGTGCGATTCCTCCGTTCTGATACACCGTTGTGCTGTGGTGTATATGGAGGAGTCAGCTGAGAGAAAATCCCATTCTCTTTTAGGAAGTCCAGGAATTCATTGCTCAAGTATTCACCTCCTTGATTAGATCGAAGGACTTTAATACTTTTTCCGGTTTGGTTCTCGACTTCTTTTTTATATTCTCTAAATTTCTCAAAAGCTTCTGATTTGTGTTTCATCAGGAACACATATCCGAATCTAGAGAGATCGTCGGTGAATGTAATGAAGTAGGAAGAACCGTTTCTGGCGTGTGTAGACATAGGACCGCATACATCACTATGTACCAGTCCTACGAGTTCAGTAACTCTTTCGCCGTGTCCACTAAACGGAGTTTTGGTTATCTTTCCTTTGATACATGAATGGCAAGTGTCATAAGATGATAATTCGAATGAATTCAAATATCCATTCTTATGTAACTTAGCCAGCCGTGTCTCATTGATATGGCCAAGTCTACAATGCCACAAGAAGGATTCGTTCATTTCTGAGCTTTTCCTCTTATGTGTGTTTTGTATATTGAGGACTGTATTTTGATTGAGAATGAATATGCCATTATGTAACGAGCCTGATGCAATCAACTTTTGATCTAGGAATATGTTCATAACATTATCCTTTACTACAAAATTATATCCTTCTTTACTTAATAAAGAAACTAATATAATGTTGCACATCATGTTCAGTATATAATAGCATTCATTCAGAACTAGTGTATCACCACTTGGTAATACCAGGTGATATTTGCCAACTGCTTTGGCTGCAACATTTGCCCCATTCCCTACTTGAACGGAATGATCACCTTTTCCCAGTTCTCTACCTTTCCGTAGCCCATGTAACTGCTTATATATGTGGGATCCTGATCCGGTATCTAATACCCAGGACGTAGGGTGAACTGAAAAACAGTTCTCAATAACCAACACACCCGAAGAAGATGCATCAACATGCATGTTCTTCGTTTGGGCGGCGTGAGAATCCAAATATTCTCCTGTTTCCTGTTCAGTCTTATAACACTTATAAGATAGAACGGGTCCAACGTTCCCCTGCACAGTATAACATGCGGGTTCGGTCAATACATCCATATTATTATCTTGATTAGGGCATGACATGGTCGCTACCTGGAGAGAGAGAGAAGAAAACACTTCAGCGTATGCTCTTGCAAGATCATATTGGTTATTATCTTATCTAATCAGGATGGCTCCCACTAGTTTTTATCAAATCTTCCTTCAAACCCTAAAAGGAAAGACTAGCCGGGATTAATTACACCCTATAACTTCGTCGATCTTTCAGCCAGGCCAGTGTCGGTACTTTGAGGGAGGTTCCCCGTGCTTTCGCACGGACCTAATTAAAGTAAACCTCGTTTTCCCAGAGGCATAACCTCGTTGACACCTTTCTAGACACCTACTTGATCGGCTAATTGTCCTGTGTAAAACTCTCCCAGGAGTAACAATTACTCGCAGTGGGTATCGGGATCCAGCTATCTCATAGAAGGTATGCAATCTCATTGCAAATTTCAACACTTGAAATTCCCGATAATATTTTGCCCCTAGCGTCCTATGACCTTGACGCAGGCCAACAAACCATAGTGCGCTAGTCAAGTTCAACCCGTCATTTCTTGATTGAATTAAACCCACCCGTACGACCCTTGACGCAGGCCAACAAAGTCGCACGACTACCCTAATCCAATCTGCATCACATGCATTAACAGATAAATACTAGTTAGCTACCGCATACTACGCCTGACGCAGGCCAACAAACGTAGCACGAATACTAAGTAGGATTTATCTGAAATGACGGAGGGCTACGACAGGTTTTTCTGAAAACCTATGAGCGTAATGAACTTGATATCGTTGTAGAATCTAGTGAATTTTGAAATGGAGTGATTTTGAGGCTTTTATTAGTTTTGCTAAAGAGGTCACTCCCGGTGAAGGGATCTCGGCTCTTTCCTCATCGAATAAGGTGCGGGATATATCATATATATCACTGTGCAAAGCAAAACTCCAAAAGCAGTCAAAAGTCAAACCGAGTGTTGTAGCATCTGCCGGTTTTGCTAAAGAGGTCACTCCCGGTGAAGGGATCTCGGCTTTTTCCTCATCGAATAAGGTGCAGGATATATCATATATACCGTTATGCAAAGCAAAACTGTAGCTACCCTTTTATTTAAAATTTGATTCTACAACATCTTTTAGGTTTCTTTTCTTTCATTAATCATATTAATGAAGTCCCATCATTTAAGTCACCTAAACACCACAGATAAATACGACGTACACTTATGCCATCCGCATTCGCCTCGATGTCCCCTCGTGCACCGTTAGGTTAGGTAACTAACGACAGAGCAGGGCAGGGCTAGTGCGGGTGCAAAACATAAGTAACGTCTATATAATATATCATATATACTATATAAAGTATCTATCACAGAACATATCTAATGATCATATCACAGATATCGCAGCAGAAACATAGATATAATGTGGGATATACTAGGACGTCCGTATTTAGTATTTAGCCAAAATAGAAAATACGGATTCCACAGTCGCGATGAATAGCCAAGCCCATACCCTGGACCCCTACGAGAGCGGCAAGCGACCCTACCAATTCTGGAGTTTAGGAGACCCGGTCTCGACTCCTCGAGATGGCCTCCCACTGAACCCCAGAACCCGGTCACCCGTGCTCCCCTCCTTGGGTCCATCCTAATGCAGAAAAGTAAATAATATACAACACAGGTGGCATCGACCTCAACCCGGAAGTGCCCCAAATAAAAGAATATTACATTACATTTGAATTTACATGAATGAAAATATAAAACTCTCATCTCACATAAAAACCCCCGGCTATTCAATTGCGACAATCCTGCACATCATATCTCAGCAACACATAATATCTCATATCATCAACGTAAGTAAGTATGCATACACCGATTGTCGTCGACGTATAGAAACGACAATCGGTAAATACATATTACACTAACGGTCACAGAAAAGAAAGTGTAAAACTGCAATATCTGGAATCCACATTCTCTTTAGACATTGTAAATGCGAAGCATCACATACCTTGTATTTCATGTCTTATAATATGAATTCCACACATTGCATCACATTCCAGATAATTAAACAGTATTAAAGTTTTCGAACGAACGATCAAATACCCAAGATTCACTAAAGCTCAACACTTGAGCGGAGTTCAAAACCGGAGTGTGACACAGTGGTAGCGGTCCAGCTGTAGAAGGGTCAAGCCAACGCCTCACATGTGGCACGCCGTACTGCCCCAAACCCTAAGGTTCAAAAAGCAGTTCAAGACAGTCACATAATCGAGTTAAGGTTTGTTGTCTTCTAGAGGGTCCACCACAAACAAACTTGCACGTATTTCCAAAAGATTTTAAACCCCGTGAAAAGTGAGCAAATGATACTCGTTCAAATACTTCAATACATTCTAATTTATCCGGAAAAGAAACGAAATGAAAATTCCGATCGAACCGTCGAGTCCAAAACCATCTCTAGAACAAACATCACCAAATTCAGATTAAAAATACCCTAAAAATTATACAAGTATAATAAAGAATTACTGTATAAAAATTATGCAGTGATTGATGTAAATGGCCGCGGAACCGCGGCCCAAGCAAGCTTAGGCCGCGTTTCCGCGGCAATATGGACTGTTCACTTTGTCGAATTTTACAGTAATTCTTATATTTACCTGCTGAATTTTTTACATATTTTTAATTCTGAAAAATAGCAGTTTTGAAAAAATGACCAGAGAGCGCCAAAAAAAAACGTATTTCGGTTCGATCGGAGTTTTAACTTCGTAAAAGTGTCGCCTAATGTTCTAGGTCGGCTCTGATACCAATGAAATGTTAGCCTAGCACCTCATGAAGGGTTTGGAAGCATCACATGAACCAAAGGTGGAGTCTTTAGGGTGCTAAGTTAACAAACATCGGATCGTTCCTAGAAAATTAGGGTTTCTAAAATTTTCACATCAACATATGAAAGAATAGATGGGGTTTAGAGAGTAAAACCTTTGTAGCTCCCTACGCTAGACTCCTCGGCTACTTGGGGTTTGAAAAAGCTCCGCTTGAACTCCTCGATGTCACCGATGATCCACCCAGAGTCCGCTTTGTCCAAGCTTGCAACTTTATCCGATCAAATGAATGAAATCAAGCTAACACTCCAAACAAGTGGGCTAGACTTGTGTAGAATGGTATTGTGGTTCTCTTTCTCACTTCAAAATCCAATCTTGATAAGTATATTGCTCACTACAAAGAACTAGAGAGCAAAATGAGAGAGGAAGAAGAAGATAATGGCAATGTCTTTTTCAAGAGTGAAAAGGATAACTCTTGTATATGAAAAATGAAAATATATGTTTATATATTTTCATGTTCTCATCTCAAACCATGATTTAAACAATGAATATATAATTGAACTTGAGTTAAAACACAAAAGGAAAGATTACCTTAGGTTAAAAGGTGGGTGAGGATGGTTAGGTCAAAAGAAGAGTGTAGAAACAAATGAATCATAACCATTCCCTTTTTCCCTTTTTGTTTTAAAACAAATACAATAAAATCCATATTTAAAACCATGGTGTGAGTCTTATATTGCCACCATTTCCTTGTATAATCAACCATGATAGAATGATGTATGTATGCATGTGTGCATGCATATCCATATGTGCATGAAACAATAAGAAATGCATACATGCATCTATACATCGATAGAAAGCAAGAAAGGATTTCTAGTGAGAATCGAATGGTTAAATGATAAATCAACACTTGATTTATCAATCCGGCCATATCACATACGACCCTAACCAAAAGCAAGCCGCCCAATCAATATATGGTATCCTATACGCGTATTTTAATCGGGTCCATGCGCATATCGCATACGCGCACCATAACGTTTCGCCTGGACTAGGAAACTCCATTGTGGGACTCTGAGACTCGTCAATATGCCGGCAGTGGGTGATGATCATGTCAAGCACCCCCAAGCCGCAAGCTGTCAGCTAAACGTAACGGCCACCCGGGTATTGAGCGATCAGAAGAGAACAAGCGAACCTGCTACAACTCCCGTCGAGCCAACCGGCAACACTTCCCGTACAGTCCGGTCTCCTCGTCTGATATGTCGCATATCAAGTCTAGGGGTGGTAAACGTCAGACCCCAATAACCGATAAATCGTGCCGATGTGAGGCTCATAACGGGTCGAGAAACTACTGGTAACACTTACCAGCAAATCTCTGAATCAGCCCTGGCCAGGGACTTTCCTGTTACGGCCAATCAAGCACAGTGCAACATCAACCCCCAATACCGGGAGAGACGAAACCCCTCCTATCGCTCATTGCCTCCATGTGACTCGGGACTGTACCCAAAAACCACCGTTTTGCATGCCTTCATGGACGTGGTAAGGTAGAGATCAAAGCACAGTGGGAATCACACAAGACTCTATGACGATCTCGGGTCTACGGACACCTGAGAACTGCCATCTGACGTGAGGTATAATACCATATGGGAGTTCTCGGCGAGTCCGTCCAGTGTACCCAGTCTCCACTGAGCACCCGTATACCATCTCTGATGTCAAACACCAATGGATATGGGATCATCCATTGCCCATCTCATGGGTCGAGAAGCGTATACGCTAGTCTACACTGGTATATCAATGCCCCGTCTCGATACACCTACGACTAGGGACCTTGAAGGATGTACTTATGGATGTCCCCACTAGTATGATCTGCATCATAGTCCAGGTAGTCAAGTACACATCCTAAGGGCTTTACCAACATGTAACTATAAGACAGTTTAAAGAGACTAGTATACATGTTAAGATAAAGAGCAACCAGATAGCATACTATCATATCGAGCAAGAAAGTCATCTCTATATATGTCCAAGCATCTAATATAATATACATCATCTGTACAATACTGGCCTCTAGGGCATACATACAACTAACACCCCCTAGACCCGATATGCGATACTCTTAGACGAAGAGATCAGACTGTACGGAGATTGTCACAGACAGGTTCTGTAGGGGTTCGGATGAGTTTTCTTGTCGGCCTTCCTTTCGCTCAATACCTGGGTAGCCGTTACGTACAGCTAGTGCCGCTGACGTACTTGTGGTTAAACCCACTGCCAGCGTATTGACGGGTCTTCAGAGTCCCACACAAAGGGTTTCCTTGGTTCTGGCGAAACAATGTAGAGGCCGTATAGTTTTACGTGCAGGGTTTCGATCATATACTGTACTGGCTACACGTATTTTTGATCGGACGGATAATACTAGCGGGCTTAAGATTAAGCCGCATTCTAGTATTATACTATTGGATTATTTTCGTGTTGGTATTTGTGGTATGAATACGGATATGTATATACGGTGATGGGTATTCTTCTAATTTCACAAGAGTGCTTCTAGAAGAAGACACCCCATTTGTGTTTAATCCATTTATCTAAATGGATAATGAGGTGGAGAAATGAGGTGTTAATAGGACATGATTGAAGTATGGCTACTTGGGTGACTCATTCACTTTGGATGACTATTGAAGCATGGTTGAATTATTGTGATTATTATTATTGATATATGGTTCATAGTCACCAACACTTAGCCATTCTAGAAATAATTCTCACTTGAACACTCTCATCTCTCCCTGGCTCTCTTCTTCTTCCTCAAACCCTAAACACTCTCATGAGTTGAGAAACCTAGGATAATTGAGACAAATTAGTCCAATAAATATTCTCTACATTTCCTAAGCTACCTAAATTAGCAAACTAGGTACTTTAATTACTTTATTCTAGAGGTTAGAGCTTGAACCATAGACTTCCGGGTGGATCATCTTCGACGGAGGAAGACCGACGATCAAGCTCGATCTAGGAGACCTCTAGGAGCTAAGGAAGATGGTAGAAGACCGAAGGACATGAATCATTCGGTATAACAACTTCTATCATAGTAGCTAGAGCTCTCTTTGGTTGTTATTTTAGGTTTATAGTTCGATTCTACGAAAGGGTTTTTAGCGCCAGTTTTTTAAACGCCAATTGTTGTTCTGCATCGGCCACGGTAGATGGCTAGGGCGCTAGCAAACCCCATCAGCTATTGAATCAAGTTCCATCAAAATCTGTGCCTAAAACACTATATGAGATATGGAGTGGAAAGAGAGCATATCTTAAACGAGTTAAGATATGGGGTTGTCCGGCCTATGTTAAAAAACAGAATCCGGACAAACTCGAAGCACGATCAGTTCTATGTAAGTTTGTTGGATATCCCAAACATTCGCAAGGGTATATCGTCTACCACACCAAGGAACAAAAGGTGTTTGTTGCTCAACATGCCAACTTTTTAGAAAAGGAATTTCTTGTAAAAGAAATTAGTGGTAATGAGGTAGCGCTGGAAGACGTTCTAGATACACAAACTACAACTGAATATTTGGTAGAACCAGAGGATTCGATAGTCCCAGACGAACCTCAGCCACTCTGCAGATCTAGTAGGGTTTCTCATCCATCTGAGAGATACTACAGTTTTCTCATAGACGGTGTGAGTGAGGATTGCATCATGGAAGATGATGACCCAACTAGTTTCGAGCAGGCCATAACAAGTAGGGACTCTGTGAAATGGCTGGATACTATGCTATCTGAGATGGAAACTATGTACCCCAACCAAGTATGGACTTTGGAAGTTGCTCTTGAAGGGGTAAAACCCATTAGGAGCAAGTGGATCTTTATGAAGAAATTTGGTGTAGATAGAAAGGTTGAGACCTTCAAAGCTAAACTTTTAGCAAAAGATTTTCGTAAACGAGCAGGTGTCGACTATGATGAAACCTTTTCTCCAGTGGCTATGCTTAAGTCCATTAGGATCATACTTGCCATTACTGCATACCATGACTATGAAATCTGGCAGATGGACGTCAAGACCGTTTTTCTAACTGGTGATTTAGAAGAGAGCGTATACATGACACAGCCAGAGGGCTTCATAGACAGTGGGAGCAGCGGAAAGGTGTGCAAGCTTCTTAAATCAATCTACGAATTAAAGCAGGTGTCGCGGAGCTGGAACATCTGTTTTGATGTAGCAGTCAAAGAGTTTGACTTCATCAAAAATATAGATGAACCATATATATATATATATAAAAGGTTGTAGAGAGTAAGGCTGTCTTCCTCGTATTGTACGTTGATGACATACTCTTGATAGGAAATAATGTTTCTATACTGCACTCGGTCAAACTCTTCCTATCACAAAAGTTCTCCATGAAAGATCTGGGTGATGCCTCCTACATCTTGAGGATAAAGATCTATAGAGATAAATCTAAAAAGATGTTGGGATTGTCCTAATCCTGGTAAATATATACCATACTAAAGAGGTTTAGTATGGAAGATTCTAAGCGTGGTAATTTACCTGCTTGTTCAGGAATCACTCTCTCTAAAGAGATGTCTCCCAAGACTGATTTGGAGAGGGCTCGCATGAACGTGATATCCTATTCTTCTGTAGTTGAGTCTATCATGTACGCGATGTTGTGCACCAGACCGGATATAGTTTACGTACTTAGTGTGGTAAATAAGTTTCAATCAGACTCAGGAGAGAATCATTGGATAGCTGTGAAGAACATTCTTAAGTACTTGAGAAGGACTAAAGAGATGTTCTTGGTGTATGGTAATGGAGAACTCCGGGTGGAGTCCTTTACCGATTCAAGCTTCTAGAGTGATAAGGATGACAGCAAGACTGTCTCGGGTTTTGTCTTCACCCCCAATGGAGGGGAGGTATGTTGGAAAAGTTCCAAGCAAGATACCGTCGCAGACTCGACGATGGAGGCTGAATACATCGCTGCCAACAATGCTGTCAAAGAGACTGTCTGGATGAAGAACTTCATTGCTGAACTTGGTGTTGTTCTATCCATTGAGAATCCAATACCCTTGTATTGTGATAACAATAGAGCTGTGGTTTTGGCCAAGGAACCCCGGTCCCATCAGCGATCCAGATATATTCTGAGACGGTATCACCTAATCCGGGAGATAGTTGATCGTCGAGATATCGAGGTCAGGAGAGTAGACACGAAGGATAACACGGTGGATCCACTCACGAAAGCCCTCCCCCAGAAACAGATATTAAATCAACACTTGATTCGATGATTTGATTTATTTATATATATATTTGATATTGGCCGGTTATATATGATATGATCGGATTATTGAATCAAGTGTTGATTTAATATCTAATATTGAATATTAGCCGGTTATATGTTATTTAACCGGGTAATTGAATCAAATGTTGATTTAATGTTTTGACATACACACACACATAAAATATTTGTCGGTTATATATGATATAACCGGATTATTGAATCAAGTGTTGATTTAATAATTTAATATATATATATACACACACACACACACAAATTTGTAATTGTATCATGATTGATGATACATAGAATTAGGATATATGTGATCACATGAGAAAAAGAAAATAGAAATGATTTATAATTTAAGATGAGACAAGAAAAAGAGAGTGAGTCATGGCTTTGGATGCTTGGAGAAGCAATGAAAAACCATGACGCATCTCTAATTCTTGTTTTATTCTTAGATATTTAATCATATCTATCTCATTTTTATCTCTTGGTTCATGGTTCATAACTCATCCAAGTTCATCTCCTTCTTCCTCTCTCTCTAGGTTTTTTCTTGAGTTGAGAAAAGAAAAGAGAAAATTATTTCTAGTGAGCAAATCTCCTACTTCATCAACCTACACTAATCTAGCCCATTAGTTTAGATTGTTTGCTTCACTAATACCTTGATTAGTGATGCGTGGGCTTGAGTGAAAGAGACTTCAAGGTGGATTATCTTCGGCATCGAAGACAACAAGCAAGCTCGATCCTTTCTTCAAGTGGAGCCTTAAGAAGATTTTTAGGGACTACTACTTGAAGCTTTAGAAGTGAAGGACCGGTCTACAAAGGTTGTATACTTTCTTCACTTAGTGTAGAACATGTTTGCCTGCTACAAAACCCTAATTCTCTAGTTCGATTATAGGTTAGTATACTTAGAACTCTAGATTTTCTAAAATTGCATACTTGATGCTTGTATAAACCTAGTAAAGGTGCTAAGACATACTTTCAACCAGTCAGGCTATTGATAAACTAATGAAGAAGGAGCGCATTATTGCCCCCTGTATTTCCGCACGACACTTTAAAGTGGGCGACGTGCTGATTTGCGTTTCCCGTCCCGTCAAATCTTCCGAACTTAGGAATGACGTAGCTGCTCGGGAACTCGATTAGATCGTACTGTGTGGGATATGGCCGTCCACTACTGCCAATTTCTTTCCGAGCTTCGGCTTCGGCCTCTAATGTTTTAACCATGATGGTGACTAAATCAATTATCCAATCTTGTGTTAGCATAATAGTCTATCTGGGGCCAAGGCATCCCCAGAAGCATAATGTAGCTGGCTTTCATGCGGCTCACCCAATTTTTGACCCAAGAGGACAGGCATCGGTTGCTTCGGATTATCATCATCCGGCTCATGAGTAGAGACATGTGCCTGATTGGAAGGCGCCCGAGCAATTTGAGCCATGAGCTGCATCACAACATTCGTCAGGTCATCAATTTTTGAGTAGAGCTTGGCTATCTCTTTATCTTTGCTCCTGAGCTATTTTCGAAGCTCTTGAAGCAGCTCTTGCTTTGCGGTCCTGGGACGGAAAGTCCGCTCTTCCTTACTGTCCGATCTTGACTCTATATGGACTGAGGGGTCTTTCTGCCTATCGGCCTCATCGAGAGGATTTTCATCGTCCAGCGGAGGCGAATGATCTTGGGAAACTACAACAACATTCAAGCCATATTGGGCTTGGGATGTGGTGGCCCCATCCTTGCTTTTGCTGCGCAAGTTGTCGTTGGGACGCCCGCCCGCCATATAGACCGTATGGATAATATATCCAGCCGTCTTTTCATTATTAGCAGCTAATTTTGCGGACTGATGTCGTGGCCCTTCTTTTTCGGTAACGGGCAATCGACTGAAGGCGGCTGGCCTGACTGGGTTCTTGAATGGTGCTGGCGCTTCTTTTTTGGTTTTGCCTCGCTGTTTTCTCGCGGCACAGAGCGCCTGATAGACTCTTGAAGAGACGGTTTCATGCTTTCTATGTTGGGGCTGGGATAGGTCTTTTTGTAGCATCATTTGGGTTGCTGTCTTCTTGATTCTAGCGGTCATGGCGTTTTTCTGAACCCACTTTGGAGGTTCGAAGGTATTGCTGACTTATGGCCGACTCAGCTATCGTTGCGGGGTAACCCTGTTCTTGGAACCTCACAAGGTTCAACTTGGCCGGAGCCCTGGCCCTTTTGTTGGCTTTATATCTGAGCCGATTCAGCTTCAATTTTTCTATTTTGAGCACATGGCAAGCTTCGACCCTTCGGGAAGATGCCGTAGACCGATTGATAGGGAGTCCAAAAAATACGCCTGCTCGCGTGATTGTCAAGGGCACCATCTGAGCTTGCTGGAGATTCTTTGTGGCTCCATTAATGTTAACGGCCTTGCCCCCAGTTGGAACAGTGGAGAGCCATTCGAATACGGATTTGCATTTGAGGTGGGATGCTTTGGCGACCACAACGTTCGGCCTCCTTCTCCTTGAGGTCGGTTTGGCCGCTTGGTTTGACGGGGCCTCCGCCAAATGAGCGCTTTCGGCAGGGTAGATAATGACGGAACCAAATTGACAGGGCGGTTCCTACCATTGCCGGCTGAGACTTGTAGGGAGAAACACACGGGCATTGATCTTGACTACGTAGGGAATCAGAGTGGCATCAGAAACGAAGCTTGTCTTAGGAGACATGATTACTGAGTTCGAGATTGTGACTGAAAGATGTTAACCCTGTACACAAAAAATGACTTCGGTATAGGCAATCATTATATATGTTGATTGAGTTCGCATGAACGTTTAACCCGAAATGTAGGAGGAGTGAAAAGGTCCCACCGGGCGTGCCAGAATCTGTAGGGTGTTTTTCGTCACCCTATTGAAATGGGAATTCGCGCGCTTGTCAGACGTATACAGATTCCCTCTGTCTAGGGTAGGCCGGGGTTTATTGATTGTGGGGATCCGAATCTCCGGCAGCCGCGGACTAAGCTTCCGTTAATTACCCCTCGCTTTTGGAGCGAGGGAACCTCCGATTGACGGATCAAACTGGTTATGCGAACTCAATGTACTGTGCACGTGTGTTGTGTTTTGAATGGTTTTGGATATATCTGGGGCCTTGCAGAGTTAACGGGGGTCCTTCTACCCGGATAACGGGCTGGGGGTCAATAGGGCTAGCAGCCTCCTTACGGGGTGCAGGGCAGCACCCCCGTTAGAATTTTTTTTTAACGAGAGGCGTATTTTTAGTGGGAAGTGTATGGGAAAAAGAAGAGTGAGGAGCGTCCTAAGGTCACGTGCCCCGCACGTGGGCGCTAGACGCCCACGGGTTACGTGTCCCGTACGTAGGCGATGGGTGCCAGCGGATCACGTACGCGGCATGTGATCACTGGGCGCCAGCGGGTCACGTACGCGGCATATGACCGCTGGATGACAGTGGGTCACGTGCCAGGCGCATGGGCACTGGGCGCCCGTGGGTCATGTCAGGCGCGTGGGCGCTCGCGGGTCACGTGCGCGGCACGTGACGCTAGGCTCCAGCGGGTCACATGCACGGTACGTGACCACTGGAAACACCAGTGGAGAAAGGGGCTTAGCCCCTGAGCTGGGAGTTGAACTTCCGAGGGCTTTGGAGTTGAACTCCTAAATAAGAATTAAGTATAGATGTGGAGTTAAACTCCCAAACGATTTGGATTTGGAGTTATATTCCTATGTAATAAATTGGATGTGGATTTGGAATTAAACTCCTAAAAAGGGGTATTTATTTTGATCTAAGGATCGTTAGTCCTGTTTTAGGCTAAGATCAGCGCAGAGGTTTTGGCTAAGAATCGTTGGTCGTATATGAGACTAAGGTCAACTTAAGTGATCGAGATTAATGATCGTTAGTCGTATTTATTAATAAAATCAACTTAAAAATATGATTAAGGATCGTTGATCTTATATGATATTAAGATTAACTTAAATAAAGCTGTCTGTTTGACCATAGGTACACATATGAGAAACATAAGCTTCTATACTTAGTTTATTTTAACTAAGTAGTTAAGCAAAAGCTTGTTGTCCAAGTGCGCATATATGCATGTGCTTTATATATGATGCGCACTTGCATACAGCTAGGGGGTTGCACACGTGTATATCACGTGTTTGCGCACCTCTTCATCAGGTCAGATTTCCATCTGCGCATATACATATGCGCGCATGTGTTCAAAAGACAATATTTTTCACTTACGTGCACGTGCATGTCACGTGATGCACACATCTCCAGGAACATTATTTTCCCCATACGCACACGTGTTTGGCACCTGATGCGCATGTCTGCATAGACTTTTTTCTACCAAGTGTGCCCTAGGGTTGGGTGCGCATGGTTAAACAGAAAGTTTTGGCTTTCAAGAACAAACAAAAGTTTTTGTTCATTGATTTTTGGGTGCATTTATGGTGCACATCTATTTCTTTATGAAAAATTATGGTTTTCATGAAGGATCAAAAATCAAAAGAAATAAAAGTTTCTAACTTTTACGTGTCGAAACACTTATTTTTATTTTGTAAGGGGTTCTTTTTTTTTCAAGTCTTGGATCTTAGGATCGATTTCTCATAAAAAGTCGAAAGTTTTGTCATGATGAGAGACCGACCATAAGATCTTTTGAACTTATACAACGAATCATTAGATTCAACAAAAAGCAAACGCTTTTACATGTAAAGCTAAAGCATTATTATCAACAGAGGGATTTTTTCTCTTTTTTATTTTCTTTTTACCTTTGTAATGATAGGAGATTGAAGAATATGAATTTTATTCTCCTTTGGAGGAGTTGCGCAACTTTTTAAGGACGACTTGATACAAAACTCTGTGTGTAAGTCCTTTTATGAAGGGGACTTCTATTTATAGGAGATAGAAAATTAGGATTTTTTTCTAATTATTTGATTTTTTTATTTTAATTGATTTTAAATCGATTTTAAATTGATTTATATCAATTTTGAGACATGTGCGCATCGTTGGATCAATTTACAGTTCACGCGCACCATTGGATCAGACGCCATGTCAATATTTTTGTTAGGAAATATATTTTCAGATTAAACAAAAAAGATTTTTCTTCTTTATCATAAGCGCATACCTCGTTGGTATAGTTGCGCACTGCAAGTATGTGTACACATGTTATGCACGTGTTGCAGCTGTTTCATGCATCAACTCACATATGCACATGTATATCGATGCGCAGGTCATCAAAGTTGCTTTACGCTATATGCGCACTTGATACACGCGCAAGTATGCTTGGCTTCTCTATTCCAGGTGTGCACTTTATTCCTTCCACATTTAATTAGGTGCGAACAACTGAATAGGCACGTGCGGGCCCATTTGGCCATCCGAAGCACTATAATGACTGTCCCTGTCTGTCCAACTTCAAAGGATTGTTTTGAGTTTCGAACTCCACGCTCGGGTCGACGTAGACAGTCCAAAATGTATATCATTTCTTCTATAAAGCTTCTTAACTCCATGCATCACTTGTGAAAGTTCCGGGGCTCGAAAACGTCAAAAAGAATTTAATAGAAAATAAAAAGGGTTGCAAGGATTCAAACACACAGGTTATGAGACAGCAGTGTAATGACTTAACCAATGGGTTTTAAGTTGATTCATACATATATTCAACAAGTATTAAATATATACCAGATTTCCAAAGGAAAATAATGTTTTAATAAAGAAAGATAATACGAAAGTATAGGAATTTTGGGATCGTTGCATCGATCTTAGACGCGGTATTTGATCTGGCCAACGGAAATGATGCTCGATCGTTGGACTTGGAGTCGAGTCCGGCAAAAGGAAAAGATGCCCGATCATGGATGCATAGTGTGATCCGGCAAATGAGAAGGATGCTTGACGAAGGATGGAATGGAGTTGAGATTTGAAGCTATTTTGTTTTTCTTTTTTTTAATAAATCTATTGTTTTCGTTAAAATTTTCTTTTAATAAAGAGCACAGGCATTTTTGTCTTCGTTTTCAGTTAAAAAAATGGCAATATCTTTTGGCCAAATAAAAAAGCAACATCTATAACAGCAACAACTCTTTTTTGCTTCTCTTTTCAAATAACCCCAACCTTTATTTCTCCATTATACTCTTTCATCATTCTCCTCAACATATCCCGAGATGAGAGAATTTTTCTTTATAGAATTAAGTCAAATATATTGGGATATTTTTATGTGACGGTGGATCGAATAGAGATGAAGGAATTTTGAGAAGATGGAGAGAGTTTTGTGAAGGAGAGAATAATAGGATGAGGGAGTGCAGGAGTGCGACTTGACGGATGGGGAAGTTGAGGATGAAGAGAGATTTCAAGAAAGAGAAGAAGCTAGAAGGGTCATGCGAATGTTGTTTGAGATTGAGAATTTGAGTTGGCGAAGGACTTAGATGATGGCTTGCTTTTAGGAGAAGGGAGATGTAGTACTAGGGTTTTCTTGAGGGGATGATAGAGAGCATAATTTTTGGAGATGGGGATCTTAGGAATTGAGGGTCAATTGTGTACTCAATACATCAGAAAATATCCCAAATAATTATAGTTAATCGCAAACCACAGTCAAACATAGGTAGGTGTAACAGAAGATTGTTTTTAGTTAACGACCAACCTTTGGAGGCTGTTCTTAAAATTTTGATATTTGAGGGCGTTTTTTCAAAATCTCACATTTTTGAGAGTTGTATGTAAAAAATTCCTAATCTATACTACTGAATCATGCAAACGGACTTGGTTAGAGGACACCTTCTTTTTTTTAAAAAAAAACAAGGAAAAAATTGAAAAATCCTCCGCTCTTAGGGCATCCACATCATCATACAAAGAGAAAAAAAATAATTAATTATTGTGTTTAAATAAATAAAAACAAATCTTAGAACCTCCACTTCATCAAAGAGAAAGAAAAAAATAATTAAACTTTCCCATTTTTTGAAAAATAAAGAAAAAAGTAAATTCCTATAACTTGAGACAGAAAAGAATTTTGTAGAATTTAGTTTGAATTCGAAATTCAATTTACATTCTACAAAAAGTTAAGACAAAAAAGAACTTTCTAGAATTTATTTGAATATTATCATTTTTCAAATTATACTTGTAATTACCTTCTTTTACTAAAATATGGTAAATAACATATTACATATCTTCTAGAATACTCTTAATCTAAGTTACTAAAATGACTATTTTATTCACTTATTAACATTCAAATTAATTTTAAACCAAAAGCACCCCATTTTATATTTATACATGGACTCAAGAATATTTTTTGGACTCTAACTAGTATAACGCTATAAATATATCACACGTGCAAAATGCTAGTTAAGTTTAATGGTGCTATCCCAAAAACATCGAATATTGGATGTTGCTTTATTTTGTTGTGTGTCAAAACTTATACCTCAAGTGCATCTTGCTTTGCAATAAAACTTCCATATCATATTAAACTTCATAAACATTGTAAGAAATGTAAGATATTTTTTGCTTTATAATCCATGCACTCTCCTCATCTTCACTTGACATCTTATATACCCATGAATATTGAAAATTATGTGAAACCTTCACTTCTTCATACTCATTAATGCAATATGTCAAACGAAATGATAAAAAAATTCATCAACTTTTTTATTATACAAGATCATCGATAGAAACACCACGAAAGGCAAGAGTAAATAACTTTTTTGTTGATAAAATTCGTTGATATTAAACGTTACATAAGCCAAAAAATTCTCAAAAAAGAGTAAATTTCTACATTTTCACAATCATTAAAATTTAATATATACATCCCACATCAAATTGCTGAAAACAGCATTTAGATGCATATTAGATTCATAAAGCAAAAAATCATAATTCTTTAACTTCTAGCAGGTGGTATTTGCTTCTTTAAATGCCCAGAATAACATGCCGTCCTCATCATCAAGCAGGTCTGAACTGTAGCATGAACCGTATGAATCGTTGTAAAAGGTATCTTGTTTTTTGCTCGGGATTATTGCGTCAGAAGTTGGACTATTAATGATAACGGCTTCGAAGAGACATGTGGCAATCTAAATATGGTCGGTAGCAAGTCTTTTTGTGTTTAGTTGTCATTTGAGTATTACCGTCTCTTTATATTTTAGTCATCATTGTACGTTGCACTCGAAGGTAGGTTTTTTTCTGTTTTGCTGTCACTTTTAATAAAAAGAAATCTTATACGTTGCACTCGAACGTAGGTTTTAGCATATGCTTGAGGAAAGAACATTCTCTAAGAGCACACAAGCTTTAAATGAAGGCTTCAGTCTTGTGTTGGTTTGTTCGAGGTCGTTTGCTTTGTCTCCTTTGATGCAACTCTCCGTCAAGCCAATGAAAGAGTGCTGTGAGACAATTATGAAGAGAATATGTAAGCAATGCTTTATAAGTTCTATATTTGTTTCTATAAGACAATTCCTTTAAAATGAATTGTACCGTCCAGAACTTGTTAATATATATATCAGGAGAAAATAGAAATGAAAAATTAGAATAAATTTGTTCGACAAGGCGCAACTCTTAGTTTAAAACATCGAACTAACCAATACATACGAAGACTTTTATCTAGATGGAATTTTTTTAATGATATAATACCAACATATCATGGACTCAAAACCAAGTTATATCTGGAAAAAAATTAGCTAGAAAAAGAAAAAGAGGAGAATGTATTTAATTAATTTTATTTGTTATTTTCCTTCATATCAAATACACTCATTTGTTGTTTGAGTGTTAAAAGTTTTTATCGAACTATTACAAGATCTTTGTTGGTTTTTACCTCTTAAATGTTATTATCAAATAATACTTCTACATTAGGCCTATCTAATTAGCAAACTACAAAAAAATTTAAATGAAATTGCTCGCTTACCTATAAGTGGAGATTGGAATCAGACTCGGTCCTCATGACGGTGGATGATGCAGCACACAGAATCCCTATATTTTCCGCATTTTTCTTATTAACAATTTTCTCTTCTTCCATATTTCTAATGTAATGCAACTCTCTCATTTGTTATGTCTTTCATTACAATTGTTCATGAGATTTTATAGAGGAGGCATACAACATCCATTTATCATTAAGAGAGTCCAATAATCTGTCAATTGGTAGGTTTGAGCCGTCGCTGAATGCATCTGGCGATAAACAGCTGGAATCCATACGACACACCAAAATAGTCAATGCGGAAACTTCGGATTGCTGGAATGATGAAAGTTCTTTGAACCTTTCTCACCTTGCTTTCCTATTTGGGTTTCTACAATATGTGTGCACTCTATTGCCAAAATCCTTTCTTATTAAACTTCATTTTGTAAGGAAAAATATCAGCCAGGATGACTTAAATTTTTGCTCGAGAATTGGAGTATTAGACAAGCCCAGCTAAAAACAAAAGCCCACTTGAGAAATTTTCTAAGCCCATGGGACCATAGTTTCTCAACTGAAATAGCCTTGCTGGCTTGAGAAACAAACATATTTTGACAAAAAAGCTAAAATGTGATGTGCATGAATACTACCATAAGTAGTTACAAATATGTTTGTTCCAGTCTTTTTTTTAATAAAAAATAAAAAGAAAACAAATGTTGATGAATATTTGAATTGATGGTTTTAATCTTCTTTTCGTCCAACAAAACGGTGGGTTTTTTGACACTCGATTCTGTTAGCAAGATTTGACACTGCCTTTTATTTTGTAAGCTGGCGATTTATCAAAGATTGCTCATATATATTATAATTGTTCCGAAGAAATCCTTCTGACATTTCTTAAACATGCAACCTCTATCTCAAGTCACTGGTGACGTGGGTTATTAACTTTGTACTAATTTGTATGCATGAACTTATATAAGCTATATCTTGATCCAGAAATTTTTTTTATTGAATAATAAGTAATAACAGAGGCGTTACTACTAGGCGATAATACCACTCGCACTTGATACGGACTTGAATTGGTTGTTGGAGCCGCTCAAAGAATGAATTTTAAACTCATCTTTTACTAGGTTATGGACAGACATTGCGTTCGGTACCTGAGTCCAGCGTTGGTAAGTTTGTCTCTTTCTCATTCTTTTCAGCTCTTTTTTAGAGTAATATTCATATGGGAGTGATTCCTGATTGCTGCTTTACAACTTATAGAAGATGAGGAAATAGAAGAGCCTCCCACACTTCCTGACCTATCGCTTGCTGCTATAGGTGAGTCGAATCCCCGGATCTCTTACATCATTTTTTAACATTTCAATTTGACGTAGAGATTAATTGATGTCTTTCTTTGCAGCAGCTCCAAAAGATCCAATTCCTTTCGAGCCCCGCATAATCATGCTTGCAGGACCCTTTGCCCGACATGTGTCTTCCAAATTGGCGGCGAGCGGTGAACAATCGCTGATGGCTTTCATCGAGAAACTTAGTGCCGAAGCTTCATATTCCGTGGAAGAATTTGCCGAAATAGTCAACCCCATGTTGGTCATCTTCAGTATCTATCATGAAGAAAAGCTAGTTTGTGGTTGGGTCAACTATTGCCGGCAGATCGAAGCCCTTCTCCATGAACTTGAGACAGAGCGTCCTATTCTCGAGGCATCCCCATCGAGATCTCAGCTAGGTGAATGGCTTGAGCGGTTTGGTGCACTTATCCAGTCTGAAAATCGATGGCTGGCCCGAGATGTTAGTGTATATGCCCTAGAGGCCATTATTGTATCATACTGGCTTGTATATTACTAATGGAAGCTTGGGATATTCACAGTTGTATTGACAGTCTTGCTAAAAATGGTAGTATGCTACTTGGTTTGTTTCTACTCGGTTTGTTTCTACTCAGATATGTGCGTATGTTTCTTTTAGCATATCGCTTATACATATTAGTATAGCCCTTAGGATCTTTGCTTGATTACCAGCGTTGTGATGGCAGTCACACTAGTGGGGGCTGGGTAGTCTATAAGCACATCCTTATACAGGTCCCTGGTCATTGGATTAACGAGACGGGGCATCGATACTCCGGAGTAGATTGGTGTATACGTTTCTCATCCCAGGTCGAGAGATGGTCTGTCCCACAGCCATCAGTACGTCGTACTGGAGATATTATGCAGGTGCTCATTAGGTTAAGAGTACACTGGACAGGACTCGCCGGGAACTGCTGATGGTTATTATACCTGTCGTCAGGTAGCAGTTCCCAGGTGACATGAGTATAGCTTAGTCCGTCGACTTGACACTGCTACTTCGTCTCAAATGTGTTCCCACTGTATTTTGATCACTACCCTACCACGGTTCAAAGGAGTCGTGCAAACAGGTAGTAGTTGGGTACAGTCCTGAAGCACTTGGAGGCAGTAGCGGTTAGACAGGATTCGTCTCTCCCGGTATTGGGGGTTGATATAGCGCTGTGTTGGAGAGCCATTACACAAAGCTCCGTGGCCACGGCAAGTAAGATTTACTGGTAGGTGTTCCAGTAGTTTCTCATAGTGTTCTGGGATACACTCCGACATGACTTATACCGCTATTAGGGGTCTGACGTTCACTATCCCCCTAGGCCCGATATGCGATACTCTTAGACGAACAGACCGGACTGTACGGAGATTGTCACATACAGGCTCAGTAATAGATCGGATGAGTTACATCATCGGCCTTCTTATCGACATCTACCTGGGGACCGTTACGTACAGCTAGTACCGCTTGCGGCCTGTGGTTAAACCTACTGCCAGCGTAGTGTCGAGTCTTTAGAGTCCCATACAGAGAGTTTCCCTGCACCGGGCAAAAGGTGTAGAGGCCGTATGGTTTTACGGCAGGGACTTACGTACACTTGTACGCGTAATGTGATCGGGCAGATAATACTAGTGGGCTTTGGTTTAATCCAGATTCTAGTATTATACTGATAGATTTATTTAGTCTCAGAGTATCCGTGTTTTTCGTAAATACGGATGGGAGGGGCAGTCTCGTAATTTGTCGGGAAGCTTCTAGAAGAAGATGACTCATTAGGGTTTATTTCTTTTTGGATTAAACACAAATGAGGTGGAGTGATGAGGTGTAGGTTTTCATTAAATGAACCATGACTCATGAGGTGATTCACCCTTTGAATTAAATGAATATTACAAGATATTTCTATATATTTATCAAGAGATATTTGTATGCTTCATGATAATTCAAGCATGAGAATAATTCGTATCATTATCACAAACACTTTCTCTCTCCTCAAGTCTTCATCTTCTTCCTCAAACCCTAAAATCTCTCATGTGTTGAGGATCCTAGGGTTTGAAGTGACAAAGTAATTCATCTAAATACTCTACACCATCTAGGACTTCTAGCTTAGCAAACTAGAAGCCGTAGTTATCTCAGATTCGAGATAGGAGCTCGGACTATAGACTCTCGGGTGGATCATCTTTGACTCGAGGAGGCCGTCGAGATAGCCGCGATCCGTCACGATCTTTGGAGCCTATGATGACGAGGAGGACAGCGGTGAAGACCCGAAGGATTTGTAACATGAGGTATAACTTCGAGACCGAGTAGTTAAACCTCAAGTAGTTTGCTAGCTACGGTTTGTGTTCGATCCTTGTTTTGAGTCGGTGTTGTGATGCTCATAAAAATCCTTTTTTAATATTTCCGCCTCCCCGCGGACACGTGCGGTGTGCGACATCGACTTACAGTGGTATCAGAGCCTTTCACAAACCTTAGATAGCTTGTAACGATATTAGAATTCCGCCGTTTTTGTCGCCGGAAAACTGTCGACAAAAACAGTTTTGAAAAGTGAGATTTTGAGTTGTTTGCACACCCCGCGGGCTCACGGTTTGAACCGAGAAGCCGCGGGATGAAGCGTGCGTACCCCAGGGACACCCCGGGAGGGGCCAACGGCCGGGAACACCCCCCAAGACCACCAATTGGTGGCCTTAGGGGCTGCTGACCTGAGAGACGAGCAACTGGTGCTCTCAGGTCTGTCCTCCTTTGGGGGCCACCTCATGGTGGCCCCCAGGGGTGGGCACCCTCCCAAGGGCCCCCCACTCGACGTATTATTATGTATCTTCGCCTCCATGAAGATTCGGGCGGGTTTTGAGTTCGTTTCGACTCCCGGATTGGCTTAAAACTTTCAGCTTTTGAAATTTAACTTACTGAATTTTCAAGCCTGGGAAAATTGGATGTGTTTGCTAATTGCGTGCGAGATTCTAATGTTGTTGTTACTTTACAAGCTTGGTGATGTTTATATGTGTTTGTAAACGTCGACTAATTGCTATACGACATTTAATCAGGGGTGCACATATCTGTGATGTTGGAATATATCGGTTTGTGTATATGAACTTGTTGGATTGTCGTGGATGAATAGCCGGGGATGTGAGATGAGAGTTTTTATCTTTCATTCGATATAAATTGTAATTTGTTGTAATATTATTTCACGGGGCACATCCGGGTTGAGGTTGTATCCACCGTTGTATTATTTCATTTACTGTTTATTGCTCCTAGGATAGACCCAAGGTGGGGTGCACAAACTATCGGATACTTTGAAGTGCCGAGTGACCTACTCACTTTGTTGAGAGAGGTTGTTCCACTTCGGGTATTTGACGGGTAGTTTGCCGCACCCGTAGGGGTCTAGGGTGGGGTTTGGCTATTCATCATGACCGTGGAAACCGTCTTTTGTTGCAGGCTCAAATGAAACGCGGACTTCCTAATATATCCAATGTGTTCATCTGTGATCTGGAATGCCTATTATTGCGTCAGATGAATGTACATATCTATATATGATATCTAGTAGGCGTTGCTTATGTTTTGCATCCGCGCTAGTCCAACCCCCGCTTTGTCGTTAGTTAAGTAATCTAACGGGTGATGACGGGGCCCAGTGGCGAATGCGGATGGTATAAGCGTACGTTGTATTTTCGTTGTTTTCTGCAATGATAAGTTTAAATGATGGGACTGCATTAAATTAATGCAAAGCTAATAAACCAAAGTTGAATCGTTGGAACAATTTAAAAACCACTCGGTTTTTTCAAAATGGCAGATTTTAATTGTGGAGCTTAAACCACTCCTTTTAAAAAGCTATTAGGTTCCTTCGATTATATCAAGTTCACTACGTTCACGGTTTCACCAAAACCAGCCGTAGCCCTCCGTCGTTTCATATGAATAGTTAGTAGTATTCAAGCTATGTTTGTTGGCCTTAGTCAAGGCATAGTAATTGGTAGCTGCTGAGTGTTCACATGTAGCATAAATAGATGCGTTGATTTGGGACAGTCGTATTACTTTGTTGGCCTTAGTTAAGGGTATATACGGGTGGGTTCAAATTAACCTGGATAATGACGGGTAGAACTTGACATGTGACTTATGATTTGTTGGCCTTAGTCAAGGTCATAAGAGCATGGGGCAAAAATCCACATCGGAAGTTTCTAAAGAAACTGAAACTTGCTAGTGCTGCATACCATTTGGAGTTTGATAATGTTGGTAGGATTCCTTCAGCATTATCACACGATGATATTTGGGTCCCGATCCTACTGTGAGTATATGCTACTCTTTGGGAGATTTTCACTTAATGATCAATGTTATAAACCAAATAGGTGTCTAGAACAGTGTTAGCGGGGCTACGCCTCCAGGAAAAAGAGGTTATTTAATTAAGGAACTTCGCGAAAGCGTCGTAAAACCTCCCTCGAAGTACCAACACTAACCTGGCTGAACGGTTAAGCAAGTATTGTACGGTGAGATAAGCCCTGACTAGTTCTTCTTTTATGGTTTGGGGAAGGATTCGAGAAACAGTGGGAACCATCCTGTTTAGATAAATTAAAAACCAATCTAAACTTGCAAGAGCATCATGCTAAGTGTTTTCTTCTCTCTCTCTCTCTCTTAATTGCAGCGACCCTGTGACCGAGCCTATGTTATATCTAGATAATAAATTGACTGAATCTGACTATAATGACTGGCTAAGGTTTGTCCAGATGTCCATTGCCTATGACAAGCTGGATCACCTCATTACTACTCAAGCCCCTGTCGTCCCAGGTCCAGTTTCCACCATCGCGGATAAGGATATCCGTAAGACAAAGGAAAAAGAATGTGCGAATGCCAAGTGCCTCATGATAGCCTCAGTTGATGGTGTATACCAGAGGCAGCACGAGAAGATGGACTTAGTTTCTATCTTCCTCCATAACAAAGTTTTATATGGAGAGCAAGCTCATATCGTAAGATATAAGACCTCGAACGAATTGCTTCAAGCGAGATTGGCTATCGGGTCATCTGTAGGGAACAACGTCTTTACGATGACTAGCTATATTGATGAGCTCACAGATCTGGAGACCACGTTAAGAAACGGATCATATGCTGACTTGATTCTACAGTCCCTACCTCCTACTTACGCCCAGGGGAAGAAAGTTATACTTCCAGATGAGGGCACCCTGAAGGAAACCAGGGTGACACCCACTCTGCTTATTGGAGAATCTTCCTCTTCTGGATCCAAGGCGGAAGCCAAGGGTGAGAAGAAGAAGACCTCCACAAAGCTGATATATGGTGTTAGTAAGGTAGAAGGACAGGGAATGGCAAAAGTTTCAGGGTTAACAGTAGGGAACAAGGGTGTTCCTGTTGTTATGGGAAGGGGCATTGGCAGAGAGATTGCAGGGCTTGGAAAGCCAGAATCCATGATCCGAAGCATGTTGTGGCTTCGACTTCGGGTGTGTTTGTGATTGAAAACTGTATGTCAATTAACTCTACTTCCTGGGTACTAGATACCGGATCAGGATATCATATCTGTAATTTGTTACAGGCTTTGAGAAATCGTAGAGTTATCAGGGTAAGCGATATGTCTCTCAGAGTTGCGAACGGAATGAGCGTGGATGCTGAATCCGTGGGAGAATATCATCTAAGACTGACAAGTGGGCAGAAATTGATTCTACGTAACTGTTTGTATGTACCTAGTTTAGCTTGTAATATCATATCAGTGTCCCTGCTTTCTAAAGAGGGATATGATTTTACATTTGTAAGCAATGTCGTGCATATTCACCAAAATCAAGTTCTGATTGGGTCCGGTACATTAGAGGATGGTATATACGTATTGAATCAAGCTCAGGTTTTCAGTGTCCAGAACACACATAAAAGAAAGTCTCCAGAAACAAATTAGGCTTTCTTATGGCATTGTAGACTGGGTCACATCAATGAAACACGGTTGATAAAGTTACATAGAGAAGGATATTTGAATCCGTTCGAATATCAGTCTTATGCCACTTGTCAATCTTGTCTCATGGGAAAGATGACAAAGATTCCGTTCACTGGACACGGAGTAAGAGGGAGCAAGCTCTTAGGACTCATACACAGCGATGTATGCGGTCCAATGTCTACACATGCGCGAAGTGGTTATTCCTATTTCATTACTTTTATGGATGATTTCTCTAGGCATGGACATGTCTTCTTGATGAAGCATAAATCCGAGGCCTTTGAGAAATTCCAAGAATACAAGAATGAAGTGGAAAACCAAACAGGCAAAAGTATCAAGACACTAAGATCTGATCAAGGTGGTGAATACTTAAGTGCTGAGTTCCTGGGTTATCTAAAAGAGAATGGAATTCTCTCTCAGCTTACTCCTCCATACACACCACAACACAATGGTGTATCGGAAAGGTGGAATCGAACCCTATTGGATATGGTTCGTTCCATGATGAGGAAGGCTGAATTACCAAGATCCTTCTGGGGTTATGCGCTAGAATCGGCAGCATATCTTTTGAACAAGGTTCCAACCAAGACTGTGCCTACCACACCATATCAGATGTGGAGTGGGAAGAAACCCTGTCTTAAATACCTTAAGATATGAGGATGTCCAGCTTTTGTAAAAAAGCAGCATGCAGACAAGCTCGGGGCACGCTCAGTACTGTGTAAGTTTGTGGGATACCCAAAGATCTCCAATGGGTATTTTTTCTATTACGCAGAGGAACAAAAGGTTTTTGTTTCTCGTCATGCCAACTTCTTGAAAGCTGAATTTTTAGAAAATCAGAAGAGTGGGAGCGCAGTAGAACTGGAAGAAATTACAGAACCACAATCTATTATTGAAACCTTGGTAGAACCAGAAGTTTCAGAAGAAAGGGACATCCCAGCGCCAATCAGCAGAAGTAGTAGGCAGTCTCATCCGTCCGAGAGATACTACGGTGTTCTCATATACGGGGATCGAGAGGATTGCATCATTGACAATGATGAGCCTACTAGCTTCCAGCAAGCCATTCAGAGCGGCGACTCGGTAAAATGGCTGGATGCAATGCGGACCGAGATGGAGTTCATGTACACCAACAAAGTATGGACTTTTGACATTGCTCTAGAAGGGGTAAAACCCATTGGATGCAAATGGATCTTCAGAAAGAAGATTGGTGAAGATGGAAAGGTTTTCGTCAATGACCTGGTTTGGACTATGACGAAACCTTTTCTCCAGTGGCTATGCTCAAATCCATTCGGATCCTTCTTGCCATTGCTTCCTTCCACGATTATGAGATCTGTCAGATGGAGGTAAAGACGGCTTTTCTAAATGGTAATTTGGAAGAGTGTGTCTATATGGATCAGCCAGAGGGTTTCATTCAGAGTGGGAGCAGCGGGAAAGTGTGTAAGTTGCTTAAGTCCATTTATGGACTAAAGCAGGCATCGCGGAGTTGGAACATCTGTTTTGATGATACTGTTAAAGAATTCAACTTTATCGAAAATTTAGATGAATTATGCATTTACAGTAAGATTGTAGGGAGAATTATAGTATTCCTCGTCTTGTACGTGGATGACATTCTCTTAATAGGAAATGATATTACTATACTACAGTCAGTCGAAGGATTCTTGTCACAGAAGTTCTCCATGAAGGACCTGGGTGATGCCTCCTACATTCTGAGGATCCAGATCTATCGTGATAGATCTAAACGGATAGTTGGACTCTCACAGTCAAGGTACATAGATACCATACTGAAAAGATTCAGTATGGAAGATTCTAAGCGCGGTAATCTGCCAGCTTGTCACGGAATCACCCTTTCCAAAGAGATGTCTCCAAAGACTGATTTGGAAAGGGCTCGCATGTCATCTATACCCTACGCGTCAGCGGTGGGCTCTATAATATATGCGATGTTATGTACCAGACCAGATGTAGCCTACGCATTGAGCATTGTAAGCCGGTATCAGTCGAACCCAGGGGAGAAGCACTGGAGTAGTAAAGAACATTCTCAAGTACCTGAGAAGGACTAAGGAGATGTTCTTGGTGTATGGCGGAAAAGACCTCCAGATCGAGGCTTTTGCTAACTCCAGCTGTCACGACCCGAAAATGGCACGTGACTGGCATTTGAATCATTTGAAGTCTATAGGGCTCAATCTAATTCAAGTAAGCCAAAAATCCCAGAAATCTAAACCATTTTTAAAGAAAGTGTTTTTGATAAAATAAGTCGAATATGCGTTTTTGAAACATCAAGTCTTTTCTGAAAATTTCGGCAGAGTTCCTTTGTAAATACGGCTCTGAACGGGGTACAACATGATAAAAGCATATATAATGATAAAAGGCATCCCCAAGCGGGAGCTAGCTCTTCGTCAAACGACGGTCACAACCACGCAAGCAATATAATATACAACGCCGAAGGGCGAGGATCAAAACTCAAAAGGAAACTCAAACAACATGAAATCCATAATAATACAACTCACGACTCTAAAATCGAAAGAATATACAACACTGGTCTCTAGTCAGAAATAAATATACATATCAGGTTCATGGAGTTTACTAGATACGACTGAAATAAATAATATACAAGGTATAATGGTGGTCACGATGCAAGTGAACCCACCTACCGAAGCAATCACCCGGAAAGGGAGCAGTGTGCCAGCAAGCCGTAACGAAACCTGTACGGCAAAACCTGCAAGAAACTGTGGCACAACGGGGGTGAATTGCCAACTAGTGAGTAGAAAATATCACCGAGCAGAAATCGTATGTATGACTCAATCCTAGGTCAATACGATCAAATATATATAAAACCTCAAATGATAAAGTCTAAAGCATGAAAGGTGGCAAAGGTAAACATCTATACCAAAATGTAATCCCATGTGCTCGTGTCAGTGCCTCAGGTAGCAATATATCATATGTATGAGGTATGAATGTAATGTAATGAAAACAGAATACATGTAAACGAAGAAACTTTTTTCTTGTTTTAGTGAGATTTCTGTTTATATAACATGAGGTATCATCAATGAAATCAACATAATCAGTGTCTAGCATCGACACAAAACATAATTCCTAATATCTCAATATCTCAGGCTCCGGCTATCCGGACTGGCCTGTATCATCAAATCTCAATACCTCAATATCTCAAATCTCAATATCTCAATATCTCAATACCTCGGGCTCCGTCATTCCGGATTGTCCTATATCATCAAATCACACGACTAAGGACGGTATCTTCCGGATATCCGCCGCGCCAAACAATCACCGGTAGGCAGTCTGCCCCTGCCGGGCTCATCGACTACAACTCGAGCTTCTTGCCGCGGGGTACCATACCGGGTCTACCATGTACCCACAGACGGTTCATCCGGCTCCTCGAATCGGGTCTCGAAATCCAACAGCTATCATGAAAACTTATGGTGGACGACTCATACATCACGAGAAAACCGCAACTTGCAATTTAAAAAGAGGGAGAGGGAGAGAGAGAGAAGTTTATATATATTCTTGCGGTTTCCCCCCAAATCCCAAAATCTCATGAAAATCCGAAATCCAAAATCAAGAGTAAGTAAACAGTGAATATTGGCATAAAACCCCAAAATACTGCATCACCAATGAATATATGAATGCATATGATATCATGCAATGAGTGTAATAGTTAAACTAGCATATGAAAGTGATAACATATTGCAACTATCAGCTAGCAGGCTATGTCAATGAAATAATATTCACTAAAGTGTATGTGATATAGCAATTACCGATGATGATGTGTGTGAACCGGCAAGCAAGTGTACGTAGAGCATACGCATCATCAGTAATGGTGCCGATGTCCTGACAGCATGATCTCAATAATGGCATATGAAAACACAATATAAGCATGCAAATGCGATGCGAACAGCAATAATATGCGGGAGTTGAATAATAACACAACAATGAAGAACCTACATCAATATATATATGTCATACAGTTTTGCCATTTGAAAGAACACGAATCGTGGTGTTTAGAAAATAAGGGCTACGGTGTTTTAAGAAAAGATGCGTCTTTGAAAATATCTGTATAATCTCTTGGCCTGTCTTTAAAATACTCATGATTCGTTAGTTTTGAAATAGGTATGACTCGAGTCTAGCCTAACATCTACAAGTAAACTACAGGACTAAACGAACAACCTAACCGAAAGGGTAAGGGAAACCACTTAAATCTGAGTCGATATATATATATATATATATATATATATATATATATAATTGTTGGTGATCCCGCCTCAATAGTATCACATACGATACAATACACAATATGACATTCTCGAGTCAAGAGTGCGGATCTATCATCAATATAGTTCATACGGTAAATCCATCGTACGGCCTCCCAATCTGGGTACGGGTCAAAATCACATTTATCTCTTTATTCTCTTGGTATCCTTATCATTACCTCATGATTTGGGGGTACTGATCTACGTCTAGTATATATTGATACCATCTATATATATGCATGCATGTGTATGAAAACACCACGCCTAAAGGACCCGCTAAAATATTATGTCGTATCTCAAATACGAACCATGTCACATTACCGATCTCAGGCCTCAAGCCCAAACTCATCGACTCATCTCCAAATATTAAGTACGTTCCTCATAATCCATGTGTGTGTGTGTGTGTGTGTGTGTGTGTGTGTAGTCCGATACCCATGTGTGTGTGTGTGTGTGTGTGTGTACATATCCCTATATACGCACAGGTAAATAAAATGAATGTATGTGTGTGTGCGTGTGTATGCAAATCACTACCCTAGGGTTCGCGACTAAATACTAACTTACAAGTACACTATACTAATCCAAAGTCATTCCATATCACATCTGTATGTGTATATATAATATAGATATAACGTATTCGCGTTCTAATACGAAATTGCGGGGGTGCTATACGCCATCCACTCGACTTCCCCCGTAGATATATATCTACCCACCTGCTCTTGCCTGCCGATGTCGATGTCGTCATCATCTTCTTTATCATCTCGAATCCATGTGGGGGTACCTACATATATACACAATCGCAAATGCGTATTAAAATCAAGTCAGAAAACCAAAACGGCACACGTTTTGCTCATAAGTCAAAATCTATAGCCTCGCATGCAAAACATGACCATTAACCCTAGTCGTTGGCGTTCAAACACTACACGACAGAAACACAATATCAAATACCAAAACCAATTTCATAAAAACCCGCAAAACGAAACCAGCAACTTGGAAAACATGCTCCAGATTTTACCCAAAGTGAAATTTGCCAATTTTGCATATGTAAAGGGTCTAGTTTACTGGAGATAAAGCCACAGAACAAATACGAATCCAAATGATCCCACCCTGGCCGCAAATTGCAGCCAGATTGATTAAATCAGCGGCCTGGCAAGGGAATTGGGGTCCTGGGTTTTGGGTATAGGTTCTAGGTTGCCTGCTTATGTCTCTGTATTTGCTAAATATTTTTCAGAGGCTCCTGGTGTTAGCAGATCACCAAATTCCATCACAGAATCCATAAATTCCCGATGTCGGGGTTTCTAAGTTCGGGTTAAGGGGTTCTAGTCTCGGGTTTAGTCCACTAAACTAACACTACAGGGGTTGTATAGTCTCTACTAGTCTCAATTACACAATCACAGCTCAAGAAACCCATAACCCTCTTCTAGGAATTTTCAAACCTCACTAAACTACAACATATCGATTCTAAGCTTACATTGATACCATATGAAATAAAATACTATTCTAATCGTGCAGAAATTATCTCGTTTGGTAACTCAAGAATTTTCTTGAGTTGCCCCAAGTGCCTAAAATCCTTGCTTTCTTGGTCCAAAGTGTAGCTTGTGAGCTTGTGCATGTTTTTAATGAAGCGGGGATGAGGTTTTGAGTTGATTTTATTGATGAGGTGAGGTAGTGAAGATGGTGGAGGAAAGGGGGCTGCCATGGGCTTGAGAGGAAGGAGAAAGATGAAGAGAAGAATGAAGGAGGAGAATAGCCATGGTCAAGTTTGACCCCTCACCCTCTCTCTCATGCCCATCCCTCATTTCTTTATTCTTTTCCATTTCTTTTCTTTTCTTTTCTTTTGTTATCTTTTCTCTTCATATTAAAACAACAACCATGTAAAAGAAAATGAAGAAAAGCCATGATAAGAAAATGTAACAAGTGTGAAAAATGACATGTGCATGTCATGTGCACAAAACACGTTTAATGCGTGATTAGCGATATTTAATCGCGATTAGCATTAAAATAGTGTATAATAAACCGTAAAATTTCATAATTTGCATAAATCACATAAAGCACCCTGTTTTTAGTAATTTCTATAATTTTCCAAAATTTTCCCAATTTATCGGTATTTACTTATACCGCCATATTAAAATATTCAATATATTTATTATTTAATTATAAAAATTCCCAAAAATAATATTTTATTTTTCTGAAATGTTACAGTCTTCCTCCCTTAAAGAAATTCGGTCCTCGAATTTAAATTTAAACCCCTTAAATACTAAAACATTTCAGTAAAAATATCATGTCTCCGAAATCATAAATACATAAAACACATCGTAGCGCAATGCATGCGCATGAAAAACGAGTATATCAATCAAAAGAAAAACTCCGTCCAGCATCCCGCAATCATCGAAGTCATGGGAAAGACATCAATGTCTAAATCCAATACGAAAATCAATATGATATACATCAAACTATACATGTAACATCATCAAAACATCTGGAAGCAATGCGTGCCAAATCCTTTCAAGTCGCTGTGCGATGCGCGTATCACTGCACAGTGGCGGACGTCTATTGCAGAAAAATAACTATATATATATATATATATATATATATATATATATATATACCCTTTGTTTAACATACACGTCCCGCCGTTTTGAAAAATAATTTAGAAGGGTTTCCTTATTTTAAACGTTTCGTGTCATCTCGGACACGTAGGTAAATATTGAGACTATAGCTCCCTGTTTGAAAATCCCTTCGATAACTCTCAATGCATGCAAAATATATCCAGGTACTGTCATCTAACTAGTCCTGCTCAGTACGAAAACAAATAGCAAATATCATAAAAACGTACTGCTCCATAAGAAATCAATCCCAAAACGTGCATATGAATGCTACGTGCGTCTGGTGCGCACGGAAATCGAAACCCATGAGTGTGCCATATGCACGGAAACAACATCTAAGTGTATCGGGTATGCACGAAACATCTGTCAAGGGCAATGGGTGTGCCTGGCAGCAATATCAGGTGCATCTGATATGCACCAAGAATCCCGATTTAGTGCATCTGGTGTGCACCAAAATCACATCTCATATCATGCTCCCAACATGCGCAAAAATCCAAATCAGGTGCATCCATCATGCACGAAATCACGAAATCCAATATCAAGCGCCGAATATGCGCAAAATCCAATCCAAGCGCGTCAAATATACGCAAGAATCCAATCAGGTGTACAAAACAAATATTGAGTATCACACTCGAAATCGACGGTATACAACACATTTCAATCCAAATCCAAATCAGGTATACCGTGGTATATAATCTCACAACCATATGTATCAGCGTGCACAAAAGAAATCAAATACTAAAAGTGCATGGAAATTATGCCGAAATCATAAGTCAAATCATATGCATGCCCTAGGCATGAAATCAAGGTCAATGTCTCGAATGACATCAAAACGAAGTCAGGTGCAATTGTGGTGCACAAAATACGTATCAATGCACTGCAATCATATGTGAACTATACCGAGTGCTAAAACCAAATCGTGTGCGTATTATATGCATAAAATTAACCCAACTGTATGAAATCCATGAAATCATAAACATGTGCAGCCAAGGCACAAAATGATATTAAGTGCAATAACTGTGCACAAATCATAAATCAACACAACTGTGCATAAAGCATATCTCAAGTGTAATAACTATGCACAAAATATGAATACCCAGTAAGTGCAACCATGGTGCATGAAAACAAATATCATGAAACCCAGTCATCAAAACTCAATCATGCGAATAGATCGCCTAAAATACCGAAATCAAGTATGGCGGAATAGTCCTGCTCAAGCACATTCTCTAAAGAATCTCTGGCTAATTGTCGTGGTCACTCATAACATGTCTCGTCGACGGTGCCGAACTCTGGCCTGCTGGGTGTGCGTAATATGACAACTTCTGGGTCCAAGTCTCCTTGTATAATATTCCAGAAAGGTCCTGTCGAAATCTCTCCCAAATCTCGTTTCTGCCGCATTGTCCGGAGGTTATCACCCTTTACTATATCAATCTCTGGTTCCGGAATAGCTGCATACTCATCGCGACTCCTTCTGGAAGATATATCTATATAATGCCTCAGTATGCGTGTCACATCTCTGATGTCGGTGGAGTGGAACGTCATCTCGTCGAAATCTCGTACGAACCTCATACTCCACTTTTTTCTAATGTCGACCGCTTCGGACTCGTCTCTTCATGGCTGCATGGACCGTGCTCCAACGGCTATACTCGTATCTGGAGTCTCCCAAGAAATACATCCCATCGCATAGCATCCGAATGAAGTCGAACCATTCGATCGATTTGTCAAAACTTCATAATCCCCCAAGAGCTCAACATCTACAGTTTAATAGTATCGAGAACATACCACAACACCGGTGGACTAGCCGTAGAAGGGTAAACCCAAGCCTCACTAATAGCACCGCGGAACTGCCGCAAACCCTAAGGTTCGAAGGCTTTCACATGGTCATTATGTCGAGTTAGGGTTTTCATTCTTCTAGAGGGTCTATAGAATTGCTTGCATGTCTTTCCGAATACTTTAAACTTGGAATATGGGTTTCTGACATTCGATCGCCTCTATCGACACTCAACGTACCTGCGTGAAGTCATCTTTAGCTGGAATCAATCTATCTGATGACCTTGCATCGGGGTAAGCGAACGAACCACATGTCCTAGTTATTCATCCTCGGATGACTATCGACCTTCTATCATATCTCTAAATATATACTCATGCTGCGGTAGCTCCAACATCTGGGGCAATGTCTCGTCGTTCGCAGCAACAACTGGCTCATTCTTCTGCACGCTGAACAGTAACTCAATCATCATGAATAAGCGACATATCAATGGTCATCACATTCTGGCTGGCCTCTATCAGTGGCTCAATCCTCTGGTGTTGATCTGCACGTCCGAGAAATCTCATAACAGCGATCCATCAAACGCTCATGGCGCGAAAACACAATAAAACGATGCCTCTATATGCAATCGTATGTCCCTGGAATCACGCCCTGGTCAGTCCTCGTCCGTGATGAGCTCGTGCTAACCGCAACTCTAGCCGTAGCTCTCTCTACCCGTATAATCATGGCAGCAAAACCATAAACCAATATTGATGAGGATAGATCATAAATGAATATAATAATATGCAAGGAAATGTACATCCTAAAGCTTCTTAAGCGGAGTAGCGTATCGTAAGTATGCCGCGGAACATACACACGGTACGTCACTCTCCTTAAGTCACCTACTCCATCAACCAAGGTCAACCTATGCGACGAAATTTCGGGTCTAATACCCCCTCGACTAAGTCTAAGTTCCGTAAGGTCAAGCCTAGATTCCGTATATATACAAACGACCTAGGCTCCGCATAGTCAAACATAGACTCGAACCAAGGTTAACCTAGCGCTCTGATACCAACTTTGTCATGATCCGGAAATAGCACGTGACTGGCACTTGAATCATATGAAGTTTATAGAGCTCCATCTAATTCAAGTAAGCCAAAAATCCCAGAAATCTAAACCATTTTTAAAGAAAGTGTTTTTGATAAAATAAGCCGAATATACATTTTTAAAACATCAAGTCTTTTCTGAAAATTTCGGCAGGGTTCTTTTGTAAATACCGGCCCCGAACGGGGTACAACATGATAAAAGCATATATAATGATAAAAGACATCCCCAAGCAGGAGCTAGCTCTTCGTCAAATGACGGTCACAACCACGCAAGCAATATAATATACAACGCCGAAGGGCGAGGATCAAAACTCAAAAGAAAACTCAAACAACATGAAATCCATAATAATACAACCCGCAACTCTAAAGTCGAAAGAATATACAACACTGGTCTCTAGTCAGAAATAAATATACATATCTGGTTTATGGAGTTTACTAGATACAACTAAAATAAATAATATACAAGGTATAATGGTGGTCACGATGCAAGTGAACCCACCTACCAAAGCAATCACCCGGAAAGAGAGCAGTGTGCCAGCAAGCCGTAACGAAACCTATACGGCAAAACCTGCAAGAAACTGTGGCACAACGGGGGTGAGTTGCCAACTCGTGAGTAGAAAACATCACCGAGCAGAAATCGTATGTATGACTCAATCCTAGGTCAATACGATCAAATATATATAAAATCTCAAATGATAAAGTCTAAAGCATGAAAGGTGGCAAGGGTAAACATCTATACCAAAATGTAATCCCATGTGCTCGTGTCAGTGCCTCAGATAGCAATATATCATATGTATGAGGTATGAATGTAATGTAATGAAAACAGAATACATGTAATCGAAGAAACTTTTTTCTTGTTTTAGTGAGATTTCTGTTTATATAACACGAGGTATCATCAATGAAATCAACATAATCAGTGTCTAGTATCGACACAAAACATAAATCCCAATATCTCAATATCTTAGGCTCCGTCTATCCGGACTGGCCTGTATCATCAAATCTTAATACCTCGATATCTCAATATCTCAATATCTCAATATCTCAATACCTCGGGCTCCGTCAGTCCAGATCGGCCTATATCATCAAATCACATGACCACGGACGGTATCCTCTGGATATCCGCCGCACCAAACAATCATCGGTAGGCAGTCTGCCCTTGCCGGGCTCATCGACTACAACTCGAGCTTCTTTCCCCGGGGTACCATACCGGGTCCACCATGTACCCGCAGACGATTCATCCGGCTCCTCGAATCGGGTCTCGAAATCCAACAGCTATCATGAAAACTCAAGGTGGACGACTCATAAATCACGAGAAAACCGCAACTTGCATTTTAAAAAGAGGGAGAGAGAGAGAGAAGTTTATATATATTCTTGCGGTTTTCCCCCCAAATCAGAAAATCTTATGAAAATACGAAATCCAAAATCAAGAGTAAGTAAACAGTGAATATTGGCATAAAACCCCAAAATACTGCATCACCAATGAATATATGAATGCATCTGATATCATGCAATGAGTGCAATAGTTAAACTAGCATATGAAAGCAATAAAATATTGCAACTATCAGCTAGCAGGCTATGTCAATGAAATAATATTCACTAAAGTGTACGTGACATGGCAATTACCGATGATGATGTGTGTGAGCCGGCAAGCAAGTGTACGTGGAGCATACGCATCATCGGTAATGGAGTCGGTGTCCTGACAGCATGATCTTAATAATGGCATATGAAAACACAATATAAGCATGCAAATACGATACGAACAGCAATAATTTGCGGGAGCTGAATAATAACATAACAATGAAGAACCTACATCAATAAATATATGTCATACAGTTTTGCCATTTGAAAGAACACGAATCATGGTGTTTAGAAAATAAGGGCTACGGTGTTTTAAGAAAAGATGGGTGTTTGAAAATATCCGTATAATCTCTTGGCCTGTCTTTAAAATACTCACGATTCATTAGTTTGAAATAGGTATGACTCGAGTCTAGTCTAACATCTACAAGTAAACTACAGGACTAAACGAACAATTTAACCGAAAGGGTAATGGAAACCACCTAAATCTGAGTCAATATATATATATAATAGTCGGTGATCCCGCCTCAATAGTATCACATACGATACTATACACAATATGACATTCTCGAGTTAAGAGTGCGGATCTATCATCAATATAGTTCGTACGGTAAATCCATCGTACGGCCTCCCAATCTGGGTACGGGTCAAAATCACATTTATCTCTTTATTCTCTTGGTATCCTTATCATTACCTCATGATCTGGGGGTACTGATCTACGTCTAGTACATACTGATACCATCTATATATATGCATGCGTGTGTATGAAAACACCACGCCTAAAGGACCCGCTAAAATATCATGTCGTATCTCAAATACGAACCATGTCACATCACCGATCTCATAGCCTCATGCCCAAACTCATCAACTCATCTCCAAATATTAAGTACTATCCTCATAATCCATGTATATGTATACGTATATATATATATATATATATATATATATATAGTCCTATACCCATGTGTGTGTGTGTGTGTGTGTGTGTATATATCCCCATATACGCACAGGTAAATAAAATGAATGTATGTGTGTGTGTGTGTGCGTGTATCCAAATCACTACCCTAGGGTTCGCGACTAAACACTAACTTACAAGTACACTATACTAATCCAAAGTCATTCCATATCACATCCGTATATGTATATATAATATAGATATAATGCATTCGCGTTCTAATACGAAACTGCGGGGGTGTTATACGCCATCTACCCGACTTTCCCCGTAGATATATATCTACTCACCTACTCTTTCCTGCCGATGTCGATGTCGCCATCATCTTCTTTATCGTCTCGAATCCACGTGGGGGTACCTACATATATAAACAATCGCAAATGCGTATTAAAATCAATTCAGAAAACCAAAACGGCACACGTTTCGCTCATTGGTCAAAACCTATAGCCTCGCATGCAAAACACGACCAATAACCCTAGTCGTTGGCGTTCAAACGCCACACGACAGAAACACAATATCAAATACCAAAACCAATTTCTTATAAACCCGCAAAATGAAACCAGCAACTTGGAAAACATGCTCCAGATTTTACCCAAAGTGAAATTAGCCAATTTTGCATATGTAAAGGGTCTAGTTTACTGGAGATAAAGCCACAGAACAAATACAAACCCAAATGATCCCACCCTGGCCGCAAATTGCGGCCAGATTGATTAAATATGCGGCCTGGCAAGGGAATTGGGGTCCTGGGTTTTGGGTATAGGTTCTAGGTTGCCTGCTTGTGTCTCTGTATTTGCTAAATATTTTTAAGAGGCTCCGGGTGTTAGCAGATCACCGAATTCCATCACAGAATCCATAAATTCCCGATGTCGGGGTTTCTAAGTTCGGGTTAAGGGTTTCTAGTCTCGGGTTTAGTCCACTAAACTAACACTACAGGGGTTGTATAGCTTTTACTAGCCTCAATTACACAATCACAACTCAAGAAACTCATAACCCTCTTCTAGGAATTTTCAAACCTCACTAAACTACACCATATCGATTCTAAGCTTACATTGATACCATAGGAAATGAAATAATATTCTAATTGTGCAGAAATTATCTCGTTTAGCAACTCAAGAATTTTCTTGAGTTGTCCCAATTGCCCAAAATGCTTGCTTTCTTGGTCCAAAGTGTAGCTTGTGAGCTTGTGCATGTTTTTAATGAAGCGGGGATGAGGTTTTGAGTTGTTTTTGATGATGAGGTGAGGTGGTGGAGGAGAGGGGGCTGCCATGGGCATGAGAGGAAGGAGAAAGATGAAGAGAAGAATGAAGGAGGAGAATAGCCATGGTCAAGTTTGACCTTTCACCCTCTCTCTCTCATGCCCATCCCTCATTTCTTTATTCTTTTCCATTTCTTTTCTTTTCTTTTCTTTTGTTATATTTTCTCTTCATATTAAAACAACAACCATGCAAAAGAAAATGAAGAAAAGCCATGATGAGAAAATGTAACAAGTGTGAAAAATGACATGTGCATGTCATGTGCACAAAACACGTTTAATGCGCGATTAGCGATATTTAATCGCGATTAGCATTAAAATAGTATATAATAAACCGTAAAATTTCATAATTTGCATAAATCACATAAAGCACCCTCTTTTTAGTAATTTCTATAATTTTCCAAATTTTTCCCAATTTATCGGTATTTACTTATACCGCCATATTAAAATATTCAATATATTTATTATTTAATTATAAAAATTCCCAAAAATAATATTTTATTTTTCTGAAATGTTACACCAACTTCCAGAGTGACAAGGAAGACTCCAAGTCCATGTCGGGTTATGTCTTTACCCTCAATGAAGGGACGGTCTGTTGGAAGAGTTCCAAGCAAGACACCGTTGCTAACTTGACGTTGTAAACGGAGTAGTTAGCTGCATAAAGACACTGAAAAAGTGGAAGTCTGGATATGGAAGTTCTTAACTGAACTTCAGGCGGTTCCTTCTGATTGTTGGTCCAATACTTTAGTATTGTGACGACATACGGCGCTATAGCTTTAGTGAAGGAACCCAGATCCCATCAGAAGTCCAGACACATCCTAAGACGGTATCACCTGATCAGGAAGATCGTAGATCGCCAGGAGATCGAGATGAGTAGATTAGATACAGAAGATAACACTGCTGATCCACTCTCGAAGGCCATCCCTCAGACACAGTTCGAGCGGCTAATCGAGATGATAGGTTTGCGATACGCCAGTATATGGCCCTAGTGCAAGTAGGAGATTGTTAGAGTATATGCCCTAGATGCCATTATTATATCATATTGGCTTGTATATTACTAATAGAAGCTTGGGATATTCACAGTTGTATTAACAGTCTTGCTAAAAATGGTAGTATGCTACTTGGTTTGTTACTACTCAGATATGCGCGTATGTTTCTTTTAGAATATCGCTTATACATATTAGTATAGCCCTTAGGATCTTTACTTGATTACCAGCGTTGTGATGGCAGTCACACTAGTGGGGGCTGGGTAGTCTATAAGCACATCCTTATACAGGTCACTGGTCGTTGGATTATCGAAACGGGGCATCGATACTCCAGAGTAGACTGGTGTAAACGTTTCTCATCCCAGGTCGGGAGATGGTCTGTCCTACAGCCATCAGTACGTCGTACTGGAGATAGTATGCAGGTGCTTGTTAGGTTACGAGTACACTGGACAGGACTCATCGGGAACTGCTGATGGTTATTATACCTGTAGTTAGGTAGCAGTTCCTAAGTGACATGAGTACAGCTTAGTCCGTCGACTTGACACTGCTACTTTGCCTCGAGTGTGTTCCCACTGTATTTTGATCACTACCCTACCACGACTCAAAGGAGTCGTGCAAATAGGTAGTAGTTGGGTACAGTCCCGAAGCACTTGGAGGCAGTAGCGGTTAGACAGGATTCGTCTCTCCCGGTATTGGGGTTGATATCGCGCTGTGTTGGAGAGCTATTATACAAAGGTCCGTGGACACGGCAAGTGAGATTTACCGGTAGGTGTTCCAATAGTTTCTCAGGGTGTTCTGGGATACACTCCAACATGACTTATACCGCTATTAGGGGTCTGACGTTCACCATCCCCCTAGGCCTGATATGCGATACTCTTAGACGAACAGACCGGACTGTACGGAGATTGTCACATACAGGCTCAGTAGGAGATTAAATGAGTTACCTCATCGTCCTTCTTATCGACATCAACCTAGGGACCGTTACGTACAGCTAGTACCACTTGCGGCCTGTGGTTAAACCCATTGTCAGCGTAGTGTCGAGTCTTTAGACTCCCACACAGAGAGTTTCCCTGCACCGGGCAAAAGTTGTAGAGGCCATATGGTTTTACGGCAGGGCCGCGATCACTTACGTACACTTTTGCGCGTAATGTGATCGGGCAGATAATACTAGTGGGCTTTGGTTTAAGCCAGATTCTAGTATTATACTGATGGATTTATTTAGTCTCAGATTATCCGTTTTTTCGTAAATACGGATGGGAGGGGCAGTCTCGTAATTTGTCTGGAAGATTCTAGAAGAAGATGACTCATTAGAGTTTATTTCTTTTTGGATTAAACACAAATGAGGTGGAGAGATGAGGTGTAGGTTTTCATTAAATGAACCATGACTCATGAGGTGATTCACCCTTTGAATTAAATGAAGCTTACAAGATATTTCTAGATATTCATCAAGAGATATTTATATGCTTCATGATAATTCAAGCATGAGAATAATTCATATCATTATCACAAACACTTTCTCTCTCCTCAAGTCTTCATCTTCTTCCTCAAACCCTAAAAGCTCTCATGTGTTGAGGATCCTAGGGTTTGAAGTGACAAAATAATCCATCTAAATACTCTACACCATCTAGGATTCTAGCTTAGCAAACTAGAAGCCGTAGTTATCTCAGATTCGAGATAGGAGCTCGGACTATAGACTTTCGGGTGGATCGTCTTTGACTCGAGGAGGCCGTCGAGATAGCCGTGATCCGTCACGATCCTTGGAGCCTATGATGACGAGGAGGACAGTGGTGAAGACCTGAAGGACTTGTAATGCGAGGTATAACTTCGAGACCGAGTAGTTAAACCTCAAGTAGTTTGCTAGCTACGGTTTGTGTTCGATCCTTGTTTTGAGTCGGTGTTGCGAAGCTCGTAAAAATCTTTTTTTTCTATTTCCGCCTCCCCGCGGACACGTGGGATGCGCGACATCGACTTACACGAGAGACATCGAAGGGTCTAGCAGCTTCTAGAGAACTCAGACTTTTGAGACAAGAGCAGTTTACTAACGCTGATCAGGCCTGTTTCCTCCAGAGAGCTCTTGAACAGGCTATGGCCTGAGAATTGGTTTTAGAAAAGGAAGTTGCTACCCTGAAACCGACGGTGCAAAGTCACACATTTATCAAGCAGAAGATTGCCGACAAGCTCGTTGAACATCGTCGATCGAAGGAGGAAACCAAAGTCCTGTTAGCCGCTTTGGAAGAGCGAGAAAATGAATTTCAGGAGAGGAGTAGGTGTGTTGCTGACTTGTTGACCTTCCTGATTGCTTTATTGTATATATTTTTTTGTAGCTTGTATCTTCCCACAATTTTGATCTATGAATGAAAGATATCTTTTATGATTTACATCTTTCTCTCTTTTGATTACCCTAAAATGGCTTAGCTTAGTTTATTTACTCGTTCCGGAGCGTTTGGTTTATCTCTCTCTTAGCTAAAGACAAACTCGGCCTAACGTTAAATATACATAACCCTTATTGATATAAGAGTCTGTTAAGTTTGTCGTACTGGGTTTAGTCCGTCGCACCGTTACGTTGGTCGATTTCTTCTCGATTCACATCCATTCAGGTCGCTGGTTCGAGTAGCCACGTACTTGCTGTAGCACCCAACCCTTCTGATGCAGGATACAACATCTCAAGTAATCCTCCTAAGCTGGTATATCTATATTGCCGTCAGATGATTTAGCATTAGGCATCACCGTGGTACTTTACCTTGAGGTCAGACTTCATTCTTTGAGTCCCACGGAAGTCATAGTTGCATCCATCTAAGGTGTGATAACATCCAATGGTTTTTGGGCTTGCATGTATAGCCGTTGAGACGTATTTCTTGTTTTAGCAAAATATGGCAGAACATGCTGCTCTTCTTCATATGTTTGTGCCCGTGGATTGTTTACAAGAGTTGATGTTGTGATACCTGTAGGGCAGAATTTTTTTTATTTCATTTTTTTATCCTATAAGATATTCTATCATTTCAGCTTTTCTTATCGCAAAGTCATGATTGCCCAATCATTTCGGCAATTTATTCGCGGTGCCCAATCATTTAGATTATTGTCACGCCCCGCTTCCCAGTATACAGGCAGAGGACGCGAGTGGCCGCTACGTATTTACTCTGAAGTAAATACGCTAAGCGTATCTAAGCAATATAAATGAAAATGCACAAGAGACAAAGATAGTAGGTATAACTGAACAACAACTTTATTTATTAATATTCTTTTATATAATACATGGAAAAGTAAATACATCTGAATAAAAGCAATGCCTAAACAGTGGAATAACAGAAATGAAAAGTACTAAAATAAAATGTGTACAATGAAGCTAGAGCTCTGGGTCGTAGACAAGCCGATCCAAATCCTCGCTGGTAGGCTCGATCTCCTGAGTGTCCAGATCACCTGACAATATTCCAAAGAAGAAAGAGAAGGAATGTCGTCAGCGAACAATCGCTCGGTAAGTCCCGTAAATAGACAAGAATGGAATAGGCAGAATAGAGAGTATATTTTTATAATGCTGTATTTAGTGTTAACGCTGTTGTTTGTTACTTGGTACAGAAGATGCCAGCGTATACGAGAGGAGTCTCACTTTCCCCGGAGACTAAGGTATCAGGAGTATAAGGCTCCGTCGATAATACCACGGAACAACGACATGGATGTAATTACGTCTTAAGTGACCACCTTGTGACACCTTTAACATGTTCCGTACCAGTCTACCCCTTTATAAACCCCGTGATGTCTTGTTTGTATTGTATTGTATTGTAAATTGAATTGTATAGATGGATGACTTGCCGAAACTATGATATCAGTAAATGGGTGTAACTGTAGAATCATGTAGATGGAGGTATATCCATGGTTCGGTTCGGTCAATATAGATTGAATAGATTGAACAGATTGAATATATGGATTCATATTGAATTGTGTTATATACTTGAATCATATTCAAGTCAGATTGGTTATATTGAGACTCAGTCTAAGTCAGACAATTAGAAAAGAAATTGAATCCTGAATTGGGTTTTGGTGTTATCGGTAACTGCTGCACATGGACGGCAGGATTTGTGTCTTTTACCAAGATAATTACCGTATGATAACACCGTTATTAGATTGTCTACCTTAGATAGGTAAGCACCCATATTCTCCGGCTCCCTGAGGCTTAAAAGAACTGGTCCCGCTTTAACCTATGTTTACTAGGGTGCTTATTGTAATTTAGTATAACTTGAGAGGGTTTTATGTTAAAATAATTTTGATGTATTTTCAAAATACATCTCAATTATTTAATTATCATCTTGATGTACATAAAACAATTTAAAAATCAAGATAAATATGTATACATGTTCGAATAGTATGAAATGAGTTAAGTATATTATTCAAGTAACTACCATAAACAATGCTGTAAAGAAATATTATGTACGACTAATTAATCAAGTTATTTGACGTCAGAATATAAACGAAAATATATCCTTAAGTGTTATGCACACGTAAGTTCCAGTCTTTCCTAAATACGACTACCGATTTGGAAGATATACATGTTTTCGTATCGTCGCACAAAACAGATCAGAATCTGTTCAGCACCGTCACACATTTTTAAAACGCAGTTTGAGTTAATTTATATCAGTTTCAGGTTACAAAAATTATTAGAAAATTGTAAGTCTTTCGATGTGATTATCCAAAACACCAAGATTTGCGCATTTTGGATTTCTTAAACTCCAGTTATGATCATTTATATCAACGTTTAAAACAGAAATTCAGATTTCTGGACAGCAACTATATATTATATTGCAAAGCCTATATCGGGTTGTTTCATGCATTTATAAGTAATAAAGTATACAGAAAATTATATTTCTATCAATTATACATCTACACATCTAAATTTTGTCACAAACGGACATCGGGTGTTCGAGTTATGTTTTATTTAAAAATAGTGTGCGAATCAGGACAGATTCTGTCCAGATCCGTCACTTAATATTATAACACAGTTTTCTATATTTTACGTCGGTTTTCAGTAAAAATATAAAACTAAGAAAATCTATATATTTTGATGTAGATGTTCAAAATATCTGAAAACACTTAATTTGGATTAAATATTACAGAGTTATGGTCTCTCGAAGAAGACCCTTATTGGCAGTTTTCTAGTTTTAAAAACAGTGAATAAAAAATTATGTAACTCCTAAACCGTTTTTCGGTTTGATATGAAATTTTTACAACGTATACAGAAAAATATATTCTATCTTATGTAAATTTCTTGAAATTTTCAGAAGTAAAAATTAATTTCTAAAAATTATTTTAAATATAAAAGTATTGATATGTCATATGTGAGAATAAGAAAATCATGGTGTTTATTCGTAACTTCATTTTTTTAAACAAATTTAAATAAAGAAATTTAAAATACAACAAAAAATGATGCAATCTTAATTGGTTACTATGAAATCTTAACATATGGATTGAGAGTAATTAAAAAGACTTTACAAACTATATATTTGTGTATGTTCGTGTGTGTTCATTATTTATATAAGTATCCATTTAATTAATTATTTAGGAACTATGATATGTCAAAGGAAGTTTTTCATGGCAATATAAAAAAGAGAAAGAGAAAGAGAAAGAGATAGAGGGGGGAAAGAGAGAAGAGACTTACATACACAAGCCGGTATTGTCACTGGGCTTGTTTATCCGCCGATAGCCTTGCGTTTCTAGCAAGACTTCCTTGAGAATCTCTTCATGTTCTTCTTCGGGGAATTTAGATGAAGAGGGATATGTGAAATGATAGAAAGGTGTGATGATGAAAAGAAAGAGGAGTGAGATATAAAAAAGTTTATGTCCACCATAATTCTAATAAATCATGGCTCATAACCATTCTAATTATTTTGGGAGTTAAAAAGAAGATGAAATGAAAGATCTCATTTGTAGGTTATGAGAAGAATAAAAATTGATAAAAAAAATTAATTGCAAGAATGGAGATTTGAATATGTGACTTATGGAATAACAATGAAAGGACTTAACCAATGTGGTACCAGCTTGTTCATAAACATATTTAATTAGAATTAAATATATGTTGTTGCTTGAAAAAAGTGGGCTTTTGGGCTTATAGTTTTATAAAAGAAAATGAAAATGAGATTGGATTTGGGTTATGGGCTGGGTCAGGTCTTGCGTTTAATTTGAAATAGGTTAAGATTTAGTTTAAACAAATGAATTTAGGAAAAATAGATGGAATAATAAAATAATATTTAATAGAAAACAAAATATACGGGAAAATACTAAGAATAAATAAATACAATATTTTACCGAAGAAAGAAAACTCGAAGGTATAGTAATATTAGGGTCGTTACAGTTATATTTTCTTATTTTTACTCGCTGATTTTTATTGCGAGTTGCCCCTTCATTTCGGCTATATATATATATATATATATATATATATATATATATATATATATCAGTATTTCCCAGTTTAATGACCTATGGGTCAAGAGTTTGGAACACGGGATTTTGCGCGTCATTCGGCATCGGTATCGCTAACACTAAAGCATAATGTCAGGAGCGAATCATCATTTACCGTTGCCCGTGGGATAGAGGTAGCTTAGAAAACAGGTTGAGATCCCTGTAATCTAAGGCTTTTCAAATTATATAAGCCGTGAGGGTCTCACAAATTTATTTCTTCCTACAAGTCGAGAGGATCTCATAGGTTTATTTTCTTCTTAGGAGTCGTGAGGATTCCTTAGTGGGATTTTCTCTTGCAAGTCATAAGGATCTTATAAGAGTGTTTTCTTCTTGCAAGTCGAGAGGATCTCGCAAGTGTCATTCACCGTACGAGAAGTATCGTTCGCCTTAAGTGGGATTTGGTTGAAACACATTTGTTTATGCCCGTGGATTGTATACAAGAGTTGGTATTGAATTACTTGTAGGGCAGTTTTGGAGATATGATGGCTTAAGAAACAGATTTGGATCCCTGTAACCTAAGGCTTTTGAATTCTATGAACCGTGAGGGTCTTATAGAAATATTTTTTCCTTACAAGTTGAGAGAATTTCGTAAGTGTATTTTCTCCTTAGGGATCGTGGGGATTCTTAAGTGTGTTGATCCTTTGTAAGTCATAAGGATCTCACGCGCGTATTTTCTCCGTACAAAACCGAGAGGACTTTGCAAGTGCATTTTTCTTTCTTTTCACGAGTTTGCGTCCTTTCGGGTTTTCACAATCTCGCCGGCAGTCTTGCTGTTTTTACTTACGGTGCCCTTTCGGGTTTTCATCCGTGCCCCTTTTGCTTGTGGACGTGCCATTTTTTTTGAACTGCATCATTGGTGGAGCTTCATAGCTGATGGGGCTTCAGGTGTAGCCTCTCCAGTAGGACTTCAGGTGTAACCTCACCAGTGAGACTCGGTGAAGGTAGGGATTATTTATGCCCGTGGATTGTATACGGCGATCAATATGGAGATTCACCGTAGGAAAATGGTGCCAGTTTAGGGACATAGCGGTCCGAGGGAGACATGGAGAACATAGATGGGGACATGGATGGTTTATGCCCGTGGATTGTATACGGCTAGTTATATGATTCATACTGTAGAGCAACATGCTAGTTTTGGGACATTATGGTCTACCATCAACATAATAGGGGTGCATATCATTCGGTGGGATTTTCTGAACTTTGATTTGGGAACACAGCAAGCGAACATAAGCATCGTCATCTACTATTGATCCAAATTAAGGCTCTTCAAGTATAGTACTTTTTGAGGAATCAGACGTTTATTGGCCGAAATGTCCTTTCTCTATGCATATCCAGGAGTAGGTAAGCTACACCTTGGTAGACCTTATCAATGATGTACGGGCCTTCATAACTTGGCTCAAAATTTCTACGTTTAGCGCGATTGGGGATTATCAGTCTCTTGACAACCAACACGAGTTCATCTTGGTGGAATGTCCTCGATCTGGTCAGTCTTTCATATGCCTGGGCCATTCTTGTCCGATGGGCTTCTAGATTTTGCTAAGCTGTGGGATGTGTCTTGTCGGGGGCATCAAGTTTTTCGAGCCGGATATGGGTATTCTTTTCATCTGTAAGCTCATATTGAACCACGATCCGCAGTGAGGGGATTTTTATCTCCAGTGGGAGCACTGCTTCAGCACCAAACACTAAGGCATAAGGTGTCGTCTTTATAGCTGTCTTAAACATCATTCGGTATACCCAAAGAGCTTCATGCATCCTTTCATGCCAGTCCTTTTTATTCTTGGACACCATTTTCTTGATGAGCTTGGTTAGCGTCTTGTTGAAAGCTTCAGCTAAATCGTTAACTCGGGGATTATATACGGAGGAATATCTGCAGTCTATCTTGTGTTGCTGGACGAAGCGACTTATCTTGTGGCTTCTATATGCTGGTCCGTTCTCCGAGACTATGTGCCATGAGACTCCAAATCAGTAGATGACATGCTTTTTGAAGAAATGGAGGATATCTTCCGTCTTATATAGGGCTCCATTTATTATGACGAACGATAAGTCTCATGTCATAAGTTGATGCCTCTGCGACGCATTTTCAGGCATCCGTTGAGACTTGAAGTAGTCTATAGAGACTTCTCTCCACTCATCTTCTTCTTCTTCAGATTCTTCCGTTTGAAGAACATTTTCATCTACGATTTCAGCTAGAGGTTCTGAAGATATCTCCACCGGGGCCAAGATCTTGCGAATTTGGATGATGATCCATACATCATCGAAGTTTTCATCGGTCAACTCTTTGGCCAATTTGGGCAATGCATCTGCTTTGCTGTTTTCTGCTCGCGGCACATTTTCCTGTATATATGAAGGCAGCCGCGTCAGCAACTGTTACACCTTTTTTCCCATACTTTATCAGTTCTGATTTGCATGTTTTGTAGTCTCCATTGACTTGCATGACGATCAACTGAGAGTCCCCATATATGTGAAGATCCTCGATTCCCATATTGATCACTATCTTAAGACCGGCTATAAGCGCTTCATACTCGGCTTCACTGTTGGTCTTAGGCACCGTCAACGAAATGGCGTAGCGGGTTATTCTGCCTTGAGGGGTTATGAAGATGAGGCATACCCCAGCCCTGATTACCGGGACATTCTTCTTTCGCCATTTCATCGAAGAGGCTCCATCGAAGTAAAACTCCCAATGAGGCTTCCCTGTTTCTTCTTTCTTTTCGACTGCATTGAACGCATATTCATCTGGAAGCTTACTGTTAAGTTAAGAGTCGGCTGGAATCGAGTGTTCCGTAAGGAAGTCGGCGATGGCTTGTCTTTTTACCGCATTGAGGGGACGATAAAGGATTGTGAACTCCATCAACAGAAGGGCCCATTTAGCAAGCCTTCTTATTAATATTGCTTTCGTCATCAGGTACTTGAGAGGGTCCACCTTTGATATGAGGTGCATTTCATGGGCCAAGGCTTAATGTCTGAGCTTCGTTATCGTGAAGATCAGCGCCAGACAGTGCTTCTCAATAAGGGAGTAGTTGCTTTCTGCTCCTAGTAGGACTCGACTTAGATAGTATAAGGCCCATTTCTTTCTTTGGTCATTCTCCTTTTCACACAGCGCACCTAAGGAACCTTAAGGGCAGTTGTATACAGAATAAGGGGCTTTTCCTTAACCGGGGCGGCCAATACCGGCAGATTCTGTGAGTACTGCTTGATTTCCTCCAGTGCTTTCTGACATTTCTGATTCTATATAAAGGGAGTTCCTTTCTTCATTAGATGGCTGAATGGACGGTATTGACCGGAGAGATTAGCGATAAACCGTCGAATATAGGCGAGCTTTCTTAGAGAGATCGCAACTGCTTGAGATTTCTTGGCGGGGGAATTTATGTAATTGCCTTGATTTTGGAGGGGTCGGTTTTGATCCTTTGATGACGGATTACTTCCCTGATGAGACTCCGAACGCACATTTCAGAGGGTTCATCTTCAGGTTGAATTTCAAAGGGTCATATCACCTTTCCTCAAAACTCTAAGTCTTCTCAGCGCCAGCAATGAATTACAGATATGAAATCCTGATTCGGTATCCAATACCCAGGAAGTAGAGTTTATAAAGAAACAGTTTTCAATCACGAACACACCTGTAGCCAAATCCACAACTTGCTTCGAGTCTTGATTCTTGGCTTTTAGGGCCCAGCAATCCTTTTTCCAATGTCCATTTTTTCTGACAATAGAAGCATTCTTCCTTTGTGGTTGCTCCCCATTCTTTTCCTTTCCCTTTCCCTGCACCTTCTGCATACCTCCCCTTTGTTTGGTGGGAGCCTTCTTCTTCTTCCTCTTGGCCTTAGTCTTGGATTTTGCAGAATAAAATTCCCCAATAAACAGAACGGGTGTTTTCTTGGTTTTCTTCAAGGTGCCCACTGCCACCCTCAACATGTTGAGGAGCTTAGGAAGTGAAACTTCCATGTTTTGAATATTGAAATTCAATATGAATTGGGCATAAGTGGAGGGAAGGGACTGTAGAATCAAGTCGATGTACAACTCATTCTCCAACGTACTTCCCAGGTCCATGGGCTCTTCTATAAGAGAAATCATCTTTAGGACGTGGTCCCGAACAGATGATCCGATAGCCAATCTCGCTTGAAACAATTTCTTCGAAGTCTTATATCTTACAATACGAGATTGCTCTCCATATAAATCTTTATTATAGAGGAAGATGGAAGTAAGGTCCATCTTCTCGAGCCGCCTTTGATGTTCATTATCCATGGAGGCAAACACGAGGCATTTGGCTTTCATGCAATCAAGATCCAAGGTCTTACGGACCTCAATGTCCATGACCGAGGATTCTGGACCGGGAACAGGGGGAGCTTTCGCTGTGAGGACGTATGCGACCTTATCATATGTAAGGGCCATATAGACATTCCTCAGCCAATCTTTATAATTTAGCCCAGCGAGTTTATTTTTATCTAGTATTAGCTTAAGTCCGGTCATGGTCGCTGCAATTAGGAGAGAGAGAAAAGAAACACTCAGTATATGCTCTTGCAAGTTTAGATTGGTTATTAGTTTATCTAAACAGGATGGCTCCAATTATTTCCTCGAATTCTTCTTCAAACCCTAAAAGAAGAATTAGTCAGGATTAATCGTACCCTACAAGTTCACTTATCATTCGGCCAGGCCAGTGTTGGTACTTCGGAGGGAGGTTCCCTATGCTTTCACACGGACCTAATTAAGTAACCTCATTTTCCCAGAGGCGTAGCCCCGTTAACACCTTTCTAGACACCTACTTTATTAGAGAATTGTAAAGTGAAAAATTCTCCCGTAGAGTAGCGGATACTCACAGTAGGATCAGGACCCAACTATCATTGTGTGATAATTTTGAAGGAAGCCTACCAAAAATAGCACACTCCAGAAGGTATGCAACACTAGCAAGCTTCCTGTATGTATGAAACTTCCGATGTGATTTTTGCCCCGAGCACTTATAACCTTGACGAAGGTCAAAACATCATAAGTCGCAAGTCAAGTTCAACCAGTCATTGTCCAGATTAATCTAGACCCATTCGTACAAGCCATTGACGAAGGTCAAAACAGCTATACGCCTGTCATAGAATAATACATCTATCTATGCTATAGATAAGCACCCACTAGCTACCAAACAATATGCCTTGGCGAAGGTCAAAACACATAGCATGAATACTAGTAGACACCTATCTGAAATGACGGAGGACTACGGTTGTTTTTGGCGAAAACCGTTAACGTAATGAACTTGATATAGTCGAAGGAATCGAACAGCTTTTGAAAATTGCTTTTTGAAGAAAACCGAGTGGTTTTGTAATTGTTCCAACGACATTAGATTTTAGGTTTATTACTTTGCATTAATCAATATTAATGCGATCCGATCAATTAACCTTATCATTGCAGAAAGAAACAAAAGTAGAACGTAAGTTTATGCCATCCACATTCGCCATGGGGCCCCGTCATGCACCGTTAGGTTACTTAACTAACGGCAGAGCGGGGGATAGACTAGCGCTGGTGCAAAACATAAGCAACATTTATTATATATAATATATATATATATAGCCATTCGTCTCACATAATGATAGTCATTCCAGATCACAGATCACAGCAACACAGATGAATATATTGGAAATACTGGGATTTCCATGTTTCGTTTTAGCCTAGAACGAAAAACGGATTCCACGGTCATGATGAATAGCCAAACCCTACCCTAGACCTCTACGGGTGCGGAAAACTACCCGCCAAATTCCCAAAGTGAAGCAACTCCCTCAATAAAATGAGTAGGCCACTCGGCACTTCAAGAACCCGGTAGTTTGTACACCCCATCTTGGGTCTATCCTAGGTGCAAGAAAAATAAATGAAATAATACAACAGTGGCTACAACCTCAACCCGGATGTGCCACACAAAAGAATATTACATCAATTTACAAATATACATGAATGAAAGAAAAGAACACTCTTCTCACATCCCCCTGGCTATTCATTCATGACGATCCAATACTTTATATACACAAACCATCAAGAAGATACAAGATATGTGTGATTGGCATGCTTTTGGCGTGTCGTTTTAAGTTCTAAAGTTAACCGCAATCAAGACGACGTCGCGTGTAGCTAGCCGTGATGAGTACGGGTCGTCCGCAGGGAGACGGTGCGTTTTGCGTTCTTGTTATGACGAGTTAATGCAAGGTTCGGATCGGTTCGTTTCTAACCTATGTGTGTATATGCAAAAGTATAAGTTGTTAGGAATAGATAGGTTAGTGTAAGTTAGTGAAGTCCGTACTCAATCTTTTGAGCCGAGCTTGACCATTGAAGTTAGAGCAATCGGCAACAACGTGGATTAGGGTGCTTAAGCATGGTATTTGTGAAATCAGGCTTATTAACCCTTGTCCGTCCGTTCTTGTCTCTTGCCTTTCGCCTCCGGTCAAACCGTACGCAACCGGTCACGGTTAGGGATCACCGATACCTTGGTAGGGTAGGGTGCCTAACAGAGCGCTTGCGTAAGGTTTGGGCGGAGTTCAATGGAAAAATATCGGGCAAAGGAAATGAGAAAGGAAACCTTAACATACAATATCGTTTTCTTTCCTAACAACACCATATTCACAAACCATAAAAACAACAAAGAGAAAGAGCAAATGAAATGATAAAAGAAGAGAATAAATAACATTGCAAGTAAGTAAATAGTAAGGAATAAAAGAGCAAGTAAGTAAATGGCGAGAATTAAATAACAAGTAAGTAAAAGAGAGAAATACTAAGAACCCAAGAACACAATTGAAAGCTTTATTAATCTCAAATGATGATACAAATCTTGAGTTTAATAACCAAAACTTAAACTTGCAAGCTCAATGAAGAGGTTGCAAGATCAAGAGAAGGCAAAGAACTCAAGATGACAAGCTATGTACAAGAACTAAAACAAAAATGGAAAATGAAAAGAGTTGTGTCCAAGTATATGAGTGTATGAATGACCCTTTCCTTTGCTCACTGATTTATATTTATAGGCCAAAAATAAGATTAAACAAACAATACAAATAAGTTGATATGACAGCAAGGGAAAGCCAGAAAAAAATTGGAGCACAATGGGCAACAAAAAACCGATGGGGCCGAGTTTTTGGGACATGTCGCCGGTCCAAGTCCGAGCTAATGAGCTCTTGTTTGTTGTGCGATGTTGTGTTTTCTCGACAAATCCACTGGTGCTTCTTGATTTGTCTATATGAACCTGGTCTGCATTCAGAGATTTGGAGGGAACATGTAGCTTTATATCACATCATAACTTTTTGCATTTATTATTCATGTCCCCCAGGTGTGCCCATCAAATGCCATAGGCAGCCCCACCATGGTCCAAGTCATCAAAGAGCTAGTGTACACTTGCTATGTGTTGGACCAAAATTGTGTACACTTTATTTGTTGCAAAATAACTCTTTGAATATCGATCGGTTTGCAGTTCTGGTTGCAGTGTCAGCTCACAAACGTTATATCCGTGATTTTAAGTGTGTTTTCAGTATTGTGTCACGGATACCTGTAATCTGTATTTACTGAGCAGACACTGGTTAATAGTACCGATATATAACAAAACAGATAATTAATGAGTGGTATTAAAATGCAGTTTTCTGTGATGAACAATGTGCAACCCCCACTAATCGACATATAGCAATAAGCAGACGTTTAGCAACACATATACAAACCCAAAAAAACAGTTAATCAAGAATTTAGAATTTCGATCGATAATAACATTCTGCGTTTACCCCGTGCACAAACCAGTACACAAAAACAAATATAGATAAAAGCCAAATATGCCAAAAATCATATTTCCAAGTAACTGAACCACAGAAAAAATTGGGAGAAGATTACCTATAACTCGGCTGCGGATCGGCAGCCAAATGACCTATTTGGCCGCGATTCCGCGGTCTAGTTGAAAGATTATTTTCTCAAAAAATTTCCTTGGTCCTAAAAAAGCCTGCTCAAATTTTTAAGGTCACTAAAATGATTTTTTGAACAACTTTTAAAAATGAAACCAAGCTATATATGGAAATGTAATTTCGGGCAATTTTCCGTCGATCGAAATTCTAACTACTTGATAACTAGCTAGTTAAGATTTAAGTAGGCTCTGATATCAGTGCAAGTCGATGTCGCACACCCCACTAGATTTGTGGGGAAGCAGAATTCACAAAAACGATTTTTTAGACTTGCAACATCGACCAAACAACTAAGATCTTTCAGAAACCCTAACTAGCAAAACTACAAAGGGGTTCTAAGCTACTTGTGAAAGAGTTTTATACCTCTAGAGTTCAAGTCCTTCGGGTCTTCTTCTCCTCTTCTTAAGCTCCTAAACGGTTTGTATGAAACTCAGTCGTCGGCTTCCTCGTGTCGAAGATGATCCACCCGAGAGTGTATGGTTCAAGCTTCAATCTCAAGAATGAGGTAACTAAGGTATCTAGTTTGCCAATCTAGATAGCTTAGGAGATGTAGAATGTTAATTAGACTATTTTATCTTAAGGAACGCTAGGATTCACAACACATGTGAGGGTTAGGACTTGAGAAAGAAGGAGGAGAGCAAAAATGGAGAGAGAAAGAGCAAACACAAATAAGCTAAGAGTGTAGAGGTAAGTGAGGAATAGCTAAGTCATTCACAATAATCAAGCAAGCAATATTTTCAATAGAAAATTAGCAACCATGCTTGAATAGTATAGTCAAATGAAATAAACAAATGAATTAGCCATGCTTCAACCATGCCACAAATATCTCCATTTTCCACCTCATTAATCTTTTTCCAAAAATTTGATAAAAAGAATAATGAGGTGTCCCCTTCTAGAAGCATCTCTTGTAAAATTATAAGAATGCCCTCACCGTATATACATACCCGTATTCGTACTGCAAAAAAGACGAATACAAACAGATAAAAATAATCCAATAATATAATATTTGAATCCGGCTTAAACCAAAGCCCACTAGTATTATCTGTCCGAACAACATCCGTGCAGCTAGTGCACGTATATGATCGGAACTCTGCACGTAAAACCATACAGCCTCTACATTGTTTCGCACGAACCAGGGAAACCCTCTGTGTGGAACTTTAAAGACTCAACAATACGTTGGCAGTGGATTTAACCACAAATCCATCAATGGCACTAGCTGTACGTAACGGCTGTTAGATATGTATGCCCTATAGGCCATTATTGTATATGTATACACGTAGATGCTTGGAAATATGTATATACAGGGCAATCTTGCTCGATATGATAGTATGCTATCTGGCTTGTCTTTATCTTAACATGTGCATGAAAGTCTCCCCTAGCACCACCATGAGGTTTTAGTAGTATCAAGCATGCCAAATTTTAATTTTTATTTGGTGCTGAGTTAGACTATACAAGATCTTTGCTAGATATTAGGGTTATGGTTTGATGATGTGAACAACTAGAGAATGTGAAAGAAGGCTATACCCTTTAGGATCGAGTCCTTCACTTCACATGCTCCATATAGTAGTCTCGTGACTCCACTAGACTCCACTTAAGGATTTGGACGAGCTTCCTCCGATGACCTTCGTGCTGAAGATGATCCACGCGAAGTCCCTCCAACTCAAACTACCTTTACACTAAACTCTTTAGCGTAGCAAACACGCTACACTCGATCGCTAGTCAAGTGTAGGATAGTGAAGTAGGGGATGTTAAAAGCTCACAAGTTTGTGTTTAAGATTCATGGTTTACATCACATGTGAGGGTTAAAACTTGAACTATAGCAATTGAGGAAGAAGAAGAAGCTAGAGAGCAACCATGGGAGCAACTCAAGCAAAATGCCTAAGTGTTGAGAATGAGCTAAGAATGAATGGCAACTCTTGACCCCCACTTATTCAAGCATGGAATTTTGCAATATAAAATTGCAACCATGCTTGAATAGTGAGTCAAGATGAATAAACAAATATAACTCCCATACTTGCAACCATGCTCTTAATTTACACCTCATTTCTATTTTTCTCAAAAATAGAAAATCAAGCCATGCTTCATTATTATATATATATATATATATATATCATATATATATTAATATATATATATATAAATATAATGAAGAATAATTAGGGAGCTAATGATATTAGTTAAGATATAATTATATCATATATAATATATATCACATTATTAAATCAACACTTGATTTAATAATACGGTTATATCACATATGATCGACTAATATCATTTATCTGTATATCACATTATCAAATCAACACTTGATTCGACAATCTGGTTATATCACATATAACCGAACCGATAACAGATAACTGCCAGATTACAATACGGTGTCACATATAAGTATTCAATCAGGTCCACACACATATCACGTATGTGTCCTACTTCGTTTCGCTTGAACCAGGGAACTTCTGTGTGGGACTCTAAAGACTCGTCAATACGCCAACAGTAGGTGATGATCACATCATTCACCTACAAGCCGTCAGCGGTACTAGCTGAATGTAACGGCTACCCGGGTATTGAGCGATATGATGATCAACAAGCTAGCTTGTCCATAGTGTCCATGAAGCATATCAGTAACACTACCGTACAGTCCGGTCCCTTCGTCTGATATATCGCATATCATGTCTAGGGATGGTAAACGTCAGACCCCAGTAACGTGATAAGTCATGCCGATGTCTGGTCTATAACGGTGTGAGAAACTACTGATAACACTTATCAGTAAATCTCATAAGCAGCCCTGGCTAGGGACTTCCAGTTATAGCCAATCGAGCACATCACAACATCAACCACCAATACCGGGAGAGACAAAACCCCTCCTATCGCTCATTGCCTCTATGCGACTCGGGACTGTACCCAAAATCCACCTGTTTGCACGTTTCCTTTGAGCATGGTAGGGAGGAAATCAAAGCACAGTGGGAGCCGCACAACACTTTATGACGATCTCGGGTCTACAGAATAACCTATACCAGTGTCGCCAGAGGACTGCTATCTGACGATAGGTATACTACCACATAGGAGTCCTCGGTGAGTCCTGTTCGGTATACCCATTCTCCAATGAGCACCTGTGTACAATCTTTGATGTCATACACCAATGGTTGTGAGATCAACCATTGCCCTCTAAGGGACAAGAAACGTACACACTAGTCTCCTCTGGAATATCGATGCCCTAGTCTCAATATTCCCTCAACTAGGAACTGATTAAAGGATGTACTTGTTGACCACCCTGGCCCCACTAGTATGATCTCATCATAATCCTGGCAGTCAAGTACACATCCTAAGGGCTTTATCAACATGTAAGAGACAGACAGTATAAATACTAGTCTACATGTTAAGATAAAGGTAACCTGATATCATACTATCATGTCAAGCAAGAAAATCCTATATATATATATATGTCCAAGCATCCACTATATTATCAATAATGGCTTCTAGGGCATACATATTCCTAACAATGCATATGTTTTACTTGTTATTACCTATCATTTATACATGTTGATAAAGCCCGTAGGATCATTGCTTGACTACCTGCGTTGTGAGGGTGATCATACTTGTAGGAGCTGTGTAGTTGATAAGTACATCCTTAAAATGTTCCTAGTCATGGGAGTATCGAGACAGGGCATCGATATTCCGGAGTAGACTAATGTATACGTTTCTAGACCCCGACGAGGGGCGATGGTTGATCCCGCGGTCATTGGTCTTCTGCACCTAAGATCGTATACAGGTGATCATTAGGGGTGAGTACACTGGACGGACTCGCCGAGAACTTCTAGATGGTTCTATACCTATCGTCAGGTAGCAGTTCTCTGGTGACATGAGTACAGGTTAGTCTTCAGACCTGAGATCATCATTTGTCTCGTGTGAGTTCCTATTGTACTTTGATTACTACCCTACCACGGCTTTATTGAGTCGTGCAAACAGTTTTTAGTTTGGTACAGTCCCGAGCCACATGGAGGCAGTGAGCGATTGTTGGGGATTTGTCTCTCCTGGTATACGGAGTCGATATCGCACTGTGTTCGATTGGCCAGCATTATAAGACCTTGACCAAGACAGTTGGGATTTACTGATAGGTTGATCAGTAGTTTCCCGGTTTGGTCCTGAGCCGTATCAGCATGAATTATCGGGTTATTAGGGTTTGACGTTTACCATCCCCTAGACCTGGTATGCGATACTCTCAGACGAAAAGACCGGACTATACGGAGATTTTCATGGATAGGCTTAGTAGGAGTTCGGACGAGTTTGCTCGTCGGACTTCTTTTCGACAGGTACCTGGGTAGCCGTTACGTATAGCTAGTATCACTGATGTGTTTGTGGTTAAACCTACTGCCAGCATACTGTCGAGTCTTTAGATTCCCACACAGAGGGTTTCCTTGGCTCAGGAAAAACAATGTAGAGTCCGTATGGTTTTACGTACAGGGTTTCGATCATATACGTGTACTGGCTACACGTATTTTTGATCGGACGGATAATAATAGCGGGCTTAGGATTAAGCCGCATTCCAGTATTATAATATTGGATTATTTTCATCTCTTGGTATACTTGGTACGAATACGGGTATTTACATATGGTGAGGGGTATTCTTGTAATTTCACAAAAGTGCTTTTAGAAGAAGACACTTCATTTGTGATAAATTCATTATGTTTAAATGGATAATGAGGTGGAGGCATGAGGTGTATTTTAAGCATGGTTGAAGCATGGCTACATGAGATGACTCACTCACTTGGATAATTATTGAAGCATGTCACATTATTTTATAATGTAAAATGATATGCTTGATATTATCACTTAGCCATTCTTCATCTCATTCTCACTTGAACACTCTCTTTCTTCCTTGGTTCATTTCTTTTTCCTCAAACCCTAAACACTCTCATGAGTTGAGAAACCTAGGGTTAATGAGATAAATTAGTCCAATAAATATTCTCTACATCTCCTAACCTACCTAGATTAGCAAACTAGGTACTTTAGTTACCTCAAGTTTGAGACTGAAGCTTAAACTATAAACTCTCGGGTGGACCGTCTTCGACACGAGGAGGTCGATGACCAAGCTCGATCCCGGAGGACAAAGAGCTTAAGAAGAGGAAAAGAAGACCTGAAGGACTTGATTCATATAGGTATAATCACTTCATAGTATATTAGTACCTATGCAAGTCTTTGTTATCTAGGGCTTAAGGTAGATCTTGAGATTAGCCGGTGTTGCAAGCTTTAAAAAATCGTTTTTGAAAATTCCGCCTCTCTACGGACCCAGTAGAGTGTACGACACCGCCTTTCAACGGCTATCCAGGTACCTATCGAAAATGAAGGTCGACGAGCGAACTCATCCGAACCCCTACTGAGCTTGTCCGTGACAATCTCCGTGCAGTCTGGTCTGTTCGTCTGAGAGTATCGCATGCCGGATCTAGAGAGTGGAAAACATCAGACCCCTAATAACCTGACAAGTTATGCCAGTATGGCTCAAAACCATCCGAGAATCTACTAGTCCAACTACTGGTAATTCTTAATCCGCCCTGGCCAGGGACTTATGGTGTTGGCCAACCGATCACAGCGCGGCATCAACTCCCTATGCCGGGAGAGACGAATCCCTAACAGTCGCTCACTGCCTCCTTATGGCTCGGGACTGTACCCAACAAAACCTGTTTGCATGACTCAGTAGAGTCGTGGTAAGGTAGTAATCAAAGTACAGTGGGAACTCACACGAGACAAATGACGACCTCAGGTCGATAGAGTACCTGCACTCATGTCACCAGAGAACTGCTATCTGATGCTAGGTTTAATACCATCTAGCCAGTTCTCGGCAAGTCTGTCCAGTGTACTCGCCCCCAGTGGCACCTGTATACAATCTTAGGTGCACCATACCAATGGCTGCAGGCCAATCCATCACCCCTCGTCAGGGTCTAAATATGTATACGCTAGTCTACTCTGGAGTATTGATGCCCAATCTTGATACTCCCACGACTAAGGACATTTTAAGGATGTGCTTATGAACTACCCAGCTTCTACAAGTATGATTGTTATCACAACGCTGGTAGTCAAGCAAGGATCCTACGGGCTTTATTAACATGTATACGAGATATGAAATACTAAGTAAAATACATCACATGTTAAAATAAAGACAAACCAAATAGCATATTATCATATTGAGCAAGATTGTCCTGTACATACATATCCTTAGTATCCTATACAATGAAGGCCTCTACGGCATACATATCCAACAATCTTCCACTTGCACTAAGACCTGTAATTGGCGTATTAAGTACCCAACGTCTGCACTTGAGCCAGTTGCTGGCGTGTCGCATACCCAACATCTTGAACAGTCTCTTGAATTAGACTTGAGGGATGGCCTTGGTGAATAGATCTGCCGTGTTGTCCTTTGTATCTACTCTCCACACCTCGATCTCCTGGCGATCCACGATCTCCCTGATCAGGTGATACCGCCTCAAGATATGTCTGGATTTCTGATGGGACCGTGGTTTCTTTGCAAAAGCTATGGCTCCGTTGTTTTCGCAATACAAAGGTATTGGATTAGCAATGGATGGAACCACCTAAAGTTCAGAAATGAATTTCCTCATCCAGACTGTATCTTTTGTGGCATCGTTAGCAGCGATGTACTCAGCCTCCATCGTCGAGTCTGCTACGGTGTCTTGTTTGGATCTCTTCCAATAAACCGTCCCTCTGTTGAGGGTAAATGCATAATCCGAGACAGATTTAGAGTCATCCTTATCACTTTGGAAGCTAGAGTCGATAAAAGCCTCGATCTGAAGGTCCCCATTACCGTACATCAAGAACTTCTCCTTAATCCTTCTCAGGTACTTACGAATGTTCTTTACTGCAATCCAATATTTCTTACCTGGGTTGGACCGATACCTGCTTATGACACTAAGTGCGTAAGCTACATCTGGTCTGGTACATAACATCGCATACATTATCGACCCTACCACCGAAGCGTAGGGTACTATGCTCATACGAACCCTCTCCTCATCAGTCTTGGGAGACATCTCTTTGGAGAGGGTGATTCCGTGACAAGCGGGAAAATTACCGCGCTTAGAACCTTCCATACTAAACCACTTTAGTACGGTGTTTTTGTACCTTGACTGCGAAAGTCCTAACATTTTTTTAGATCTGTCACGATAGATTTTAATTCCCAGAATGTACGAGGTATCACCCAAGTCTTTCATAGAGAACTTCTACGACAAGAACAGCTTGGCCGATTGTAGCATAGGAATATCATTTCCTATCAGGAGAATGTCATCCACGTATAAAACGAGGAACACCACAGTTCTCCCTACAATCTTTTTATAAATACAAAATTCATCTATATTTTTGATAAAGTCAAATTCCTTGATCGTCTCATCAAAGCAGATGTTCCAACTCCGCGATACCTGCTTTAATTCATAAATGGATTTAAGCAACTTGCACACCTTTCCGCTGCTCCCACTGTCTATGAAAACCTTTGGTTGATCCATGTAAACACACTCTTCTAAAATTCCATTTAGAAAAGCGGTTTTAACATTTATCTGCCAGATGTCATAGTCATGGAAGGCAGCAATGACAAGTAGGATTCGAATGGATTTAAATATAGCCACTGGTGAAAAAGTTTCATCATAGTCCAATCCTGGTCTTTGACGAAAACCTTTAGCAACAAATCTAGCTTTGTAGGTTTCTACCTGACCATCTACACCAATCTTTTTTCTGAAGATCCATTTGCATCCTACGGGTTTTACCCCAGTAGGAGCAAAATCCAAAGTCCATACTTGGTTTATGTACATGGATTCCATCTCGGATCGCATAACATCCAGCCACTTCACCGAGTCTCTACTCGTGATGGCTTGCTGAAAACTAGTCGGCTCATCATTGCCGATGATGCAATCTTCTCGATCCTCGTCTACGAGAAAACCGTAGTATCTCTCGGGCGGATGAGACTGCCTACTAGATCTGCGGAGTTGAATAGGTACGTCCGGTTCCATTGAAATTTCTGGTTCTACTAATTTTTCAGTAATACTTTGTGGTTCTGGAATTTCTTCTAGCTCTATTGCTCTCCCACTTATCTCTTTTTCAAGAAATTGAGTTTCCATGAAGCGGGCATGATGAGAAACAAAGACCTTTTGTTCCTCAGCGTAATAGAAATAATACCCCCTAGAATTCTTGGGGTATCCCATAAACTTACACAATACTTAACGTGCCTCGAACTTGTCTGGATGAACCTTTTTTGACAAAAGAAGGAAAACCCCATATCTTTAGATACTTAAGACAGGGTTTCTTCCCATTCCAAATTTCATATGAAGTGATAGGCACAGACTTAGTTGGAACCTTGTTCAATAGGTATGCAGCAGTTTCTAATGCATAACCCCATTAGGAGGGCGGCAACTCAGCATTACTCATCATAGAACGCACCATATCAAGTAAGGTGCGATTCCGTCTTTCTGATACACCGCTGTATTCTAGTGTGTATGAAGGAGTAAGCTGAGAGAGAATTCCATTCTCTTTTAGATATTCCAGGAACTTGGCACATAAGTATTCACCACCCTGATCAAATCGGAGCATCTTGATACTTTTGCCGGTTTGCTTTTCCGCTTCATTCTTATTCTCTTGGAATTTCTCAAAAGCCTCGGATTTATATTTCATTAAGAATACATGTCCATACTTTAAGAAATCATCTGTGAAAGTAATGAAGTAGGAATAGCCACTTCTTACATGCGTAGACATTGGCCCACACACATCGCTGTGTATGAGTCCCAGGAGCTCAGTAGCTCTTTCACCGTGTCCAGTGAACGGAGTTTTTGTCATCTTTCCTCTGATATATGATTGACAAGTTGCATATGATTGATACTCAAACGGATCTAAGTATCCTTCTTCATGTAACTTAGTCAGTCGTGTTTCATTGATATGACCAAGTCTACAATGCCATAAGAAAGCTTGGTTTGATTCTGAAGTTTTTCTTTTTAGTGTGTTTTGGACGTTGAAAACTTGATGTTGATTCAGAAGGTATATTCCATTATTAAGTGTACCCGACCCAACCATTTCATGATTTAGGTGAATGTTTATGACATTGCTTTCAAGTGCAAAATTATATTCATCATTTAATAACAAAGATACAGATATAATATTACACATCATACTGGGTACATAAAATTAGTTACGCAATAATAAAATATGTCCACTCGCCAATCCTAGGTGATATTCTCCTACTGCAACAGCATCCACACTGGTTCCGTTGCCAACCCTGAGGGTTATATCACCTTTCCTCAAAATTCTATGGCTTCTCAGCGCCTGTAAAGAATTACAGATGTGAGATCTTGATCCGGTATCCAATACCCAGGAAATAGAGTTTATAGAGAAACAATTTTCAATCACGGACACACCTAAAGCCGAAGCCACAACTTACTTCGTGCCCTGATTCTTGGCTTTTAGGGCCCGGCAGTCCTTCTTCTAATGTCCTTTTTTCTGACAATAGAAGCATTCTTCCTTTGTGGCTGCCCACCCATTTTTTTCCTTTCTCTTTCCCTGTACCTTCTGCACACTTCCTCTCGGTTTGGTGGGGTCCTTCTTCTTCTTCCCTTTGGCCATAGCCTTGGATTTAGCAGAAGAAGATTCCCCAATAAACAGAATGGGTGTTTCCTTGGTTTGCTTCAAGATGCCCTCTTCCACCCTCAGCATGTTGAAGAGCTCAGGAAGTGAAACATCCATCTTTTGCATATTGAAATTCAATATGAATTGGGCATAAGTGGAGGGAAGGGACTGCAGAATCAAGTCGATGTACAACTCATTCTCCAACGTAATTCCTAGGTCCACGAGCTCTTCTATGAGAGAAATCATCTTTAGGACGTGGTCCCAAATAGATGATTCGATAGCCAACCTCGCTTGAAACAATTTCTTCAAGGTCTCATATCTAGCGATACGAGATTGCTCTCCATATAAATCTTTGGTATGGGGGAAGATGGAAGCAAGGTCCATCTTCTCATGTCGCCTTTGATGTTCATTATCCATGGAGGCCAGCACAAGACACTTGGCTTTCGCGCAATCAAGATCCCAGGTCTTACAGACCTCAATGTCCACGACCGAGGATTCTGGACCGGGAACATGGGGAGCTTTCGCCGTGAAGACGTATGCGACCTTATCATATGTAAGGGCCATATGGACATTCCCCAGCCAGTCTTTATAATTTAGCCCAGCGAGTTTATTTTTATCTATTATTAACTTAAGTCCCGTCATGGTCGCTGCAATTAGGAGAGAGAGAAAAGAAACACTCAGTATATGCTCTTGCAAGTTTAGATTGGTTATTAGTTTATCTAAACAGGATGGTTCCTACTGTTTCCTCGAATTCTTCTTTAAACCCTAAAAGAAGAATTAGTCAGGATTAATCGCACCTTACAAGTTGGCTTATCTTTCGGCCAGGCCAGTGTTGGTACTTTGGAGGGAGGTTCCCCGTGCTTTCGCACGGACCTAATTAAGTAATCTCATTTTCCCAGAGGCGTAGCCCCATTAACACCTTTCTAGTCACATACTTGATTAGCTAATTGTAAAGTGAAAAATTCTCCCGAAATGTAGTGGATACTCACAATAGGATCAGGACCCAACTATCATTGTGTGATAATTTTGAAGCCTACCAAAAATAGCACACTCCAGAAGGTATGCAACACTAGCAAGTTTCTTGTATGTTTGAATCTCTCGATATGATTTTTACCCTGAGCACTTATAACCTTGACGAAGGTCAAAACATCATAAGTCGCAAGTCAAGTTCAACCCGTCATTGTCCGGATTAATCTAGACCCATTCGTACAAGCCCTTGACGAAGGTCAAAACAGCTGTACACCTATCCTAGATTAATGCATCTATCTATGCTACAGATAAGCACCCACTAGCTACCAAACAATATGCCTTGGTGAAGGTGAAAACACATAGCATGAATACTAGTATATACATATCTGAAATGACAGAGGGCTACGGCTGGTTTTGGCGAAAACCGTTAACGTAATGAACTTGATATAATCGAAGGAACCGAATAGCTTTTGAAAAGGAGTGGTTTAAAATCCGCTTTTAAAAATTGCATTTTGAAGAAAACCGAGTGGTTTTGTAATTGTTCCAACGACATCAGATTTTAGGTTTATTACTTTGCATTAATCAATATTAATGTGGTCCCATCAATTAACTTTATCATTACAGAAAGAAACGAAAATAGAATGCATGTTTATGCCATCCGCATTCGTCACGGGGCCCGTCATGCACCGTTAGGTTACTTAACTAACTGCAGAGCGAGGACTGGACTAGCGCGGGTGCAAAACATAAGCAACGTTTATTTTATATATATATATATATATATATATATATATATATATATATAACCATTCATCTCAAGCAATGATACTCATTCCAGAACACAGATCACAGCAACACAGATGAATATATTGGATATACTAGGATTTCCGTATTTTGTTTTAGCCTAGAACGAAAAAACGGATTCCACGGTCGTGATGAATAGCCAAACCCCACCCTAGACCCCTACGGGTGTGACAAACTACCCGCCAAATTCCTGAAGTGAAGCAACCTTCCTCAATAAAATGAGTAGGCCACTCAGCACTTCAAGAACCCGGTAGTTTGTACACCCTACCTTGGGTCTATCCTAGATGTAAGAAAAATAAATAAAATAATATAACGGTGGCTACAACCTCAACCCAGATGTGCCCCGCAAAAGAATATTACATCAATTTACAAATATACATGAATGAAAGAAAAGAACACTCTTCTCACATACCCCCGGCTATTCATTCACGACGATCCAATACTTCATATACACAAACCATCAAGAAGATACAAGATATGTGTCATTGGCATATAGCAATTAGCAGACGTTTAGCAACACATATACAAACCCAAAAACACAGTTAATCAAGAACTTAGAATTTCGATCGATAATAACATTCTGCGTTTACCCCGTGCACAAACCAGTACACAAAAACAAATCTAGATAAAAGCCAAATATGCTAAAAATCATATTTCCAAGTAACTGAACCACAGAAAAAAATTGCGAGAAGATTACCCATAACTCGGCTGCGGATCGGTGGCCAAATGACCTATTTGGCTGCGATTCCGCGGTCTAGTTGAAAGATTATTTTCTCAAAAAATTTTCTTTGTCCTAAAAAAGCTTGCTCATATTTTTAAGGTCACTGAAATGATTTTTTAAACAAATTTTAAAAACGACAGCTAGCTATAAATGGAAATGTAATTTCGGATAATTTTCCGTCGATCGAAATTCTAACTATTTGCTAACTAGCTAGTTAAGATTTAAGTAGGCTCTGATACCACTGTAAGTCGATGTCGCACACCCCACTAGGTTTGTGGGGAGGCAGAATTCACAAAAATAATTTTTTAGACTTGCAACATTGACCAAACAACCAAGATCTTTTAGAAACCCTAACTAGCAAAACTACAAAGATGTTCTAAACTACTTGGTTTTATACCTCTAGAGTTCAAGTCCTTCGGGTCTTCTTCTCCTCTTCTTAAACTCCTAGACGGTTTGTATCAAACTCGGTTGTCGGCCTCCTCATGTCGAAGATGATCCATCCGAGAGTCTATGGTTCAAACTTCAACCTCAAGAATAAGGTAACTAAGGTATCTAGTTTGCTAATCTAGATAGCTTATGAAATGTAGAATGTTAATTAAACTATTTTATCTCAAGAAACCCTAGGATTCACAACACATGTGAGGGTTAGGGCTTGAGGAAGAAGTAGGAGAGCAAAAATGGAGAGAGAAAGAGCAAACGCAAATGAACTAAGAGTGTAGAGGCAAGTGAGGAATGGCTAAGTCATTCACAATAATCAAGCATGCAATATTTTCAATAGAAAATTAGCAACCATACTTGAATAGTAAAATCAAATGAAATAAACAAATGAATTAGCCATGTTTCAACCATGCCACAAATATCTCCATTTTCCACCTCATTAATCTTTTTCTAAAAATTAGATAAAACCAATAATGAGGTGTCTCCTTCTAGAAGTATCTCTTGTAAAATTACAAGAATGCCCTCACCGTATATACTTACGCATATTCGTACTGCAAAAGATACGAATACAAAGAGATAAAAATAATCCAATAATATAATACTAGAATCCGGCTTAAACCAAAGCCCAGTAGTATTATCCGTCCGAACAACATCCGTGCAGCTAGTGCACGTATATGATCGGAACCCTGCACGTAAAACTATACGGCCTCTACATCGTTTCGCTCGAACTAGGAAACCCTTTTATGTGGGACTATAAAGACTCGACAGTACGCTGGCAGTGGGTTTACCCACAAGTCCGTCAGTGGCACTTGCTGTACGTAACGGCTACCCAGGTACCTATCGAAAAAGAAGGCCGACGAGCGAACTCATCAGAACCCCTACTCAGCATGTCCATGACAATCTCCGTGCAGTTCGGTCTATTCGTCTGAGAGTATCGCATGCCGGGTATAGGGGGTGGAAAACGTCAGACCCCTAATAACTTGACAAGTCGTGTCGGTGTGGCTCAAGACCATCCGAGAATTTACAATTCCAACTACCAGTAATTCTCAATCCGTCCTGGCCAGGGACTTATGGTGTTGGCCAACCGATCATAACTCGACATCGACTCCCTATACTGGGAGTGACGAATCACCAACAGTTGCTCACTGCCTCTATGTGGTTCGGAACTGTACCCAACTAAAACCTGCTTGCATGACTCAGTAGAGCCGTGGTAGGGTAGTAATCAAAGTACAGTGGGAACTCACACGAGACAAATGACGACCTCAGGTCGGCATACTACCTACACTCATGTCACCAGAGAACTGCTATCTGACGCTAGGTATAATACCATCTAGCTAGTTCTCGGTGAGTCCGTCCAGTGTACTCACCCCCAGTGAGCACCTGTATACAATGTTAGGTGCACCATATCAATGGCTGTGGGACCAATCCATTGCCCCTCGTCAGGGTCTAGATATCTATACACTAGTCTATTCTGGAGTATCGATGCCCGGTCTTGATACTCCCACGATTAAGGACATTTTAAGGATGTGCTTATCAACTACCCAGCTCCCATAAGTATGATTGCTATCACAACGCTGGTAGTCAAGCAAGGATCCCACGGGTTTTATCAACATGTATACGAGATATGAAATACTAAGTAAAATACATCACATGTTAAGATAAAGACAAACCAAATAGCATACTATCATATTGAGCAAGATTGTCCTATACATACATATCTCTAGCATCCTATACAATGAAGGCCTCTAGGGCATACATATCCAACAGGGGAGACTCAGGTCTTATTTTTTTCCATAGCTTGTTTGTTGAGGTGTTGTCATTTGGCCTTTTCATATTCGGCCATTTCACGGCTTTAGTTATTGATGGCGATCAAATACGTCGGAGCTGGGGGTCTATAAGCATATCTTTAAATGTCCCTAGTCGTGGGAATTTCGAAACTGGACATCGATACTCCAGAGTAGACTTGTGTATACTGATCGAGACCCCGACGAGGGGCGGAGGCCAGGTCTCACAAGCCATTGGTGTTAGTTTGTTCGCCTAAGATAGTATACAGGTGCTCATTGGGTTATGAGTATACTGGACGAACTTGCCGGGAACCTGCTAGTTGGTATTATACCTATTGTCAGATAGCAGTTCCTAGTTGACATGTGTACAGGTTAGTCTGTCTACCTGAGATCGTCATTTTTCTCGTGTGAGTTCCTACTGTGCTTTGATTACTACCCTACCACGGCTCAAAGGAGTCGTGTAAACAGGTTTTAGTTGGGTACAGTCCCGAGCCACGTGGAGGCAGTAATCGGATCATCGGGGATTCGCCTCTCCCGGTATTAGGGGTTGATGTCGCGCAGTGTACGGGTGGCCATCTTCAGAAATCCTTGGCCAAGATAGTCGAGAATTACTGATCTAGGATCAGTAGTTTCTCAAGTAGTGATGGATTTCATACCGACACTAAATATTGTTAGGGGTCTGATTTTATCCATCCCCCTAAACTCGATATGCGATACTCTTAGACGAACAGACCAGACTGTACGGATATTGTCACTGTCAGGCTCAGTAGGGGTTCAGGATGAGTTTGCTTGTCGGCCTCCCTTTCGCTCAATACCTGGGTAGCCGTTACGCACAGCTAGTGCCGCTGACGTGCTTGTGGTTAAACTCACTGCCAGCGTATTGACGAGTCTTTAGAGTCCCACACAGAGGGTTTTCACGATTCAGGCGATATGGTGTAAATGACGTATGTTGGTACATACAGGTGTCCGATTAAATATGTGTACAGGATGCACAGACTTTAATCGGACGGTTGTTAATACTAGCGGCTTAGAATTAAGCCAGATTATTAAATCAGGTTTTGATTTAATAATTTATATATGTGTGTATTCTAGTATTATTGTTCACTATTCATTTTCTCTCTCAGCTATTCGTATTTTTGTACGAATACGCATATATGTATTTCGATACGCGTACCGGGAAGTATTCCGTATTTATACGGAATAGCTTCTAGAAGATGGCCACCTCATTATTGATTTTCTTTTTAGAAAATCAATTATGGAAATGAGGTGGAGGGGTGAGTTGGCATGAGCATGGGCTTGAGCATGTAGAGAGATATGGCATGTATTTGTTTACTAGTAAATTGAGATGAGATATTTTTCTTTAGTGTGGGTGCATGATTGAGAGAGGAAGGGGGGCTACCATCACACTTGGGGGGGCTTGCTCATTTGTTTTCTACACTTGCTTCATCACTCTCATTCTCACTCACTTGGAAAAACACTTAGCCATTCTTGAGTTGCTCATGCCACATATTTCCTCATCTCCTTCATCTTCTTGAGTTGCTCTTTTGAGCATAGTGATGAGAAGAAAATTATAGCGACACATTCCTAGATAGAGGAAGACCGGCAACCAAACTCGATTCAAACGACCACTAGAAGCTTGGAATGATGGTCGAAGACCGAAGGACACGGATCAACTCGGTATAACCATCTAACTCCTTATTATTATTACATATTGCTAGTATAGGGTTTAGGGTAGATCCGGGTATCGGGTAATGGTAGCGCCAGTTTAGAAAATTTTTGTTACGCATTTGGCCATGGTGTGATGGCCGGGGCGATGCCGTAACCCAACAGTTATCCTTGCTGGCTTAACAGGATTTCCCTATCATCCTATCAATATGTTCTTCTACTGATGGGCTTGGACTTCTTTCTGCAAGCCCTACCCCATTCTCGGCTGTGCTGAATATCGACAAAGCATATTCTTCTTCATTTATGACATGTCAGCTGTAAGTGTTACGACCCGAAGGTACGGAACGTGACTGGCACTTCAATTACGAAACGTCCCAAGACGTACGTAATCTAAATGAGCCAAAGCCCAGAAATATAAACCATTTAAAGAAATAGAGTAAAGGAAAACTTAGCTGAAAAAGGAGACGTAGTAAAATAAAGTCACATTAAAGCATTTCAAAACATCCAATTTTCCTGAAAATTTTGGCAGAGTCTTCTTTATAAATACTGGCTCCCAAATGGGTACAACACATGAAAATACACAAAAATAATGAATAAAGACATCCCCAAGCGGGAGCTAGCTCTTCGCCAATGGCGGAATCACAACCACATGCAATATGTATATCAAAAGTGTGAAATAAGCATCTGAAAGCAAGAAATAAGAAACACCGCATTGGCTCAAGTGAGCATCGACACCAAATACCACAAATACAAGTCTTACGAGTCTCACCGTCTAGTCTAATATACAAAGGTAGATGGAGTATACTAGATACAAATAATAGTACAAGATGGAACAAAAGTAACCTCGCAACCCACCTATGAGCAAAGCTGCAAATCGAAGCAATGAAGCAAAAAGAGAAAGTACGCCCGCCGCTACTGCGCTGACGTGTCGAACCTGCAAGATACTGTGGTACAACGGAGGTGAGTTGCCAACTCGTGAGTAGTAAGTAACATCTAATAAGATTATCGTAAGCATGCACGCAAATGCGTCTCAGCCTACGCATATCAATATGATACGATGTACTAACATGAATGCAACATGAATGCATAATCAAACACGAAACCTGAACAAGTCTGGTATGAGAAAATCTTTGTTCTTATCTTAGAAAAAGCTCTGTGCAATAAACTGAAGTATCATCAATGAAATCAACAGAAAATCCATGTCAAGTATCGACACAATATATGTGTGTGTGTGTGTGTGTGTGTGTGTGTGTGTGTCTCAATATCTCAATGTCTCAATATCTCGAGCTCCATCAGTCCGGATCGATCCATATCATCAAATCTCACGACTACGTCGGTATCCTCTGGATATCCGCCACGTCAAACACAACCGGTCGGTAGTGCTTCCCTGCCAGGCTCAACGCCTTCTATGGGATCTTCTTACCCCGAGGTACCGCACCGGGTCCACCATGTCCCCGCAGACGGTGCATCCCCCTCCTCGAATCGGGTATATGATACAGCTCAAGAACCGAGAAAACACATGGTGGACGCCACACACATCATATCACTAGAAAACCACAAATTTCTATTTTTACAATGATAATAGGTTAATAAAATTCTTGCGGTTTTCCCCAAAATCCAAAAATCACATCAATACTGAAATCCTCAAGAAGAATCGCAATATGTAAACATGTCGGTGATGATAGATGTCTATGATACGATAATATATACCTGAAGTACGGCCAGAAGTTATGCATGAATCATGATGCAATGAGGTATGTATATATGACTGACAATCCTACGTATCTATCCTGATGAAATGAATATACAAGTACAAGTCTACAGATCATATATGATGCAAATACACAGATACCGATTCTAAGCAAGTTCTATAGTGTTCGTGACATAGCAGTTACCAAAGGCGTGTGTGTTCGCATGAATAGTGTACGTGCGGCATGAACCAACGGTAATGGTGCAAGTGTCCTATGAGATAATATCATAATATCTATGATGATGCAATGCAATGAGATGAATGACTAGAAGACTACGCATATAAATACAAACACAACTAGTAATCTTGAATATCGAGTGCCTCGCGCCATCTAGACGATCCCCCATATATATGTACATCTACTCACCGGGATGCCTCGGGTAATATGATCCGATCTCAGCCTTGTCTTTCTGCGCCATGTTAGACGCCTCTGCACCCGATCCTAGGATCGCACACAAGTAAATAAGAGGATAGATATGTAAATAATCGCGGAAACAAATGATACAAGACAACCAATGCGCACTAACTAGACGCGTATGCACTTGGTGCACAAAACGCGCTCGCGACAACGCCACAAACCACAACTAGGGTCGCTATATGTTGAAACTACCAAGCCTAGAACCCAATCGCGCATTCACAACACATTAAATATTTTAGGGAATAGATTCGAACCAAGGCTAACCTAGAGCTCTGATACCAACTTTGTCACGACTCGAAATGGCACGTGACTGGCACTTGAATCATATGAAGTCTATAGGACCCCATCTAATTCAAGTAAGCCAAAAATCCCAGAAATCTAAACCATTTGAAAAGAGAGAGAAGGAAAAGTTTAGTTTTAAAGCAAGTGGTTTAACAAAATAAGCCACAGTATGCATTTTTAAAACGTCATGTCCTTTCCAAAAATTTCGGCAGAGTTTCCTTTGTAATTACTGGTCCCAAACGGGTACAGACAAGCATAAAATAAAGGCATCGCCAAGAGGGAGCTAGCTCTTCGCTAAAAGGCGGTCACAACCACGCAAGCAATATAATATACAACGTCGAAGGGCGAGGATCAAAACTCAGAAGAAAACCAATGGAAAACCATAATAATACAAGCGCGACTCTAAGGTCGAAAGAATATACACTGGTCTTCTAAGTCAATAAATAATACAAGTCTTGTCGATGGAGTTTACTAGATACAACTGAATGCAAATAAAATATAAGGGTGGTCACGATGCGAGTGAACCCACATACCAAAGCAATCACCCGAAAAGAAGCAATGTGCCAGCAATGCCGCCAAGGAGACCTGTACGGCAAAACCTGCAAGAAACTGTGGCACAACGGGGGTGAGTTGTAACTCGTGAGTAGAAAACATCATCGAGCAGAAATCGTATATATGACTCAATCCTAGGTCTCACGATAATAATATCCTCAATAATATAACCCTGAACCATGTTAGTTATATGTATGCCCTAGAGGCCATTACTATACATAGGATGTATATTGTAGTGGATGCTGGGACATATAAAGGGAGGACTTTCTTGCTCGACATGATAGTATACTATCTGGTTGATCTTTACCTTAACGTGTACACTGATTGTCTCTCTGTTACATGTTGGTAAAGCCCTTAGGATGTGTACTTGACTACCTGGACTATGATGCGGATCATACTAGTGGGGACATGGTAGTCCATAAGTACATCCTTCAAAGTCCCTAGTCGTGGGTGTATCGAGACGGGGCATCGATATACCAGAGTATACTAGCGTATACCTTCTCGACCCATACAGATGGGCGATGGATGATCCCATATCCATTGGTGTTTGACATCAGAGATGATATACGGGTGCTCAGTGGAGACTGGGTACACTGGACGGACTCGCCGAGAACTCCCAGATGGTATTATACCTCACGTCAGATGGCAGTTCTCTGGTGACACTGGTACAGAGTAGTCTGTTGACCCGAGATCGTCATAGAGTCTTGTGTGGTTCCCACTGTGCTTTGATTTCCATCTTACCACGTCCAAGAGGGCGTGCAAAACGGTGGTTTTTGGGTACAGTCCCGAGTCACATGGAGGCAATGAGCGATAGGAGGGGATTCGTCTCTCCCGGTATAGGTAGTTGATGTTGCGCTGTGTTCGATTGGCTATAACCGGAAATCCCTGGCCAGGGTTGCTGAGATTTACTGGTAAGTGTTACCAGTAGTTTCTCGAATTGTTATAGACCTCATATCGACACGACTTATCGAGCTATTGGGGTCTGACATTTACCACCCCTAGGCGAGATATGCGACATATCAGACGATCAGACCGGACTGTACGGTAAGTGTTACTGGTTGGATTCACAGGAGTGTGAGCGGACTTGCTCGTCGATCTTCTGATCGCTCAATACCCGGGTGGCCGTTACGTTTAGCAGACCGCTTGCGGCTTGTGGGTGTTTGATATGATCATCATCTGCTGCCGGCGTATTGACGAGTCTTTAGAGTCCTACACAGAGGTTTCCTGGCTCAAGCGAAACGAAATAGGAGCGCATATGAGATATGTGCGGGACCGAGAATGATACCAGTATGTGATACTGTATTCGATTCTCACGATTTGTGGCATTGATCGGTTATATGCGATATAGCCGGGTTATCGGATCAAGTGTTGATTCGATAAGTTGTTACTGCAGATATTAGTCGGTTATATGCGATATGACCGGATCATTAAATCAAGTGTTGATTTAATGATTTAATGCATAATTATATATTTGATATATTACTTTGCATTAACTAGTATCGGTTCACTTTAAATGTCTTTTCTCGCTCGGATGTGCACATTGTATATGTGATATACTTTTTTGTGCACTTGATTGTATCATGTTTGATGATACATGCTCTCTAGGGTTTGTGTAAAGATTAAACCATGGTTGTGTAATGGTTAGGGTTTTCTTTTTCATTTATTTATTTATTTCATTTATTTTATTTTGGAAAAAAAATGGCAAAAGAAAAGAAAATGGTTGCTAGTTTTGTTTTACATTGAAAGTTCATGAAGCTTTGACTAAGTGACCATTTTGTCTTCATGCTTAACCCTAACCATTCCATTTAACCATGATTTATTCTCTACACTTGACCATGGTTGCAACATGATAAGTATTCAATTTATTTTCTATTTTGAATTAACTTATCATAACATTTTTCATCTTCTTCTTCTTCTTCAAGAAGAAGCTTGCCTCCATCAATGGCAAGTGAAGAATATGAGTGAGAAATCCAATTCTAAAGTCTACCCACTTCCTATTTCTTCATCCTCTACCTCTTGCCAAGTAGTAAAGTGTGTTTCCTTCACAAGCTTTCATAGCTTGGTGAAGGTAGAGCTTGATCTAGTGATGCCTCGACGTAGATCATCTTCGGCATCGTCGTCGATGACCTAGCCCGCTTTTTCTCCGATGAAGCCGATGCAAGAGTCATGGATTCGATTTGGACAGCGAGGAGACATCATCACGGAGCTATGGAGGTGGAGAACCGGATCTACAAAGGTTGTATTTCCGTTACACTTTAGTTAAGTTGTTAACTAGCTCGTTGTTTCGCCTAAATATTCTAGTTAACGATCTAGTCTAGGGTTTCTCGGCACCGTAAAATTTGAAACGGGCATGGTTGATGCCTTGTGAGACCTCTTGAGAGTGCCTAGGAACCCTACAGTGGTATCAGAGCCTAGCTAGAGCCTTAGGCAAAGCGTAGACGGAGTTAGAAGTCCGATCGAACCGAAAACCTAAACCCAAAATGCTCTCTGTACATTTTTGTAATTCGTGGTTTTTTTCAGAATTAAAAATATGCAGAAAAATCAGCAGGGAATTGTAAGAATTACTGTGAAGCCCGTACCCATGATTCCCTTAGAGCGCGGCGGAACCGCGGCACAAGCATGGCTTGTGCGGCGGTTCCGCGGCCAACTAGTCACATCAGCCTTTTTCATTTGCACAGTAATTCCTAATTTCTAGTGCTGTATTTTCTGGAATATTTTAATATTTATTCTACAGTTGAGTTTTCTGGGGTTGTTTAGGGAATTCGCAGATTCGATCGGATTGTCTAATTTTGTCTCTGTGTGATTCCGGATAATTTTTGAATATGTTAGAAAGTTCGACCGGATATAAATACCCAACTTTTCCCCTGTCGGGAAATTTCCAAGTGTTGGATTTTTCCGTGGTTTAAAGACGTTCTTAAGTAGTGCAAGTAATGCGATGGTCCCTCTAGAAGACAACAAACCTTAACTCGATTATGTGACCGTCTTGAACTGCCCTTTGAACCTTAGGGTTTGTGGCAGTACGGCGTGCCACATGTGAGGCGTTGGCTTGACCCTTCTACGGCTGGACCTTTGGTACTGAGGCACGACCTGAATGTTTTTAGACTTGTTTCATGTGTTGATCTGTTCTGGGAAAACTTGGGTGTTCGACTGTTCTATCGGAAAGTTTAACATTTTCTGTATATCTGGAATGTGATACAATAATTGGAATTCACAAGAAGTTATGAGATAACTGAATGAATGTTATAAATCTAGCAGTTTAGTCTCATTTGATCGGTTGCCACGGAATTTTGATGTGATCAAAAGTCCGTCGCAATCACGTAGCGTACGCGGATACTCGCCGGGTAAACTTAATAGACAGCCTCACTCCATAGCCCCGACCAGGTGACTGTAGGAGAACCCCATCGCCGAAAGCATCCGTCCGGGTGCTCGCGGTAGCGGTGTTCCGCCTTGGTGCACTTCGTCGACGGTATCGGGGGTGCGGCCGTCTACTGAAGTTTGCGACGAGCATTCGATCAAATTGTCGGGAATCCTGTTGAATTGCCCGACTTGGTATTGAAAAGTGTTTTCGATAATGAGACTAAAATGCGTGGTTTATAATTGTTAGGCATGCGATGTCTAAGGAATTCATTTGGTCAGGCATGCGATGTCTGAGGTGGTTGCGGATTCCAACTGTTGTAGTTTTACACTTTCTTTTCTGTGACCGTAAGTGTAATATGTGATATCGCCGGTTTCGTTGCTATATGCCAACGACAATTGGGATGCACATATTTACTTACGTTGATGACATGTGATGTTATGTGTTGCTGGATATGTTATATTGGATCGTCGTGTTTGAATAGCCGGGGGTTTTTATGTGAGATGAGTGTTTTTCATTTTCATTCATGTAAAAACTTGTATGTAATATTCTTTTATTGGGGCACTTCCAGGTTGCGGAAGATGTCACCTTATTGTATATTATTTACTTTTCCGCACTAGGATAGACCCAAGGAGGGGAGCACAAGTAACCGGGTTCTGGAGTCCAGTGGGAGACCAACTCGAGGAGTCGAGTCCGGGTCTCCTAACTCCAAAATTGGTAGGGTTGCTTGCCGCTCTCGTAAGGGTCTAGGGGTGTGGGTTTGGCTATTCATCACGACTGTGGAATCCGTGTTTTATACTGGCTCGTATTGAAAACACGGACGTCCTATTATATCCAATATTTCATATGTTTCTTCTGCTGCGATATCTGTGATGTGATCATGTGATATGTTCTGTGATAGATACTGTATATAGTATATATGATATATTATATAGGCGTTACTTATGTTTTACACCCGTGCTAGCCCTGCCCCGCTCTGCCGTTAGTTACCTAACCTAACGGTGCACGAGGGGACATCGAGGCGAATGCGGATGGCATAAGTGTACGTCGTATTTATCTGTGATGTTTAGGTAATTTAAATGATGGGACTTTATTAATGTAATTAATGAAATAAAAAGAAACCTAAGATGTTGTAGAATCGAATTTCAAAATAAAAAACGGGTAGCTACAGTTCTTGCTTTGCACAGCGGTATATATGATATATCCTGCACCTTATTCAATGAGGAAAGGACCGAGATCCCTTCACAGGAAGTGACTCCTTTAGCAATAACTGGCAGATGCTACACACTCGGTTTGTCTTTTGATTGCTTTTAAGAGTTTTTGCTTTGCACAGTGATATATATGATATATCCTGCACCTTATTCGATGAGGAAAGGACCGACGATCCCTTCACCGGGAGTGACTCCTTTAGCAAAACTAGAAAAGCCTCAAAAACACTCCATTTCAAAATTCATTTGATTCTACAACGATATCAAGTTCATTACGCAATAGGTTTTCAGAAAAACCTGTCGTAGCCCTCCATCATTTCAGATAAGTACTAGTTAGTATTCGTGCTGCGGTTGTTTGGCATGCGTCAAGGCGTAGTGTACGGTAGCTAACTAGTGCTTATCTGCTAGCATACGATGCGATTGGATTAGGGTATTCGTACGGCGTTGTTTGGCATGCGTCAAGGGTCGTGCGGATGGGTTTAATTCAATCAAGAAATGTACGGGTTGAACATGACTAGCGGACTATGGGTTGTTTGGCATGCGTCAAGGTCATAGCACGCTAAGGGCAAAATATTATCGGGAATTTCAAGTGTTGAAATTTGCAATGAGATTGCATACCTTCTATGAGATAGTTGGATCCCGATACCCACTGCGAGTAATTGTTACTCCTGGGAGAGTTTTACACATTACAATTAGCCGATCAAGTAGGTGTCTAGAAAGGTGTTAACGAGGTTACGCCTCTGGGAAAACGAGGTTTACAATAATTAGGTTCGTGCGAAAGCACGGGGGACCTCCCTCAAAGTACCGACACTGGCCTGGCTGAAAGATTGGCGAACTTGTAGAGTGTAATTAATCTCGGCTAGTCTTTCCTTTTAGGGTTTGAAGGAAGATTTGATAAAAAGCAGTGGGAGCCATCCTGATTAGATAAAATAATAACCAATCTATTCTTGCAAGAGCGCACGCTGAGTGTTTTCTTCTCTCTCTCTCCAGGTAGCGACCATATCACGCCTTAATCAAGATAATAATACGGAATATTGACCGAACCCGCTTGTTATACAGAGCTGGGGAACGTTGGTCCCGCTCCAACTTATAATTGTTATAAGACAGAGCAGGAAATTGGGGAATACCAGATTTTCCGTGCCGCCCAAACGAAGAGAGCGCATGCTGATGCATCATCTTCGGGTGTGTTCGTTACAAAGAACTGTTTCTCTGTATCCTCTACGTCCTGGGTATGTGATACCAGATCAGGATACCAGATATGTAATCTATTATATAGGGCTACAGCTAGGTAGAGAACTGAGAACGGGTGATAAGTTTCATGAGACAGAAAACGGGGCAAGTGTTGCAGCCAAGTCTGTTGGTCACTGTCACCCTGTATTATCAGTACATTGATTCTGAACGAATGTTATTAGATACCGAACCTGATATACAAAATCATATCAGTCTCTTTAGAAGTAAAGAAATGATAAAATTTTGTATTTATGGATAATGTTTTGAACATTTCCTATATCAAAAGTTGATCGGTTCAGGCACGTTATCTAAAAGCATTGATGTTCTAAATCAAACTACAGTTCTTTAGTATACAGAACACACACAAAAGGAAGAGTTCAGAAATGAACGAATCCTTCTTGAGGCATTGTAGACTAGGTCATATCAATGCGATCCGACTGGCTGAAGTTACATTTTAGATGCATATTTAAATCAGTTTGAATTTACATCTTGTGAAACTTGCCAGTCATGTCACAGAGATAAGATGACCATAGCTTTGTTTATTGGAAACGGAGAAAGAGTTGGTGAACTCTTGGGATGATACATGTTGATGTATGAAGGTCCCCTGTCTACACATACCAAGACCGGTTCTTTGTACTTCATTACATTCTCTGATGATCTCTCAAGATTCAGACATATGTTCCTGTTGAAACACAAGTCCGAACCTTCTGAGATATTCACAGAATATAAGCTAGAAGTAGAGAACCAATAGAGGGTATAAGTATTATGTCCTTTGATGAGGAGAATACTTGAGTACGGAATTTCTGGACTATTCTAAAGGAGAATAAGATTCTCTCTCAGCATTACTCCTCTGTATACACCATAGCACGATGGTATATCGGGGCGGAGCAGTTGCACCCTATTTGATATGGTGCGCTCTATGATGAGTACTACTGAGTTACCTATTTCCTTTTGGGAGTTATGCACTTGAGAAGCTGCATACCTATTGAATAGGGTTCAAATCAAATCCGTTGCCTATCACTTCATATTTGATATGATAAGGGAAGAACCCATCTCTTAAGTTGGTTAAGATTTGGGGTTGTCCGGGCTATGTCTAAAAGCAAAATCCGGACAAGCTCGAGGCAAGATCAGTTATGTAGAACTGGAAATGTTCCAGCTATACAAACTACAGCAGATGATTTGATAAAACCAAAGGATTCAATAGTTACCAACGAAACTCAGCCTCTCCACCGATCTAGTAGGGTTCCTCACCCACCTGAGAGATACTTCGGTTTCTTTATGACAGTGGGAGCGAGGATTGCATCATGAGATGATGACCCAACTAGTTTCGAGCTGGCCATCAGGAGTGGGACTCTGTAAGAATGGCTGGATGCTTAGCGATCTGAGATGGAATCCATGTACACCAACAAAGTATGGACTTTGCTTGCTATATCTGAAGGGTTAAATCCCCATCAGGAGCAAGTATATCTTGAGAAGATTACTTGGTGTACATGGAAAAGTTGAGACTTTCAAACCTAGACTTGGTAAAGCTTTGCATCATTGACCAGGTGTGGATCATGATGAAACTTTTTCTAAAGATCTATGCTTAAGTCCATCCAGATCCTACTTGCCACGGCTACATACCATGACTACGATATCTGGTAGTTGGGTGTCATGACTGCTTTTCTAAATGATGTTTTGGAAAAGAGCGTCTATAAGTAAACAGCCAGAGGGCTTCGTAGACAGTGGGAGCAGCGGAAACGTGTACAAGATGCTTTATAGGATAAAGCAGGTATCGCGGAGTTGGAACATCTGTTTTGATGTAGTAGTCAAACAGTTTGACATCATCAAAATGGTAGATGAACCTTGTATATACAAAAAGGTAGTAGGGAGTATGGTGGTGATCCTCGTAGAGTACGTGGATGACATACTCTTGATAGGGAAGGAGTTTCCTATGCTATGCCCGGTCAATCTCCGCTTATCACAATGATTCTCCATAATAGGATCAAAGTGATACCTCCTAAATCCTGGATTTTGGATCTATGCGATAGATCTAATTGGATGTTAGGATTCTCACTAGTTGTAGTGAGATGGTATCAATCGATCCTGGGGAGAATCACTGGAAGGGTTCCAGGGTGATGAGGACGACTGAATATCAGTCGCAGGCATTGTCTTTACCCTCAGTAAAGGGACGGTATGTTGGAAGAGTTCCAAGCTAGATACCGTGGCATACTAGATGATAAAGGCTGGATACATCGCTACTTAAGATGCTACCAAAGAGGATGTTTGGGTGTATATTGGTTCATGAGATGAACTGCGTTCCAACCATTGTGAGACAATGGAGTTGTGGCTTATGCCAAGGAACGCCGGTCCCATCAGTGATCCAGACAAATTCTAAGGCAGTATCACCTGATCATGGAGATGGTTGATCTCCAAGGAGATCGAGGTTAGGAGAGTAGACTCAGAGGACAGCACGGCGGATCCACTCACAAAGGCCTTTTCCCAGAGAGAGACTTTTATGGGATGGTTGAGTATGAGATACTGCAACCAATGCTATCAGATGGCCCTAGTGCAAGTATGAGATTGTTAGTTATATGTATGCCCTAGAGGCCATTACTATACATAGGATGTATATTGTAGTGGATGCTGGGACATATATAGGGAGGACTTTCTTGCTCGACATAATAGTATACTATCTGGTTGATGTTTACCTTAACGCGTACACTGATTGTCTCTCTGTTACATGTTGGTAAAGCCCTTAGGATGTGTACTTGACTACCTGGACTATGATGCGGATCATACTAGTGGGGAAATGGTAGTCCATAAGTACATCCTTCAAAGTCCCTAGTCGTGGGTGTATCGAGACGGGGCATCGATATACCAGAGTAGACTAGCGTATACCTTCTCGACCCATACAGATGGGCGATGGATGATCCCATATCCATTGGTGTTTGACATCAGAGATGATATACGGGTGCTCAGTGGAGACTGGGCACACTGGACGGACTCGCCGAGAACTCCCAGATGGTATTATACCTTACGTCAGATGGCAGTTCTCTGGTGACACTGGTACAGAGTAGTCTGTTGACCCGAGATCATCATAGAGTCTTGTGTGGTTCCCACTGTGCTTTGATTTCCATCTTACCATGTCCAAGAGGGCGTGCAAAACGGTGGTTTTTGGGTACAGTCCCGAGTCACATGGAGGCAATGAGCGATAGGAGGGGATTCGTCTCTCCCGGTATAGGGAGTTGATGTTGCGCTGTGTTCGATTGGCTATAACCGGAAATCCCTGGCCAGGGTTGCTGAGATTTACTGGTAAGTGTTACCAGTAGTTTCTCGAATTGTTATAGACCTCATATCGACACGACTTATCGAGCTATTGGGGTCTGACGTTTACCACCCCTAGGCGAGATATGCGACATATCAGACGATTAGACCGGACTGTACGGTAAGTGTTACTGGTTGGATTCACAGGAGTGTGAGCGGGATTGCTCGTCGATCTTCTGATCGCTCAATACCCGGGTGGCCGTTACGTTTAGCAGACCGCTTGCGGCTTGTGGGTGTTTGATATGATCATCATCTGCTGCCGGCGTATTGACAAGTCTTTAGAGTCCTACACAGAGGTTTCCTGGCTCAAGCGAAACGAAATAGGAGCGCATATGAGATATGTGCGGGACCGAGAATGATACCAGTATGTGATACTGTATTCGATTCTCGTGATTTGTGACATTGATCGGTTATATGCGATATAGCCGGGTTATCGGATCAAGTGTTGATTCGATAAGTTGTTACTGTAGATATTGGTCGGTTATATGCGATATGACCGGATCATTAAATCAAGTGTTGATTTAATGATTTAATGCATAATTATATATTTGATATATTACTTTGCATTAACTAGTATCGGTTCACTTTAAATGGATTTTCTCGCTCGGATATGCACATTGTATATGTGATATACTTTTTTGTGCACTTGATTGTATCATGTTTGATGATACATGCTCTCTAGGGTTTGTGTAAAGATTAAACCATGGTTGTGTAATGGTTAGGGTTTTCTCTTTCATTTATTTATTTATTTCATTTATTTTATTTTGGAAAAGAAATGACAAAAGAAAAGAAAATGGTTGCTAGTTTTGTTTTACATTGAAAGTTCATGAAGGTTTGACTAAGTGACCATTTTGTCTTCATGCTTAACCCTAACCATTCCATTTAACCATGATTTATTCTCTACACTTGACCATGGTTGCAACATGATAAGTATTCAATTTATTTTCTATTTTGAATTAACTTATCATAACATTTTTCATCTTCTTCTTCTTCTTCTTCAAGAAGAAGCTTGCCTCCATCAATGGCAAGTGAAGAAAATGAGTGAGAAATCCAATTCTAAAGTCTACCCACTTCCTATTTCTTCATCCTCTACCTCTTACCAAGTAGTAAAGTGTGTTTCCTTCACAAGCTTTCATAGCTTGGTGAAGGTAGAGCTTGATCTAGTGATGCCTCGACGTAGATCATCTTCGGCATCGTCGTCGATGACCTAGCCCGCTTTTTCTCCGATGAAGCCGATGCAAGAGTCATGGATTCGATTTGGACAGCGAGGAGACATCATCACGGAGCTATGGAGGTGGAGAACTGGATCTACAAAGTTGTATTTCCGTTACACTTTAGTTAAGTTGTTAACTAGCTCGTTGTTTCGCCTAAATATTCTAGTTAACGATCTAGTCTAGGGTTTCTCGGCACCGTAAAATTTGAAACGGGCATGGTTGATGCCTTGTGAGACCTCTTGAGAGTGCCTAGGAACCCTACAAACCATCTATACACATAAGTGTAATACCAAGTACTCGTGTCAGTGCCTCAGGTAGCAATGTATTATATATATGATGTATGAATGCATGAAAATAAAATACATCTAAATGAGAAAACCGTTTTCATAAATTAGAGGGATTACTGTATATAAAAATCGAGGTATCATCAATGAAATCAACATAAAATCCGTGTCAAGTATCGACACAAAACATATATCCAAATATCTAATATCTCGGGCTCCCGCTATCCGGACTGGCCCATATCATATGATCTCAATACCTCAAAGTCTCAATATCTCGGGCTCCGGCTATCTAGACTGGCCCCTGGGCTCAGGCTATCCGGACTGGCCCAAATCATCATATCTTACGACTACGTCGGTATCCTCCGGATATCCGTCGTGTCATAAATAACCGGTAGGTAGTGCTCCCCTACCAGGCTCAACGCCATCATCTGCGACCATCTTGCTCCGGTGTACCGCACCGGGTCCACCATGCACCTACAGACGGTTCTGTTAGTTATATGTATGCCCTAGAGGCCATTACTGTACATAAGATGTATATTGTAGTGGATGCTGGGACATATATAGGGAGGACTTTCTTGCTCGACATGATAGTATGCTATCTGGTTACTCTTTACCTTAACGTGTACACTGATTGTTTCTCTGTTACATGTTGGTAAAGACCTTAGGATGTGCACTTGACTACCTGGACTATGATGCGGATCATACTAGTGGGGACATAGTAGTCCATAAGTACATCCTTCAAGGTCCCTAGTCGTGGGTGTATCGAGACGGGGCATCGATATACCAGAGTAGACTAGCGTATACCTTCTCGACCCATACAGATGGGCGATGGATGATCCCATATCCATTGGTGTTTGACATCAGAGATGATATACGGATGCTCAGTGGAGACTGGGTACACTGGACGGACTCGCCGAGAACTCCCAGATGGTATTATACCTCACGTCAGATGGCAGTTCTCTCGTGACACTGGTACAGGTTAGTCTGTAGACCCGAGATCGTCATAGAGTCTTGTGTGATTCCCACTGTGCTTTGATTTCCATCTTACCACGTCCAAGAGGGCGTGCAAAACGGTGGTTTTTGGGTACAGTCCCGAATCACATGGAGGCAATGAGCGATAGGAGGGGATTCGTCTCTCCCGGTATAGGGAGTTGATGTTGCGCTGTGTTCAATTGGCTATAACCGGAAATCCCTGGTCAGGGTTGCTGAGATTTACTGGTAAGTGTTACCAGTAGTTTCTCGAACTGTTATAGACATCATATCGACACGACTTATCGAGCTACTGGGGTCTGACGTTTACCACCCCTAGGCATGATATGCCACATATCAGACGAACAGACCGGACTGTACGGTAAGTGTTACTGGTTGGATTCACAGGAGTGTGAGCGGGCTTGCTCGTTGATCTTCTGATCGCTCAATACCCGGGTGGCCGTTACGTTTAGCAGACCGCTTGCGGCTTGTGGGTGCTTGATATGATCATCATCTTCTGCCGGCGTATTGACGAGTCTTTAGAGTCCTACACAGAGGTTTCCTGGCTCAAGCGAAACGAAATAGAAGCGCATATGAGATATGTGCGGGATCGAGAATAATGTGTGTATGTGATACTGTATTTTATTCTCGCGATGATTGTATCGATTGGTTGTATGCGATATAACCTAGTTATCGAATCAATGATTGATTCGATAAGTCGATACATTGGATATTAGTCGGTTATATGCGATATGACCGGATCGTTAAATCAAGTGTTGATTTAATGATTTAATGTATAATTATATATTTGATATATTACTTTACATTAGTATTGGTTCACTTAAGATTATTTTCTCACTTGAATGTGCACATTGTATATATGATATAGTTTTGTGCACTAGATTGTATCATGTTTGATAATACATGCAAACTTGGGTGTGTATGCTTTAAACCATGGTTTAGGTTAATGGTTAAGGTTTATATTTAACTTATTTATTCATTTATTTATTCATTTGAGAAAGAAATAAAATGGTGGCTAACTTTGGATTTTCTTTGAAGCTTCATGAAGCTTTGAATAGTTTGACCATTTTGTTTCTTTCCTTAACCCTAACCATTCATTTAAACCATAGTTTATTCTCTACACTTGTTAACTCACCCATGGTTGCTAAATGATATATATCACTTCATTTTCTTTATGAAAACAATTCATTCTTATTCTTTCTTCTTCTTCTTCTTCAAGAAGAAAGAAAACCTTTTCTTGAAAATGTCTAAGTGATGATTCCAAGTGAGAAATCCAATTCTAAAGTGAACCCACTTCCTATTTCTTCATCCTCTACCACTTGCCATGTAGTATAGGGTGTTTTCTTCACAAGTTTCATGACTTGGTGAAGTTGGAGCTTGATCTTGAGTTGCCTCGACGTAGATCATCTTCGGCCTCAAAGTCGACGACCTAGCCCGATCATTTCTTCGACGAAACCATCGTTAGATTCCAGGATCCGATGATCGCAGTGGAGGGACATCATCACGGAGCTATGAAAGTGGAGGACCGGATCTACAAAGGTTCTATTTCACTTTCCTTTAGCAATAAAGTCGTTTATTTGCTTGCATCGCCTTACCTCTAGTTAACGATCTATATTAGGGTTCTTTGGCACACATAAATTTTTGAAACAGACATGTTTGATCACTTGTGGAACCTCATGGGTGTGCCTAGGAACCCTACAGTGGTATCAGAGCCTAGCTAGAGCCTTAGGCGATGCGTAGACGAAGCTAGAAACCCGATCGAACCCCGAAACCCTAGATTTCACCTCTCTGTACATTTTTGAAAATTGTGGAATTTTGTGAATTAAAAATTCTCAGAAAATAAAGCAAGAAATTCTAAGAGTTACTGTAGAAAACGAACCCCTAACTCCACTAGATCGCCGCGGAACCTCGGCCTTACCATGCTATTACCGGCGGTTCCGCGGCCGTATGTACTGATTAGGGATTAATTTTTATACAGTAATGCCCGTATCTGTTTCCTCTGTTTTCTGGGAAGTTTTAATCTGCACTCAAGAGTTGAGTTTTCTGGGTTGTATTGGGAGTTCGTAGATTCGATCGGATTATCAAACTTTGTCTATGTGATTTTCCGGGTAATTTTAGAATATGTTAAAAAGTTCGACCGGATATAAATACCCACTTTTTCCCCTGCCGGGAAATTTCAAATTGTTGGATTTTTCCGTAGTTTAATGAAGTTCTAAGTAGTGCAAGTAACGCGATGGTCCCTCTAGAATACAACAAAGCTTAACTCGATTATGTGACCGTCTTGAACTGCCCTTTGAACCTTAGGGTTTGGGGCAGTACGGCGTGCCATATGTGAGGCGTTGGCTTGACCCTTCTACGGCTGGACCGTTGGTACTGAGGCATGAAATGAATGTTTTTTAAACTTATTTCATGTGTTGAGCTGTTTCGGGAAAACTTGGGTGTTCGATTGTTCGATCGGAAAGTTTAACATTTTCTATTTATCCGGAATGTGATACAACATTTGGAATTCACAAGTAGTTATGAGATAACTGAATGAATGTTATAAACATAGCAGTTTAGTCTCACTTGATCGGTTGCCACGGAATTTTGATGTGATCAAAAGTCCGTCGCAATCACGTAGCATACGCGGATACTCGCCGGGTAAACTTAATAGACAGCCTCACTCTATAGCCCCGACCAAGTGACTGTAGGAGAACCCCGTCACCGAAAGCATCCGTTCGGGTGCTCGCGGCAGCGGCGTTCCGCCTTGGTGCACTTCGTCGACGGCGTTGGGAGTGCGGCTGCCTACTAAAGTTTGCGACGAGCATTCGATCAGGATGTCGGGAATCTTGTTGAATTGCCCGACTTGATATTGAAAAGAGTTTTCGATAATGAGACTAAAATGCGGGGTTTATAACTGGTTAGGCATGCGATATCTAAAGAGCTTGCGGATTCCAACTGTTGTAGTTTTGCACTTTCTTTTCTGTGACCGTAAGTGTAATATGTGATATCGCCGGTTTCGTTGCTATATGTCAACGACAATTGGGATGCGCATGTTTACTTACGTTGATGACATGTGATGTTATGTGTTGCTGGATATGTTATATTGGATCGTCGTGTTTGAATAGCCGGGGGTTTTTTTATGTGAGATGAGTGTTTTTTCATTTTCATTCATGTAAAAAAAACTTGTATGTAATATTCTTTTATTGGGGCACTTCCAGGTTGCGGAAGATGGCACCATTTGTATATTATTTACTTTTCCGCACTAGGATAGACCCAAGGAGGGGAGCACAAGTAACCGGGTTCTAGGGTCCAGTGGGAGACCAACTCGAGGAGTCGAGTCCGGGTCTCCTAACCTTAGAATTGGAAGGGTTGCTTGCCGCTCTCGTAGGGGTCTAGGGGTATGGGATTGGCTATTCATCGCGACCGTGGAATCCGTGTTTTATACAGGCTCAAAATAAAACACGGACGTCCTAGTATATCCAATATTTCATATGATATTTTCTGCTGCGTTATCTGTGATGTGATCATGTGATATGTTCAGATAGATATAGTATATAGTATATATGATATATTATATAGACGTTGCTTATGTTTTACACCCGCGCTAGCCCTGCCTCGCTCTGGCGTTAGTTACCTAACCTAACGGTGCAGACAGGACATCGAGGCGAATGCGGATGGCATAAGCGTACGTTATATTTATCTGTGATGTTTAGGTGGACTTAAATGATGGGACTTCATTAATGTGATTAATGAAAGAAAAGAAACCTAAGATGTTGTGGAATCGAATTTTCAAAAACAGGTAGCTACAGTTCTTGCTTTGCGTCGTGGTGTTCCTTGTAGAACATGCTGCACCTTATTCGATAAGGAAAGGGCCGAGATCCCTTCACCGGGAGTGACCCCTTTAGAAATAACTGGCAGATACTACAACCCTCGGTTTGCCTTTTGATTGCTTCTATAGTTTTTGCTTTGCACAGCGGTATATTTGATATATCCTGCACCTTATTCGATGAGGAAAGGGCCGATGATCCCTTCACCGGGAGTGACCCCTTTAGCAAAACTAGAAAAGCCTAAAAAACACTCCATTTCAAAATTCATTCGATCCTACAACGATATCAAGTTCATTACGCAATAGGTTTTCAGAAAAACCTGTCGTAGCCCTCCGTCATTTCAGATAAGTCATGCTTAGTATTCGTGCTGCGTTTGTTGACCTTGTCAAAGCGCAGTGTGCGGTTGCTAACCAGTATTTATCTGCTTATGCATATGATGCAGATTGGGTTAGGGTAGTCGTACGGCCTTGTTGACCTTGTCAAGGGTCGTGCGGGTGGGTTTGATTCAATCAAGAAATGACGGGTTGAACTTGACTTACGGTCTATGGTTTGTTGACCTTGTCAAGGTCATAGATTGTTTGGGGCAAAATATTATCGGGAATTTCAAGTGTTGAAATTTGCAATGAGATTGCATACCTTCTATAAGATAGTTGGATCCCGATACCCGCTGCGAGTAAGAGTTACTCCTGGAAGAGTTTTACACATTACAATTAGCCAATCAAGTAGGTGTCTAGAAAGATGTTAACGGGGTTACGCCTCTGGGAAAACGAGGTTTACTTTAATTAGGTCCGTGCGAAAGCACGGGGAACCTTCCTCAAAGTACCGACACTGGCCTGGCTGAAAGATTGGCGAACTTGTAGCGCGTAATTAATCCCGGCTAGTCTTTCCTTTTAGGGTTTGAAGGAAGATTTGATAAAAATAGTGGGAGCCATCCTGATTAGATAAAATAATAACCAATCTGATCTTGCAAGAGTATACGCTGAGTGTTTTCTTTTCTCTCTCTCCAGGTAGCGACCATATCACGCCTTAATCAAGATAATAAAACGGATATATTGACCGAACCCGCTTGTTATACTGAGCTGGGGAACGTTGGTCCCGCTCCAACTTATAATTGTTATAAGACAGAGCAGGAAATAGGGGATTACCAGAATTCCCGTGCCGCCCAAACGAAGAGAGTGCATGCTGATGCATCATCTTCGGGTGTGTTCATTATACAGAACTGTTTCTCAGTATTCTTTACGTCCTGGATATGAGATACCGGATCAGGATCCCGAATATGTAATTTGTTACATGGGCTACAGATAGGTAAAGAACTGAGAACGGGTGATAAGTTTCATGAGACAGAAAACGGTGCAAATGTTGCAGCCAAGTCTGTTGGTCACTGTCACCCTGTATTCCAAATACATTGATTCTGAACGAATGTTATTAGATACCGAACCTGATATACAAAATCATATCAGTCTCTTTATTAGTAAAGAAATGATAAAATTTTGTATTGTTGGATAATGTTTTGAACATTTCCTATATAAAAAGTTGATCGGTTCAGGCACGTTATCTAAAAGTATTGACGTTCTAAATCAAACTACAGTTCTTAGTATACAGAACACACACAAGAAGAAGAGTTCAGAAATGAACGAATCCTTCTTGAGGCATTGTAGACTAGGTCATATCAATGCGACCCGACTGGCTGAAGTTACATTTGGATGTATATTTAAATTAATTTGAATTTACAACTTGTGAAACTTGCCAGTCATGTCATAAAGATTAGATGACCGTAGCTCTGTTTATTGAAAACAGAGAAAGAGTTAGTAAACTCTTGGGACTGATACATGATGATGTATGTAAGGTCCCTTGTCTACACATGCCAGGACTGGTTCTTTATACTTCATTACATTCTCTGATGATCTATCAAGATTCAGACATATGTTCCTGCTGAAACACAAGTCCGGACCTTTTGAGATATTCACAGAATATAAGCTAGAAGTAGAGAACTAATACGGGTATAAGTATTATGTCTTTTGATGTGATCAGGGACAAGAATACTTGAGCACGGAATTTATGGATTATTCTAAAGGAGAATGAGATTCTCTCTCAATGTTACTCCTCTGAATACACCACAGCACAACGGTGTATCGGGGCGGAGCAATCGCACCATATTGGATATGGTGTGCTCTATGATGAGTACTACTGAGTTACCTATTTCCTTTTGGGAGTTAAGCACTTATGAAGTTGCATACCTATTGAATAGGGTTCCAATCAAATCAGTTACCTACCGCTTCATATGTGATATGGAAAGGGAAGAGCTCATATCTTAAGTTGGTTAAGATTTGGGGTTTTCCGGGCTATGTCTAAAAGCATAATCCGGACAAGCTCGAGGCAAGGTCTGTTATGTACAACTGGAAAGGTTCCAGCTATGCAAACTACAGCAGATGATTTGGTAGAACCAAAGGATTCAGTAGATTCCAACGAACCTCAGCCTCTCCGCCGATCTGGTAGGGCTCCTCATCCGTCTGAGAGATACTTCGGTTTCTCTATGACAGTGGGAGTGAGGATTGCATCATAAGATGATGACCCAACTAGTTTCGAGCAGGCCATCAAGTGTAGGGACTCTGTAAGAATGGCTGGATGCTTAGTGATCTGAGATGGAATCCTTATAAACCAACAAAGTGTGGACTTTGGTTGCTATATCTGAAGGGTTAAATCCCCATCAGGAGCAAGTATATCTTGAGAAGATTACTTGGTGTACATGGAAAAGTTGCGACTTTCAAAGCTGGACTTGTTAAAGGTTTTTCGTCATCAACCAGGCGTGGATAGTGATGAAAGCTTTTCTAAGTAGCTATGCTTAAGTCCATCCAGATCCTACTTGCCACGGCTACATACCATGACTACGATATCTGGCGGTTGGGTGTCATGACTGCTTTTTTAGATGAGAACGTCTATAAGTACACAGCCAGAGGGCTTCGTAGACAGTGGGAGTAGTGGAAACACGTGCAAGATGTTTTATGTGATGAAGCAGGCATCACGGAGTTGGAACATCTGTTTTGATGAGTTAGTCAAACAATTTGACATCATCAAAATGGTAGATGAACCTTGTATATACAAGAAGGTAGTAGGGAGTATGGTAGTGATCCTCGTAGAGTACGTGGATGACATACTCTTGATAAGGAAGGAGTTTCCTATGCTACGCTCGGTCAATCTCCGCTTATCACAAGGATTCTCCATATAGGATCAAAGTGATACCTCCTAAATCCTGAGTTTTCATCTATGAGATAGATGTTATTGAGTGTTAGAATACTCACTAGATGTAGTGAGATGGTATCAATCGATCCTAGGGAGAATCACTGGAAGGGTTCCAGGGTGATAAAGACGACGGAATGTCAGTCACAGGCATTGTCTTTACCCTCAGTAAAGGGATGGTATGTTGGAAGAGTTCCAAGCTAGATACCGTGGCATACTAGACGATTAAGGCTGGATACATCGCTACTTAAGATGCTTACAAAGAGGCTGCCTGGGTGTATATTAATTCATGAGATGAACTCAGTTCCTCCCATTGTGTGACAATGGAGTTGCGGCTTATGCCAAGAAACGTCCGTCCCATCAGTGATCCAGACATATTCTAAGGAAGTATCACCTGATCATGGAGATGGTTGATCTCCAGGGTGATCGAGGTTAGGAGAGCAGACTCAGAGGATAACACGGCGGATCCACCCACAAAGGCCTTTTCCCAGAAAGAGACTTTTATAGGATGGTTGAGTATGAGATACTGCAACCACTGCTACAGATGGCCCTAGTGCAAGTGGGAGATTGTTAGTTATATGTATGCCCTAGAGGCCATTACTGTACATAAGATGTATATTGTAGTGGATGCTAGGACATATATAGGGAGGACTTTCTTGCTCGACATGATAGTATGCTATTTGGTTACTCTTTACCTTAACGTGTACACTGATTATCTCTCTGTTACATGTTGGTAAAGCCCTTAGGATGTGCACTTGACTACCTGGACTATGATGCAGATAATACTAGTGGGGACATGGTAGTCCATAAGTACATCCTTCAAGGTCCCTAATCGTGGGTGTATCGAGACGGGGCATCGATATACCAGAGTAGACTAGCGTATACCTTCTCGACACATACAGATGGGCGATGGATGATCCCATATCCATTGGTGTTTGACATCAGAGATGATATACGGGTGCTCAGTGGAGACTGGGTATACTGGATGGACTCGCCAAGAACTCCCAGATGGTATTATACCTCACGTCAGATGGCAGTTCTCTGGTGACACTGGTACAGGTTAGTCTGTAGACCCAAGATCGTCATAGAGTCTTGTGTGATTCCCACTGTGCTTTGATTTCCACCTTACCACGTCCAAGAGAGCGTGTAAAACGGTAGTTTTTGGGTACAGTCCCGAATCACATGGAGGCAATGAGCGATAGGAGTGGATTCGTCTCTCCCGGTATAGGGAGTTGATGTTGCGCTGTGTTCGATTGGCTATAACCGGAAATCCCTGGCCAGGGTTGCTGAGATTTACTGGTAAGTGTTACCAGTAGTTTCTCGAACTGTAATAGACCTCATATCGACACGACTTATCGAGCTACTGGGGTCTGACGTTTACCACACCTAGGCAAGATATGCGACATATCAGACGAACAGACCGGACTGTACGGTAAGTGTTACTGGTTGGATTCACAGGAGTGTGAGCGGGCTTGCTCGTCGAACTTCTGATCGCTCAATACCCGGGTGGCCGTTATGTTTAGCAGACCGCTTGCGTCTTGTGAGTGCTTGATATGATCATCATCTGCTGCCGGCGTATTGACGAGTCTTTAGAGTCCTACACAGAGGTTTCCTGGCTCAAGCGAAACGAAATAGGAGCGCATATGAGATATGTGCGGGACCGAGAATAATGCGTGTATGTGATACCGTATTTTATTCTCGCGATGATTGTATCGATTGGTTGTATGCGATATAACCTAGTTATCGAATCAAGGATTGATTCGATAAGTCGATACATTGGATATTAGTCGGTTATATGCGATATGACCGGATCGTTAAATCAAGTGTTGATTTAATGATTTAATGTATAATTATATATTTGATATATTACTTTACATTAACTAATATTGGTTCACTTAAGATTATTTTCTCACTTGAATGTGCACATTGTATATATGATATAGTTTTGTGCACTAGATTGTATCATGTTTGATGATACATGCAAACTTGGGTGTGTATGCTTTAAACCATGGTTTAGGTTAATGGTTAAGGTTTATATTTAACTTATTTATTCATTTATTTATTCATTTGAGAAAGAAATAAAATGGTGGCTAACTTTGGATTTTCTTTGAAGCTTCATGAAGCTTTGAATAGTTTGACCATTTTGTTTCTTTCCTTAACCCTAACCATTCACTTAAACCATAGTTTATTCTCTACACTTGTTAACTCACCCATGGTTTCTAAATGATATATATCACTTCATTTTATTTATGAAAACAATTCATTCTTATTCTTTCTTCTTCTTCTTCTTTAAGAAGAAAGAAAACTTTTTCTTGAAAATGTCTAAGTGATGATTCCAAGTGAGAAATCCAATTCTAAAATGAACCCACTTCCTATTTGTTCATCCTCTACCACTTGCCATGTAGTATAGGGTGTTTTCTTCACAAGTTTCATGACTTGGTGAAGTTGGAGCTTGATCTTGAGTTACCTCGACGTAGATCATCTTCGGCCTCGAAGTCGACGTCCTAGCCCGATCATTTCTTCGACGAAACCATCGTTAGAGTCCAGGATCCGATGATCGCAGCGGAGGGACATCATCACGGAGCTATGGAAGTGGAGGACCGGATCTACAAAGGTTGTATTTCACTTTCCTTTAGCAATAAAGTCGTTTACTTGCTTGCATCGCCTTACCTCTAGTTAACGATCTATATTAAGGTTCTTTGGCACACATAAATTTTTGAAATAGACATGTTTGATCACTTGTGGAACCTCATGGGTGTGCCAAGGAACCCTACAGATTCCTCCTCCTCCTCGAATCGGGTGTATGATATCGCTCAAGAGCCGAGAAAACTCATGGTGGACATATCTCACATCATATCATAAAAATACCGTACTTTTTATCTTTTGAAATAAAATGAGTTTATAAAATCTTGCGGTTTCTGCAAATCCATAAAGCTCATGGAAAATCCGAAATCCAACAATGAAGAGTCAATAATAGTGAATACCGGGCTCCGGCAATCCGGACTGGCCCTAAAATATTGCATGATAAATGAATATATAAATATGCATGGTTATCTAATAAAGAATGCAATATCTAAACTAGCACTGTAATGATATATCGGAACTATCAACTAGCAAGCGATATCAATGAAGTAATATTTCCAAAGTGTCCGTGTCATGGCAATTACCGATGATGATGTGTGTGAGCCGGCAAGCAAGTAATTATGAACATACGCATCATCGGTAATGGTGCTAATGTCCTGAAGCATGGGCTCATAATAAACAAGAATCACAAGTATAAGCATGCAACGCGATAATAACAACATGAATCTATGGATAATGAATAGTAAATGCAACAAATAAAAATATACGTTTCTAAATACGAGTCATACAATTTTGGCATTTGAAATGACACGAATCATGGTGTTTAGAAAATCGGGCTACGGTGTTTTTAAGAAAAGGTACGTCCTTTGAAATATCCGTAGTATCGCTTGGTCTGTCTTTAAAATACTCACGATTCGTTAGTTTTGGAAATAAGTATGACTCGACCCCAGTCTAACATCTACTAAGTAACTACAGGACAAAGCTAAGAGACTAATCAAACGGTTAGGAGAACCACCTAAGTCTGAGTCGATATATGTATATAATAGTCGGTGACTCCGCCTCAATAGCGTCACATACGATAAAATATATAATACGACATTCTCGAATCATGAGTGCGGATATATCATCATAATTATATCTCGTACGGTAAATTCATCATACGGCATCCCAAAATCGGGCACGGGTCGCCTATCACATATACCTCAATATCCATATGGTATCATTATCATAATATCATGAACAGGGTACTGATCTAAGTCTAGTACATACCGATACCATCAACATATATCCACGTGTGTATAAAAACACATCGCCCATCAATCTGCTAATATAATATGTCGTATCTCATAACACGACCAAAATCACATCACCGATCTCACGGCATCATGCCCAATCACATCGACTCATCTCCAAGTATCATATACTATTCTCATCATCCATGTATACGTATATATATATATACATATTCACATACATATATGTATATATACATATCCCCATATACGCACAAGTACATCGATTGTATGTGTGTGTGCGTGCGTGTGTGCAAATCATTACTCGACTAAGAAACTAAGCTAAAGGCATTTTCCTACAATTACGCTAAAGCTAACCCAAAGTCACCTAAAGCATTTCTTGCTAAGTTATCATCGTATCACAATACACAATATCATATATATATATATATATATATATATATATATATATATATACTACACTACGAAACTGCGGGGGTGCTATACGCCATCCACCCGACTTCTCCCGTAGATGTATATCTACTCACCTGAAAGCCTCGGCTAATCTGATCCGATTCCAGCTCTGTCATTTCCACGCCACGTCCGACGCCTCTGCACCCGATCCTAGCAACGTACATAAGGAAATAAGAGAATAAATATAAATAGTCGCGGACACAACAATACAAGTCAACCATGCGCATTAACCCGACACGCGCACACTGGTGCACGAATACGCCGCGACAACGCCACAAACTACAACGAGGGTCACTATACGTGAAAATCCCCATACTTAAAACCCAAACGTACCTATCATGGTTTCACAACTCACTAAATATTGTATGAAATAAGTTGTAACTCATCAAAATCTCAAAATAAATCAAATCGATTTATTTCCAAGAACCTATTAATCCTCAATTAACCATTTTAGTACAAAACTTGATGTTTTACAATTCTAATGGCCACAATGATCATTAAATATCTTAATTAAGTCACACCAATACTAATTATATTTTAATCTCACATATTCTCATTCAACCCAAAACTCTAGTTTGCAAAAATACACAATTTGGACAATTTAGGAGCAACAGTTAGTAACTTAACAATCAAGATTAGATTTTACATGTCTTGATGTGTTAAGCTACATATTAAAACCATGAACAATTGATAAAAACCCTAACTTGATTTCAACACTTCACCTGAGATTTCAAACTTGAATTTAAAACCCTATTTAAACATCACAATAACTTAAATTGAAGGAATTAATCAACACATGACCATAGGGTTAAGATTTTATACCTAACAATTTATAGATCCCACTTGCAAACTAGCCTTCCAAACTTACTTCTTTTCACCAAGATCCATACTAGAGTATCCAAGGAAAAATGGGTAAGGATTAAAAATGGAAATTAGTGAGGTTTTATTTGATTTTTCATGGAATTTTTTGTGGATTTTTGGAGAAGAGATGAGATGAGGAAATGAGAGGGGAGGGGGCTGCAGCAATTCGGCAGTGAGAGGGAGAGAAGAGGTGTGTGGGTGTGTGGGTAATAGTCCAAGTCAAATTCTCCTCATTCCTTAATATATTAAGCCTATGCCTTCATCTTTTTTCTTCTCACTTTCTTTTCTTTTCTTTTTTTTGAGTTGAAGAAGAAAAGTTGTAGGAGAGAGGGGAGGGGGGCTGGTTTCAGCCACAATAAATGGGAGAGATAAAAGTGAGTGGGGTGTGTGTTGTGGCCAAATCAAAGAAAGCCCATACCTCATTAACCTTAAACCATTTTCTTTTTCCCAAATTAAGCATTTTCTTTTATATCTTCTCTAAAACCCTCATAACAATTCCATTTCATTTCAAACACAATATGTTACATTTTAGTTTAATGTGTCATGGTTCACTAAAGCATAATTAATCCATTCCAATTTGTAATTATCACTAATTAAATGTATTAGTAAAAGCTTAAAATAATATTAAAAATAATTAATTACGGAAAATATTTAAATAAACTAGAAATTTACAAGCAACCAATTAAATACCAAATACTAGCAATTACATAGCTAGAATAGGTATATTTAATTCTATGTTGAAAATAATTAATTATTGGTTTTTACGGAAAACACCGGTTATTTTACCGATTATCCAAAATTTCACCTAAACGATTTTCAAAACGTTACAATCTTCCCCCTTAAAGAAATTCGGTCCCCGAATTTAAATTAAAACTCCCCTAAATACTAAAACATTTCAGCAAAACGATCAAGTCGTTGGGGCTCCGAAATCATCAATACTTAAAACACATCTCAGCACAATGCATGCGCATGAAAACGAGTATATAACTCAAAATCAAAACTCCGTCAAGCATCACGCAATCATCGGAATCATGGTGAAAATACCAATATCAAAGTCCAATACGAAAACCAACATGATATACTTAAAACTATTACATGCACATAGTACGCATCGTTGTAAACTCGTCAAAACATTTGAAAAGAAATGGATGCCAAATCTTTTTCAAGTCGTTGTGCGATGCGCGTATCACAGCACAAGTAGCGGACGTTTATTGTAGAAAATAACTATATATATACATATATATATCCTTTGTTTATCATACACGTCTCGCCTTTTTGAAAATAATTTAGAAGGGTCTCCTTTGTAACAAGTTTTGTGTCATCTCAGACACATAGGAAATACTGAGACTATAGCTCCTTTTTGGAAATCCCTTCGGTAACTATCGATGCATACAAAAACATATTCAGGTACTATCCTCCGACTAGTCCTGCTCAGTTACTGCCCCAAATAGTAAATATCATAAAATATACTGCTCCAAAGAAACCAATCCCAAAATGTATATAAGAATGCAACGTGCGTCTGGTGCGCACGGAATTCGAAATCAAACCCAAGGGTCATATATAAGCATAGAATAAAATCTCAGTGCAACGGGTGTGCACGAAAACATCTGTCAAGGGCAACGGGTGTGCCTGACAACAATATCAGGTGTATCTGATATGCACAAAGAATCCCGATTTAGTGCATCTGGTGTGCACCAAAATCGCATCATGCGCGCCAAGTATGCACAAAAATCCAAATCAAGTGCACAAGGTGCACGGAAACAAATATCGAATATCGCAATCGAAATTGACGGTATACCACATACATTAATCCAAATCAGGTATACCGTGGTATATAATCTCACGACCACGTGCATCGGCGTGCACAAAATCGAATCAAAGTACTAAAAGTGCATGAAAACTACACCGAAAGTACAAGTTAAATCACATGCATATCATAGGCATGACATCAAAATCAACATCTCGAATGACATCAAATCAAAGTCGAGTGCAACTGTGGTGCACAAAATCTCAATCATGCAAATAAATCGTCCAAAATACAGAAATCCAAAATGACGGACACATGATGTTCGAGTCACCAAATCCCAAATCGTAAACATTGTCTTCGATATGTCCCTCCTTCAAAATCGAGAAGGTTCCGGTGCATCCAAAGCTAGCACAGCAAGATGTCTACTTGCCTTCTGTTCATAATCTGGCGTCTTATGCCTTTAGGCTCTCGTCTCTCATCATGGATTGTTAGTTACATAGCTCCTAGGCTCAACGGCCCAATATGGAATGATGACGGAAATAGTCCTGCTGTGGCACATCCTCTAAAGATCTCTGGCCAACTATCATGGTCACTCATAACATGTCTCGTCGACGATGCCGAACTCTGGCCTACTGGGTGTGCGTAGTACGTATGATCCTGGGTCCAGGTCTCTTCGTTTAGTATTTCCAGAAAGATCTTGTCGGGGTCTCTCCCAATCTCGTTTCTGCTGAACTGTCCGGAAGTTATCACCCTTTACTAAATCTATTTCTTGTTCCGGAACGGCTGCATACTCATCATGACTCCTTTTGGAAGATATATCCATATTCAATGCCTCTGCATGCGTATCACATCTCTGATGTCAATGGAGTAGAACGTCATCTCGTCGAAATCTCGTATGAATCTCTTACTCCACTTTTCTCTAATGTCGACTGATTCGGACTCGTCTCTTCGTAACTGTATGAACTGCACTACAATCGGCTATACTCATATATGGAGTCTCCCAAGTAATGTATCCCATCACATGATATCCGGACGACGTCGAAACTTTCGATCGATCTGTCAAAGTCCCATAATTCCCCGAGAGCTCAACACTCATGCACAGTTTAATAATATCCAGTACATGCCACAGTACCTATAGACCGGTCGTAGAAGGGCAAACCCAAGTCTCATTAATGGCACCGCGGAACTGCCGCAAACCCTAACGTTCCAAAGCGTTCCCATGGTCATTATATCGAGTTAGGCTTTCATTCTTCTAGAGGGTCTACATAATTGCATGTTTTTCCGAATACCTTAAATTTGGAAAAATGGGTTTCTGACATTCGATCGTCTTCTATCGACTCTCTACGTACCTACGCGAAGTCTTCTCAAGCTGGAATCAATCAATCTGATGACCTCGCATCGGGGTATGCAACGAACCACATGTCCTAGTCATTCCTCTTTAGGTGACTAGCGATCTTCTATCATATCTCTAAGTACAACTCAAGCTACATTAGCTTCAAACATCTGGGGCGATATCTCATCAGTCGCAGCAACAACTGAATCATTCATCCGCACGCTGAACAATACCTCAATCATCAAGAATAATCGGTGCATTGACGATTACCACATTCTGGCTGGCCTCTAGCAGGGGCCCAATCCTCTGGTGCTGATTTACACGTTCGAGAAATTTTAGCAAAAGCAATCCATCAAACGTTCATGGTGCGAAAAATGCAATAAAACGTTTGATATTCGGTGTATGTTTTCGTGCACCATGTGCACTTGATTGAGATTCTTGCGCACACTTGGCGCACCTGATGCGATTTGTGCACACCAGATGCACTAAATCGGGGTTTGTGCAGATTAGATGCACCTGATATTGTGTCGTGCACGCCCGTTGCACTTGACAGATGTTTTTGGTGCACACCCGTTGCACTCAGTTTTGTTTCTGTGCGTATTCGTGACATCTGTATTTGGTTTCGATTTCAGTGCGCACCGGACGCACATGATATTTTTATGATGTATGCAATCGTGTCACCGGAATTACGTCCTGGTCAGCCATCGTTCAAGACGAGCTCATGCTGACCGCAACTCTAGCCGCAACTCTCTTTGCCCGTGCAATCGTGTTAACAAAACCACCAACCGATATTGATGAGGATAGATCATATGAATGAATATAATACTGTGCAAGAAAATGTACATCCTAAGGCTTCTAAGCAGAGTAGCATATCGTAAGTATGCCATGGAACATACACATAATACGTCACTCTACTTAAGTCACTTACTCCATCAAGCAAGGTCAACCTATGCGGCGAAAGGTCGGGTCTAATACCCCCTTGACCAAGTCTAAGTTCCGTAAGGTCAAGCCTAGGTTCCAAATATATATAAACGCCCTAAACTCCGCATAGTCATATATAGACTCGAACCAAGGTTAAACCTAGCGCTCTGATACCAACTTTGTCATGACCCGAAATGGCACGTGACTGACACTTGAATCATATGAAGTTTATAGGACCCCATCTAATTCAAGTAAGCCAAAAATCCCAGAAATCTAAACCATTTGAAAAGAGAGAGAAGGAAAAGTTTAGTTTCAAAGCAAGTTTAACAAAATAAGCCGTAATATGAATTTTTAAAACGTCAAGTCCTTTCCAAAAATTTCGGCAAAGTTTCCTTTGTAAATACTGCCCCCAAACGGATACAAACAAGCATAATATAAAGGCATCCCCAAGCGGGAGCTAGCTCTTCGCCAAAAGGCGGTCACAACCACGCAAGCAATATAATATATAACGCCGAAGGGCGAGGATCATAACTCAGAAGAAAACTAATGGAAAACCATAATAATACAAGCGCGATTCAAAGGTCGAAAGAATATACACTGCTCTTCTAAGTCAATAAATAATACATGTCTGGTTGATGGTGTTTACTAGATACAACTGAATGTAAATAAAATACAAGGGTGGTCACAATGCGAATGAACCCACCTACCAAAGCAATCACCCGAAAAGAAGCAATGTGCCAGCAAAGCCGCCAAGGAGACCTGTACGGCAAAACCTGCAAGAAACTGTGGCACAACGGGGGTGAGTTGCCAACTCGTGAGTAGAAAACATCACCGAGCAGAAATCGCATGTATGACTCAATCGTAGGTCACACGATAATAATATCCTCAATAATATAACCCTGAACCATCTACACATAAATGTAATACCAAGTGCTCATGTCAGTGCCTCAGGTAGCAACGTATTATATATATGATGTATGAATGCATGAAAACAGAATACATCTAAATGAGAAAACTGTTTTCATAAATTAGTGAGATTTATGTATATAAAAATCAAGGTATCATCAATGAAATCAACATAAAATCCGTGTCAAGTATCGACACAAAACATATATCCAAATATCCAATATCTCGGGCTCCAGCTATCCGTACTGGCTCATATCATATGATCTCAATACCTCAAAATCTTAATATCTCGAGCTCCGGCTATCCTGACTAGCCCCTGGGCTCCGGCTATCCGGACTGGCCCAAATCATTATATCTCATGACTACGTCGATATCCTCCAGATATCCGCCGCGTCATAAATAACCAGTCGGTAGTGCTCTCCTGCCAGGCTCAACGCCAACATCTGCGACCATCTTGCCCCGGGTACCGCTCCGAGTCTACCATGCACCCACAGACGGTTCCTCCTCCTCCTCGAATCGGGTGTATGATATCGCTCAAAAGCCGAGAAAACTCATGGTGGACATATCTCATATCATATCACGAGAAAACCGCACTTTTTATCTTTTGAAATAAAATGAGTTTATAAAATCTTGCGGTTTCTCCAAATCCATAAAACTCATGGAAAATCCGAAATCCAACAATGAAGAGTCAATAATAGTGAATACCGAGCTCCGGCAATCCGGACTGGCCCTAAAATATTGCAGGACAAATGAATATATAAATATGCATGGTTATCTAATATAGAATGCAATATCTAAACTAGCACCGTAATGATATATCGAAACTATCAACTAGCAAGCGATATCAATAAAATAATATTTCTAAAGTGTCCGTGTCATGGCAATTACCGATGATGATGTGTGTGAGCCGGCAAGCAAGTGATTGTGAACATACGCATCATCGGTAATGGTGTTAGTGTCCTGATAGCATGGGCTCCTAATAAACAAGAATCACAAGTATAAGCATGCATTGCGATAATAACAACATGAATCTATGGACAATGAATAGTAAACGCAAAAAATATGAATATACGTTTCTAAATACGATTCATACAGTTTTGGCATTTGAAATGACACGAATCGTGGTGGTTAGAAAATAGGGTTATAGTGTTTTTAAGAAAAGGTACGTCCTTTGAAATATCCGTAGTATCTCTTGGCCTGTCTTTAAAATACTCATGATTCGTTAGTTTTGGAAATAACTATGACTCGAGCCCAGTCTAACATCTACTAAGTAACTATAGGACAAAGCTAAGAGACTAATCAAAGGGTTAGGAGAACCACCTAAGTCTGAATCGATATATGTATATAGTAGTCGGTGATTTCGCCTCAATAGCGTCACATACGATAAAATATATAATACGACATCCTCGAATCATGAGTGCGGATCTATCATCATAATTATATCTCGTACGGTAAATCCATCGTATGGCATCCCAAAATCGGGGTACGGGTCGACTATCACATATACCTCAATATCCACATGATATCATTATCATAATATCATAAACAGGGTACTGATCTAAGTCTAGTATATACCGATACCATCAATATATATTCGCGTGTGTATGAAAACACATCGCCCATCAATCCGCTAATATAATATGCCGTATCTCATAACACGACCCAAATCACATCATCGATCTCACGGCATCATGCCTTATCACATCGACCCATCTCCAAGTATCATATACTATCCTCATCATCCATGTATACGTATACATACATACATACATATATATACATACATACATACATACATACATACATACATACATACATATTCACATACATATATGTATATATATACATATCCCCATATACGCACAAGAACATCGATTGCATGCGTGCATGTGTGTGTGTGTGCAAATCATTACTCTAGGATTTCGCGACTAAAAACTAAGCTAAAGACATTTTCCTACAATTATGCTAAAGCTAACCTAAAGTCACCTAAAGCATTTATTGCTAAGTTATCCTTGTATCACAATACACAATATCATAAATATATATATATATATACGTAGACTACAATACGAAACTGCGGGGGTGCTATACGCCATCCACCCGACTTCCCCCGTAGATATATATCTACTCACCTGGACGCCTCGGCTAATTTGATCCGAATTCAGCTCTGTCATTTCCACGCCACGTCCGATGCCTCTGCACCCGCTCCTAGAAACGTACACAAGGAAATAAGAGAATAAAAATAAATAGTCACGGACATAACAATACAAGTCAACCATGCGCATTAACCCGACGCGCACACACTTGGTGCACGAAACGCGCCGCGACAACGCCACAAACTACAACGAGGGTCACTATACGTGAAAATCCCCATACTTAAAACCCAAACGTACCAATCGTGGTTCACAACTCACTAAATATTGTATGAAATAAGTTTTAACTCATCAAAACCTCAAAATAAATCAAATCGATTTATTTACTAAAACCTAGTAAGCTTCAATTATCCGTTTTAGTACAAAACTTGATATTTTACAATTCTAATGGCCACAATGATTATTAAATATCTTAATTAAGTCACACCAATACTAATTATATTTTAATCTCACATATTCTCATTAAACTCAAAACTCTAGTTTGCAAAAATACACAATTTGGACAATTTAGGAGCAACAATTAGTAACTTAACAATCTAGATTAGATTTTACATGTCTTGATGTGTTAAGCTACACATTAAAACCATGAACAATTGATAAAATCCCTAACTTGATTTCAACCCTTCACTTCAGATTTCAAACTTGAATTTAAAACCCTATTTAAACATCACAATAACTTAAATTGAAGGAATTAATAAACACATGACCATAGGGTTAAGATTTTATACCTAACAATTTGTAGACCCCACCTGCAAACTAGCCTCCCAAACTTGCTTCTTTTCACCAAGATCCATACTAGAGTACCCAAGGAACAATGGGTAAGGATTAAAAAAGGAAATTAGTGAGGTTTTATTTGATTTTTCATGGAATTTTTTATGGATTTTTGGAGAAGAGATGAGATGAGGAAAAGAGAGGGAAGGGGGCTGCAGCAATTCGGCAGTGAGAGGGAGAGGGGAGGTGTGTGAGTGTGTGGGTAAAAGTCCAAGTCAAACTCTCCCCATTCCTTAATATATTAAGCCCATGCCTTCATCTTTATTCTTCTCACTTTCTTTTCTTTTCTTTTCTTTTTTTGAGTTGAAGAAGAAAAGTTGAAGGAGAGGGGGGGGGATAGTTTCGGCCACAATAAATGGGAGAGAGAAAAGAGAGTCGGGTGTGTGTTGTGGCCAAATTATTGAAACCCATACCTCATTAACCTTAAACCATTTTCTTTTTCCCAAATTAAGCATTTTCTTTTATATTTTCTCTAGAACCCTCATAACAATTCCATTTCATTTCAAACACAATATATTACATTTTAGTTTAATGTGTCATGGTTCACTAAAGCATAATTAATCCATTCCAATTTGTAATTATCACTAATTAAATGTATTAGTGAAAGTTTAAAATAATATTAAAAATAATTAATTACGGAAAATATTTAAATAAACTAGAAATTTACAAGTGACCAATTAAATACCAAATACTAGCAATTATATAGCTAGAATATGTATATTTAATTCTATATTGAAAATAATTAAATCTTGGTTTTTACGGAAAACACCAGTTATTTTACCGATTATCCGAATTTTCACCTAAACGATTTTCAAAACGTTACAATAAAAGTCTCACGAGTCTCACCGTCTAGTCCAATATACAAGGGTGGATGGAGTATACTAGATACAAATAATAGTACAAGATGGAACAAAAGTATCCTCGCAACCCACCTATGAGCAAAGCTGCAAATCGAAGCATTGAAGCAAAAAGAAGTACGCCCACCGCTACTGTGCTGATGGGTCGAACCTGCAAGATACCGTGGCACAATGGGGGTGAGTTGCAAACTCGTGAGTAGTAAGTAATATCTAATAAGGCTATCGTAAGCATGCATGCAAATGCGTCTCAACCTACACATATCAATATGATACGATGTACTAACATGAATGCAACATGAATGCATAATCAAACACGAAACCTGAACAAGTCTGGTATGAGAAAATCTTTGTTCTTATCTTAGAAAAACCTCTATGCAATAAACTGAAGTATCATCAATGAAATCAACAGAAAATCCGTTTCAAGATCCGACACAATATATATATATATATATATATATATATATATATATATATATATATATATATATATATATATATATATATATCCCAATATCTTAATGTCTCAATATCTCAATATCTCAATATCTCGAGCTCCGTCTGTCCGTATCGACCTATATCATCAAATCTCACGACTACGTCGGTATCCTCCGGATACCCGCCGCGTCAAACACAACCGGTCGGTAGTGCTCTCCTGCCGGGCTCAACGCCGTCTATGCGATCTTCTTGTCCTGAGGTACAGCACCGGGTCTACCATGTACCTGCAGACGGTGCATCCCCCTCCTCGAATCGGGTATATGAAACAACTCAAGAACCGAGAAAATACATGGCGGACGCCACACATATCATATCACTAGAAAACCACAAATTTCTATTTTTAAAATGATAATAGGTTAATAAAATTCTTGCGGTTTTCCCCAAAATCCAGAAATCCCATCAATACTGAAATCCTCGAGAAGAATCGCAATATGTAAACATGTCGGTGATGATAGATGTCTATGATACGATAGTATATACCATACGAAGTACGGCCAGAAGCTATGCATGAATCATGATGCAATGATGTATACATATATGACTAATAATCCTTCGTATCCATCCTGATGAAATGAATATACAAGTACGAGTCTACAGATCATATATGATGCAAATACACAGATACCGATTCTAAGCAAGTTCTATAGTGTTCGTGACAAAGCAATTACCAAAAGCGTATGTGTTCGCATGAATAGTGCACATGCGTCACGAATCAATGGTAATGGTGCAAGTTTCCTATGAGATAATATCATATATATCTATGATGATGCAATACAATGAGATGAATGACTAGAAGACTATGCATATAAATACAAGCGCTACTAGTAATTCTGACTATCGGGCGCCTCGCGCCATCCAGACGATCCCCCATAGATGTGTACATCTACTCACCGGGACGCCTCGACTAATATGATCCAATCTTAGCCTTGTCTTTCCGCGCCACATCCGACGTTTCTGCACCCGATCCTAGGATCGCACACAAGTAAATAAGATGATATATATGTGAATAATCACGGAAACAAACGATACAAGACAACGAACGCGCGCTAACTAGACGCGTATGCACTTGGTGCACAAAACGCGCTCGCGATAATGCCACAAACCACAACTAGGGTCACTATACGTGGCAACTACCAAGCCAAGAACCCAATCACGCATTCACAACACATTAAATATTTTAGGGAATAGGTAGTAAATCATCAAAACCTCAAACTTAATTAAAATCGATTTATTCCAAAAACCTAGTAAGCATCACTTAACCATTTTAGTGCAAATCTAGATGTTTTAACAAATCTAGTGGCCACGATGTTCAGTTAATAACTTAATTAAGCCACACAAAGCTTAACTAAATTTTAATCTAACATATGCACACACTAATCATGAAATTAGTTTTGCAAGAATATTTAATTATGACAAATTAAAAGTAACCATAAACAAGTTAACAACTAGTTTAGATTTTTCAAGTCTTAATATATTAATATACACTTAACTAACTTGATTATTTGATAAAAAACCCTAACTTTTAATTCAAACCCTTCTCTTGAAAACTCAAATCCTACAATAAAACTATATTTAACACCTAAATAAACTAGATTGAAGTAATTAACCAACAAGTAACCATTGGGTTAAGATTATACCTCAACAATCATGAGATCTAGCTTGCAACTTATCCTCCCAAAATTGCTCTCTTACTCCTTGATCCAAGCTAGTTTGAACAAAGAATAATGGGTAAAGGTTAAATGAAGAATTAGTGAAGTTTTTGTATGGATTTTTGATGCATTTCATGAAGATTTTGAAGAGAAATGAGGTGGGGAAAATGGGGGAGGCTGCTGCCATGGGGCTCGGCCATGAGGGGAAGGGAGAGGTGAGTGTGTGAGTGTATAATGCCAAATCAAGAAAATCCCATACCTCAATTAGTAAACATCATGCCTCTTTATCTCATCATTTTCCATTTTATTTATTTTGCTTTCTTTAAGTTTCTAGAACCATGGAGAACCAAAAAGAAAATAGAATATGTTACAACTAGCTATTTAGTTGACATGGTGCACTAATATGTACTTAACCCATCTCATTTGTAATTAACACTAATTAAATGTATAAGTGAAATCTTAAAACAATATTTAAAAATAATTAATTTAAGAAAAATATTAAAGAAAACTAGCAATTTGTTAGTGACTAATTGTCATGACCCGAAAAGTGCGGAACATGACCGGCACTTAAACTACGAAACGTCTCGAGGCGTACGTAATCTAAGTAAGCCAAAACCCAGAAATCCAAACCAAGTAAAGCAGTAGAGTGAAGGAAAAACCAATTTTTAAAGCAAGAAGTTTAACAACATAAACCGAAATATGTATTTTTTTAAATCTCTGTTCTTTTCTGAAAATTTCGGCAGGGTTTCCTTTGTAAATACTGACCCCAAACGGGTACAAAACCTGATAAAGCATATATAATGAATAAAGGTATCCCCAAGCAGGAGCTAGCTCTTCGTCAATCGACGGACAAAACCACACAATGCAGTATAATATACAACGCCGAAAGGCGAGGATCAAACTCAGGATAAAAAAACCAACATCATCAAGAAACCCAGAGGAAAACCATAATAATACATCGCGTGACTCTTAGGTCGAAAGAATATACACAGGTCATCTATCTTTATCAAATATACAAGTCTGGTTGATGGAGTTTTACTAGATACTACTGAAATAACAAATATACAATAGTGGTCCTGATGCAAAAGATCCCAACTACCAAAGCAATCACCTGGAAGGAACAGTGTGCCAGCAAAGCCGCAACGAAACCTGTACGGCAAAACCTGCAAGGAACTATGGCACAACGGGGGTGAGTTGCCAACTCGTGAGTAGAAAACATCTACGAGTAGAAATCGCATGCATGATGCTATCCTAGATCATATCAAGTAATATCCTCAAATAAATATCCTGGTCCATCTATGTATAAGTGTAATACTACATGCTCGTATTAATACCTCAGATAGCAACATATTAGATATATGATGTATGAATGCATTACAAATGAAACAGAATATATCATGAATGAGACAACTGTTTTCTTTATTTAATGAGATTTCTGTATGTATATAAATCGAGTATCATCAATGAAATCAACAGAGAAATCAGTGTCAAGTATTGACACAAAACATGAATCTCAATATCTCAATATCTCAGGCTCCAGCTATCCGGACTGGCCTGTATCATCAAATCTCAATATCTTAGTGTCTCAAATCTCAATATCTCAATATCTTGGGCTCCGTCAGTCCAGATCGGCCCATATCATCAATCACATGACCACGAATGGTATCCTCCGGATATTCGCCGCGCCAGGTAAAATCACCGGTAGGCAGTCTGTCCATGTCGGGCTCATCGTCTACAACTCGAGCTTCTTGCCCCGGGGTACCTTACCGGTCCCACCATGTACCCGAGACGGTTCATCCAACTCCTCGAATCGGGTCTCGAAAATATCTCAGAACCGAGAAAACACCATGGTGGACAATACTCAACATATCAAGGAAAACCACATTTTCTCTTTAAAATAATTCATCAGTTTACAAAACTTTCACATGCGGTTTCCAAATCCAGAAAATAGCAAGAAGAATCCGAAATCATCAAGTCACCATGTCAATAACAATGAAAACCGGCATAAATCTCCATAATACTGCATAACCAATGAATATACGGATGCATCTGATATCATGCAATAATTAAACTAGCATATGAAAGATATAACATATAGCAACCATCAGTTAGCAAGCTATGTCAATGAAATAGTATTTTCTAAAGTGTACATGACATGGCAATTACCGATGATGATGTGTGTGAGCCGGCAAGCAGGTGTACATGGAACATACGCATTATCGGTAATGGTGCTGGTGTCCTGACAGCAAGGTTTCATGATAATTACAGATAACATATGTACAAGCATGTAATGCGATGAAACATCATGAATATATAGAAAGTAATGTACTAATAGCAACACTGAAAAATATACCTACCCAATATACGACTTATACAATTTGGTATTTAAAATACTCACGATTCTCCACTTTTGAAAATGAGTATGACTCGAGCCCAGTCAAAAGGGTAAGTGAATCCACCTAAGTCTGAGTCGATCTATATATATATCTAGTAGTCGGTGATCCCGCCTCAATAATATCACGTACGATACAATAAATAATATGACATTCTCGAGTTAAGAGTGCGAATCTATCCTCACAACTATATCTCGTACGGTAAATCTATCGTACGGCATCCCAAATCTAGGTACGGATCAAATATCACATTTATCTCATTATTCATCTGGTATCCACATCATCACATATTGTGAGCAGGGGTACTGATCTAAGTCGAGTACACTACTAATATCATCAACAATATCATGATATGGCTACCGATCTAAAGCCTCATACAATCCGATGTCATTAACACATATTATCATATAGAAGTATAAATCGCCCAAGCGATCCATTAGAAATATCATAACATATCTCATCTCATATCTCGATCATATGTCAACTATCATATATATATCATCATCCATATGGTATCGTCGTCCAACGATCCGCTATAACATCATGACATATCTCGGTCACATATTAAATATCTCACGGCATCATGCCCGATCATATCGACTCATTTCCAAGTATCATATAACATCCTCATCATCCAAGCATATGAATACCAATATAAATATGTCTCCAATACGCACAAGGAAGTAAATGTATGCGAGTATGCGTATGTGCGTGTTTGCAAATCTTTACTCTATGGTTTCGTGACTAAGAAATCGACTAAAGTCCTTTCTTCGATTCTCGCTAACACTAACCCCTAATCTCCTAAATCTTTTCTTGCTAAGGTTTATATCACACACTAACATATAAAAGTATATATATCACATCCCATCATTTCTCACAACTTTGCGGGGGTGCTATACGCCATCCACCCGACTTCCCCTGTAGATATAATCTACTCACCTTGATCTTCGCTCTCTGGAGTCGATGACGCCATGCTCATCCTTGTCGTCTCGAAGTCCACGTGAGGTACCTACCCATCATAATATATCGTATCGCATTAAAATCCAAATCAAAGTCAAAACGACACGGTAAAAGCCTATAGGTTCGAACCTACGGACTACGCCTTCAAAACCACCAAACAACTCTCGATATCATCGTACAAACGTCAAACCATCGAGTTAAAACCAAATTCCTAAAATCCAGAATTCAAAATATGCAAAACAAAACCCCGAATCAAAACAACAACACAAGGAAATGGTCCGAGATTTTACCTTAGGCCAAATTAGTCAATTTTGCATATGTAAAGGGTCTATTTTACTGGAGATGGAGCCGTAGGAGAAGCACGAAGGCAATTGCTCCAGATCTGGCCGCAAATTGCAGCCAGAAGGGATTTTTCTGCAGCCTGGGTAGAGGGTTAGGGGCTAGGGTTTCAGTGAAGGGTCCTAGGTTGCCTGCATGTATCTCAGTGTTTGCTAAATAATTTTTCAGGTCCCCGAGTGTTAGCAGATTTCCAATTACCATCATATTTTCATAGTTTTTCGATGTCGGGGTTTCTAAGTTCATATTCTGAGGTTTATTCTATGGTTTCAGTCCAAGATACAATCCCTATAGGGGTCACAAGGTCTCTGCTAACCTCAATTACACTTCATAATTCAAAATTTCTCAAAACCCCCATCTAGAAATTTCTAGGTTCACAAAACCACTCGATATCGATACTAAACATATATGGATGCCTAAAGAATTTAAATACTATTCTAAAGGTGCAGAAATTATCTCAATTGGTAACTCAAGAATTTCTTGAGTTGCCCAAAGTTCTCAAAATTCAATTTTTCTTGGTCCAATGTGCTTCCCTTGAGCTTGTGCATGCTTTTTGTGAAATGGAGATGGGGTTTTGGGTTTGTTTTGGGGGTGTTTTGAGTCTTGAAGTGGAGGAGGGAGATGGGGGCTGCCATGGGTGAAGAGGGAGAAGAAATGGTGAAGAGATGAAGAGAGAAACAATGAGCCATGCCTAAGTTTGACCCCTCACCCTCTCTCTCTCATGCCCATCCCTCTTAGCATCATGATACCTCTTTGACTTTTCTTTTTCTTTTCTTATCTTTATCTTTTGTTTTCTTTTCTTTTTCTAAAACAAAATCATGCAAGAGAAGGAAAAAGCCATGACAAAATGAAACAAGTGTCAAAATGTGACATGGTGCATGTTTTGCACAAAACAAGCTTAATGTGCGATTAGCGATATTTAATCGCGATTAGCACTAAATAGTGCAAAATAAATCATAGAATTTCATAATTCGCCTAAATCATATAAAACACCCTCATTTCCAAAATTTCTATAATTTTCCAAATATTTTCCACTTTATCGGTATTTAATTATACTGTATTATTAAAATATTCCTAATAATTATTATTTAAGTATAAAAATTCCCAAAAATAATATTTTATTTTTTTCTGAAATGTTACACTAATTAAATACCAAATACTAGCAATTACATAACTAAAATAGGTATAATTTAGTCTATGTGGAAAAATATTTATATCTTGGTTTTTACGGAAAACACAAGTTATATTACCGATTATCAGAAAATTCTCCTACACGATTTTTGAAAACGTTACAGTAAGTTTGCTGCCGCTTCATAGGTTGTACACGTCCCAAGCCAGTAGTATCCATCTTCCCATTCAGGTTGATTTGTCGAGTTCCTGGCACTTCCCAGATTCTTCTATAAAACTGGGTTTGTTGAACGGTTTGCTCGAACGGTACTCCTTTATACTCAAGAATTCCTTTAACCCCTTCATGAAATATCTCGGCATGCGGATGGACTGCAATCTGTCGAGGTTCGAATCAAGTCCATGCCAGATCTCTTTCTCCACTCTGGTCTCTTACCATTTGTAGAAGAGAATCGCCTTTTCACCTCTATATCTGAGAGGTACATGAAAAGTCACCAGCTCCCGTATGTTGAAGGTGCTGAGTGCATCGAGTTCTTTTTAGTGGTGTAGCGGAGCCATTGGAACATGCAGAGCTCGATCCGTTTCATCAGGAATCTTCACCCATGGGTGAGTAGAGAACACCGCATCGGCCTCTTCTTTCGAATCACTGCCAAAGACTGGAATGAGGGTTAATGAGCTTGATTTGTCGCTCTCCCTCAGAGGTTGGCCCACGAACACTATCTCTTTTTCTCCTTCAGAATCGCTTCCAAAGACTGGGATGGTGGCCGCTTGTACTTGTTTGTCCTTCGGTTTTCCACACTTCTCAGTATCTTCGAAATCCGACAAAAAGTACTTAGCATTCTCATATTTCTGTACATCATTCATCGAGAAAGGGTTGGGCTCTCCTATGATGGTGTGCTCTTGGCCATCCTTGAAATACTTTATACACTGATGTTGTGTAAAAAGAATAGTTTTATACTCGTGTAGCCAAGGTCTACCGAGTAAGGCTTTGTAACATGTCTTACCTTCAATGACATGGAAGTTGACATCCTTTACGAGCTGTCCGAAGCGAAGCATCGGCACCACGGGCCCAAGTTTTCGTGAATATTGCAAGTCGAACCCGAAGATGGTGATCTTTTCCCGGCCGAGATATCGAGCATCCAAAGATAGTTTCTTCAGCACTTTCACATTCAACAGGTTCACTGAGGAGCCATTGTCAATGAGTATCTTATTTATTTTCTTGTCTTCACAGTACCCAGCTATATAGAGGGGTCTGTTGTGCTTGAATGTTCCCAAAAGCAAATCTTCTTCACTGAAGGTAATATCGGCGGTATTGACCTCTACTAGCTCATTTTTCATCTGTTCCTGTCACGCCCCGCTTCCCGATATACGACGAAGGGGACGCGACTGGTCCGCTACGTATTTACTCAGAAGCAAATACGCTAAGCGTAACTAAGCAATATAAAAAGAAAATATACACAAGAGACAAGATATAATAAAAACAGCAACTTTATTTATTAATATTCTTTTGTACAATACATGAAAAGAAAATACAACTAAAATAAAAGCGATGCCTAAACAATGGCATGACAGAAATGAAAAGTACTGAATGGAAGTGTACAATTACTAGAGCTCAGGGTCTTCACTGTACTGATCCAAGTCTTCTGCAGTTGGCTCGATCTCTGACGGGTCCAAATCACCTGACGACGTTCAAAGAAGAAAGAAATAGAATGTCGTCAACGAACAGGTCGCTCGGTAAGTCCCAAAGATAAGAGAAAAGTAGAATAGACAGAATAAAAAGGTATCTTTTAAAGTTGTATTATATTGTTGTAATGTTGTGTTAACGCTGTTGTTTATAGCTTGGTACAGAAGGATGCCAGTGTATACGAGAGGGGTCTCTATATGCTAGAGACCAGGGCAAACGGAATGTATAAGGAACCGTTAAGCCACGGTACAACAGCAACGGAATATAGGTTATGTGTCTTAATCTTACCGTCTCATGCCACTTTTAACACCTTCCGTACCAATCTACCCCTTAAACCCCGTAGTGTTTTGATTGTATCGTTTGTCTTGTATTGTAACTGTATAGATTGTATAATTGGATGACTGACCGAAACCATGATATCAGTAAACGGATGTATCTGTAGAATTATGTATGTAACTGGAGAATCATGTAAACTGAATGATCATGTAATTGGAATGTATATCTATGGTTCGGTTCAGTCAAGTTATATAAATTGATAATTGGATTCATGGATTCATGTTAAATTGTAATATTGAAAATTGTAGATTTGTAGATTGTAGACTGTAGACTGTAGATTGTAGATTGTATTTGAATTATATTCAAGTCAGATTATACTGAGACTCAAACTGAGTCAGACAATTAGCAAAGTAAATTGAAGTCCTTATTGTTTTTATTAATTTGTCTACCTTAGATAGGAAAGCACCCACTTCTCCGGCTCCCTGAGGCTCAAGAGATTGGTTCCGCTTAAACCTATGTTTATTAAGGTCCTTAGGGTAATTTATAGAACTTGAGGGGGTTTTATATAAAAATACTTTTATATACTTTTCAAAATATACCCCAAGCATTTATTATTCGTCTTTAGAGTTGTAATGAATGTGGATTTTATATTGTGATATTTCTAGTGGAAATATCCTAATTTCAGAAATAAAGGTATTTATTTGTAATATTGATTTGTATGGAATTCATGGTATTTTGGTGTAAAATTGATTCTTATGATTTTTAGAAAAAAGGTGGAATATTTATATCATAACAAAATAGGTATTTTAATGATAAATATATATATATATATATTTATACAAAAATAATTTTTAATATATTTTTTATATTCTAAAAATCTCATTTTCTTAAGATGTCGTATTTTAAATTTTTCGAGACCGAATGCTCCTTGCGGAGGTCTGAATCTCGCACTACTAAGCCCGAGGTTGTGCGATAATCCGCACCATCCCGAGCGGGTTCCTCAAAATGGGTTGCAGCGGCGCTTTGCAAAGATTGTATAAATACTGAATCCTTTAGAAAACGGTTTTATGAAGTAAATGGTATTTATTTGTAAAGATGTCAATTTTTCATATTCTATGTTTTAGGGTCTCCTAAATCAACTAGACTATTCCTAACTGGTCCAAAACGACAAGTTGTGAGATACCTCAAATCGCCTCTTCACCGCCAATTGTGGCCAGGTAAGTACAAGTGAAGAAAGGAGGGATCCGCTCACGAATCACCATGAGACGGGCCTTTTCAAGTTACCTCTCACTTGCCTATCCTAGACACCACAAAGTCAGGTTTAGATAAACGACTGATGTCCACAATCTTATCCTATTTTCATAATAAGTGGTATTTATTTGTAAAGATATATCAATACTAAATCCTTTAGAAATGGCTTTATTTAGTAAAGGGTATTTAAATGAAATGTTTGTTTTCCTGTATTCTGAGTTCTCGAGGGTATCGTGTTAGGTTGTATATGCGTGTGTGAGGAGGCAGGTCGTTACCTCGTGATCTACTTTAAAGGTATAGCAAGTTTATAGAGTTAAATGTACAATTGAAACAATGTGGTATTTAAGTGAAAAATACGATAAATTGAAATAGCTATCATTTTATGTAATGAAACTTGATCAATTTGGTTGATTAGTGTTTAATAGTCAACATGAGAGTGTTTAAGCACCATTGTATTAACGAGAAGTGAAGTTTTATGAAAAAACCGAATCGGAAATCGGATTTGTTCCGATTCCGTTGGGTTTTGTAAATCCGTATTTTTAGATAGAAGAAATAGGTGAAATTGGGACTTATGGGTTTTAGGACACACAAGAGGGTGAGAGGGAAGTAGTGGAGTCACCGATGTGTTGCATCGTCGCCGGGAGTTCCTAGGACGATCGCCGGAAGTTCCGCTGGGAATTCATCAGAGCTTCGCCTCGAGCTCGTTTTCAAAGTGCACAAGATTCTTGGAAATTTTTGGAGAGTTGGCTCAGAATTTTGGGGTGAGAGAGTAGAGGGTAGGGTGGTATTTATAGGGTTAGGCTAGAGTTAGTGTAGTGAAGAGTTTAAATTTTAAAAAAATGTAAAAATATATTAAAATGTATTAAAAATTGTAGTAAATGAGGGTTTATGGATTCTCTGGAAATGGTCTAAACATTTAAAGTATACAGGAAGGTAGGGTAGATGAAGAGACACCTTTTTGGTGTTGACAACTCGGCCGACCGGCCAAGCGAGTCGGCCGGTCCGCCGGCCGAGTCAGGCCGAGTCGGGGTCTCGGGAGGTGGGGGGTCTCATGGGGTAGGCACTGGTACTTTCAGTTTTTCAGGTTCAGTTCAAAGTTTGGGAGTTATCTCAGGTGGACTGTCGGGCTTCTATAAAATTTAAAAGAAATAAATACAAAAAAAATAATGTGGAGCATGGGATTTGAACTCTGGTGGCTTGGTTTAGCAATGCAAGGTATTACCAATGAGCTACAAGCTCCTTCTTGTAATTAAATTGCTAATTAATTACTTAAGTCTTGTGCTCAGGCAATAAATACCCCTTTATGGATTTTTTTGAAATTTTTTTTGTAAAAACTTGTATAGGAAATTTAGGGTTGTTACAGTTCCTCTGCAAACTAGGCTTGGAGCTAATCAGGCTCCTCCAGTGCTTTGATAAAAGTCTCCCGAAGTTCTTTAAACAGGAGGAGAGTATTATATATACTCAAGTGTGTCGGCAATTTCTTTAGGTGTGCAAGAACGTTGTAATCTACTTTCATTTCTTAGGCGGGTGTTGTGAATTTACCCGCACGCGCAAACGTGTATATTTTGGAAATGGATATGATTTTAAGGAAATGGAATGCGCACGCGAGATCGTTCTCGTTTTAAAATTTATAAACCGCAAGTGCACGGCGCGTTGTAGCAAACCGGCAAGTATGGGTCGATCCGCAGGGAATTGTGTATCAGGTCTTGTTGTTTAAGGTTCAACAAATAACGAATTGGTTGGTTTGTCACAAAAAAATGAAAGAATACGAAAGCAAAGAAAAGCAAGAAAAGAAGCTAAGAAAGAAGTGGTTGTGACTTTGGCTCGGAAGGTCGAATCGCGACGATTCCTTCGACGCTCCCTTGATCATGAGTTGTCCGTCCTTACGTTGATCCCGGCATGAAGCATGACTTGTCAAGGCAGTTGCGAAGCACAAGTTATCAAATTTCGATATTCGCCGCAAAACACGAAACGAGTCCGTTTGTTCACTTCCGTTTGTATGTCAAAGCTTGGGGTATCAACACTAAACACAAGGGTTAGCAAGCATACCACAACATTAAAAACAAAAAGTAGTGAGTGAAAGCAAATGATTTCAGTGTTAAATGTGCGAAGTGTTTGTGATGGTATATGGTATATGAAACCAAGAGATTTGTCAAGTCACTTAATCACAAAATACCACATCCAAACTTAGCAAACTTAACACCAAATTGATTCTAACCTTAGGCTTGCAAGATGGAGTTTGTGGGGAGAATATGGCATGCAATGAGGTTACAAAGTAACCATGGAATCAACATACCATATCAACACATCCAAGTTACAATACTAAGTTTATAATCATATTAAAGCACATTAAACTTTAACAAGAAGAGGAGGAGGCAAATCCTTTCATCTCACTTCCTTACCATTACCACAACCAAAGATATTAGTTAAACATAATAAAAAGAAAAGCAAATAAGAACAAGAATAAGAAATAAAAGAAACAACAATATTATTAACACTTGAAGAAAAGGTACAAGATATTGATAACTTGTTTAACCTCCATAATTAAGCTCTTAAGAGAAAACTTCAAGAGGGAAGAAGAAGAAGAAACCAAGTGATAGTCCACTCACTCTCAAGCCTAAACCAAAAACAAAAGAAACTATCAAAATGTAAGCATCTATGTGAATATGAGAGAGAGCTTCCCTTGCTCACTTATCTGTCTTTTATAGGCACCAAAAAAAATTAAACAAGTAATAAAAATAAGGTGATGTGACTCCAAGGGAAGGACAGAAGAAATATGGGGACAAACAGGGCAAGGGGGACCGGCGAGCTCGGAATTTATAGGGGTGTGGCCGGCAAAAATTCGAGATTAGAGGCTCAGGTTGATGTGGTGGTCTTGTGTCTACTCTAACATCATCCTGGTGCTATTTGATTTGTCTAAAATAACCTGGTTTGCATTCAGAGATTTGGAGGGAACTTGGAGCAATACATCATATCAAAACTTTTAGCATTTATTACCCATGTCCCCCCATTTGTACAAGCCATCATTTGTGTGTACCATGGGCAGCCCCACCATGGTCCATGCCAAAGAGTTGTGTGTACACTTGTTTATTGCAAAAGAGCTCTTTGGATATCGGTCAGTTCTCTGTTCTGATTGCAGTGTCGGCTTCCAAACGCTATATCCGTGATATTGAGTGTGTTTTCAGTGTTTTATCATGAATACCTGTAATATGTAATTACTGAGTAGACACTGTTTAATAGCACCGATATATAACAAAATAAATACTGAATGAGCGGTATTAAAATGCAGTTTTATATGATAAACAAATACCCCCAAACTTATCTTTTGCTCGTCCTGAGAAAAACAAAAAATCCTAGCCTCACTTTCATAGGGAACGCGATTGCACTGAGCATGTGCAACAAACCGTTAACCTCTAGGTGTCCCTAGTAGGAGGAGTGTTGTCTCCTGAGGGTTTTCAGCAGAGTACACCCATAAAATCCAGTCAAGTTAGCGTTCCGCGGAAACTGTTGATTCTAATTTTAAGATTAGAGATCAAAACTAGAAGTTCTATCACCCTAATTTAGAAACATCAAACCCTATTTTTCATTTCTCATAATTTGTTTAACATAAGCTCATATGCGTCTTAACGTGATGGTGCGGATAGTGTCCATAAGTTTTAAGAACTTTGATTAGGGTCATCATGTCATAATTACAGACCAGGATAAACTTTTGAAGGATCACACGAGTTTGAAAGGAGTTTAATATTTTCTCAAGTTTTTGTTCACAAGTTAGGTTTCAAGTCAGAATCTATATTGCTTTTAACAGAGAACCTAAGTCTTATTTTTCACTCCTACCTTTTACCCGTTGTTTATTCATATACACCCTTCATTATCGTGCAAAACATCCTTATAAATATAAACTTTCATATCTCCGTAAAAAAAATTGTTTTATAAGAAAACTTGTGTCACGACCCGAAATGGCACGTGACTGGCACTTGAATCATATGAAGTCTCTATAGGACCCCATCTAATTCAAGTAAGCCAAGAAATCCCAGAAATTTAAACCATTTTAAGAAAGAAGTGAAAAAAACATGTTTTAAAGCAAGTGGTTTTAAATAACATAAGCCGAAAATGCATTTTTAAAATCTCAAGTCTTTTCTGAAATTTTTGGCAGAGTTTCCTTTATAAATACTGGCCCCAAAAAGGTACCACAAGCATAATATGAGTAAAGGCATCCCCAAGCGGGAGTTAGCTCTTCGTCAATTGACGGTCACAACCACGCAAGCAATATAATAAACAACGCCGAAGGGCGAGGATCAAAAACTCAAAAAAGAAACTCTAAACATCAAGAAAACCCATAATAATACAACGCGCGACTCTAAGGTCGAAATAATATACAAGTGGTCTCTAAGTCTGAATAAATACACAAGTTTGGTTGATGAAGTTTACTAGATACAACTGAATATAAATAAATGTACAATGGTGGTCACGATGCAAGTGAACCCACCTACCAAAGCAATTATCCGGAAAGAAAGCAGTGTGCCAGCAAAACCGCAACAAAACATGTACTACAAAACCTGTAAGAACTGTGGCACAACGGGGGTGAGTTGCCAACTCGTGAGTAGAAAACATCATAGAGCAGAAATCGCATGTATGACTCAATCCTAGGTCAATACAATCATAATTTATATCCTCAATGATAATATGGCCTGAAGCATAATATAAAGGTAAGGATAAATATCCATGCAAAAGTGTAATCCCATGTGCTCGTGTCAGTGCCCCAGGTAGCAATATATCGTAAATATGAAGTATGAATGCGGTAAAATGAAAACAGAAGATATCATGAATGAGAAAACTGTTTTCTTAATATAGTGAGATTTATGTATAAACATTTAAGTATCATCAATGAAATCATCAGAAAATCAGTGTCAAACATCGACACAAAATATATATCTCAATATCCCAATATCAAGTAAATCTCATATATCCAATATCCAATATCGAGCACATAGGCCCCGAGCACATAAGCCCCTCTCATATCGAGCACATAGGCCTCTCTCATCGAGCACATAGGCTCCGAGCACATAGGCCTCTCTCATCGAGCACATAGGCCCCGAGCATATAGGCCCCTCATATATAATGAATAAGTATATTTGCATATACCATTATGATGATATATGATGTCGGTGTATATATATAACAGCGTCCCATACTACTGATATATATATACGATGGGTATACATATATATATATCAGCGTCCCATACCACTGATATATATACGCAGGAGTAAAACAATCCAGAAAATATCATATGGAAACCATATCTCAATGCGAAATCCATGAATATAATATATATGAAACATGAAACAGTAGTATGAGAATATAAGGAAAAATTGCTATTTAACTGCAACAAGTTATAAAATATATCATGCGGTTCCTAAATTCTCTAAATCCATACAACATCATATAAAGGTGAACATGTAGCTATATCTTATATGTGTATATACATATCACTAATGGTACAATACCATATAGGTATATGGGTAACTAGCATGTAAGCATGTCAAGGCACATGTGTAAGCATGTAGATATACAGGTATGCTATATGTCATATGCACAATGGAATATGAATCAATAACATATAGGAACTATCAGCTAGCAAACTATGTCAATGAAATAGTATTCTCTAAGTGTACGTGACATAGCAATTACCGATGAAGATGTGTGTGAGCCGGCAAGCGAGTGTACATGGAGCCTATGCGTCATCGGTAATGGTGCTGGTGTCCTAACAACAGGTTTCATCATTTCTAACGAAAATACATATAAGCATGTAATGCAATGCAAGCGGCAGAATAAATGGTAAATGAATAATAATGCAGCAATAAAGAAATATACATTCCTATATACGAGTCATACAGTTTTTGGTATCTGAAATCGCACGAATCGTGGTGTTTAGAAAATAGGGCTACGATGTTTTTATGAAAAAATACATCCTTTGAAATATCCGTAGTATCCCTTGGCCTGTCTTTAAAATACTCACGATTCGTTAGTTTTTGAAATAGGTATGACTCGAGTCTAGTCTAACATCTACAAGTAAACTACAGGACTAAACTAACAGACTAATCGAAAAGATAAGGAAACCACCTAAATCTTAGTCGATACATATAAATATAATAGTCGATGATCCCGCCTCAATAGTATCACATACGATACAATATATAACATGACATACTTGAGTCAGGAGTGCGGATCTATCATCAATAAAAAGCTCGTACGGTAAATCCATCGTACGGCATCCCAATCTGGGTACGGGTCGAACATCATATTTATCTCATCAATTATCTGATATCCTTATCATCATATCACATGAACTGGAGGTACTGATCTAAGTCTAGTACAAACTGATACCATCTTCATATATATGTGTATGAAAATACACGCCTAAAGGCCCGCTAAAATCTCATGTCGTATCTCATAAAACGAATCAAAACATATCACCGATCTCGTGGCATCATGCCTAATCTCATCGACTTATCTCTAAATATCATCCACTATCCTCATTATCCATGTATATATATATATGCCTAGTTCCATACCTGTGTGTGTGTGTATACGTATCCCCATATATGCAAAGTAATAATAATAATGCATGCAAGGGTGTGTGTGTGCGTGTGTGCAAACCTATTCTATGGTTCGCGACTAAGAAATCAACCACGACACTATCTTCCAAATATACCAACATTTATCCTATGATCTTCTAAGATCCTACTTGTTAATCATCCAAATTCACAACACATATGTAAATGTATAATATAACATAAGCTACACTACGAACTGCGGGGGTGCTATACGCCATCCACCCGACTTCCCCCATAGATATATATCTACTCACTTGATCTTCGTTTGCTGATGCCGACATCGCCACGCGCTTACTTGTCGTATCGAAGTCCTCTTGGGGATACCTACACATTATAACGTATCGTATCGCATTAAAACCCAATTCAAAACCAAAACGACACGCTAAAAGCCTATAGGTTAGAACCTATGGACTATGCCTTCAAAACCACCAATTAACACTCGATATAGACATACAAACGTCAAGTGACCGAATATAATACCAAATACCAAAACTTGAATTCATAAACATTAAAGAATTCAAAGCAGCAACCCAATAAAATGGTCCCGAATTTTAGTTTAGGTGAAAACAGATGCACAAACAATACTGGGGTCATGTATAGGGGTCTTATAAACTACAGAAACAACCTGGGCACCCAACTCACCAATGTGGCCGGCCCTTACCCCCTAAAATCCGGCGAGCTCTATTCTGGTATGGAGTTGGGATCTCTTCTGGTCAGGGTGGTCTCATATTGGTCCAAATAAGTCTTTGGTATTGTTTGCTTAACTCAAAAATACTCCAGATCGCTCCAGATTTCCCTGCACCCTCACATTACACACAAAACCGACATGGACAGTTTCTGTTTTCTGTTTCAGCTTTGGTATTTATGTTTGGTCCAGGTATTTAGCACTAGGGGGTTTAAGGTCATCACTAAAGCCCAATTACACTAACACAACTCAAATTAAACCCTAACCCTCTCTCAGAATTCCCAAGGTTCACTAAACTTCACCAAATCGGTTTTAAACTACACTAGAGGCTAAAGGAATGCAAATACTACACAATTTGTGAAAGGATTACCTCATTTGGCAACTCAAGAATCTTCTTGAGTTGCCCAAGTGCCCAAAATGCAAACTTTCTTGGTTCAATGTGTAGCTAGAGGGCTTGTGCGCATTTTTAATGAAGTGGGGATGGAGTTTTAAAGTGTTTTTGGTGATGAAGTGGGGTGTTTGAGGAAGGAGGAGGTCGAGGGCAGTAGCAGCCATCGAGGAAAATAGAGGAGGGAATGATGAAGATGGTGAGATGAGAGAATGACCAAGTCAAAGTTAACCCCTCACCTCTCTCTCATACCCATGCTTTATTGTTTATTCCTATTTCTATTCTTTTCTTTTCTCTTCTCACTCAAACAAAACCATGAGAGAAAATATAAGGAAAAGACATGATAAAACGTAACACAAGTTTAAAAATGATATGGTGCATGTCATGTGCACAAAACCGGATTAAAACACGATTAGCGATATTTAATCGCGATTAGGATAAAAATGGAATATAATTAATCATAAAAATTCATAATTTGCTTAATTCATTCAAAACACCCTCATTTCGGTAATTTCTATAATTTTCCAGATTTTCCCCAATTTATCGGTATTTAATTATACCGCACTATTAAAATATTCATAATATTTATTATTTAATTATAAAAATTCCCAAAAATAATATTTTATTTTTCTAAAATGTTACTACTTGTCTCCACCAAGATTATTCTCCCACAAAGAACCGTGAGGATTTTTAACTCGGAGAGAACACTTGCTTAGCTTATTTTATTTGGCAATTGGAAATTTAGCGAGTTTTGGATCAATGACTCCCAAACCAGATGGTTTTAGGGTATTAGGTGTGGAGACACCCCAAGAAATTAATTACCCAAGTTACCAAGGCCACAAAACAAAAGACTCGTTTTATTTTAAAATATTCCGAACTCAGTGAAAACGGAGATATAGCCAGCTTTTTCTTTTAAATCCGAAGACGTTACATGTGGATAAGGTGTGTAATTACTCCAACAAGATTTCAGATGGGTTATTTTTCAGACTAATACCTTCTGTTAAAACCTCAATAGTATCCTTCATATTCACCTTACTTTATGAACTATTCTTGATATTACTTAACTCAGAATAAACCTGCTTGATCCTAACGATGTTTATCAATTTTTAAAAGTTTTTCAGACTTATCAGACATTTATCAAATTCTTAAAACATATATGACACATGTAAAGTGTTATAAAAGACATATATCAGTTATGGTTAAACAAAAAAGAGGGTTATTTTTCGGGTTGTCAGTCTCATAAAAAGGATTTAGTTATTTCAACTTATCAACCGAACCATCAGACTTGGAATCAAAGTTCCCCCGCTAGCTAACATGACAAAGTTTTTATATTTTTGAAGAAATTTTTCAATTTTTATAAGTTTTTCAATATAATGCAATACAAAAGTAGATATGAAATGCGACTACATATAAAAGAAAAGAAAAATACATAATATAAGTGCTGAAATGCAGGAAATATGCACATGCAAACTATATGCAAATAAAAAATACAACCAAAACAGCTCCAACCCCAAACTGAATATGACGATGTCCTCATCGTCGCTTGGCTTTGCCCTTGGGTCTGCTGCTTCCACATGCTTCTTCTTGGTTTGCTAAGATCTGGCTGAGCTGTTCTTTTATTTCCTTATTCTGCCTGATCAAAGTCTTGATGCCGCAGACCTCCATCCTATGTAATTCATAGGGATTTGTCGGAACGTCCTCTCCCATGTAAATCTCTGAGGAAGTCTGTGGTGCCACATGCTCGATGGGGTCGGTGGATGACCAAATCTGCTGCTCACTCCTGGAGTCTGTGTAGCCTGGTGAGATCCTCTCTATCTCCACTGATATGGTGTCATACATCGTGAGGCAGGCAACGAAATCATTGTCCTCCATATAGTAGCGACAAATTTGGGTAACGAGGACGGGAAGTAAAGATTTGCGCGCGACGACACTTTCCTTGACTGTGGCAAATAGCATGCTTGCCATGCAAAATTGATAATCTTTGGTCATTAAACAATGAACCAAGTGCCCCACAATCGCTGGAAAAGATGAAACTTGAGCGATCCCCCTGACGTTACGATAAGCCCAGTGGCAAACCGTATAGACGTTTCTATAAATCTGCTGGGCATTTAGCCTAGCATCTCGTAACTCGCACCTGTCTCCCATAATTGTCTTATACTGGGCCAGCTCTAATGGTCTCAGAAAACCAGGTCGGATCGGGATGTTGGTGACATTGGATATTGTATCAGCTGAAAATACCTTCCGTCTACCCTGAAAGTGAAATCTAATGCGATCCAGGACTATCTCACCATTCCTAAGAGCGTCATAAAACTCATCTACCAAGTGTTCGCAAGCACATAACCCCTCTTCCCCATACAACAAAAATTCCCACCCCAACTGTCGGATAGCATCATGGAAATAGCTCCTGAACACCTCATGGGTGAATACATCGACAAAATTTCGCTCTAATTCGAAAGGGGCCATGATCTGTGGGTTGGTGAAATTTGCAGAAAATTTAAGCAGTGCAGGAAAAGGGGAAGAGAAAATCTTACAGCTCTGACAAAGCCAATCGACGATCGGGGACAACGAGACCGGCTCACCGGATTTTTCCACTCTATCGCCGGTCGGATTCTGAGGAGATGGGCTAGGGTTTTGGAAGAAGGTGGGAGGAAAGCAAAGAAAGGAGATGCTGCTGTTTGAGAACTCAGACTAAAAGGGGTCGGGTCAGGGATGTTATTACTATATAAAGGACATTTTACAAACCCCCCATAAAGAGAAAACCCTATTTATTACACTTTTACTCAAACAAGAAGTTAAATCAGCACTTTCCCCAAACCTCAGCACTCACCCCCTAACGAGCGAGATCTTATTTTAAAAAAACTACGAAAAACAAAGATTAATTACAGTATTCACATGCTAAATGACATTGTTAGTCCAGAAATTAATACCAGCCACAAAAAAATTTATCGATATAATGTAGGGGCCGGTAAAAGAATATGTATATAAAAAATAAAAAGAAAAAGAATATGTTAGTTGTTAGTGAAGGGCATGAGTGTGTGTGTGTGTGCAAGGATCAGAAGACGTTGAAAGTGAAAATGAAGTTTTGAAGAGGTCAACGAATTGTTGCCCGGATGAATTGAATGTTCAAAAAGCACATGTCGAGTTTCGGAGTCTATCTCATTTAAAAACTAGATTTCATCCGCAAAAAATTTGGAAAAAGAAAGGTTTATGGGATGTTCCCTAATTGATCCTGACTCAAACTCACCGAGGATATCAAGTTCATCAGGAAATAATTCTTCAAAACTCTGTACGAAAGACTGGTTTTCAAGGCTGTCTTCCTCTCTATAATTCTGCACAATCCTATACTCACTGCTATAGCTCACAATTCCCAAAGCACGTTCTTCTTCATCACATTCATATCTGGGTACGTTCATGTCATTTAAAAAAGTAGGTTCCCACCATAACGTTTCTTCCGAAACAATATCACTAGGAGATACAAAAATCGTGGGTTCTTGATCATGATCTCTTCTAACAATCTATCCAAACCATACCCGTCAAAATCACAAGTTTCCTCCTCTAAAATAGGAATGTAAAAATCAGTCGGTGGTTTTTCTTGTGTGTCCTGATAACACTTAGTCAATTCAATTGCATCGTTATCTGTGAAATCATCAAAATTCAATTGATCGTTTATCTTACTTGGGTGACTTCCTAGATGATAGATATTAACCGTCACATCCCGAAAGTACGGAACAAGACCGGCACTTAAAACTACGAACGTCTCGAGGCGTACGTAATCTAAGTAAACCGAAACCCCAGAAATCCAAACAAAGAAAAGTAGTAGAGTGAAGGAAAACCAATTTAAAACAAGTAGTTTCAATAGCATAAGCCGAATTATGCGGGTTTCTAAAAACATCAAAAATTTCCTGAAAATTTCGGCAGAGTCTCCTTTGTAAATACTGGCCCCCAAACGGGATACAACATGAATAGTATACGAAATCAAAAAAAGGCATCCCCAAGCGGGAGCTAGCTCTTCGTCAATCGACGGTCACAACCACACAAGCAATAATATACAACGCCAACGGCGAGGATCAAAACTCAAAAGGAAACTCAAACCACAAGAAAACCACAGAAAAATAACGCGCGACTCTAAGGTCGAAGGAATAACATCACTGGTCTCTATCTCAAAGTAAATACATGTTTGGTTGATGGAACTTCTAGATACAACTGAATAATAATATACAATGTATAATGATGGGTACGATACAAATAAACCCACCTACTAGCAAGTCACCCTAACGAAACTGTACCCGCAAAACCGTAAAGAAACCTGTACGGCGAAACCTGCAAGAAACTGGGGCACAACGGGGGTGAGTTGCCAACTCGTGAATAGAAAAACATCTATGAATAGAAATCGCATGTATGACGCAATCCTAGGTCATATGATCAATATATATAATCCTCAAATAAAACCAGCAGTCTATAACAATGACTAGGGTAAATGTCTAACCCGAGTATAATCTCATGGGCCCGTGTCAGTGTCTCAGGTAGCAATATATCATATGGATGATGTATGAATGCATGAAACAGAATGCATGTACTGAAGAAAACTGCTTTCATAAATTAGTGAGATTTATGTATTTTAAAATGAGGTATCATAATGAAATCAGTATAAAACAGTGCCTAGCATCGGCACAAAACGTAATCCCAATATCTCGATATCTCTGTATCACAGTCTCTGTACCTCAATATGTCGAAATCTCAATGTTTCAATCACAATATCTAGGGCGCCGTCAGTCCAGACCGGCCCCTACCATCCATCTCAAGACCACGACGGTATCCTCCGGATATCCGACGCGTCGGGTAATATCACCGGTCGGTAGTGCTCCCCTGCCAGGCTCAACGTCAACAACACGATCCTCTTGCCCCGGGGTACCGCACCGGGCCCACCATGTACCCGAAACGGTTCCTCCACTCCTCGAATCGGGTCTCGAAATCCATCAGCAAACTCATGGTGGACGACTCATACATCATGGGAAAACCGCACTTTTTATTTTAAAAGAGAGAAAAGGTTTATTTATGTTTTTGCGGTTTTCCTCCAAATCTAGAAAATCTCATGGAAATCCGAATCCAAAACCTCAATAACACGTAAAATAGTGAATATATGCATGAGAATCCATGAATGCGGCATAACAATGAATAACAGTATGCATGAAGTAGCAGGTAATAACTACAATGTCTAAACTAACATATAAGGCAAGTACGCTAATATCATGTCTAAACTATTAGCTAACAGGCTATGTCAAGCAATAATATTTTCTAAGGTGTACGTGACATGGCAATTACCGATGAACATGTGTGTGAGCCAGCAAGTAAGTGTACGTGGTACATACGCATCATCGGTAATGGTGCTGGTGTCCTAACAGCATGATATCAATAATGGAGTATGAAACATAATATAAGCATGCGATGCGAAGCGAACCACAATAATGAGCGGGAACTGAATACTAGACGCAACTATAACTAATCTGCATTAATCTAATATAAGTCCTACAAATGGTGCCTTTTGAAATAATACGAATCATGGGGTTTTGAAAATAGGGGCTACGGTGTTTTTATGAAAAGATACGTCTTTTGAAATATCCGTAGGATCCCTTGGGCTGTCTTTTAAAATACCCACGATTCGTTAGTTTTTGAAATAGGTAAGAATCGAATCTAATCTAACAACTAAACTAAACTAAAGGGCTAAGCTAACAAGCTGGACTACAGGTAAGCAAACCGCCTAACATCTGTGTCGATACATATACATACCTGTATATATATTAGTCGGTGATCCCGCCTCAATAATATCATATCCGATACCATATCTATAAGCAGGCATCCCAAGTCAAGAGTGCGGATCAATCATCAAAATATAGCTCGTACGTAAATCCGTCGTACGGCATCCCCAAATCTGGGTACGGGTTAATATCACATTCATCATACTATTCACCTGGTATCCTCTTTATCAAATATCATGATCGGGGTACTGATCTACGTCTAGTACAATACTGATACCGCCTAAGTATGCATGCACGTGTGTGAAACACTACGTCAAGGACCTGCTACAACATCATGTCGTATCTCAAATACGAACCCTGCTATATCACCGATCTCACGGCCTCAAATCAAATCTCATCGACTCATCATAAATCCCAAGTACTATCCTCATTATCCATGCATGCGTATATGAATGTACATATGCATAGTCCCATACCCACGCATATATACATATATACACATCCCAATCTACGCACAAGAAGGTAAAGTATGCAAGTCTGTGTGTGCGTATGTGGGTATAACAACTACTCTAGGGTTTCGCAACTAACCCCAAGGTACGCCATGAACACATAAACATAACATGAATGAACATTCTCGTATCACAAAACACCTATATAAACATATATATATGAGCTACACTACGGACTGCGGGGGTGCTATACGCCATCCACCCGACTTCTCCCCGTAGATATAAATCTACTCACCTGGTCCTCGCTCGCCGGTGCCGACGTCGCCACGCGCTTGCTTGTCGTCTCGAAGTCCACATGGGGTACCTACATATCATAACGCACCGTGTCGTATTAAAATCCGACTCATGACCCAAAAACGACACGTGAATCCCACATAGGTCAAAACCTATGGTTGCTTTCACAAATCAACCCAAAAACCCTCGACGTCGGCGTACAAACGCCAAACCATCGAGAAAAACCCAAATACACTCATTTTCACATTCACGAACACTAATTTTAATATAAAATAGGTTAAAACTCACAAAAACCCTAATTTCACTTAAAAAGTCATTTTTCCGAAAATCTAGCAAGCACAATTCGCCGTTTTTGTACAAAACATGATATTTTAACAATTCTAGTGACCAAGATGATAACTTAATATCTTAATTATGTCATAGAAACCATTACGTAAATTTTAAACCCACAATTTAATTCGATTTCAAAAACCTAGTTTGCAATATTAACCAATTTTAACAATTTTATAGCAAAAATGAACAAACTACAATCTAGCTTGGATTTTCATGAACTAAAGCATTAAACCACTCAATATAATATTTATAATGACATGAAACCTAAATTTGAATTTTATCTCATAAGAATATAATTATTTAAAAAACCTAGTTTACCAATTATATAATTATCACTTTTAAATCAACAAATATGCAAACTAGCAACTTAAATTGGATTTAGCATAACATTAATATGTCAATTATATCACATAAACTAAATCTCACAACACAAAATACCAATTTTAAATCAAACCCCTCTCTTGAATTTTAAATCATGCACCTAGAACTAATTAAAAACCTAATTAAACAATTAATTAAGCTAACCTAAGCAATTAACAACACATTAAGCAAAAAGGTTAGAATTTATACCCAAATAATTTGAAGCTCCCACAAGCACACTTAGCCTCCCAAATTGAAATCTAAATCCCTAGATCCATGCTATGGTAGCCAAGGGAAAATGGGTAGGAGGTGGATTTTGATTTGGATTTTTGCTTGATTTTTTGTGGATTTTTCAAGCATTTTTGATGAACTTTTTTTAAAAAGAAAGAGATGAAGAATGAAGGGGCTGAAATGGAGGGGGGCTCGGCCATTGCAGGTGGGGGAGAGAAGAGAGGGAGTGTGGTGTGAGGTATGATGAGGGAAAAGTCAAAGTCAACCAAATACCAACTCTTTTATCCATTCTCATTTCTTTTCTTTTCTTTCTTTCTTTTCTTTTCTTTGAAATTCAAGTGGGGAAAATGGGTGGGGGCTGCTGAATTCAGCCAAGGGAAGCAATAAATGGGGGTGTGTGAGTGTGGGTATGAGTGTGGGGTGATGGAAAATGATAAATACAATACCCCAAACATTCATTTACACTAAAAAAAAGCATTTTTCTTCGATATTTTCTAAACCATTTTGGCAAACGATTTCATTCCAAAACCACATGATAAAATTTTATTTAATGTTTTATGATGCACAAAATTTGTTTCAACTCATTCCAATTTGTAATTTTCCCTAATTAAATGTATTAGTGACGGCTTAAAATAATATTAAAATAATTAATTTCGGAAAAAATTTCAGAAAATTTGAAATTTCACCAGTGGCTCAATAAACACCAAATAATAGCAATTACATAGCTAGAATATGTATATTTAATTTTTATAATAAAATATTTGTATTTTGACTTTTTACAGAAACCCCCCTTATTTTACCGATTTTTCGAAATTTCACCGAAACGATTTTCAAAACGTTACAATCTTCCCCCCTTAAAGAAATTCGGTCCCCGAATTTAAATTCAAACTCCTCCCAAATACAAAAATATCTAAGCAAAACCATCAAGTCGTCGGGGCTTCGAAATCATAAGTACATAAAACGCATCATAGCGCAATACATGCGCATGAGTAATGAGCAGATAACTCAAAATCAAAACTCCGTCAAGCATCCCGCAATCATTGGAGTCAAGGTGAAGACACGAATGCCAAATCTCAAGCAAGACCGATATGCTATAAATTGGAACTATACATGTAAATATCAGGAGGAAATGCATGCCAAATCCTTTAAGTTGCTGTGCAATGCACATAACACTGCACAGTGGCGGACGTCTATCATATGAAAATAACTATATACATATATACCTTTGTTTGAAATATACGTTCCGCCGTTTTGGGAAACAATTTAGAAGGGTTTTCCTTGTTTTAAACGTTTCGCGTCATATCAGACAGGTAAATACTGAGACTATAGCTCGCTTTTTGGAATTCCCTTCAATAGCTATCAATGCATGCAAAATACATTCAGGTACTGTCCTCTGACTAGTCCTGCTTAGTACGAAAACACATCGCAATTATCATAAAAAAACGTACTGCTCTATAAGAAATCAATCCCAAAATACACGTATGAATACTACGTGCGTCTGGTGCGCACGACAATCAAAATCCATATATGTGCCATACAAGTGCACAGAAACAAGATCTAAGTGCATCGGGTGTGCACAAAGCATCTGTCGTAGGCAACGTGTGTGCCTGACAGCAAAATCAGGTGTATCTGACATGCACGAAAAAATCTCAATTTAGTGCATCTGGTGTGCACCAAAATCGCATCTCAAGACATGCGCTCAACATGCGCGAAAACCCAAAACCAGGGGCATCCATCATTCACGAAATCATGAAATCCAATATCAAGCGCGAACACGCGCAAAATCAAATCAGGTGCACAAGGTGCACAAAACAAATATCGAGTATCACAATCGAAATCGAAGTCCAGTGCATCTAAGTGTACAAAAGGCGAATCACTGCACTGCAAGCATATATAAACTATACAGAGTGCAGGAACCAAATCGTGTGCGTGCATACGCATAAAATCAACTCAAGTGTCTAAAACCGTAAAATCACAAACATGTGAAACCAAAGCACGAAAACGATATCAAGTGCAACACTGTGCAAAGATCGTAAATCCTCAATCATCAAAATCAAATCAGGCGAATAAATCACCCAAAACATCGAAATCAATAATGGCGGAATAATACCGCTCAAGCGCATCCTCTAAGAATCTCGGGCCAACTGTCGCGGTCACTAGTGGGACGTCTCATCGATGATCATGAACTCTGGCCTGCTGGTGTGCGTAACAATGACCACTCCTGGGTCAAGGTCTTCACTGTGAATTACCAATCTCTCGGTCCATCGGCTCATCGGCCCTGTCAGATGTGCTAACGGGGATGATTCCGTTCTGGCACTTCTCTGGTCATCTCTCGGTCAATCATCGCGACCACTCGTAAGACAGCATATCACTGGCATCGGCCTCTGGCTCTCTGAATGTATGTGACACATCTGATCTTGGGTGCAAGTATCATTGCAGCAGTGTCCTGGAAGGAATTCAGCTCACGGCCTCTTCCATGTCTCGTCTCTGCCAACTGTCCGGAATTCATCGTCCTTTCCTATATCTGCATCTTGCTCTGGAACGACTGCATACTCATCGCGATTCCTTCTGGAAGGTAAATCCAAGTACCATGCCTCGGCATGCGCATCGCATCTCTGATGTCGGCGGAGTGGAACGTCATCTCATCTAGATCTGGTACGAACCTCTTACTTCACTTTTCTCTAATGTCGTCTGCTTTGGACTCGTCTCGTCGCGGCTGCATGGATTGAGCTCCAACGGCTATCCTCGTATCGGGAGTCTCCCAAGAAATGCATCTCACCACCTAGCATCCGAATTAAGTCGAGCCATCCGATCGAGTCGTCAAAACCTCATAATCCCCCAAGAGCTCAACATCTTGGGCACAGTTAAATAGTATTGAGTACATACCACAGTATCGATGGTCCAGCCGTAGAAGGGCAAACCCAAGCCTCACTAATGGCGCCGTAGAACTGCCGCAAACCCGAAGGTTCAAAGGCTTTCACATGGTCATTAAGTCGAGTTAGGGTTTCATTCTTCTAGAGGGTCCATAGAATTGCCTGCATGCCCTTCCGAATACTTTAAACTTGGAATAATAGGTTTCTGACATTCGATCGTCTCTGTCGACTCCCAACGTCTCCGCATGAAGTCGTCTCTAGCTGGAATCAATCTATCTGATGACCTCTCATCGGGTAGGCGAACGAACCACATGTCCTAGTCAATCATCCTCGGGTGACTAGCGACCTTCTATCATCTCTTAGTACAACCTGTACTGCAATAGCTCCAACATATGGGGCGATATCTCGTCGCTCGCAGCAACAACTGGCTCACTCGTCTTCACGCTGAACAGTGCCTCAATCATCATGAGTAAGCAATACACCAACGGTCATCAAAATCTGGCTGGCTTCTATCATTGGCTCAATCCTCTAGTGTCGATCAGCACATCCGAGTAACCTCATAAAGGCGATCCACCAAACGCTCGTGGCGCGGAAACACAGTAAAAAGACACATCTCCACAATCGTATGTCGCCGGAATTTCGCCCTGGTCAGTCTTCGTTCGTGACGAGCTCGTGCTGACCGCAACTCTAGCCGTAGCTCTCCCTGTCCGTAATCGTGGCAGCAAAACCATAACTGGTACTGATGAGGCTAGATCGGAATGAATATAATACTGAGCAAAGAAATGTACATCCTAAGGCTCCTTAAGTGGAGTAGCGTATCGTAAATATGCCACGGAACATACCTACGGTACGTCACTATACTTTAGTCACCTATTCCATCAACCAAGGGTCATCCTACGCTCCGAAGGTAAAACCTAACGCTCTGATACCAACTTTGTCACGTCCCGAAAGTACGGAACAAGACCGGCACTTAAACTACGAACGTCTCGAGGCGTACGTAATCTAAGTAAACCGAAACCCCAGAAATCCAAACAAAGAAAAGTAGTAGAGTGAAGGAAAACCAATTTAAAACAAGTAGTTTCAATAGCATAAGCCGAATTATGCGGGTTTCTAAAAACATCAAAAATTTCCTGAAAATTTCGGCAGAGTCTCCTTTGTAAATACTGGCCCCCAAACGGGATACAACATGAATAGTATACGAAATCAAAAAAAGGCATCCCCAAGCGGGAGCTAGCTCTTCGTCAATCGACGGTCATAACCACACAAGCAATAATATACAACACCAACGGCGAGGATCAAAACTCAAAAGGAAACTCAAACCACAAGAAAACCACAGAAAAATAATGCGCGACTCTAAGATCGAAGGAATAACATCACTGGTCTCTATCTCAAAGTAAATACATGTTTGGTTGATGGAACTTCTAGATACAACTGAATAATAATATACAATGTATAATGATGGGTACGATACAAATAAACCCACCTACTAGCAAGTCACCCGAACGAAACTGTACCCGTAAAGCCGTAAAGAAACCTGTAAAGCGAAACCTGCAAGAAATTGGGGCACAACGGGGGTGAGTTGCCAACTCGTGAATAGAAAAACATCTACGAATAGAAATCGCATGTATGACGCAATCCTAGGTCATACGATCAATATATATAATCCTCAAATAAAACCAGCAGTCTATAACAATGACTAGGGTAAATGTCTAACCCGAGTATAATCCCATGGGCCCGTGTCAGTGCCTCAGGTAGCAATATATCATATGGATGATGTATGAATGCATGAAACAGAATGCATGTACTGAAGAAAACTGCTTTCATAAATTAGTGAGATTTATGTATTTTAAAATGAGGTATCATAATGAAATCAGCATAAAACAGTGCCTAGCATCGGCACAAAACGTAATCCCAATATCTCGATATCTCTGTATCTCAGTCTCTGTACCTCAATATGTCGAAATCTCAATGTCTCAATCACAATATCTAGGGCACCGTCAGTCCAGACCGGCCCCTACCATCCATCTCAAGACCACGACGATATCCTCCGGATATCCGACGCGTCGGGTAATATCACCGGTCGGTAGTGCTCCCCTGCCAGGCTCAACGTCAACAACACGATCTTCTTGCCCCGGGGTACCGCACCGGGCCCACCATGTACCCAAAACGGTTCCTCCACTCCTCGAATCGGGTCTCGAAATCCATCAGCAAACTCATGGTGGACGACTCATACATCATGGGAAAACCGCGCTTTTTATTTTAAAAGAGAGAAAAGGTTTATTTATGTTTTTGCGGTTTTCCTCCAAATCCAGAAAATCTCATGGAAATCCGAATCCAAAACCTCAATAACACGTAAAATAGTGAATATATGCATGAGAATCCATGAATGCGGCATAACAATGAATAACAGTATGCATGAAGTAGCAGGTAATAACTACAATGTCTAAACTAACATATAAGGCAAGTACGCTAATATCATGTCTAAACTATTAGCTAACAGGCTATGTCAAGCAATAATATTTTCTAAGGTGTACGTGACATGGCAATTACCGATGAACATGTGTGTGAACCGGCAAGTAAGTGTACGTGGTACATACGCATCATCGGTAATGGTGCTGGTGTCCTAACAGCATGATATCAATAATGGAGTATGAAACATAATATAAGCATGCGATGCGAAGCGAACCACAATAATGAGCGGGAACTGAATACTAGATGCAACTATAACTAATCTGCATTAATCTAATATAAGTCCTACAAATGGTGCCTTTTGAAATAACACGAATCATGGGGTTTTGAAAATAGGGGCTACGGTGTTTTTATGAAAAGATACGTCTTTTGAAATATCCGTAGGATCCCTTGGGCTGTCTTTTAAAGTACCCACAATTCGTTAGTTTTTGAAATAAGTAAGAATCGAATCTAATCTAACAACTAAACTAAACTAAACTAAAGGGCTAAGCTAACAAGCTGGACTGCAGGTAAGGAAACCGCCTAACATCTGAGTCGATACATATACATACCTGTATATATATTAGTCGGTGATCCCGCCTCAATAATATCATATCCGATACCATATCTATAAGCAGGCATCCCAAGTCAAGAGTGCGGATCAATCATCAAAATATAGCTCGTACGTAAATCCGTCGTACGGCATCCCCAAATCTGGGTACGGGTTAATATCACATTCATCATACTATTCACCTGGTATCCTCTTTATCAAATATCATGATCGGGGTACTGATCTACGTCTAGTACAATACTGATACCGCCTAAGTATGCATGCACGTGTGTGAAACACTACGTCAAGGATCCGCTACAACGTCATGTCGTATCTCAAATACGAACCCTGCTATATCACCGATCTCACGGCCTCAAATCAAATCTCATCGACTCATCATAAATCCCAAGTACTATCCTCATTATCCATGCATGCGTATATGAATGTACATATGCATAGTCCCATACCCACGCATATATACATATATACACATCCCAATCTACGCACAAGAAGGTAAAGTATGCAAGTCTGTGTGTGCGTATGTGGGTATAACAACTACTTTAGGGTTTCGCAACTAACCCCAAGGTACGCCATGAACACATAAATATAACATGAATGAACATTCTCGTATCATAAAACACCTATATAAACATATATATATGAGCTACACTACGGACTGCGGGGGTGCTATACGCCATCCACCCGACTTCTCCCCGTAGATATAAATCTACTCACCTGGTTCTCACTCGCCGATGCCGACGTTGCCACGCGCTTGCTTATCGTCTAGAATTCCACATGGGGTACCTACATATCATAACGTACCGTGTCGTATTAAAATCGGACTCATGACCCAAAAACGACACGTGAATCCCACATAGGTCAAAACCTATGGTTGCTTTCACAAATCAACCCAAAAACCCTCGACGTCGGCGTACAAATGCCAAACCATCGAGAAAAACCCAAATACACTCATTTGCACATTCACGAACACTAATTTTAATATAAAATAGGTTAAAACTCACAAAAACCCCAATTTCACTTAAAAAGTCATTTTTCCGAAAATCTAGCAAGCACAATTCGCCGTTTTTGTACAAAACATGATGTTTTAACAATTCTAGTGACCAAGATGATAACTTAATATCTTAATTATGCCATAGAAACCATTACGTAAATTTTAAACCCACAATTTAATTCGATTTCAAAAACCTAGTTTGCAATATTAACCAATTTTAACAATTTTATAGCAAAAATGAACAAACTACAATCTAGCTTGGATTTTCATGAACTAAAGTATTAAACCACTCAATATAATATTTATAATGGCATGAAAGCTAAATTTGAATTTTATCTCATAAGAATATAATTATTTTAAAAACCTAGTTTACCAATTATATAATTATCACTTTTAAATCAACAAATATGCAAACTAGCAACTTAAATTGGATTTAGCATAACATTAATATGTCAATTATATCACATAAACTAAATTTCACAACACAAAATACCAATTTGAAATCAAACCCCTCTCTTGAATTTTAAATCATGCACCTAGAACTAATTAAAAACCTAATTAAACAATTAATTAAGCTAACCTAAGCAATTAACAACACCTTAAGCAAAAAGGTTAGAATTTATACCCAAATAATTTGAAGCTCCCACAAGCACTCTTAGCCTCCCAAATTGAAATCTAAATCCCTAGATCCATGCTATGGTAGCCAAGGAAAAATGGGTAGGAGGTGGATTTTGATTTGGATTTTTGCTTGATTTTTTGTGGATTTTTCAAGCATTTTTGATGAACTTTTTTAAAGAGAAAGAGATGAAGAATGAAGGGGCTGAAATGGAGAGGGGGCTCGGCCATTGCAGGTGGGGGAGAGGAGAGAGGGAGTGTGGTGTGAGGTATGGTGAGGGAAAAGTCAAAGTCAACCAAATACCAACTCTTTTATCCATTCACATTTCTTTTCTTTTTTTTTCTTTCTTTCTTTTCTTTTCTTTGAAATTCAAGTGGGGAAAATGGGTGGGGGCTGCTGAATTCAGCCAAGGGAAGCAATAAATGGGGGTGTGTTAGTGTGGGTATGGGTGTGGGGTGATGGAAAATGATAAATACAATACCCCAAATATCCATTTACACTAAAAAAAAGCCTTTTTCTTCGATATTTTCTAAACCGTTTTGGCAAACGATTTCATTTCAAAAACTATATGATAAAATTTTATTTAATGTTTTATGATGCACAAAATTTGTTTCAACTCATTCCAATTTGTAATTTTCCCTAATTAAATGTATTAGTGACGGCTTAAAATAATATTAAAATAATTAATTTCGGAAAATTTTTCAGAAAATTTGAAATTTCACCAGTGGCTCAATAAACACCAAATACTAGCAATTACATAGCTGGAATATGTATATTTAATTTTTATAATAAGATATTTGTATTTTGACTTTTTACAGAAACCCCCCCTTATTTTACCGATTTTTCGAAATTTCACCGAAACGATTTTCAAAATATTACATTAACATTATGTGGTTCTAATTGACTGTGTTCACTCTTTAGAATCACTACAGCTACATACTCTTCAATTCTAGCCAAAGATTGAGCTTGAGCGTGAAACAATTGCTCAGACTGCTGTATACACAGGGCTAGCGTTGCAGCTGTTTGATTCTCGACCGCAATCATCACTTCAATACCTTTCTCTAAAGCGGTCAACCTAGCATCTATCTCACCATCATTCCCTAAGAATGAGTCAATTGTTTCAGGTAAAGAGAGTTGTGACGGTGGTGATGCTAAAACAGTCAATCTGTCAACCTCTTTCTCTAAATCCTCTATCATTAAGTCTCTAATTGAAGTAGGACTGGGTTCAAGAGTGTTAGGTGGGTGACCATTATCAAAAATCTGGGACGGTTGGTCACCCTCTAAAAAAGGACAATTTTCATGAATGTGGGAAGAAATGTGGCAATTTGAACAAAAGAATTGGGACTGGGTATGAACAAAAGAATTGGGACTGGGTATAAACAAAAGAATACGAATCGTGAGAAATTGAATTAAATCGTGTATCGCCCATATTAACAAGAATTCACAAATATCACAAAGATAAAGAATATCACACCCCTAGCAGTCTATGGTATGGTAGTCAACTTGATCTACTCAAGAACCTGATTGTCGAAGTAAAACTGTGTCGAGAAACGGGCTCAAGATATACGGATCACGAAGACAGGTAAGTGCAAGAGATAAGAGGAGGTTTTCCAATGCTTTTGCGAACTTCCTTAATTAGATAACCCTTTCTCTTGAACACTTGCCTCGACACCCCGTGAACGATATACCATTATGCGGTGTTCTAAACACAGTTAACTTCTCCTAATGAGCGCGAAGTCCTTAGAGTCAAAGTTCTAGTTGATTTTAAATTACTGTGGGTATGCAAGAATGCAGTTTTGTGATTTGTGGGATACGGAAAAAGGTTATGAAATCCTTTACCGTATCTTGTTTGGTCTTTTTGCCCTTAAATCCATATTACGATGCAAATGCGCAATCAATAAAAGAATTCAAGAAATCAAGCAATTTAAGCAATTCTTTTTCGATTAAATTTAAGCGTGTTGGCTATAGTGCCCTCAAGGCAATTATCATAGTCGCAGGTATGTGATTATGATGATTGAGCGAGGACCTATACCGATAAAACAGTCTTACTCGAGATGATAGTATGCTATCTGGTTTGTCTTTATCATCATATGTTGATAAAGCCCATAGGATTCTTACTTGACTGCCAGCATTGTGATGGCGATCACATACGTGGGAGCTGGGGGTCTATAAGCACATCCTTAAATGTCCCTAGTCTTGGGAGTATCGAGACTGGGCATCGATACTCCAGTGTAGACTGGTGTATACTTATCTAGACCCTGACGAGGGGCGGTGGCCAGTCTCACAAGCCATTGGTGTCAGTTGTTCACCTAAGATAGTATACAGGTGCTCATTGGGTTATGAGTACACTGGACGGACTCACTGGGAACATACTAGTTGTTATTATACCTAAAGTCAGATAGCAGTTCCCTGGTGACATGTGTACAGGTTAGTCTGTCGACCTGAGATCGTCATTTGTCTCGTGTGAGTTCCCACTGTGTTTTGATTACTACCCTACCATGGCTCAAAGGAGTCGTGCAAACAGGTTTTAGTTGGGTACAGTCCCGAGCTACATGGAGGCAGTGAGCGGATCGTCGGGGATTCATCACTCCCGGTATTGGGGGTTGATGTCGCACAGTGCACGGGTGGCCATCACTAGAAATCCTCGGCTGGGGTATGTGAGAATTACCGATCTAGAATCGATAGTTTCTCGGATAGTGATGGGTTTCATACCGACACGATTTATCGCGTTGTTAGGGGTCTGACTTTATCCTCCCCCCTAGACTCGATATGCGATACTCTTAGACGAACAGACCGGACTGTACGGATATTATCACTGACAGGCTCAGTAGGGGTTCGGATGAGTTTGCTCGTCGGTCTTCCTTTCGCTCAATACCTGGGTAGCCGTTACGTACAGGTAGTGCCGCTGATATGCTTGTGGTTAAACCCACTGCCAGCGTATTGACGAGTCTTTAGAGTTATACACAGAGGGTTTTCACGGTTCAGGCGATATGGTGTAGGTGACGTATATTGATACATATAGGTGTCCGATTAAATATATGCATGGACTGCACAGACTTTAATCGGGCGGTTGATAATACTAGCGGCTTAGGATTAAGCCAGATTGTTAAATCAAGTTTTGATTTAATAATTTACATATGTATTTATATATATGTATTCTAGTATTATTGCTCACTATTTATTTTCACTTTTTGGCTATTCGTATTTTCGTACGAATACGCGTATGTGTATTTCGATACATGTACCGGAAAGCATTCCGTATTTATACGGAATGGCTTCTAGAAGATACTACCTCATTATTGATTTTATTTATAAAATCACATGTTAATAAATAAGGTGGAAATGGTGACATGGAAAGGCATGGCTTTTGGTCAAAGCATGCCTTTTGTGCAATGTAGAGATTGGTATGGGCATTTGTTTATTGCTTAATTTGGTAAGTGTTTTTTGGTGTGGATTATTCATGGGTGAGGAGAGATAGGGCCGGCCATATTTTTTTAGTGTGTGGGTTTTTCTTAAGGCACTTTCTCTAGCTCACTCTCTCTTCATATACACACACCCAAAAACACTTAGCCAATTTTTGAGCTCATGTCATTCTTGCTTTCATCACCTCTACATCTTCCATGGTTGCTCTATAGGCATTAGATTTTGAGAGAGAATTATAGTGACACTATCCTACACCCTCCACTCTCTACTACTAGCAATCCGAGAGAGTCGGCTGGTCCGCTTGGCGAACCTGAAACTTGCGCCGTTTCCCTCGGGTGGATCATCGGAGATGAAGGAAGACCGGCGACCAAAGTCGATCAGCATCACTAGGAGCTTGGAAATGGTTGAAGACCCGAAGGACTTGATTCATTAGGTATAATCAATTCTATCTCCTTTTGTTAGCATGCTAGTTATTAGGGTTAATGGTTTCGATCTTGTTAATCGGGTAATGGTAGCGCCGGGTTTTAGAAAATTTTTGTTCTGCATTTGGCCACGGTTGGATGGCCGGGGCGCTCTCATAACCCAACAATGGTATCAGAGCCACCCATTAAACTCTACGAGCTAGTTTGCACAAGATTAAAATTTCGATCGATCAAAATTTCCAAATCGTTTTTCAAATTTGCTTATTTTCTGTCGATTTCTGAAAGTGCTCCAAAAATGTTTCAGTATAGCTTAAAAATCTGTGCAGGCAATTGTAGAGCACCAAAAGAAATTTGGAAGCTTTATTCAATATTTTGGCCGCGGAACCGCCGCAAAACATGCCATTTGGCGGCGGTTCCACCTCGCTTTTGTGGCCAAATGACTCCAAAATTTTTGTGGTGCTCTATTTGATTGAAAAATAATTTTTGTAATATTTAGTTTTAACCCAGATTCTCTTGAGTACTGGTTTGCACTTGGGGCTAGACAGAAATTTTAATCGATCGATATTTTAACTGTGATATTATCAGTACTTAATTTATCATCTGCGACCGTGAATGTCACTCGATCGGTAAACCCGTCTGATTGCTATATGTTCTTTTAGACGAGTTTGCGAACGTGATATTCACGTTGATATTTTGTGTTTTGCTGTGATGTTGCGGATTGTCATGGTGGATAGCCTGGGTGCAGTGGTAGTACTGTTTTGTTTCATTTGTATATTTGATATTGCGGGGTGAGCGTCCAACATGTGGACTGCCGTCACTGCCTGTTTGTATATTATTCTTTTGGAGCACGACCGGGTTGAGGTCGATGTACCCGTTGTATATATTTTCTTTTCTGTACTAGGATTACCCCGCGGTGGGGTGCACGGATAGCCGGGTTCTAGAGAGCAACGGGCCCGCATCTCATGGCGTTGAGACGGAGGGGGCTTCACTCTAGAATTGGCGGGCTATTCGCCGCACTCGTAGGGGGTATAGGTTGACCCAAGGAGGGGTGCTCAAGTTACCGGATTCCGTGAAGTGCTGGGTGGTCCATTCACTTTGTTGAAGGGGGCTGCCTCGCTTCAGGTTTTGGCGGGTAACTTGCTGCGCTCGTAGGGGTCTAGGAGTTCATTGCATAGGCTATCCACACGACCAGGGGAACGTCGGGTTTTCAGTTGTGGCTCAAAGGAAACCCGGGGCTCCCAGATTATCTGTATTATTCTGTGATGCTTATTACTTTTCTGTGATGTTGCATTTATCATGCCTGGGACAATTATTATATATATTTATATATACTAGTAGATGTTGTATATGTTTTGCACCCGCGCTAGTCCAGTCCCCGCTCTGTCGTTAGTTGAGTAACCTAACGGGTGATGACGGGACCCAGTGGCGAATGCAGATGACATATACGTACATTTCATTTTCGTTCTTTTCTGGTGTGATTAATTGATGGGACTGTGTTGATTCTTATCAATGCAAGGAAAACAAACCTATATATATATGATGCTGTTGGAACTAAGTTTTTAAAAACTGGTATTACAGACGTACGCTTTTGCTTTGCATCGTGGTATTCAGTTTGGAATATCCTGCACCTCATTCGACGGGGCAAGGGCCGAGATCCTTTCATCGGGAGTGACCCCTTAGGCAAGAGTTTGGGTCAACGTAATAACTTCACTATAGTCGATTACTTTTTGCTCTGCATCGTGGTATTCAGTTTGGAATATCCTGTACCTCATTCGACGAGACAAGGGCCGAGATCCCTTCATCGATAGTGACCCCTTGGGCAAGAGTTTGCGTTAACGTAATAACTTCACTATAGTCGATTACTTTTTGCTTTGCATCATGGTATTCAGTTTGGAATATCCTGCACCTTATTCGACGAGGAAAAAGCCGAGATCCCTTCACCGGGAGTGATCTCTTTAGCAAAAAGTTTTCGCCACTATACTTTTATAAAACCACTTGGATTCCTTCAACGATATCAAGTTCATTACGTTAAAGGTTTTTCGCCAAAAACTAGCCGTAGCCCTCCGTCATTTCTTACAGGTATTGTTTAGTATTCATGCTGTGTATGTTGACCTCTGTCAAGGCACAGTGCTTTGTAGCTGGGTAATGCTTGTTTATTGCATAGATATGCGATTATTTAGGACAGTCGCACGGTCATTTTGACCTCTGTCAAGAGCACGTGCGGGTGGGTCTAAATTAATCCAGGACAATGATGGGTTGAACTTGACTTGCGATTTATGATATGTTGACCTCTGTCAAGGTCATAAGCCGCTTGGGGTAAAAATCATATCGAGAGTTTCAAACATACAGGAAACTTGCCAGGCATGCGCATACCTTCTGGAGTGTGGTGACTTGAGTGGCTTCCATCAAGTTATCATGCGATGATAGTTGGATCCCGATTCCCACTGATGAGTAGGATTACTCTTCGGGTGATTCCGACTAGTTCTCCTTTTGGGTTTGGAGGAGACTTCGAGAAAACAGTGGGAGCCATCCAGATTAGATAAAATGATTATCCATTCTGATCTAGGTTAGAGTGCACATTGAGTGTTTCTTTTCTCTCTCTCTTTGGCTTCGACCATGGCCCGACCCTAGACTATGACTCAGTGACCAAGATAACCGAACTTTCTTAAAAACACCGGCTTTTGGATTGTCCAAGCTACATACATCATTGCCACTCCTTCTTTTACCCTTTGTTTTTCTCTAGAACACCCCGTATCACTACGAATATCCACTTCCATTGGATAAAACCATCGTATGGTTATATACGAACTCGAAGGAACTTTTTCGAGGGTGGTTTCTGGTTCTGGAGAAAATGAATAGGATTATTCAGTTGTCTTTTCCTTTTACCTTCTCTCAGGTCGTGAGGGCTCCTAGGATTAGGAGACAGTACACCTATTAAGCTTATTGGATAGTCTTCTTCCAAACCATAGGCAGGTGCCGAAAGGTAGGGAATGAAGAAAACCAATTAGCCTAAGTGTGGTGTACAGAAGGTAATGAGTAAAGACAAATAAAGGGATTAGAAAGAGAGCAAAGTAAATTGCGACTGCTATTCACGACCAAACCAAGTCTTTCAACGCCACTCCTACTTCACCTTTGTATTTCTCCAGAACACACCGTATCACTACGAACATCCAATCCTATTGGATAAATCCATCGTATGGTTATATACGAACTCGAAGGAACTTTTTAGAAGATGGATTCTGGTTCAGGAGAAATAGGAATAAAGTTTATTCAGTTGTCTTTTATCATCACCTTCTCTCAGGTTGTGAGTACTCCTAGGATTAGGAGAGTACACCTATTACGCTTATTGGATAGTCTTCTTCCAAACCATAGGCTGGTGCCGAACGGTAGGGAAGGAAGAAAACCATTTAAGCCTAACAATGGTGTACAGAAGGTAACGAATAAAGACAAATAAAGGGATTTAGAGAGATGGTAAGGATATATACGGTTACAGTCATGAATCTGATAATGGAAGAGGCATTGCTAAGAATACCCGGATACCCCTTCGAAACATTTTTATGTTTCAGTTTCACTGTGCATTGTTAATTGAAAGTTGATTTCCCAATTAGACACTTGCTCCAGGGTATGTATTTACCAGGTTTGATTCTCATATATGTATGGTTTTACAGATGATGAATGGGAGTAAGTTATTGGGAATTAGGTGATCATCCTCATTATATCGGAATTCGTTGTAATTGGTAATATTTGAGGAAATCGTCTGGGTACAGTTTTCAACCTACGACGCACAGGGTTTGAGTTATTCAACTCATGGGACTTATACAAAGTATTGTATGTTGTCCAGTATCCATTAGGATAGAGGGGTTGGTCCTTGTACTGTATTCTGTTTATTTGTGACTTCTCAAGTTTTAGACATGTGTTTCGTAGAAATACAAGGTCTAAGTTTGAGAAGTTATAGGTAAAAGAATAAAGTAGAGAACCAGGTGTTGCAAGTATCGGGATTCTTCAAGGTGATCGAAGATATAGATGCTTGTATGAGGTATTCAGTTGATAGTAATGGTTTTGAGGAACTTGTTTCTCTTTCAGGTTACTCATAATTGGACGCACTCCGAAGTTGAGTAATGCTGATCGGCCTCTCTCCATTTAGTTGACATGCACTGGAGACAGCTGCATGATTTGAATCTGATTCCAATTAAATTAGTGCCTTTGTTTCTATATTAGATATATATAGAATCAATTTATATCTTGACGATGTTAAGGTATAGGGAGTCGTCCGGCTGATGCTTGAAACCAGAATCCGAATAGACTCAGGGCACGTTTCAGTAATGGCTGTTTGTGACTTATCCCGGGCTTTGACGAGGGTTAACTTTCTACCATCTGGAAGATCAATAGTGATATTGTTCTTGACTCGCCACAGTTTTAATAAAATTAATTTTTTTCAGAAAAAAGTAGTGAGAGTATGGTAGAACTGGAAGTGATTACAGAACCACAAACGATTACGGAAAATTTAATAGGACCTAAAGATTCAATCAGGATTGGCATTCCATTAGCCACTCCGCAGATATGGAGGGTTACCTCAGGCACCAGAGAGGTACTTCGGTAGCCTTAAGGACGGTGACAGGGAGGTTCTTGTTTACCCAGACTTGACACTACTGTTGTTCCAGACTATGAGACCCGGCAGGAAGATGAGTACAGCGTCATTCTAAACTAACTTTAGAAGTGCACGTGTATATGACTCTGCCAGAGGGTTGTCGTAATCAGTGGGAGCAGCGGAAGCGTAGTAGGCAAGTAGCTTGTGTCTATTTATAGACTAAAGCGGATATAGCGGAGAAAGATCATCTAATTTTTGATATGACAGTCATAAGTTCTTTGACTTCATCAGAATAGGGGATGGATCTGTTAAGAAGGTAGTAGGGTGTAATGTCCTGGTATTTGGATGACATACACAGAGTAGGAAGTAAAATTCCTATACTATGATTGGTTATACTTTGGTCGTCACACAGTAGTTTCTCCACATAGATTATGGATATTATATCAGGCATTCTGGTCACTAGATCTATGGTTTTAGATCTAGATTTGGGAAGTGTCCCAATCTGGGTATTTAGACAGTATTCTAAAAGTATTTTAGAATGGAGGGCTCCTGGCATGGTGGAGAACCTGCAGGTGAAGGAGTCACCCTCTCTAAAGGTGTCTTACAGACTAAAGGGGGAGAGATGTGCATGATTGACATATCACTTGCTTAGGCAATTGAGTCAATCATGACATGTCAAGTACCACACCAGATGTTGTTTTTGCACTAGATGCAATAATTTGATATATTAATCCAATCCTAGAGAAACGTTGGGGAGCAGTTTTTGGAACATAAGTGGATGTTCTAGGGATTTGATAACGGCAGCCTCCTTCTGGAGACGGTTATCATTTCAGGCTTCCAAGGTGACCTGGATGACAGAGTGACTGTCAGAGTTATTGTTTTCCCTCTGACGAGGGGCAGTAGTTTGGACAGATGGTCCAAGCGGATACAGAGGAAGGTATGGCACAGTATACTGATTAAGTTCAAAAGACGATACTGTCTAAGAAATTTTCTATATTTAGAGTTCATTTATAAACTGGGTCCCATCAGATATCCAGACATATTCTAAGACGGGTATTGCTCATTTCGGGAGATAGTTTTCTCCACGAAGTTGAGATAAAAAGAGACATAGAAAGAAACACTGGAGCGGATCCACTCACTGAGGCTATTTCTCGAACGCAATAGTTTTACAAACGAGCTTTGTGAAACTGATTAGTAGAGGAGTTGGGTGTTCAGCATCACATGGGTTGTGAGTATGCGATATCGCAATAATTAGCCTTAAGTGTAAGTAGGAGATTGTTGGCTATAGTGCCCTCAAGGCAATTATCATAGTCGCAAGTATGTGATCATGATGATTGAGCGAGGACCTATACCGATAAAACAGTCTTACTCGAGATGATAGTATGCTATCTGGTTTGTCTTTATCATCATATGTTGATAAAGCCAATAGGAATCTTGCTTGACTGCCAGCATTGTGATGGCGATCACATACGTGGGAGCTGGGGGTCTATAAGCACGTCCTTAAATGTCCCCAGTCGTGGGAGTATCGAGACTGGGCATCGATACTCCAGTGTAGACTGGTGTATACTTATCTAGACCCTGACGAGGGGCAGTGGCCGGTCTCACAAGCCATTGGTGTCAGTTGTTCACCTAAGATAGTATACAGGTGCTCATTGGGTTATGAGTACACTGGACGGACTCGCCGGGAACATGCTAGTTGGTATTATACCTAAAATCAGATAGCAGTTCTCTGGTGACATGTGTACAGGTTAGTCTGTCGACCTGAGATCGTCATTTGTCATGTGTGAGTTCCCACTATGCTTTGATTACTACCCTACCATGGCTCAAAGGAGTGGTGCAAACAGGTTTTAGTTGGGTACAGTCCCGAGCCACATAGAGGCAGTGAGCAGATCGTCGGGGATTCGTCTCTCCCGGTATTGGGGGTTGATGTCGCGTAGTGCATGGGTGGCCATCACTAGAAATCCTCGGCCGGGATATATGAGAATTACCGATCTAGAATCGATAGTTTCTCGGGTAGTAATGGGTTTCATACCGACACGAATTATCGCGTTGTTAGGGGTCTGACTTTATCCTCCCTCTTAGACTCGATATGCAATACTCTTAGAAGAACAGACCGGACTGTACGGATATTATCACTGACAGGCTCAGTAAGGGTTCGGATGAGTTTGCTCGTCGGCCTTCCTTTCGCTCAATACCTGGGTAGCCGTTACGTACAGCCAGTGCCACTGACGTGCTTGTGGTTAAAGCCACTGCCAGCGTATTGACGAGTGTTTAGAGTCCCACACAGAGCGTTTTCATGGTTCAGGCGATATGGTGTAGGTGACGTATGTTGATACATACAGGTGTCCGATTAAATATGTGCACGGACTGCACAGACTTTAATCGGGCGGTTGATAATACTAGCGGCTTAAGATTAAGCCAGATTGTTAAATCAAGTTTTAATTTAATAATTTACATATGTATTTATATATATGTTTACATATGTATTTATATATATGTATTCTAGTATTATTGCTCACTATTTATTTTCTCTTTTTGGCTATTCGTATTTTCGTACAAATACGCGTATGTGTATTTCGATACATGTACCGGGAAGTATTCCGTATTTATACGGAATGGCTTCTAGAAGATGCCACCTCATTATTGATTTTATTTATAAAATCACATGTTAATAAATGAGGTGGAAATGGTGACATGGAAAGGCATGGCTTTTGGTCAAAGCATGGCTTTTGTGCAATGTAGAGATTGGTATGGGCATTTGTTTATTGTGTAATTTGGTAAGTGTTTTTTGGTGTGGATTATTCTTGGGTGAGGAGAGATAGGGCCGACCATATTTTTTTGGTGTGTGGGTGTCTCTTGAGGCACTCTCTCTAGCTCACTCTCTCTTCATATACACACACCCAAAAACACTTAGCCAATTTTTGAGCTCATGTCATTCTTGCTTTCATCACCTCCACAGCTTCCATGGTTGCTCTATGGGCATTAGATTTTGAGAGAGAATTATAGTGACACTATCCTACATCCCCCACTCTCTACTACTAGCAATCCGAGAGAGTCGGTTGGTCCGCTTGGCGAACTTAAAACTTGCGCCGTTTCCCTCGGGTGGATCATCGGAGATGAAGGAAGACCGGCGACCAAAGTCGATCCGCATCATTAGGAGCTTGGAAATGGTTGAAGACCCGAAGGACTTGGTTCGTTAGGTATAACCAATTCTATCTCCTTTTGTTATCATGCTAGTTATTAGGGTTAATGGTTTCGATCTTGTTAATCGGGTAATGGTAGTACCGGGTTTTAGAAAAATTTTGTTCCGCATTTGGCCACGCTTGGATGGCCGGGGCGCTCCCATAACCCAACAAAGCGCTGCAAAAAATACGGTTAGTTCTCTGTGCAATTGGTGGGAAGCTTGTGCGAAGAATCCTGCAGAAGATAGAATAGTGGAATGCGTCAGATTCAAGAGGAATGCATTAGGAAATACGTACCTATGTGATTTGGTTAAGAAAACCCCTTTGAAAGTGATCCGAGTCTTTGATTATTCGCTTGCGAGGGTCAAACTACCCGGATCTTTGGCACTATACTTCACTAACGTCTTGAAATTGAGTATGAGCCTCGCTCCACATGATCGCTGGTCGTAATTCAATAAAAAATCTGAAATGTTGTAAAATATGATATTTAGTGTCAAAAAATGATATGCATGCCCCAATTCCTGAACACTTAAAATTTTAAAAATCAAACAATACCACTAGAGTACTGACAACACACTGGAGATCACACAAAAAGAAAAAATCAAAAACACCCTCATTGGGCTGGCGAGCTCGGATATTTCATCAATGTCGCCGGTCGGAAGCATAGTGGTTGTGCTTGAATTTTGTGTGGCTCTTCCAGGTTATATTAGTATTCTAATAGTCTAACTTGACTTTTTAGTTGAATCACAGAGTGCTAGCAGGTCTGAAAGACAGAGAACAAGTAAGAAAAAATTTCGTTTTGTTAGTTCTGGAAAAAATTGAGTTAAAAGTTAGTGAGTACGAACCAGAAATAACAATTTCTAATAACTACCAACTCCCCAGCAACGACGCCAAAAACTTGTTGTGACTTCACCCGCACACACAAACGCGTATGTTTTGGAAGCGAATATGATTTTATGGAAATGGAATGCGCACGTGAGATCGTTCTCATTTTAAAATTTATAAACCGCAAGTGCACGGCGCGTCGTAGCAAGCCGGCAAGTACGGGTCGATCCGCAGGGAATTGTGTATCAGGTCTTGCTGTTTAAGGTTCAACAAATAACAAATTGGTTGGTTTGTCACAAAAAATGAAAGAATATGAAAACAAAGAAAAGCAAGAAAAGAAGCTAAGAAAGAAGTGGTTGTGGCTTTAGCTCGGAAGGTTTTATCGCGACGATTCCTTCGACGCTCCCTTGATCATGAGTTGTCCGTCCTTACGTCGATCCCGGCATGAAGCATGACTTGTCAAAGCGGTTGTGAAGCACAAGTCATCAAATTCCGATATTCGCCGCAAAATACGAAACGAATCCGTTTGTTCACTTACCGTTCGTATGTCCAAGCTTGGGGTATCAACACTAAACACAAGGGTTAGCAAGTATACCACAACATTAAAAACACAAAGTAGTGAGTGAGAGCAAATGATTTCAGTGTTAAATGTGCGAAGTGTTTGTGATGGTATATGGTATATGAAACCAAGAGAATTGTCAAGTCACTTAATCACTGTTGCGCCACGGCAGCGCCCCGGCCGTCTATCCGAGGCCAAAATGCGGAATCAAAAATTTTCCTTACTTGGAAACTGGCGCTACCGCGGACAATTAACCCGGATCGTAACCATTAACCGATACTAGCTAACAAGAGATGGGGTGAGAGATGTACCGAGTGATCCGAGTCCTCCGGTCTTCTCGTCGTCGTCCCGATCTCCCGCGGATCCTCCGGTCGTCACATCCTTGCCGGAAGGGCACCACATCGTCTGTATCTTTTACGGGCTCCCACCTCAATACCGAGGCAACTCGGGCACGAACCTGGCAAGTCGACGTGCCCAAGATTTTCTGTAGAATGTGTAGTGCTTAGTCTCATTGGGGTTATGTTGCCTTGATGGAGGAATCAAGATGATATGAACATGGGGATTTTTGTGGCAATGGAAAATGATATGAATGATTAATTTTCCCACACCCTCACCAAATGAAATGAACCATTCTCTCCTCACACAAGAAGTGGCCGGCCCCTTCTTATTCAAAATGGTGGAGAAAAACCAAAGATAAGAAGGAAGGTGAGTGTAGGATAAAGGTGGAGGGTGACCACAAGCAAACATAATCATCACAAACCTACATCCAAACCATACCCTCTCAAATCACCATTAAAGCAAGTGATGGAAGAAAGATGCTTAACATATCATAAAGAAAACAATTGCAAGAAACCCCCTCCACAAATGTAATTTGCAAAACTGCAAATTACCTCCTCCATCAGAAAAGTCCGGCCGGGAAAGAACAAAGGAAAACCGGCCGGAACGGAATGCAAACTGGCAACTCCAGAAAACTGGTCCCGTAATAAATTACAGGAAAACCCCGATACTGTGCATACACACCCGCATCTGTATTCCGACCGGATACAAATGCAATGAGACAAGATCTACACTGTACTAAACTAGGACCGGCTTAAGCCAAAGCCGGCTAGTAAAATCCGTTCGATCCTGATCCGTGCAATGCCGCACGTATCAGATCAAACCCTGCCATATAACTATACGGCTACTAGTACAAAACTGTCCGATCCTGATCCGTGCAATACCGCACGTATCTGATCGGACCCTGCCATATCTCCATACGGCCTCTACAGCATTTCGCCCGAAAGCTTGAGTAACTGAAAGTGTGGTGGACTCTAAAGACTCGTCAATACAATGGCTGTGGATTTAACCACTAGCACGTCAGAGGTATTAGCCAATACGTGACAGGCCACCAGCTATTGACCAAAAGGGACGTCGATGAGCGAACTCATCCTGACACCCTACTGAGCCTGTCAGTGACAATATCCGTACAGTCCGATCCGTTCGTCTATGAGGATCGCATGTTGGGCCTAGGGGGTTGGTAAAAGTCAGACCCCCAAAGGCGGTACAAGTCGTGTCGGAGTGTAGCCCAGAACGCCCTGAGATACTACTGGAATACCTACCAGTAAATCTCCTGCCTCGGCCGAGGGCTTTGCGTAATGGCTCTCCTAGACACAGCGCGACCTCACCCCCAATACCGGGAGAGACGAACCCCTGCAGATCCGCTCACTGCCTCCATGTGGCTCGGGACTGTACCCAACTAAAACCTGTTTGCACGACTCCTTTGAGCCGTGGTAGGGTAGTAATCAAAGCACAGTGGGAACTCACACGAGACAAATGACGATCTCAGGTCGATGAACTAACCTGTACACATGTCACCTGGGAACTGCTATCTGACGTCTGGTATAATCCCAACTAGCAGGTTCCCGGCGAGTCCTGTCCGGTGTACTCATAACCCAATGAGCACCTGTATACATCTTAGGTGAACCAACAGACACCAGTGGCTTGTGAGACCGGCCACCGCCCCTCGTCGGGGTCTCGACTGTATACACTAGTCTACTAATGGAGTATCGATGCCCTGTCTCGAAACTCCTACGACTAGGGACTTTTTAAGGATGTGCTTATAGACTACCAGCTCCCACGTATATGATCGCCATCATACTGCTGGTAGTCAAGCAAGAATCCTATGGGCTCTATCAACGTGTAATAGTGACATGTAAGGTCACCTGAAGCAGTACACGATGATAAAGGTAAACCAGATAGCATACTATCATCTCGAGTAAGACTGTTCTACCGGGATAGGTTCTCCCTCAATCATTGCAATCACGTGCCTGTGATCCAATAATTGACTCTGAGGGCACTATCTCCAACAATCTCCCACTTGCACTCAAGGCTAATTATTGCGATGTCGCATACTCACAGCCCGTGTGATACCGAACACCCAACTCCTCTACTAGTCAGTCGCACAAAGTCTGTTTGCGAAACTATTGCGTTCGAGGAAAAGCCTCAGTGAGTGGATCCGCCTAGATGTTTCTTTCTATGTCTCTCTATATCTCAAGTTCGCGGAGAAAACCATCTCCCGAAATGAGCAATACCTGTCTTGGAATGTCTGGATGTCTGATGGGACCTAGTTCATAAATGAACTCCAAATCCAAACTTCTTAGACTGTATCGTTAACTGAACTTAATCAGTATCCTGCGCCATGCCTCCCTCAGTATCTACCTGGATCACCTGTCCAAAATACCGCCCCTCGTCAGAGGGAAAACTATAACTCTGACAACCTCCTTGTCGTCCATGTCACCTTGGAAGCCTGGAGTGATAACCGTCTCCTAAAAGAGGCAGCCGTTATCATATCCCTAGAACATCCACTTATGTTCTAAAACTGCTTCCGACTGTTTCTCCAGGATTGGGTCAATATCAACTTATTGCATCTAGTGTAAGAACAACATCTGGTGTGGTACTTGACATCTCATGATTGACTCAATTGCCTAAGCAAGTGATCTGCCAATCATGCACATCCCTCTCTACTTTAGTCTATAAGACACCTTTAGAGAGGGTGACTCCATTACCTGCAGGTACACCACCATGCCAGGAGTCGTCCATTCTAAATACTCTTAGAATGCTGTCAAAGTACCCTGATTGGGAAACCACCCAAATCTAGATCTAAAACCATAGATCTAGTAACCAGTATGTCTGATATAATGTCCAAGTCCCATGTGGAGAAAACACTGTGTGACGACCAAAGTATAACCGATCGTAGTATAGGAATATCACTTCCTACTACCTTCTCAACAGATCCATCCCCTATTCTGATGACGTCAAACCTATGACTGTCACATCAGAAACAGATGATCTATCTCCGCTATATCTGCTTTAGTCTATAAATAGACATAAGCCTGATGTCCACCAATGCTTCCGCTGCTCCCACTGACTACGACAACCCTCTGGCAGAGTCATATAGACGCGCACTTCTAAAGCTAGTTTAGAACAACGCTATACTCATCCTCCTGCCGGGTCTCGTAGCCTGGAACAACAACAATGGCAAGTGTGGGTAAACAAGAACTTCCCTGTCACCGTCCTTGAGGCTACCGGAGTACCTCTCGGGTGCCTGAAGTTACCCACCTTATCTGCGGAGTGGCCAATGGAATGTCAAATCAGATTGAATCTTTAGGTTCCTTATCAAATCTTCAGTAATCGTTTGCGGTTCTAGAATCGCTTCCAGTTCTACCATACTCCCACTTCTGTTTTTCTGAAAAATAACCATTTCCTTTTAAAATGTGGCGAGTTAAGAACAATATCACTATTGATCTTCCAGATGGTAGAAAGTCAACCCTCGTCATAGCCTGGGTCAACCCACAAACAGCCATTACAGAAACGTGCCTTGAGTTGTCCAGTGTCTGGTTTTAATCATAAGCCGGACAACTCCCCGTACCTTAACATCGTTAAGATATGAACTGTTCTATATCCAATATAGAACCAGAGGCACTGATTTAAATGAACCAGATTCAAATCATGCAACTATCTCCAGTGCATGTCAACTAAATGGAAGGAGGCCGATCAGCGTTACTCAACTTAGGAATGCTTCCAATTATGAGTAACCTGAAAGAGAAGCAATTTCTCTTTATCATTACTATCAACTGAATACCATACACAAGTATCTACATCTTCGATCACTTTGAAGAATCCCGATACTTGCAATACTTGGTTCTCTACTCTATTCAAATACCTATAACTCCTCAAAACTTAGACCCTGTGTTTCAACGAAATACATGTCTAAGAACTAGAGAAGTTAAAAGTAAACAGAATATAGTATGAGGACCAACCCCTCTGTCCTAATGGACACTGAACAACATACAATACTCTGTATAAGTCCGCTGAGTCTAACGACTCTTTCACTGTGCGTCGTAGGTTGAAAACTGTACTTATGGTTAAGAAGAATTACACCGCTGTTTAATGCTCCTTACCTAACCATCCACTGATATAGGTAAATGTCATCGACATAATATCAAAAAGGTATATCTCACTCTATGAAAATAGACGTACAGATATATCAATCTGAAATTGGTGCACAACAGCGGATATTCAAAACCAAATATCTGCCGACCGGCAAACAGCCCAGATGATCTCCTCAAATATCACCGATTACAACGAATCCTGATATAATGAGGATGATCACCCTATTCCCAATAACTTACTCCCACTCATCATCTGTAAAATCATACAGATGTGAGAATCATACCTGGTAAATACATACCCTGGAGTAAGTGTCCAATCGGGAAATCAGTTTTCCATTAACAGTACACAGTGATACTGAAACATCGAAATGTTTCGTTGGGGTATCCTGGTATTCGTAGCAATGCCTCTTCCATTATCCAGATTCACAACTGTAACCGTATAATTCCTTGCATCTGTCCAAATCCCTTTATATGTCTTTAGTCATTACCGTCTGCACACCCCTTTAGGCCAAATGGTTTTCTTCCTTCCCTACCGTTCGGCACCAGCCTATGGTTTGGAAGAAGACTATCCAATAAGCATAAAAGGTGTACTGTCCTAATCCTAGGAGCACTCGCAAAGCGAGAGAAGGTGAAGATAAAAGACAACCGAATAAACCTTATTCCTATTTCTCCCGAACCAGAATCCATCCCCGAACTGGAACAAGTTCCTTTCGAGTTCGTATATAACCATACGATGGAGTATCCAAATAAACTGTGGATCTTCGTAGTGATACGGAGTGTCCTGGAGAAATACAAAGGTGATTTGGGATTGGCGAAGAAATACTTGGTTCGGTCGTGAATAGCAGTCGCAATTTACTTTGCCCTCTTACTAATCCCTTGCTTTGTCTTAACTTAATACCTTCTGTACACCATCGTTATGCTAATTGGTTTTCTTCATTCCCCACCGTTCGGCACCTGCCTAAGGTTTGGAAGAAGACTATCCAATTTGCGTAATAGGTGTACTATCTCCTAAACCAAGGAGTACTCGCAATGAGAGAGGGTGAAAAGAAAAGACAACTGAATAATCCTATTCGTTTTCTCCAGAACCAGAAACCATCCTCGAAGTCCTTCGAGTTCGTATATAACCATACGATGGTTTTGTCCAATGGAAGTGGACGTTCGTAGTAATACGGGGTGTCCTGGAGAAAAGGGTAAAAGTAGGAGTGGCAATGAGGTCTGCAACTCTGACAATCCAAAAGCCAGTGTTAAGAAGGTTCGGTCAACTTGGTCACTGAGTCATAGTCCAGGGGTCGGGTTAATGGTCGCTACCAGAGAGAGAGAAAAGAAACACTCAGCGTGCACTCTAACCTAGATCAGAATGGTTATCACTTTGTCTAATCTGGAAACCTCCCACTGTACCTCAAATTCTCCTCCAAACCTGAAAGAAGAATTAGTCGGGATTACCCGAGGAGTAAACCAACTCATCAGTGGGAATCGGGATCCAACTATCATCGCATGATAACGTGACGGAATCCACTCATGTCACCACACTCCAGAAGGTATGCGCATGTCTGGCAAGTTTCAGTTCTTTTGAAACTCCCGATATGATTTTTACCCCAAGCGGTTTATGATCTTGACTAGGTCAACAAACCATAAACCGCCAGTCAAGTTCAACCAGTCATTATTCTGGATTGCATTAAACCCACCCGTACGTGCCCTTGACTAGGTCAACAAGGCCGCACGACTGTCTTAACCAATCCTACTTATGCAACAAACAAGTACCACTTAGCTACCGAACACTACGTCTTGACTAGGTCAACAAACGCAGCACGAATACTAAATAATACCTGTAGGAAATGACGGAGGGCTACGGCTGGTTTTTGGCGAAAAACCTTTAACGTAATGAACTTGATATCGTTGAAGGAACTGCATAGCCCTTTTAGAAAATATAGTGACGAAAACCTTTACTAAAGAGGTCACTCCCGGTGAAGGGATCTCGGCTCTTTCCCCGTAGAATGAGGTGCAGGATATTCCAACTGAATACCACGATGCAAAGCAAAAGTAATCGGCTATAGTGAAATTAATGCCCTGACGCAAACTTCTGTCCAAGGGGTCACTCCCGGTGAAGGGATCTCGGCCCTTGCCTCGTCGACTGAGGAGCAGGATATTCCAAATGAATACCACGATGCAAAACAAAAGTGAACGTCCTTGCAATAACAGCTTTTTGAAAAATGTTCCAACAACATCAGAATAGGTTTGTTTAGCTTGCATTGATCCGAATCAACGCAGTCCCATCAATTGATCACACCACAAAGAACGAAAATATACTGACGTACGTATATGCCATCCGCATTCGCCACTGGGTCCCGTCATCACCCGTTAGGTTAGCTAACTAACGGCAGAGCGGGGACTGGACTAGCGCGGATGAAAAACATATACAACATCTACTAATATATATACCAATATATAGTATTTCGCTCAAGGCGTGAATAAAATGCAACATCACAGAAAAATGCAGCATCACAGAACAATACAGATATCTGGAAGCCCCGGGTTTCACAGAGCCGCTGCTGAAACCCGACGTTCCCCTGGTCGTGTGGATAGCCTGTGCAATGAAATCCTAGACCCCTACGGGCGCGGCAAGTCACCCGCCAAAACCTGAAGTGAGGCAGCCCCCTTCAGCACCGTGAATGGACCACCCGGCACTTCACGGAATCCGGTAACTCGGGCACCCCTCCTGGGTCAACCTGTACCCCCTACGAGTGCGGCGAATAGCCCGCCAATCCTAGAGTGAAGCCCCTTCCGTCCCAATGCCATGAGATGCGGGCTTGTTGCCCTCCAGAATCCGCTATCCGTGCACCCCACCGCGGGGCAACCCTAGTACAGAAAGTAAAATATACATACACCGGGTACATCGACCACAACCAGGTCGTGCCCCAAAAGAATAATACAATCAGGCAGTGACGGCAGTCCACATGTCGGACGCTCGCCCCGCAATATCAAATGTACATAATACAACAGAAACTGTACTAGCATTGCATCCAGGCTATCCCCACCGACCGATCCGCAACAACACAGCATAAACATAGAACATCAGCGTGAAAATCACGTTCGCAAATCCGTCTAACCGGGCTATAGCAGTTAGACCGGATTTACCGATCAAGTGATATTCACGGTCGCAGATATAATGTAAATACTGTGAAATAATGTGTTTAAAATATCCGATCGATCAAACAATTAACAAGTGGGCCCCCAAGTAATACTGTAGCAGTCACAGAAGATCTGGGCCCAAATTTAATATCCCAAAACCCCCAAAATCAACCCACAAGGCCACTGTAAAAATTGGACAAAGTGACGTCATTAAAGTGCGGCGGAACCGCGGCCCAAGGGGGGGTTTGGCCGCGGTTCCGCGCTTCACTAATCGACTGACTTTGTCGAATTTTCGCAGAAGTCTTAGAATGTCTTGTACATCAGTTTTCTACAACCTGAAAAATTTTTTGAGCAAGAAAAAAAATCAACAGAAAACTGATGCATGCAAAAACGCGGTTTTTGGAATTTTGGTCGATCGGAAATGCAAAACACATTTGAACAAGCTAGACTAGGTTAATGGCGTGTCTCTGATACCATGTTGCGCCACGGCAGCGCCCCGGCCGTCTATCCGAGGCCAAAATGTGGAATCAAAAATTTTCCTTACTTGGAAACTGAAGCTACCGCGGACAATTAACCCGGATCGTAACCATTAACCGATACTAGCTAACAAGAGATGGGGTGAGAGATGTACCGAGTGATCCGAGTCCTCCGGTTTTCTCGTCGTCGTCCCGATCTCCCGCGGATCCTCCGGTCGTCACATCCTTGCCGGAAGGGCACCACATCGTCTGTATCTTTTACGGGCTCCCACCTCAATACCGAGGCAACTCGGGCACGAAGCTGGCAAGTCGACATGCCCAAGATTTGCTGTAGAATGTGTAGTGCTTAGTCTCATTGGGGTTATGTTGCCTTGATGGAGGAATCAAGATGATATGAACATGGGGATTTTTGTGGCAATGGAAAATGATATGAATGATTAATTTTCCCACACCCTCACCAAATGAAATGAACCATTCTCTCCTCACACAAGAAGTGGCCGGCCCCTTCTTATTCAAAATGGTGGAGAAAAACCAAAGACACGAAGGAAGGTGAGTGTAGGATAAAGGTGGAGGGTGACCACAAGCAAACATAATCATCACAAACCTACATCCAAACCATACCCTCTCAAATCACCATTAAAGCAAGTGATGGAAGAAAGATGCTTAACATATCATAAAGAAAACAATTGCAAGAAACCCCCTCCACAAATGTAATTTGCAAAACTGCAAATTACCCCCTCCATCAGAAAAGTCCGGCCGGGAAAGAACAAAGGAAAACCGGCCGGAACGGAATGCAAACTGGCAACTCCAGAAAACTGGTCCCGTAATAAATTACAGGAAAACCCCGATACTGTGCATACACACCCGCATCTGTATTCCGACCGGATACAAATGCAATGAGACAAGATCTACACTGTACTAAACTAGGACCGGCTTAAGCCAAAGCCGGCTAGTAAAATCCGTTCGATCCTGATCCGTGCAATGCCGCACGTATCAGATCAAACTCTGCCATATAACTATACGGCTACTAGTACAAAACTGTCCGATCCTGATCCGTGCAATACCGCACGTATCTGATCGGACCCTGCCATATCTCCATACGGTCTCTACAGCGTTTCGCCCGAAAGCTTGAGTAACTGAAAGTGTGGTGGACTCTAAAGACTCGTCAATACAATGGCTGTGGATTTAACCACTAGCACGTCAGAGGTATTAGCCAATACGTGACAGGCCACCAGCTATTGACCAAAAGGGACGTCGATGAGCGAACTCATCCTGACACCCTACTGAGCCTGTCAGTGACAATATCCGTACAGTCCGGTCCGTTCGTCTATGAAGATCGCATGTCGGGCCTAGGGGGTTGGTAAAAGTCAGACCCCCAAAGGCGGTACAAGTCGTGTCGGAGTGTAGCCCAGAACGCCCTGAGATACTACTGGAATACCTACCAGTAAATCTCCTGCCTCGGCCGAGGGCTTTGCGTAATGGCTCTCCTAGACACAGCGCGACCTCACCCCCAATACCGGGAGAGACGAACCCCTGCAGATCCGCTCACTGCCTCCATGTGGCTCGGGACTGTACCCAACTAAAACCTGTTTGCACGACTCCTTTGAGCCGTGGTAGGGTAGTAATCAAAGCACAGTGGGAACTCACACGAGACAAATGACGATCTCAGGTCGATGAACTAACCTGTACACATGTCACCTGGGAACTGCTATCTGACGTCTGGTATAATCCCAACTAGCAGGTTCCCGGCGAGTCCTGTCCGGTGTACTCATAACCCAATGAGCACCTGTATACATCTTAGGTGAACCAACAGACACCAGTGGCTTGTGAGACCGGCCACCGCCCCTCGTCGGGGTCTCGACTGTATACACTAGTCTACTAATGGAGTATCGATGCCCTGTCTCGAAACTCCTACGACTAGGGACTTTTTAAGGATGTGCTTATAGACTACCAGCTCCCACGTATATGATCGCCATCATACTGCTGGTAGTCAAGCAAGAATCCTATGGGCTCTATCAACGTGTAATAGTGACATGTAAGGTCACCTGAAGCAGTACACGATGATAAAGGTAAACCAGATAGCATACTATCATCTCGAGTAAGACTGTTCTACCGGGATAGGTTCTCCCTCAATCATTGCAATCACGTGCCTGTGATCCAATAATTGACTCTGAGGGCACTATCTCCAACAATCACAAAATACCACATCCAAACTTAGCAAACTTAACACCAAATTGATTCTAAGCTTAGGCTTGCAAGATGGAGTTTGTGAGGAGAATATGGCATGCGATGAGGTTACAAAGTAACCATGGAATCAACATACCATATCAACCTATCCAAGTTACAATACTAAGTTTATAATCGTATTAAAGCACATTAAACATTAACAAGAGGATGAGGAGGCAAAGCCTTTCATTTCACTTCCTTACCATTACCACAACCAAAGATATTAATTAAGCATGATAAAAAGAAAAGCAAATAAGAACAAGAACAAGAAATAAAAGAAACAACAATATCATTAACACTTGAAGAAGAGGTACAAGATATTGGTAACTTGTTCAACCTCCATAATGAAGCTCTCAAGAGAAAACTTCAAGAGGGAAGAAGAACAAGAAACCAAGTGATTGCCCACTCACTCTCAAGCCTAAACCAAAAACAAAAGAAACTATCAAATGTAAGCATCTATGTGAATATGAGAGAGAGCTTCCCTTGCTCACTGATCTGGATTTTATAGGCACCAAAAAAGATTAAACAAGTAATAAAAATAAGGTGATGTGACTGTAAGGGAAGGACAGAAGAAATATGGGGACAAACAGGGCAAGGGAGGCGGCGAGCTCGGAATTTATGGAGGTGTGGCCGGCCAATATCCAAGATTAGAGGCTCGGGTTGATGTGGTGGTCTTGTGTCTACTCCAATATCATCCTGGTGCAGTTTGATTTTTCTAAAATAACTTGGTTTGCATTCAGAGATTTGGAGGGAACTTGAAGCAATGCATCACATCAAAACTTTTAGCATTTATTACCCATGTACCCCCATTTGCATAAGCCATCATTTGTGTATGCCATGGGCAGCCCCACCATGGTCCATGCCAAAGAGTTGTATCTACACTTGTTTATTGAAAAAGAGCTCTTTGGTTATCGGTCGGTTCTCTGTTCTGATTGCAGTGTCAGCTCCCAAATGCTATATCCGTGATATTGAGTGTGTTTTCAGTGTTGTATCACGAATACCTATAATCTTTAATTACTGAGCAGACACTAGTTAATAGCACCGATATATAACAAAATAGATAATGAATGAGCGGTATTAAAATGCAATTTTCTGTGATGAGCATTGGGTCTTTAACGGCGAGCTCCTTGGTGTAATCTTCATCTACTTCGATTTCTTCAACTGCCTTCCCTTTACCCTTGTCTTGTTTCTTCGAAGGTCCAAGGGTTTCCACGGGCAATGTGCGATTTCGCAAATGGATATTGCCACAATCTTTCACCGCTTCTTTTCCGAGGCGGAGCTCTCGAACAGAGGGTTATAAAATATCTCATCTTCGGAGTCGCTTCCGAAGGTGGAAACTTTTGAGTCTCCTTTTTCTGAAGACTGGGTTTTGGTCATATGGCAACTTTCTATCATTGGTCCTACCTTACTTGCTTTCGAGTCATTATCTTCGAGTCGTCAAGCTATAGCCTTTCGCTTCTCCATCTTCTAGTGTCTTTTGTGGGATACATATCCTTCCTACCATTTCCTGAAGGCGTTGCACTCATCAATTGGATGTGAGACCCTCTGGTGGTATAGAAAATACTTTGGGTGTTATTCTCATCCTTCAAAATAGGACACTCCCGGAGTATACATCATGAGAGAGGTAGCTTCATTCCCATCTATAAGGCTTTGGCAAATCGCTTCTCTGCTTTAGTCCTGTTGTTAGCTTTTCGGACTGAAGTTTGTTTTGACTGGGAGGCATCATTACTTATCCCTTCCGCTGCTTTCTTGTTGAGACGTTGTTGCCTGGCCTTTTCATATATTTCCATTTCACGTCTTCGATTCCCTTTGCTCGCTTGAAAAGTATCTTTTAACAGCTTTTCAATTTGATCTTGTGCCGGGCCCGAAGTCCTTTATGCTGGCTCCGGTTCCTACTCATCATCATTGCTTTCTAATGCTAGTGGAGTATCGTCATCATATATGAAGGAGTAGGAAGCCATATTACAACTTTTCACACGCTCCTCTTCTTCTTCTAACGAGTTTTCTTCTCCCTCGGTATCGCCATTCTCAAAAAGATGTTGAAGGAATTCTTCGAATGTGACTAGCGATCGCGTTTTCTGGTTATATTCGTCCAGCGCGTCAGTATATATCTGTAGATTTGTCTGGCTGTCTACATATTCGGCAGGCTGCACGGGCTTCTTCGCCTTCTTTTTCTTTTTCTTAGAAGACTGGATTTTGATGCTTTTTTGTAACACCCAAGTTCATTTATACCAATTTTATGTTGAGTATTTCTTTATTTATGGCTATTTCTTGTTTTACTGTGTTTTGGGTGCGAATAGTCTATTTGACATCTGTATTTGCATCCAACCCGATCCCCTTGCTGGAAATCCGTCTCGATTCCTGTTTATGATTTATCCCGGCTTGTTATGTGGATCCATGCAATTTTTTTTATATACTGCATACTGGCATTTTATCTAGCATCTGCATTTTTTTAATATAAAGTCACATAAAATATTTTAAAAAATGTATTGCATGGCCTGCATGATACTCCTAACCCTGTTGTAGCATCCGCGTATCTTGTTTGCGTCCCGTTCAGTGAAACGGACTCGTTTGGATGGCTACGTGCACGTTACATGCATCAGTTCTTGGGGGTATGCTTTTTCGTTACCCGGATATCCTGTTTTAATGTTGATTGACACGTATATTATCCGTATTTTAAAACCGTAATTTTAGACCCAAACCGGACGTGTTTTGGACAATTTTTGTTTTAGCCAAAAACTTAAAATTTACTAATATTAAATTCTAATAGATTTTTAAACTGCTAATAAAATAAATATACGATTTAAAATTTATTTTAACTAAAAGATTTTTCCTAACTGAACATCTCTTTCTCTTTCCTCTCGATCTCTCCCCCTCTCCCTCTCCCTCTCCCTCTCTCTCACAGCACGCTCTCTCTCTCTCTCTTTCTTCCTCTCTCTCACTCCTCTCGCGATTACTATTCCTCGGATCCCGTCACCTCCCTTCCTTCACTACGTTCACCTTCCTTCTCTCCCTCTTCTTTAAATACCTACCGCCTCACGAGATCTTCAGAAAACTCTAACCCTAAACCTAGCCGCCTCACCTCGTCACTGACCCTGACTTCCCCACAACATCATCACCTCCACTTCCTCCTTTCCTCCATCTCCATCTTCTCCTTTTCTCCAACCACCGAGTCCCTGCAAACCCGACAACCTCAACGCGAGAAAACCTATACCGAAACCCTCACCTCGTCGTTGCCATCGCCATCAATCTCCTCCTCTTCTCCCTCATCCCAGACATCAAAAACCCTGCACAAACCCACGACCCCGACACCTTCTATTCTTTCCCCGCACAGAAACCCTTGTACCCCACTACCCGATCCCAAAAACTCCATCGCCTGCACCTCACCGTCGACCGATCACCATTGTCGATGACTCACTCGCCTCTACCTCCTCTGTCCCATATCCAGTGAACCCAAAGAACCAATCCCCTCTCTTCTTCTTACTCTTCTTCTTCTTTTCTCTTCTCTTTCTCTTTCTTGATCTTGGTTTTTCCGTTCACCACCGGAGCCGTGCTCGACACCGACGATCCAAGCAACCCTGTGGACGTCGCCTGCCTGCGTGGTTACCTGCTTGCTTTCCCTGGACCCGTCCCGTGTGCCGTGTGTGCGTTGCGACGTTTACCCGATGTCGGACATGCCGTATGTACCCATCGTGTGATCCAATCGAGGCAAGTTTATCTTGCTACATGCTATACTACTATATTTTACATCCATGTAAATAATAATATTACATATTGTTTAGTTATGCATCCCAAATTACCATTTTACTTTTTTACCGTTTCGGATACCCGTATGCATCCATGTCATTTATTATATATGTAGTTGCATCTACAGATCACATTAATACGTAATACTGTTATATTAACACCCCATGCTTGATAATGTACATCCTACATAGTCATGGAGCTGTAGTTGTAACCCCTGATAGATATTTGAGCATGCATGTTTTATTGTGTATCCATACCATTAATTCTACATATCTAGTTGCATGCCATATTATATTAATTCATATTATTGTTACATTAGTACCCCGTGCTTGATAATGTGTATTCTATATAGTCATGATGTAACCCCTGAGAGAAAATCGTGCATCCATACTTTTACCGTACATCCGTAATTTTACCCTGATTCAGTACTTGCTATAGTTCTATTGTGGGCACCCATTTGATACACTGTGTACCCCATGACATGACCTGATACACCATTACTTGACCTGTTACCTGATCCTGCTCCTAATGCCGACAATCCTGACATGTTGTCCCAATAGACATATCCTGTTTTCTATTTTCGACAAACATGTACATGCTTGATCTTGTGTTGGCATTAGCTCCAGATTTATCAATACCTGACTTGAACACATAACTTGGAGCTAAGGGAAAATCAATGATGAAACCTTACTTGTAACTCAATAGTTCGACGCTTATACTGATCAGTTTTACTGGCTAAGCCAGCCCCGGGATGATGCTGCCGACATCATTCATCTGTACACGTTTCCTGTTTAATGCCTAGCGGCATGTCTCGGATTTCAGCCCGAGAATCTGGACCGTGGTCCCGGGCATGCACGGGATACTATTGAGTTGCATCGACGATTTATTAAATTGATTTCAAAGACTTGAGAGTATTTTAACCCAGTATCATAGATTACTCACCGCATGCACATACAATCGTCGTTGATCGAGAGTATTAAAGCAGCGCAGTCACAGGACCCAAGATTGCAGAAGTTTCGAGAACAGGTTGAATCGGGACTTCGAACGGACTTGTTGATTCATAAAGATGGTTCGTTGCTATATGGTAACCATTTGTGTGTGCCGAAAGGAGATATTCACGAAGAAGTTATGAAGGAGGTGCACAGTTCCGCTTATTCCGTATATCCAGGAGGTACGAAGATGTACCGTGATCTACGACAGCATTTCTGGTAGGAAGGCATGAAAAGGGAGATCGCTCGCTTTGTAGGGAAGTGCTTGGTGTGTCAGCAAGTCAAGGCTGAACATCAAAGGGTAGCTAGCTTATTGCAACCACTTTCGATTCCTCAATGGAAGTGGGAACATATAACCATGGATTTCGTGACAGCTTTACCGCGGAGTCCAAAGGGCAACAATGCAGTTTGGGTGATTGTTGATCGATTGACCAAGACAGCTCATTTCATACCATTTCGAGTTGGTCAGTCAACGGAAGCGTTGGAAGAATGATACATGCAGGAGATTGTGAGATTTTATGGAGTACCTGTGAGCATCGTTTCCGACCGTGATACCCGATTCTTATCGCACTTCTAGAGGAGTTTACAGGAAAGTTTGGGGACGCGATTGAAGTTTAGCACCGCTTATCATCCTCAGACAGATGGCCAGTCGGAGAGAACGATCCAAACTCTTGAAGACATGTTGAAAGCTTGCATGTTAGACTTCAAGGGTTCATAGGAGGATCATCTACACTTGGTGGAGTTTTCGTACAATAACAGCTTTTCAGGAGACTATTTAGATGGCTCCATTCGAAGTATTGTATGGTTGCAAGTGTCGCTCACCCGTTTGTTGGGACGATATTGGAGAGCGAAGATTGTTGGGACCGGATTTGATCGTGCAAACAGTAGAGAAGGTTAATACTATCCGGAATCACATGAAGGCGGCACAAGATCGGCAGAAGAGTTGGGCCGACACATCGAGAAGACCTTTAGAGTTCGCTATTGGTGATCTGGTATTCATGAAGATATCACCGACTAGAGAAGTGATTCGTTTTGGGAGTCGATGCAAGCTTAGTCCACGATTCGTGGGGCCTTTCGAGATAATGGAGCGTGTTGGAGAAGTGGCTTATCGATTGGCATTACTACAATCTTTGTCAAATGTTCATGACGTGTTTCATATATCTTAACTCCGTAAGTATTTTCGAGATGAAACACACGTGCTAGATCATTCAGAACTGACTGTAAGGGAGAATTTGACCTATGAGGAATGACCGATGTCGATTGTGGATCGAAGAGAAAAGGTACTTAAGAACAAGGTTATTCCTCTCGTACTTGTTTCTTAGAGGAATCGCTCGCATGGAGAATTGACTTGGGAACGAGAAGACGAGATTCGACGGAAGTTTCCAGATCTCTTTTTGTAGTGTCATGGTTGTTTATCTTTTCTTGTTTTGGGAATTTCGAGGATGAAATTCTTTTGTAGTTGGGTATAATGTAATACCCTAGTTCATTTATACCAGTTTTATTTTGAGTATTTCTTTATTTATGGCTATTTTTTTATTTACTATGTTTTGGGTGCGAATAGTCTATTTGACATCTGTATTTGCATCCGACCCGACCCGCTTCCTGGAAACCCGTCTCGATTCTTGTTTATGATTTATCCCTGCTTGTTATGTGGATCCGTGCACTTTTTTTTATATACTGCATACTGGCATTTTATCTGGCAACTGCATTTTTTTATATAACACTTAAAGTCACATAAAATATTTTTAAAAAATGTATTGCATGGCCTGCATGATACCCCTAACCCTGTCGTAGCATCCGCGTATCTTGTTCGCGTCCCGTTCAGTGAACGGACTCGTTTGGATGGCTACGTGCACGCTACATGCATCCGTTCTTGGGGGTATGCTTTTTCGTTACCCGGATATCCTGTTTTAATGTTGATTGACACGTATATTATCCGTATTTTAAAACCGTAATTTTAGACCCAAACCGGGCGTGTTTTGGACTATTTTTGTTTTAGCCAAAAACTCAAAATTCACTAATATTAAATTATAATAGATTTTTAAACTGCTAATAAAATAAATATACGATTTAAAATTTATTTTAACTAAATGATTTTTCCTAACTGAACATCTCTTTCTCTCTCTCCCTCTCTCCCCCTCTCACAGCGCTCTCTTTCTCTCTCTCTCTTCCTCTCTCTCACTCCTCTCGCGATTACTATTCTTCGAATCCCGTCACCTCCCTTCCTCCACTACGTTCACCTTCCTTCTCTCCCTCTTCTTTAAATACCTGCCACCCCACGAGATCTTCAGAAAACTCTAACCCTAAACCTAGCCGCCTCACCTCGTCGCCTACCCCGACTTCCCCACAACATCATCACCTCCACTTCCTCCTTTCCACCATCTCCATCTTCTCTTTTTCTCCAACCACCGAGTCCCTGCAAACCCGATGACCTCAACGTGAGAAAACCCATACCCAAACCCTCACCTTGTCGTTGCCATCTCCATCAATCTCCTCTCCTATTCTCCCTCATCCCAGACATCAAAAACCCTGCACAAATCCACGACCCCGACACCTTCTCTTCTTTCCCTGCACAGAAACCCTAGCACCCCCACTGCCCGATCCCAAAAACTCTATCGCCTGCACCTCGCCGTCGACCGATCACCGTCGTCGACGACTCCCTCACCTCTACCTCCTCTGTCCCATATCCAGTGAACCAAAAGAACCAATCCCCTCTCTTCTTCTTCCTCTTCTTCTTCTTCTTTTCTCTTCTCTTTCACTTTCTTGATCTTGGTTTTCCGTTCACCGCAGAGACGTGCTCGACACTGACGATCCAAGCAACCCTGTGGACGTCCCCTGCCTGCTTGGTTACCTGCTTGCTTTGCCTAAACCCGTCCCGTGTGCCGTGTGTGCGTTGTGACGTTTACCCGACGTCGGACGTGCCGCACGTACCCGTCGTGTGATCCAATCAAGACAAGTTTATCTTGCTACATGCTATACTACTATATTTTACATCCATGTAAATAATAATATTATATATAAGTTATGCATCCCAAATTACCATTTTACTGTTTTACTGTTTCGGATACCCGTATGCATCCATATCATTTATTATATATGCAGCCGCATCTATAGATCACATTAATTCATAATACTGTTATATTAACACCCCATGCTTGATAATGTGCATCCTACATAGTCATGGAGCTGTAGTTGTAACCCCTGATAGATATTTGAGTATCCATATTTTATTGTGTATCCATACCATTAATTCTACATATCTAGTTGCATGCCATATTATATTAATTCATATTATTGTTACATTAGTACCCCATGCTTGATAATGTGTATTCTACATAGTCATGATGTAACCCCTGATAGAAAATCGTGCATCCATACTTTTACCGTACATCCGTAATTGTACCCTGATTCAGTACTTGCTATAGTTCTATTCTGGGCACCCATTTGATACACTGTGTACCCCATGACATGACCTGATACACCACTACTTGACCTGTTACCTGATCCTGCTCCTAATGCCGACAATCCTGATATGTTGTCCCGATGGACATATCCTGTTGTCTATTTTAGACAAATATGTACCTGCTTGATCTTATGTTGGCATTAGCTCCAGATTTATCAATACCTGACTTGAACACATAACTTGGGGGTAAGGGGAAATCAATGATGAAACCTGACTTGTAACTCAACAGTTCGACGCTTATACTGATCAGTTTTATGGGCTAGGCCAGCCCCGGGATGATGCAGCTGACATCATTCATCTATACATGTTTCCTATTTAATGCCTAGCGGCATGTCTTTCAGCCCGGGAATCTGGACCGTGGTCCCGGGCACGCACGGGATACTATTGAGTTACATCGACGATTCATTAAATGATTTCAAAGACTTGAGAGTAATTTAACCTAGTAGCATAGATTACTCACCGCATGCACATACACTTCACTGTTCCATATTCATGTAATAGTTATACCCTTATCACTGTTCATACTCATGCCTGCATATCTTATTACCTCCTGATTATATTTTATTGTTTGATATTATGACGCACTGACGTCTGGGTTTTGCCTGGCCCAGATCCTCTATCTCTGTCGCAAGCCGTTCAGGAGTATTTCAGCCAACAAGCCGAGCAGTGAGGATCCTGTTAGTAGCTAGTTAGTTTAGTTCTCTTTAGGCATTTTCATTTCCTGATGTGAGCCCGTATTTGGTACGTACTTTCCAGATGTTATTGTTATTTGGATTTATTGCTTCCGTATATTATTTCTTGACTCTTTATTCTGGCATATGGACATGTACTAGATAGTTTATTTCTGTAACAACTCCATTTTTAGTGTACAAAAATTTGCTTAAAAATTAATGTATACTTAGGGTATTTACTTTTGCTATGACTACTTTAAATATTTAATTAGCTCTTTATTTAAAAGAAGGAGCTTGTAGCTCAATGGTAATACCTTGCACTGCTGAACCAAGCCACCAGAGTTCAAATCCCATACCCTACATTATTTTTAATATTATTTTGTTTTGAATTTTTAGAATACCAAGAGTTTACACGTGCATATCTCACAAAATCCCTACTACCCATGAAAAGTTAAATACGCCAGTGAGTAGTTGGACCGTCGGGGAACCTAAAGGTGGCCTGACTCGGCTGGTGCCTCATGGCCTCCCCTACCCCCCTGCACACTTCAATTACCCAGATCGGTTCCAGAGACACAATAAAACCCCATTTACTCCATTTTAATATTTTTTATTATATTTTTTCAATTAAACTCTTCATCTACCCTAACCTAGCCTAACCCTATAAATACCACCCCTAAACACTACCCCCTCACCCAAAATTCTAAGCCAACTCTCAAGAAATTTCTAGAAACCCTAGTGTACTTTGGAAGAAGTAAAGAGGCGAAGCTTCGGAAAATTTTCCGGCGACAACCCTAGGAGATCCCGGCAACGAAATGATGCACCGTCGACTCCTCTTATCTCCCCTTACTCTCCTTTAAGTTTGAAACCAGTAAGTCCCAATTTCCCTTCTCTAATCTTTTCTAAAATTACGAAATTCCAAAACCCGACGGAAACGGATTAAATCCGGTTTCCGATTCGGTTCTTTCTCAAAATCCAACATTTTCATAATACAATCTTGTTAAACCACTTCATGTTGACTATTAAACACTAACTAATCATATTAAACAAGTTATATATCAAAAGAAATTGCTATTTCCATTTTACCGTATTTTTTCACTAAAATACCATGTAGTTTCATTTCGGCATTTAAACCATTAAACTTGCTATACCTTTAAGTAGATCATGAGGTAATGACCTACATCCTCACACACTCATATGCAACATATCACAATAACCTCGGGAACATAAAATACGGGAAAACGACACCTTTTCATATAAATACCATTACTAATAAAACGATTTTTCTTAATGATTAGTATTTTAAACAAATCATTGCAAAGCGCCGCTACAACCCATTTGGAGAACCCGTTCGGGATGGTGCGGATTATCGCACATTCTCGGGCTTAGTAGTGTGAGATGCAGATCTCCGCAAGGAGCATTCGGTGTCAAAAGGTTTAAAATACGACATCTTAAGAAAATAAGATATTTAGAAAATAAAATATATATTAAAATTATTTTTATATAATTATATATATATGTAACATTAAAATATCTATTTTGAAATAATATAAATATTACAACTCTTTTCAAAAATCACAAGAATCATTTTACATTAAAATACCATGAATTCCATACAAAATCAATATTACAAATAAATACCTTTTATTATGAATTTAGGATATTTTCACTAGAAATATCACAATTATAAAATCCACACATATGATAACTCTAAAGACGATAACTAATACTTAGGGTGTATTTTAAAAACTATACAAAAGTATTTTTTTTTACATAAAACCCCCTCAAGTTCTATAAATTACCCTAAGGACCCTAGTAAACATAGGTTTAAGCGGGACCAATCTCTTGAGCCTCAGGGAGCTGGAGAAGTGGGTACTTGCCTATTTAAGATAGACAACTTAACAATGGTGTTATCAATACGGTAATCGTTTTTGAAAAAGACATAAATCCTACCGCCCATATGTTGCGGTTACCGATAACATCAAAACAATCAGTACTTTAATTTATTTTTCTAATTGTCTGACTCAGACTGAGTCTCATTAATAATCTGACTTGAATATGATTCAAGTACAATCTACAATCTACAATATTCCAATTCAACATGAATCCCTATATTCAAGCTGTTCAATACATTCAATCTATATTGACTGAACCGAACCATGGATATACTTCCATTTACATGATTCTACAGTTACATCCGTTTACTGATATCATGGTTTCGGTAAGTCACCCAATTATACAATCTATACAGTTTACAATACAAGACAACACAATCAAAACACTACGGGGTTTAAAGGGTAGATTGGTACAGAAGGTGTTAGAAGTGGCACGAGACGGTAAGATTAAGACACCTAACCTATATTCCGTTGCTGTTGTACCGTGGCCCAACGGTTCCTTGTACATTCCGTTTGCCCTGGTCTTTAGCATATAGAGACCCCTCTCGTATACACTGGCATCCTTCTGTACCAAGCTACAAACAACAGCGTTAACACAACATTACAATAATATAATACAATTTTAAAAGCTACCTCCTTATTCTGTCTATTCTATTTCCCTCTTATCTTTGGGACTTACCGAGCGATTTGTTCGCTGACGACATTCTCTTTCTTTCTTCTTTGAATATCGTCAGGTGATCTGGACATCCCTGAGATAGAGCCCACTGCTGAAGACTTGGACCACTTCGTTGAAGACCCAGAGCTTTAGTTCACTGTACACTTTCATTTTTGTAATTTTCCTTTTCTGTTATGACATTGTTTAGGCATCGCTTTTATCCAGTTGTATTTACTTTCCATGCATTGTACAGAAAGAATGTGAATAAATAAAGTTGCTGTTTTATTATATCTTGTCTCTTGTGCTTTTACTTTTATATTGCTTAGATATGCTTAGCGTATTTACTTCTGAGTAAATACGTAGCGGCCTAGTCACGTCCCCTTCACCGTATACTGGGAGGCGGGGTGTGACAGGTTTTGTTGGTAGCCCATGCAGGTCAGAACTGTATGAAACTCTATCATGCAGTTCTGTTCCGCGTGAACAACCTAAGCAATATAAGGGCACAAGAAATAGCAACTAAAACATTCTTTACAATTCATGTTCCTTCAATCTTATCATTTCATATACTTTGAATCTGTCCTGACTTAAAATTTTCTTTCAAGGTTATGCATTCTCCAAACAACACCAGCACTAACTTTAACAACACTCCACCTCCACTACCAATCACACATGTTGTTCCTGCTCCACCCACCGAGCAAACGGTTTTGCTTGAGGCGATCCGCAACCTCTTAGAGGGACAGCAGCAGCTCTTGAATCGTCCCGAGACTGAAGCACTTGAGGTAAAGCAATTCAGAGCTTTACATCCCAAACAGTTCTCAGGAAAGGAAAGCCCACTGGAAGCTGAAGAATGGGCACAAATTATAGAAGATGATCTGGCAGCGGCACAAGTGCAAGAAATAGCTTGGGTTCGTGTGGCAAAATTACAGCTCACGGACAATTCACGGAACTGGTGGAAGGCGGATGAAAGCCGTCTTGATCAGCCCATAGAATGGAAGACTTTTCGCGATAAGTTCGATGCGAAGTACTTCCCTGTGACTGCCAGGTTCGATATGGAACATCAGTTTATTCATCTGCAACAAGGTTCGATGTGGATCAAGTCGGTAGATGAGTATGACGCTGAGTTCACCATACTCGGTCGGCAAGATATGTCATAATATTTCAAATTTTTTTAAATATCACATATTACACAGCTAACACAATCCTTCAAACAGATTCGCAGCACACTTGATACCGACGGACGAGATCAGAGCCCGTCGATTTCAACAAGGCTTGGACACGGAAATCCAGGCTGCACTGGCCACATGGAAATTTCCAACTCATGAAGAGGCTCTGAAAGCTGCCCGCAGTTATGAGGCAGTGATAAAGGCGAGGGGCAGATCTCAGTCTGCAGGAGTTAAACACCCTGTCAAACAGATGATAGGAGGAGCCTCGTCCGGGCCACCTTTTGTGCCAAGGCGATCGGGAGTACCAAACCATCGTCCCAGACCAGCCTTTTGTACCTAATGCAAGAGATCTAGACATGTAATGCAAGACTACCGGCGATCCAACCGTCTTTGCTTAGTCTGCGGCTCAGCTGCTCATGATATTGGATCTTGTCCTTATAGACAAAATCCAATTGCTGCACCCAGGCTAGCAAATACTTACCCACAGCGCCCAGCCATCCAAGCACCTGCTCCAAGACTTGCACTACCTGCTGCACCACCTAGAGGACCACAAGCTGCACCACCTCCTCGTCAGTTCCATCAAGCTCAAAGGAACGTTCCGAGAAATGTTCCTCAGGCCAGGAGGAATGTACCAAGGCGCTAGGCTTTCACGATGACCGTGGAAGAAGCTGAGGCCACTAGCCAAGTTATTACTGGTAAACTTTCTTCTCAAACCTTTCTTTCAGTATGGCAACTTTTCTACGTACATTTCCCTATACCTAAAACATATCCCACATACCTTAGGTACAATCTTAGTATCCTCAATACCTGCATTAGCACTGTTCGATAATGAAGCATCTCACTGCTTTATGTCACAACGGTTCGTCCGAACCCATGCGATTCCAGTCACACCGCTTGTATCCAGATGGAATGTCAGTTCAGGAAATGGCGTTCTAAAGGCAACAATGGGATACAACTTGTGTCCCGTAGTCGTCTGCAGCAGAGAGTTCTATGCTGACTTCAAAGAGCTGGACATACCAAACTTTGATGTGGTTTTAGGTATGGATTGGCTTGGAACTTTTTTTGCTACCATCAACTGTCGTCAAAGGAGGGTAGTATTCGAGATTCCAGACCATCCGGTCTTCTATTTCAAAAGCGGAGACCGTACTCTAGACCCAAGTACATACAAAGCGAAGCCAAGGGAAGCAGTAGTTGTAGCAGCTCAAGCGAAGGAAGAATCAAGACCAGATGTGGTTCGAGAGTTCGACGACGTGTTTCCTGATGATATATCAGGTTTTCCTCCCGATCGAGCTCTTGAATTCAGCATTGATTTAGTAGCCAGAAGCGTCGCAAAATGCTTGGTGTGTCAGCAAGTAAAGGCTGAACATCACAAGACTGCTGGATTACTTCAACCGTTACCATTCCCAGAATGGAAGTGGCAACACATCACGATGGATTTTATGACTGCTCATCCTCATAGCACAAAGGGTAATGATGCGGTATGGGGTCATTGTGGATCGACTCACAAAGTCGGCTCACTTCATCCTATTTCGAGTTGGCCAAACAACTAAGATACTAGCAAATAAGTACATGGAGGTAATAATCTACTTAAGATTTAAACTCTTCATAATGTACTATCTCTGATACCCATGAACTCATACAGGAAATTGTGAGACTTCATGGAGTACCGGTCTGCATTGTCTCCGATCGTGACACGAGGTTCCGATCGCAATTTTGGCAGAGTCTGCAAGCGAGCTTAGGAACAAGTCTGAACTTCAGCACGGCTTATCATCCACAAACAGATGGTCAGTCTGAGCGACCTATTTAGATCTTGGAAGATACGCTCAGAGCATGTATGTTAGACTTCAAAGGATCGTGGGAAGATTACCTACATCTTGTGGAGTTTTCATACAACAATAGCTACCAAGCAAGCATAGGAATGACACCTTTTGCAGCACTGTATGGAAGGAAGTGTCGATCGCCATTAAGTTGGGACGATATCGGAGATAGGGAACTTCTTGGATCAGAGATGATTGTAGGGTGTTTTTCGTCACCCCATTGAGATGGGAATACGTGCGCGCTTGTCAGGCACATTACAGATTCCCCCTGCCTAGGGTAGGCCGGAGTTTAATGATTGTGGGGATCCGAATCTCCGGCAGCCGCGGACTAAGCTGTCGTTAATTACCCCTCGCCTTTGGAGCGAGAGAAACCCCGATTGACGGGTTAAACTGGTCATGCGAACTCAATGTGCAGTGTTGTGTTTTGAAGGGGTTTCGGATATATCGAGAGCCCTGCAGAGTTTTTACGGGGGTCCCGCTACCCGGATAGCGGGCTGGGGGCCAAGAGGGCTAGCAACCCCCTTACGAGGTGCGGGGCAGCGCCCCATTAGAAATTTTTTTCTAACAGGGACAGTGTCGTGGAGTATGTGTGTGTGTACATATGTATACATAAGTATATATATAAGTATATATAAAAAAAAGGGGGAAAGGCATCCAAAAGATGCGTAGGGCCAGCGCCAGCGCTATGAGCGCAAGAGCGCTAGCGCACCACGTGTCAGCACGTGGGCACTTGGGCGCTAGCGCACTGAGTGCTAGCGCGCCACGTGTCAGCACGTGGGCGCTAGGGCGCTAGCGCTTTGGGCTCTAACGCTCTGAGTGCAAGAGCGCTAGCGCGCCACGTGTCAGTATGTGGGCGCTCGGGCGCTAGCGCTATGAGTGCAAGAGCGCTAGCGCGCCACGTGTCAACACGTGGGCGCTCGAGCGCGAGCGCTTTGGGCGCTGGCGTTTTAGGCGCGAGCGCGCCACGTGTCAGCACGTGGGCGCTCGAGCGCTAGCGCTCTGGGCACAAGAGCGCTAGCGCACCACGTGTCAGCACATGGGCGCTCGAGCAGCAAAAGGGACTTGGTCCCTACAATGGGAGTTGTACTCCCAGAAAGGAGCATTTATTATACTGTGTGTGTGTGTGTGTGTGTGTGTGTGTATGAGGAGTTAAACTCCTAAAATGTTTTGAAGCTGATGAAGGGTATCTCCCCTTAAGCCCTAGTTCTTCCCCAAAGTGGGGTTTCTGGAGATGGGTCTCCTTCTTCTTCCTTTGTTGGCCGGATCTTGAAGATCAAGAAATATGAGATTCTAAAAATCTCTCCTTTCTGAGATCTGATAGCAGATCTTGAGGAAGGAGAAGATCACAAATCTAGATTTTTGTTTGGAGAGAGAAAAAGTTCTTGGGATATTTTCATTATCCTTTCCTTTATAGGCTATACACTTTACATATAGCCCCTTGGGTTTTACAAAAATGGCATTTTAGCCATCCCATAGCTCATGTGCCATTTCTTTTTTGCACATAAGCCATTGGCTTACAAAAATTTGGCTTTATGCCCATTTCGCATACATTCATGCATAAAAAATTACATAAAAAATTATTTATTACATGATCTATATTTTGGCATGGAGGAGACTGGCCGTGGGCTCGACTTGGGCATGAGCCCGCTTGACCTGGGCTTAGGCCCACCTGGCTTGGGGGTTGACCTTGACTTTGACTCGGTCAACCGGTGTGCAAATTTTTACCCCAACAAATTGCCCCCCATCAATAAATGCACACCACACATGTGAGTCGTGTGCATGAAATTGATGGATCTTCTTTCGCGTGGAGGCGACTTGCTTTGGTTCCCTCATTTTGGGATGCACTGCCCTTTTTACGACATAGATGGTCGACGCTTGACGTGTCTCCGAGACGGAGTGTCCGTGGTAGACGTTTCCTTGGCCCGGAGTGATCTGGTTCCTGCTTTGTAGGAAGCCTGCACTGCCCTTTTTGCGACATGGACGGTCGACGCTTTGATCCAGAGCGATTTGGTTCCCGCTTTGTAAGAAGCCTGCACTGCCCTTTTTGCGACATGGACGGTCGACGCTCTGATCCGGAGCGACTTGGTTCCCGCTTTGTAGGAAGCCTGCACTGTCCGTTTTATGACATGGACGGTCGACGCTCTGATCGGGAGCGATATGGTTCCCGATTTGTGGGAAGCCTGCACTGCCTATTTTGCGACATGGACGGTCGATGCTCTGATCCAGAGCGATTTGGTTCCCGCTTTGTAGGAAGCCTGCACTGCCCTTTTTGCGACATGGACGGTCGACGCTCTGATCCGGAGCGATTTGGTTCCCGATTTGTGGGAAGCCTGCACTGCCCTTTTTGCGACATGGACGGTCGACGCTCTGATCCGGAGCGATTTAGTTCCCGATTTGTGGGAAGCCTGCACTGCCTTTTTTGCGACATAGACGGTCGTCGCTCTGATCCGGAGCGATTTGGTTCCCGCTTTGTGGGAAGCCTGCACTGCCCTTTTTGCGACATGGACGGTCAACGCTTGACGCGTCTCCGAGACGGAGTGTCCATGATAGACGTTTCCCTGGCCCAGAGTAATCTGGTTCCTGCTTTGTAGGAAGCCTGCACTGCCCTTTTTGCGATATGGACGATCGACGCTCTGGTCCGGAGTGATTTGGTTCCCGATTTGTGGGAAGCCTGCACTGCCCTTTCTCCGACATGGACGGTCGACGCTCTGATCCGGAGCAATTTGGTTCCCACTTTGTGGGAAGCCTGCACTGCCCTTTTTGCGACATGGACGGTCGACGCTCTGATCCGGAGCGATTTGGTTCCCGATTTGTGGGAAGCCTACACTGCCCGTTTTGCGACATGGACGGTCGACGCTCTGATCCGGAGCGAATTGGTTCCCGATTTGTGGGAAGCCTGCACTTCCCATTTTGCGACATGGACGGTCGACGCTCTGATCCGGAGCGATTTGGTTCCCGATTTGTGGGAAGCCTGCACTGCCCGTTTTGCGACATGGACGGTCGACGCTCTAATTCGAAGCGATTTGGTTCCCGATTTGTGGGAAGCCTGCACTTCCCGTTTTGCGACATGGACGGTCGATGCTCTATTTGACTTGCTCTGCTTCCTGCAGTGTCAGGGGTGAACTTGACTTGCTCCACTTCTTGCGATGTCGAGATTGGATTCTGACTTGCTCCGCTTTCTACGATGTCGGAGTTGAAGTTGACTTGTTGATTGTGATTTGGTTTGACATCAGCATCGCTACACTGGAATATAGTACCAGGAGCGAATCATCATTTGTCATGAGAGGATTTGGGGATTTTTTTGTCGGCATCTGCATTGTTGCACCGGAATAATGCCAGGAGCAACTCATCATTTGCCCCGGAAGGATTTGGGAATTGGTTTTTGTTTGGCATCAGTATCGCTACGGTGGAATATGGTACCAGGAGCGAATCATCATTTGCGCTTACTTATCAGGAAGTGATGGCTTAGGAGATAGGTTTTAGGTCCCTATCACCTAAGACTTTTCAATTTTGTGAGCCGTAAGGGTCTCACAAAGCATTTTCTCCCTATGGGTCGTAAGGATCCCGTAGGTGTATTTTCTCATTGGAGTCATGGGGACTCCTAAATGTGTTGCTCCTTTGTGAGTTGTAAGGATCTCACGCGGAAATTTTCTCCTCACAAAGTCGAGAGGACTTTGCGAGTGCATTTCACCTCTTTTTCACAAGTTTGCGCCCTTTCAGGTTTTCACAAACCCGCCGGCAGTCCTGCTGTTTTTACTCACGGAGCCCTTTCGGGTTTTCATCCGTGCCCATTTTGCTTATGGACATACCATTTTATTTATTTTATTTTTTTATTTTTGATGGGACTTTGAATGTGGTCTCACCGGTAGGACTTGGTAGAGATTGGGATCGTTTTACGCCCGTGGATTGTATACGGTTTTGCAGGATGTATGATCCAGACCGTAGGGCCGGAAAAATTTTGGGACTTTTTCGGCGTCTGCATCGCTGCACTGGAATATAGTACCAGGAGCGACTCATCATTCGCCGTTGGAGTATGGGATTTAGAATTTGGTTGGCGTCTACATCGCTGCACTAGAATATGGTATCAGGAGTGACTCATCATTCGCCATTTGGGATTTGAGTTTGGAATTTAGTTGGCGTCTGCATCGCTGCACTAGAATATGGTACCAGGAGCGACTCATCATTCGCCACTTGGGGATTGGGGAGCGATGGCTTAAGAGACAGGTTTAGATCCTATCGCCTAAGGCTTTTCAATTTTATGGGCCGTGAGGGTCCCATAAAAGCATTTTCTCCCTACGAGTTGTAAGGATCCCGCAGGTGTATTTTCTCCTTAGGAGTCGTGAGGACTCCTAAGCGTGTTTTTCCTTTGCGAGTCGTAAGGATCCCACAAAGGTTTGTTCTCCTCATGTATCGTGAGGACACATGAGTGGGTCTTCTCAATGGAGCATAATTCCAAAGGCAGAGACCAGCCGCGTAACTGGTGATTGCGGTGGGATATAGATATGATGAGAATTATTTGAGCCCGTGGATTGTATACGGCAGTCAATTTGGGGACTGGCCGTAGGGCCGGAAGAATTTTGAGAAATTGGATTTTAGGTGGCGTCTGCATCGCTGCACTGGAATATGGTACCAGGAGCGACTCATCATTCGCCGTTGGGACATTCAGAGTTTTGGACGGCGTCTGCATCGCTGGACTGGAATATGGTACCAGGAGCTACTCATCATTCGCCGTTGTTTTTTTTTGTTTTACCGTGATTGCTCTATCATTTCAGCTTTTCTTATCGCGAAGGTCGCGATTGCCCTATCATTTCGGCTATTTATTCGCGGTTGCCCCATCATTTCGGCTTTATTTTCATTTTTAATTTTACTCGCTGATTTTTATTGCATGTTGCCTTATCATTTCGGCTTTTCTTTATTTTTCTTTTATTTACACATTTTTTTGTTTATTTACAAATATATATATATATATATACATTCCTAATTTAACGACTTAGAGGTCGATCATTGCCAATTTAATGACGTGGTGGTCAGCTGATGTTCCCAGTTTAATGACGTGGTGGTCCTTTGTTCCCAGTTTAACGACGTGGTGGTCATCTGTTTCCAGTTTAACGACATGGAGGCCATCTGTTTCCAGTTTAACGACGTGGTGGTCATCTGTTTCCAGTTTAACGACATAGAGGTCATCTGTTTCCAATTTAACGACATGGTGGTCATCTGTTTCCAGTTTAACGACGTAGAGGTCATCTGTTTCCAGTTTAACGACGTGGTGGTCATCTGTTTCCAGTTTAACGACGTAGAGGTCATCTGTTTCCAGTTTAACGACGTGGTAGTCATCTGTTTCCAGTTTAACGACGTGGTAGTCATCTGTTTCCAGTTTAACGACGTAGAGGTCATCTGACGGGGAGCTTAGATAAGATACCCGATTGAGCAGTTGTCAAGGGCGCCGCTGGAGCTTACATGAGATGCCTTATTATTTTGTCGGTGTTGATGGCCTTGCCCCCAGCTGGGGCCAAAGAAAGCCGTTCAAATACCGACTTGCGTTCGAAGATAGCAATTGGAAACTGTTAACCCCTGCAAATAGAAACATGATTTCAGTATATAAGATTGATATGTACATTGATTGAGCTCGCATGAACATTTAACCCGAAATATGGGAGGAGAGATTGGTCCTACCAGGCGTGCCAGAATCTGTAGGATGTTTTTCGTCACCCTATTGAGATGGGAATACGCGTGTGCTTGTCAGGCGCATTACAGATTCCCCCTGCCTAAGGTACGCCGGGGTTTAATGATTGTGGGGATCCGAATCTCCGGCAGCCGCGGACTAAGCTGCCGTTAATTACCCCTCGCCTTTGGAGCGAGGGAAACTCCGATTGATGGGTTAAACTGGTCATACGAACTCAATGTGTAGTGTTGTGTTTTGAAGGGGTTTTGGATATATCTGGGGCCTCACAGAGTTTTTACGGGGGCCCCGCTACCCGGATAGCGGGCTGGGGGTCAAGGGGGCTAGCAGCCCCCTTGCGGGGTGCGGGGCAGCGTCCTGTTAGAAATTTTTTTCTAACAGGGACAGTTTCATGGAGTATATGTGTGTGTACATATGTATACATATGTATATATATATATATAAAAGGGGGAAAAGGCATCCAAAGGATGCGTGGGGCCAGCGCTTTGAGCGCAAGAGCGCTAGCGCACCACGTGTCAGCACGTGGACACTCGGGCGCTAGCACACTGAGCGCTAGCACACCACGTGTCAGCATGTGGGCGCTAAGGCAATCACGCTTTGTGCGCTAGCGCTCTGAGTGTAAGAGCGCTAGCGCACTGAGCGCTAGCGCGCCACGTGTCAGCACTTGGGCGTTCGGGCGTTAGCGCTTTGGGCGCTAGCGCTCTGAGTGCAAGAGCGCTAGCGTTTTGAGCGCCAGCGCGCCACGTGTCAACACGTGGGCGCTCGAGCGCTAGCGTGCCACGTGTCAGCACGTGGGCGCTCGAGCGCTAGTGCTCTGGGCGCAAGAGCACTAGCGCACCACGTGTCAGCACGTGGGCGTTCGAGCAGCAAAAGGGACTTGGTCCCTGCAATGGGAGTTGTACTCCCAGAAGGGAGCACTTATTATTCTGTGTGTGTGTGTGTGTGTGTGTGTGTATGAGAAGTTAAACTCCTAAAATGTTTTGAAGCTGCCCCTTAAGCCCTGGTTCTTCTCCAAAGTGGGGTTTCTGGAGATGGGTCTCCTTCTTCTTCCTTTGTTGGCCGGATCTTGAAGATCAAGAAATATGAGATTCTAAAAATCTCTCCTTTCTGAGATCTGATGGCAGATCTTGAGGAAAGAGAAGATCACAGATCTAGATTTTTCTTTGGAGAGAGAAAAAGTTCTTGGAATATTTTCATTATCCTTTTCTTTATAGGCTATACACTTTACATATAGCCCCTTGGGGTTTACAAAAATGGCATTTTAGCCATCCCATGGCTCATGTGCCATTTCTTTTTGCACATAAGCCATGGGGTTACAAAAATTTGGCTTTATGCCCATTTCGCATACATTCATGCATAAAAAATTACATAAAAAATTATTTATTACATGATCTATATTTTGGCATGGAGGAGGCTGGCCGCGGGCTCGACTTGGGCATGGGCCCGCTTGACTTGGGTTTGGGCCCACCTGGCTCAGGGGTTGACCTTGACTTTGACTCGGTCAATCGGTGTGCAAATTTTTACCCCAACAATGATAATAGCGACGGTTGATGTGGTTCGAACTATCAGAGAAAGGATGCGCATAGCTCAAGATCGACAGAAGCACTGGCTGATGCAAAAAGACGTCACTTGGAGTTCCAGCCAGGAGATCACGTATGCTTGAAGATATCTCCGAACCGCGGAGTGATCCGATTTGGAAGACGGGGTAAGCTAAGTCCGAGATATATTGGACCATTCGACATACTCGAACGAGTCGGTGAAGTGGCATACCGCTTAGCACTTCCACCTTCATTGGAAGGAGTGCATAATGTGTTCCATATATCCCAACTCAAAAGGTATGTGAGTGACCCCAGCCATGTTCTTAATCATTCCGAGCTCACTATACAGCCCGACTTATCTTGTGAGCAACAACCTGTAGAGATTCTGGACAGGAAAGTGAAGACACTTCGGAACAAGGAAGTTAACTTGGTACGAGTAATGTGGAGAAAAGACACTCCAGGAGAGTCCACCTGAAAAATGGAAGATGAAATGCGTGCAAGATATCCACACCTCTTTGTAAACTAGTCCTCAAATAAAAGATGTAAATTTCGAGGACGAAATTTATGTAAGGAGGGTAGACTGTAACAACTCCATTTTTAGTGTACAAAAACTTGCTTAAAAATTAATGTATACTTGGGGTATTTACTTTTGCTGTGACTACTTTAAGTATTTAATTAGCTCTTTAATTACAAGAAGGAGCTTGTAGCTCAATGGTAATACCTAGCACTGCTGAACCAAGCCACCAGAGTTCAAATCCCATACCCCACATTATTTTTAATATTATTTTGTTTTGAATTTTTAGAATACCAAGAGTTTACATGTGTATATCTCACAAAAAAAACCCATTACCCATGAAAAGTTAAATACGCCAGTGAATAGTTGGACCGTAGGAGAACCCAAAGGTGGCTTGACTCGGCCGAGTCGGCCGACGGACCTGCCGACTCGGGCCGACGCCGCCGGCCGGACTCGGCCGGACCGCCGAGTCCCCAACACCAAAGTGGTGCCTCTTGGCCTCCCCTACCCCCCGGTACACTTCAATTACCCAGATCGGTTCCAGAGACACAATAAAACCCCATTTACTCCATTTTTAATACATTTTAATATATTTTATTACATTTTTTCAATTAAACTCTTCATCTACCCTTATCCTAGCCTAACCTATAAATACCACCGCTAAACACTACCCCCTCACCCAAAATTCCGAGCCAACTCTCAAGAAATTACTAGAAACCCTAGTGTACTTTGGAAGAAGTAAAGAGGCGAAGCTCCGACAAAATTTCCGGCGACAACCCTAAGAGATCCCGGCGACGAAACGACGCACCGTCGACTCCTCTCGTCTCCCCTTCCTATCCTTTAAGTTTGAAACCAGTAAGTCCTAATTTCCATTCTCTAATCTTTTCTAAAAATACGAAATTCCAAAACCCGACGGAAACGGATTAAATCCGGTTTCTGATTCGGTTCTTTCTTAAAATCCAACATTTTCTTAATACAATCTTCTTAAACCACTTCATGTTGAATATTAAACACTAACTAATCATATTGAATAAGTTCTATATCAAAAGAAATTGCTATTTCCATTTTACCGTATTTTTTCACTTAAATACCATGTTGTTTCATTTCAGTATTTAAACCATTAAAGTTGCTATACCTTTAAGTAGATCATGAGGTAATGACCTACCTCCTCACACACTCATATGCAACATAGTACAATACCCTCGGAAATATAGAATACGGGAAAACGACACCTTTTCAAATAAATACCATTACTAATAAAACCATTTTTCTTAATGATTAGTATTTTACACAAATCTTTGCAAAGCGCCGCTACAATCCATTTGGAGAACCTATTCGGGATGGTGTGGATTATCGCATATCCTCGGGCTTAGTCGTGCGAGATGCGGACCTCCACAAGGAGCATTCGGTCTCGAAAGGTTTAAAATACAACATCTTAAGAAAATGAGATTTTTAGAAATATAAAATATATATTAAAATTATTTTTATATAATTATATATATATGTAACATTAAAATATATATTTTGAAATAATATAAATATTACAACTCTTTTCAAAAATCACAAGAATCATTTTACGTTAAAATACCATGAATTCCATACAAAGTCAATATTACAAATAAATACCTTTTATTATGAATTTATGATATTTTCACTAGAAATATCACAATTATAAAATCCACACCTATGATAACTCTATAGACGATAACTAATACTTGCGGTGTATTTTGAAAATTATACAAAAGTATTTTTTACATAAAACCCCCTTAAGTTCTATAAATTGCCCTAAGGATCCTAGTAAACATAGGTTTAAGCGGGACCAATCTCTTAAGCCTCAGGGAGCCGGAGAAGTGGGTGCTTGCCTATTTAAGGTAGATAACTTAACAACGGTGTTATCAATACGGTGATCGTCTTTGAAAAAAACACAAATCCTACCGCCCATGTGCAGCGGTTACCGATAACATCAAAACAATCAGGACTTCAATTTACTTTTCTAATTGTCTGACTCAGACTGAGTCTCATTAATAATCTGACTTGAATATGATTCAAGTACAATTTATAATCTACAATCTGCAATCTACAATATTCCAATTCAACATGAATCCCTATATTCAAGCTGTTCAATACATTCAATTTATATTGACCGAACCGAACCATGGATATACTTTCATTTACATGATTCTACAGTTACATCCATGATCTTACAGTTACATCCGTTTACTTATATCATGGTTTCGGTAAGTCGTCCAATTATACAATTTATACAGTTTACAATACAATACAACAATACAATCAAAACAGTACGGGGTTTAAGGGGTAGATTGGTATGGAAGGTGTTAGAAGTGGCACGAGACAGTAAGATTAAGACACCTAACCTATATTCCGTTGCTGTTGTACCATGGCCCAACGGTTCCTTATACATTCCGTTTACCCTGGTCTCTAGCATATAGAGACCCCTCTCGTATACACTGGAATCCTTCTGTACCAATCTACAAATAACAGCGTTAACACAACATTATAATAATATAATACAACTTTAAAAGCTACCTTCTTATTCTGTCTATTCTATTTCCCTCTTATCTTTGGGACTTACCGAGCGATTTGTTCGCTGACGACATTCTCTTTGTTTCTTCTTTGAATGTCGTCAGGTGATCTGGACATCCCTGAGATAGAACCCATTGCTGAAGACTTGGACCACTTCGTTAAAGACCCAGAGCTTTAGTTCACTGTACACTTTCATTTCAGTAATTTTCCTTTTCTGTTATACCATTGTTTAGGCATCGCTTTTATCCAATTGTATTACTTTCCATGCATTGTACAGAAAGAATGTGAATAAATAAAGTTGTTGTTTTATTATATCTTGTCTCTTGTGCTTTTACTTTTATATTGCTTAGATACGCTTAGCGTATTTACTTCTGAGTAAATACGTAGCGGCCTAGTCGTGTCCCCTTCAACGTATACTGGGAGGCGGGGCGTAACAATTTCATTTTTACCGTTCTTGATATCTTATAGACAGCCGTAATGTGACTGTGGAGGGATGTTTCCTAACCATAGGTAGCATGGTTGGCTCTGTCACGTGCCGATCTTAGCGCACTCTGGGAAGCGGGGCGTGACATTTTCCCTTTATCAGCAGTCTTTAGCATGGGACGCGGCTTTAACATCCCTTCGATGATTTCAGGTTCGAGTGGGCCTTTCCATTTAATTGCTGGGCACGCTCGTAGGTCTTCCAACATCCTTTTTGTTTTTCGTGAGAGTACCATCTCCCAGGGAACTTCTTCCACTAGCAAGCATGATGCCATCTGCAAATTATTCCTTTTAAGAGTATGTTTTTATGACAGATCCACTTTCCATTTATTCGACAACATGAATTTTCCTTGTTTAAATTGGTCCTCGACCCAATTCTTGAATACATAACAGTCCTCGATCGGGTGGCTTACCACTCGATGATAAGGGAAATAATTTGGATTATTGACTTCATTGGTATGGGCTGATCGCTGTGGCTTGGGCAACGTCAGCATGTTGTTCTTCATGGAGAGCTCGAACAGCTTCTTTGTTTTATCGCGAGGGAACGAATATTCGCGCCCCATCATTTCTTCATGAGTTGGACTTATGCGATTGTTGCTCTGACGACCGGATGCTTTAGGGCCGCTCTGCTTTTTCTTTGCATTAGCGACAAATGCCGCTTTGCCCTTCCCTTTATAGTTTCGTGGCTCTCCAACCAGAGGGGAAGGGCTTTGACCCATCGAGTCTTACTGAGCTAACTTATCAATGAGCTCCTGAAAGGTACTAGGCTTGAAAAAGGCCATGAAAATTCTGGTCGATGGTAGCTACAAATATTCCGACGGCTGGAGCTTTGCCGATACGTTGCTCGCACTTAGACCAAAGGTTTTGCCATCGGATAGTATATTGATCCCATGACTTGCTCGGTTTGATTGTTTCATTGACCAATATTGTCATGTGGTGTGTTCGCTTGCACTTGCGAATTTCTAGCGGAATAGCATTTCCATTTCATCAAAAGTCTTCACGGAGTCATTAGGGAGCTCTGGTTACCATTCAAAAGAAATGCCTGCAAGGCTACTAACGAACTAACCGAGAAGTAGCACGACATCTCCTCCGGTGTTGGCGCATATGGATCTAAACAGGGCTATGTGCAGGCGAGGATTCCCGGTCCTTTTTTATGTGAAATGTCGGAAATGTGTATCCTGATGGGTACTATATCTGATCGACTATGCGGGATACGGTCAGCCGGTTTTGATCAATTTATTTGCCGCCTCACTGGCATAGTGAGTCTTAATCTGCTGTACGATATAATCGTCCAGCTTCGCTTTCGAAATCATTTCCTCTTTAGCTGTTGATGGGGCCTGCATAGGATTTGAAGTGTCACTCTTATAATCAAGAATGACTACTGGGGGTTCATCTGCCGGTGGTTCTGGTCAGACCATCATCCCAACCTTTCTTTGGAGCAATAGGCCATCTTACTCATCTTAGCATCCATTTCTACCGTTTTTTCGTCTTTCTTCTCAAGAAGGCGTCTCGGGTAGTCGGTATAATACTCTTGCCTTGTTCTTTCTTCGGGAGTGTCCTCTGGGTTTGTATTAGACGGTGGACTAATGAGTTCCTTCGCTTGAACCAGTATCTCCTGCAGCTTTTGATCTTTCATTATAGACTGAGTAACTGGTCTATGAGAAACAGAAGCCCGACCTTCATCTATAGAGTTCATCATGTAGACTGTATGGATCATCATGCCTCCATGCCTATGGCACTTATAACTTTGCCCTTTTGGACTTGCTTGGGGCGCTTAGAACCATCCCGGCCTCTGTTTCTTATGAGAAGCCGATTTAAGAAGACTTGTCTCTGAAGGAGTGGCCTTCGATTTGGGAGAAGAGTTGCCAGCATAACTCTTCAGTTTCTTAGACCGGGGAGAATAGTCTTTGTTAATGACAGATCCTCGAACTTCCTTCCATACTTTATGAATTGTAGAAGAAAGCCGCTTGAGAGAGCGCGGTGGCTTCGGTTCGCCAGACACCTCCATAGGAGATGAAGACCTTTTCAACACTGTCGTAGGAGAGTTGCGTCTGACCATCTTAAGCAGTTCAAAGTTGTTCCCAATTAGAACAGAAGCATGGATTTTCGACATTGGAGTGGGTGGAGTCAGTCCTGATGGGGAACTGCCCCCAGCTTGCCTTACTCAGCACCAGTGACGACATTGAGCGCTTCTCATAATAGGCATTTCTTTGAATTATGGAGCTGCATGAGCTTTCCCCCTGCATTCTTGTGGAGCTTGGATATTTTGCCCCCTGTGTCGTTCTTGGCCTTTGGCAGGTGCCAGTCGCTGAATGACCGATACCTTAGATGGAGAAGAGATATGAGCATAGAGTGCCAATCTGTTAAAGACAGACTGGCATGGGGGTAAAGCACTCTTGGGTACCGCGGGAGCAGTTGACGCCTTAAAGGATAGTCGCTTGAAGACAACCTTCTTTGGAATCATGGGCTTTTTAGAGAGTCCCACGGAGCTTGTTCCCAATCTTTTGAAGACGAAGCCGTCAAGATTATCAACAGAGTCTGAAGTGGTAGCCAGCCGATCAAATACCGACTTCTTCTGAGTTAAGGTACCGAGTGTAGAAAGCGTAGGCATCATCCTGAATTGAAGGCCATTAAGTGTCTGCATCACCTGAGCAACGAGTATGCAGAGTAGAGCGGTCATAACTTGTTTATAGATGACAACGCTTGGCGGGATGGTGTTTAAGTAGCAGTTGGTGGCACAGTCATACTTCTTTTCGAATGATGCCATTGAAGTCTGCATGAAGATGAGGTACCAGCTTTAGTATCCAAAAACCAAGAGCGACCATAAACATAGTATACCGTGATTTCATTCGCGAAAAACGACACACGAAGTGTTGAGTGGAAAGAGAAAAAGGCCCCACCGGACGTGCCAGATCTGTTTACCACCGAAAACCGGACCGAGGCGCGGGGGGGCGTATCTAGCCTGAATATGGGGGCAAATGCTATTTGGAACATATACATCCACCTCTCCGAAGATCCAAGTTGATTTATAGCACCGTATGAAACGACTCTCAATTTACAGTACGGAATTTTCCAATTTAATGTACATAAATTAGTTTACAGCCTGAGTTTGAGTTATAAGTTAATTTTGTTAAATAACAGCAAGAAACAACTTGTAGCTCACTGGTAAGCCTTATGCTGCTGTGCCGTAGCCCCTGTGTTCGATTCCCATCAGACACAATATTTTTTTTTTAATTTTTTCTTTTAATTTTTGGAAGCCCAAAAGTTTACACGTGCAATACACAGCAAAATGAAAAGTCAGAAAAATCAAACATGTGGAAAATGGAGTAAACACTGAGAAATCAACGTAGCACAAATCCAGAGACCCAAAGCCCTAGATCAACCAGTGGAATGCCCAATATGGCCGGCATCGACGGCTAGGATGAGTCCATTTGGCTCCGTGTTTTGCACACAAACCCTTTCAGCTACCCCTAACCCCTCTACAATGTTTGATTTTCCTGTAATCAAACAAAGACTCTTCAATTCACAATTTATCACAATTTTAATGCTTTTTAATCCAAATTTTTAATTCTAAAATCCTAATTCTCCACTATATATACCACCTCATACTTTGGCTCAGCACCATTCTGAAATTTCTAGCCAAAGCTATAAAAAAATTTCTAAGTACAAGTGGAGTAAAGAGGAATTAGCAAGCGGTCAATTTCCGGTGAAGAATCGAAGCAACATCCGGAGCTCCCGCGATGCCAAGACAACACTTTCCTCTTCTTCTACCTCTTCTTAGCATAACCAAATAGTAAGTCCCTCCCAATCTCCCTTTCTATTTTTTGAATTTCTTTTTAATCAAAATCGGTAAAAGTGGAGTTAATACCGATATTCTTTTTCTAAACCCTAGAAACTCCACTTTTTCTTATATATTGTTCATCTAAATTCTTACATAATACTTGTAATCTTAATACCAATTTCTAGAATAATTTTTAGTCTAGAATATCATGTAAAATAACTTTAAATTAACTTTTTCATTAAAATACCTTGAATTTTATAAACATTTATTTTAGTTTTGTTAAAACAATACCTTTAGGAAAAAACTTCACGAGGTAATGACCTACCCCTCATGTACACTCTTGTTCCATAACACAATGACTCTTTGTATGAATTTTTGTTACGAGGAAAATCTTACAATTAAATACCACCTAACTTTAAAAACCGGATTTCTTTAAAATGTGGTATTTTATATCTTTTGCGATTAGGCATCTACAACCCTTTTAGGGGACCTGCTAATGGATGGTGCGGATTATCGCACATCCTTGAGCTAGTAGAGCGAGGCGCAGACCTCCTCACGGAGCATTCGATCTCGAAAGGATTTAAATACGGTTTTTAAGAAATACGAATTTTCTAAATAAAATAAAATTATTTTTAAAATTAAAATTATATAAAATTATAAATCAATATTTTAAAAATATAATAAACTTATTTTTTTTCAAAAATGAAAGATTAACAAGTTTCAATAAAATACCATCAGGTTTCCAAAAAGGCAAGTTTTACAATAAAATACCATGAACTTTCCAAGCTAAGTAATTATCACCAAAATACCCCAAATACTTAAAATCCATGCTCATGACAACCCTAAATAATACTAAACACCCTCGAGATTTACTTTGTAAATATATTAAAATATTTTTTCATAAAACCCCTTCGAGTTATATAAAACAATATTTAAGGATTTTAGTAAATATAGATTTAAGCGGGATCAATTCTCTTGAGCCCCAGAGAGCCGGAGAAAGTGAGTGCTTGCCTATCTAAGGTAGAAAACCTAATGGAGTTATCAATGGTAATTGTCTTGGAAAAAGACACAAATCCTGCCGTTCATGTGCAGCAGTTACCGATAACTCCCGAACCTAATTCAGGATCTAAATCTGTTTACAAGTGTCTGACTCAGTCTGAGTCCAGTCTCAAACCTGAATCCAAACTCAAGTCTGAGTCCAATTCAAATCTGAATCCAATACCAAACACAAATACTTGAAACATGAACATGAATACTTGAATCCAAACATCAATATCAAACATGTATACTTGACTTGACTAGACTTGACCGAACCATGGTTATAACTTGACCTGACTATTTGAATACTTGACTACATCCTGAACATGACTACTTGAACATCTTGTATACATGGTTTCGGCAAGACTTGGAATTATAATCTATACAATATAATACGCGGGGATAAAGGGGTAGATTGGTACGGAATGTATATCGTGGCATGAGAGGTCACTTAAAAGACATCTGCATGAACTCTCTTGCCGTTGTCCCGTGGGTTATGACGGGGCCTTATCCTACATGTTACCATAGTCCACGGGTTAAGATGAACTCCTCTCGTATACACGAATACCTTCTGTATCAAGCTACAAACAACCACGTTATAATAACTGTCATATACCGATAACCAATCATACACAATTCATTTTATATAATGTCTTCTCATTCTTCTTTTGTGACTTACTGAACGCTAGTTCGCAGACAACATTCCTTCTATTTCTTTCTTTGGAATGTTCGTCAGGGGGATCGGACTCTCAGGAGATCGAGCCATTGTTAGTTATATGTATGCCCTAGAGGCCATTACTGTACATACGATGTATATTGTAGTGGATGCTGGGACATATATAGGGAGGACTTTCTTGCTCGACATGATAGTATGCTATCTGGTTATACTTTATCTTAACATGTATTCTGATTGTCTCTATTACATGTTGATAAAGCCCTTAGGATATGTACTCGACTACTAGGACTATGATGAGATCATACCAGTGGGGCCACGGTAGTCGACGAGTACATCCTATAACTGTTCCTAGTTGAAGGTGTATCGAGACAGGGCATCGATGCACCAGAGTAGACTAGCGTATACGCATCTTGACCCATATGATGGGCGATAGATGATCCCATATCCATCGGTGTTTGACATCAGGGATGGTGTACGGGTGCTCAGTGGAGACTGGGTACGCTGGACGGACTTGCCGAGAACTCCCAGATGGTATTATACCTCACGTCAGATGGCAGTTCTCCGGTGACACTGGTACAGAGTAGTCTGTTGACCCGAGATCGTCATAGAGTCTTGTGTGATTCCCACTGTGCTTTGATTTCTACCTTACCACGTCCAAGAGGGCGTGCAAAACGGTGGTTTTTGGGTACAGTCCCGAATCACATGGAGGCAATGAGCGATAGGAGGGGATTCGTCTTTCCCGGTATAGGGAGTTGATGTTGTGCTGTGTTCGATTGGCTATAACCGGAAATCCCTGGCCAGGGTTGTTGAGATTTACTGGTAAGTGTTACCAGTAGTTTCTCGAACTGTTATAGACCTTATATCGACATGACTTATCGAGCTACTGGGGTCTGACGTTTACCACCCCTAGGCGAGATATGCGACATATCAGACGACGAGACCGGACTGTACGGTAAGTGTTACTAGTTGGATTCACAGGAGTGTGAGCGGGCTTGCTCGTTGATCTTCTGATCGCTCAATACCCGGGTGGCCGTTACGTTTAGTAGACCGCTTGCGGCTTGTGGGTGATTGATATGATCACCACCTACTGCCGGCGTATTGACGAGTCTTTAGAGTCCTACACAGAGGTTTCCTGGCTCAAGCGAAACGAAATAGGAGCGCATATGAGATATGTGCGAGACCGAGAATAATACCAGTATGTGATACTGTATTCTATTCTTGCGATTTGTATCATGGGACGGTTATATGTGATATAGCCGGGTTACCGAATCAAGTGTTGATTCGATACATTGATACACTAGATATTAGTCGGTTATATGCGATATGACCGGATCATTAAATCAAGTATTGATTTAATGATTTAATGTATAATTATATATTTGATATATAACTTTACATTAACTAGTATTGGTTCACTTAAGATTGATTTTCTCACTTGATGTGCACAAGTTGTATATGTGATATATTTTTTTGTGTACTAGATTGTATCATGTTTGATGATACATGCAAACTTGGGTATGTGTATGATTTACACCATGTTTAGTTAATGGTTAGGGTTTTATTTTCTTTATTTATTTTGATTAAACAAAATGGTGGCTTTTCTTGTTTTATACTTAAAGCTTCATGAAGCTTTTTAGCATCTTTGAAAAGTCTAGCCATTTTGTTTTGTTCTTAAACCTAACCATTACCTAAACTATGGTTTGCTCTCTACATGAGTTACTTACCCATGGTTGTATTATGATAAGCTTCACTTGATTTATGATTTTCAATAATTCATTTTCTTTTCTTCTTCTTCTTCTTCTTCTTCATGAAGAAGAAAACCTTGCTAGGAAAAATTTTAAGTGATGAAATCAAGTGAGAAATCCAAATCCAAAGTGAACCCACTTCCTATTTCTTCATTCTCTACCACTTGCCATGTTGTATAGGGTGTTATCTTCATAAGTTTCATGACCTAGTGAAGATGGAGCTTGAGTTTGAGTCGCCTCGACGTAGATCATCTTCAGCATCGAAGTCAACGACCTAGCCCGCTCATTTCTCCGATGAAACCAACGCTAGGGTCCGGGATCCCGATGATCGCAGCGAAGGGACGTCAACACGGAGCTAAAGAAGTGGAGGACCGGATCTATAAAGGTTGTAATCTCTTTCACTTATTAGTAAAGTTTTTTGCTAGCTTATAGTTTCATCTATCCTCTAGTTAACGATCTTCCATACGGTTGTTCGGCACATAAATTTTTGAATTTGGCATGGTAAATGCCTTGTGGAACCTCTTGAGTGTGCCTAGTAACCCTACAGCCTAGCCAAGAGGAATTAGATCAGCTCACCACTCAGCCGGACTACTAGCTCTTCTTGTACTTACTTCTTATTATCATTGTATCTTTTCTTTTCAAACATTGTATGTAAAAATGAATGTAAATAAAGTTGCTGTTTATTTTATATCACTTGTCATTCTTGTTCATTTTATATATTGCTTAATTATGCTTAATGTACTTATTTCGTAGTAAATACGTTGCGGCCTGCCACGTCACCGTTTCCGTCTACTGGGAAGCGGGGCGTGCCATGTTTTGTTGGCGGCCCATGCAGGTCAGTTCTGCATGAAGTCTTAAGCAATATATCATAAGAATTATAAGAATCAGCAAATATACATCCTTTACATTTCAAATTTCTTGAATTTATTAACCTTTCCTTTTCTATCAAGGTCATGAATTCTCCCAACAACACTAGCACGAATGTCAATGGAATTACCACACCGCCTACTCTACCACCACCACCTACCGTTGTAGCTCCCATCAATGAGAAAACGGTACTACTCGAGGCTATCAAGATCCTTCTGGAGGGTCAACAACAGCAGACTACTATCCTCATGCACCGCCCCGAAGCCGAGGTACCTGGAGTCAAGCAATTTCAGACACTGCATCTGAAACATTTCTCAGGAAAAGAGAGCCCACTGGAGGTGGAAGAATGGGCTCAATCGATAGAATATGACATGGCAGTAGCTCAAGTGCCAGATATTGCCTGGGTGAAAGTTGCAAAGCTGCAACTGACAGGCAACACCAGAATCTGGTGGAAGGCTGAAGAATGCTGTCTCACCCAACCTATCGAGTGGAAGACGTTTCGCGATCAATTCGATGCAAAGTAATTCCTAAAGACTGCCCGTTTTGATATGGAACAACGGTTCATTCATCTACAACAAAGCTCGATGTGGGTCAAGTCTGTGGATGAATACGATACTGAGTTTACCATACTTAGCAGGTAAGATATTGTCTCAAATTCAAATTCCTGAGTTCACTCATTACACTGCCAACACAAGGTCGTAACAGGTTCGCTGCACACCTGATTCCTACCTCTGAGATCCGGACATGACGATTTCAGCAAGGGTTGGACCGGAAATCCAAACTTCACTCGCTACAGAGAATTTCCCAACCCATGATCTTTCTCTGAAGGCTGCCCGACGCTATGAGGTAGTTATGAAGATGAAAGGCAGACTTCAGACTGCTAGTGTAAAACACCCTGCCACTCAGATGACAGAAGGAGCCTTTTCTAGGCCAACATTTGCACCCGAAAACCGGGAGGATCTTTTAACCGACCCAGTCCAGATTTTTGCTTCTACTGCAAGAGGACAGGACATAGCGAAAGACTGTAGGCGTGCAAATGGCCTGTGTTTAGTTTGTGGTGCATCCACTCACGCCATAGGAGCATGTCCATACTGTTTCAACACAGCTCCAGCCCCAGACCAGCTATCCAAGTTCCATAGCGGCCAGCCATTCAGGCTCCTATACCCCGACTAGCCCTACCTGCACCACCTATACGTGGACCTCCTGCACAGCCTCAATGTCAGTCCCATCAAGCACAGAAGAACATGCCTCAAGGGCAGAGAAACATGCCCCAAAGATAGAGGAATGTGCCTTAAGCAAGGAAGAATGTATCCCGACGTCAAGCTTTTACGATGACAATCGAGGAGGCCAAAGCTACTGGCTAAGTCATCACTGGTAATTTCTAATCCTTTCAAACCTTTTCAATCTTTGTATATCACCATGCTTTTCCATATCTATACTCAACCTCACACAACTTAGGTACGATACTAGTAGCCTCTCTACCTGCTCTAGCACTCTTCGACACTGGAGCATCACATTGCTTTATGTCGCAACGGTTCGTCCGAACTCATGCGATTCCAGTTAAACCGCTCGTATCCAGCTGGAATGTCAGTTTAGAGAATGGCGTTCTAAAAGCAACTCTGGGATACGATCTGTGTCCAGTGTTCGTCTGCAGTAGAAATTTTATGCGGACTTCAAGGTGCTGGACATACTGAATTTTGATGTAGTCTTGGGCATAGACTGGCTGGGAACTTTCTTCGCTACCATCGACTTTCGCCAAAGGAGGGTAGTGTTCAAAATACCAGATCATCCGGTGTTCTATTTCAAGAGTGGAGACCGTACCCTGGAACCTAGCGTCTATAAGGTGAAACCAAAGAAGGCAGTGGTTACAGCATTACAAGCAGAAGAATCGAAGCCAGAGATAGTTCAAGAGTTTGAGAATGTATTCCCTGAAGATATATCAGGTTTGCCTCCCTATCGAGCTCTTGAATTCAGCATTGATTTACTACCTGGTGCGCAACATGTAATCAAAGCTCCATACTGGCTAAGTCCATAAGGATTGAAGGAGATCCGCATTCGGTTGGACGAACTCCTGAAGAAAGGTTGGATTCATACCAGTACTTCAAGTTGGGGATGTCCAGTACTACTGGCGAAGAAGAAAGAAGGTTCATACAGAATGTGTGTAGATTATCGAGCTCTAAAAGAAGTGACGATAAAGAACAAGCATTCACTACCGTGTATCGATGATCTTTTCGATCTGGTAAGTGGGTCTTGTGTATTTTCAAAGCTAGATCTTCGTTGGGGTTATCATCAGGTGAAGGTCAAAGAGTCCAATATTCCGAAGATGGCGTTTAGGACTCGCTATGGTCATTATGAATATCTCATAATGCCATTTGGAGTGACCAATGCACCTGCTATATTTATGAACCTGATGAACCAAGTTTTCCGAGAGTACTTAGACAGGTTCATTGTCATCTTCATCGACGACATCCTGGTGTATTCAAAGAATCAGAAAGAACACGCCGAGCACTTACGGATTGTCCTAGAGACATTGCGACAACATCAGCTCTACGCCAAGTACATCAAGTGTGAATTTTGGCTAGATCAAGTCGGATTTCTCGGACATATCGTTTCAGGCGAAGGAATCTCAGTAGATCCAGCTATGGTGTTAGCTGTCAGTGAGTGGCCGACACCAAAGATGGTGAAGGATAGGATTAACGAAATTTCTTAGGATTAGAAGGATACTACCGACGGTTCACTGAAGGCTTTTCGAAGATTGCAGCACCCCTGACCAAGCTCACACGTAAAGATGAAGCATTCATGTGGTCAGAAGCATGTGAAAAAGCTTTTGTAGAAATCAAATCAAGATCAACTTCTGCTCCTATCCTCATAATAACGGATCAATCTGGAGGATTCGTCTTACATTGTGATGCATTTGGTAAAGGATTAGGATGTGTTTTACACCAGCATGGAAAGGTTATAGCTTTTGCATCAAGATAGCTAAAAGTTCATGAGCGCAACTATCCAACACATGATCTGGAGTTGGCAGCCATTATTTTCGCTCTTAAGATTTGGCGCCATTATGTTCTGGGAGAACGAGTGGATATATACACTGACCACAAAAGTCTGAAGTATGTATTTACTCAGAAGCAGTTAAACATGCGGCAGAGAAGATGGCTAGAACTCATGGCGGACTTCGACATCAACCTATAGTATCATCCTGAAAAGGTGAATGTAATTCCTGATGCACTTAGCCGTTAGCCATTAGCGATGAATCTCATCGCACAGTGGAAGCTACAGTAGGAATTGCACGGATTTGCGATTAAAGTAGTTATGCCAGGTAATGCTTCAGATTTGATGAACTTACAAGTCCAGACCACTCTTGTCAATCAGATCAAGGCAGCTCAAGCAAATGATGTCAGGCTGCAAAAGATCCAAGAACAGATAGAAAGTGGACTTCGAACTGACTTCATCATCTACGAAGATGGATCCTTACGATATGGAAGTCGATTATGTGTACCAAACAGCCCAGTTCGGGAAGAGTTGATGAAAGAAGCTCACAGCTCTCGTTATTCTGTACATCCCGGTGGTACCAAAATGTATAAGGATCTACGACAAAACTACTGGTGACATGGAATGAAGCATGAAGTAGCAAGGAGCGTAGCCAAGTGTTTGGTGTGTCAATAAGTAAAGGATGAATATCACAGAACTGCTGGTCTACTTCAGCCGATACCAATCCCGTAATGGAAATGGCAGCACATTACCATGGACTTCATGGTTGCCCTTCCTCAGAGTACGAAGGGTAACGACGCAGTATGGGTTATTATGGATCGAGTCACCAAGTCGGCTCACTTTATTCCATTTGGAGTTGGCCAATCTACCAAGACGTTAGCAAAGAAGTACATGAAGGTAAACATAAATCTAAAGTAAGATTTAACCCTTCCATATGTATTATATTTGATACCCATGAACTAATGCAGGAGATTGTGAGATTTTATGAAGTACCAGTTTGCATCATCTCCGATCGTGATACAAGATTCCGATCACAGTTTTGGCAGAGTCTGCAAGCTAGCCTGGGAACGAGTCTGAATTTCAGCACGGCTTATCATTCACAAACAGACGGTCGATTCAAGCGAACAATTTAGATTCTGGAGGACATGCTAAGAGCTTGCATGTTAGATTTCGGTGGTTCGTGGGAAGATCACCTACACCTTGTGGAGTTTTCATACAACAAAAGCTATCAGGCAAGTATTGGAATGGCACCATTCGCAGCACCCTATGGACGGAAGTGTCGTTCGCCACTAAGTTGGGACAGCATCGGAGATCGTGAACTCCTTGGACCAGAGATGATCGTGACAACTGTGGACGTAGTTCACACGATTAGGGAAAGAATGCGCATAGCCCAAGACCGAAAGAAGCATTAGGTAGATGCAAAGAGGCGACATCTGGAGTTCCAACCTGGAGACCATATTTTCTTCAAGATTTCTCCAAATAGAGGAGTTATCCGCTTTGGTAAGAGGGGTAAGCTAAGTCCATGATACATAGGACCATTCGATATACTCGAACGAGTTAGATAAGTGGCATACCGTTTAGCACTTCCACCCTCATTGGAAGGAGTGCATAACATGTTCCACATATCCCAGCTACGACGATATGTGAGCAACCCCAGCCACATACTTGATCACTCAGAGCTCACAGTATAGACTGACCTGACTTGCGAGAAACAACCCGTTGAGATTTTGGACCGAAAAGTGAAGACACCGTGGAACAAGGAAGTAAACTTGGTCCGAGCGATGTGGAGAAAAAATTCACCACGAGAATCAACATGGGAATGAGAAGAAGACATGCGTGAAAGATACCCTTACTTATTTGTAAATTAGTCCATATGTAAATGTAAATTTAGAGGAAGAAATTTTTATAAGGAGGGTAGAATGTAATGACTCTGAATTTACTGTACGGAATTTTCTAGTTTAATGTACAGAAATTAGTTTACAGCCTGAGTTTGAGTTATAAGTTAATTTTGTTAAATAAAAGCAAGAAAAAACTTATAGTTTACTGGTAAAGCCTTGCACTGCTGTGACGTATCTCCTGTGTTCGATTCCCATCAGACACAATATTTTTTTCTTCTGATTTTTTCTTTTAATTTTTAGAAGCCTAATAGTTTACACGTGCAATACACAGAAAAATGAAAAGTCAGAAAAATAAAACATGTGGAAAATAGAGTAAACACCGAGAAATCCACGTGGCACAAATCCAGAGACCCAAAGCCCTAGATCGATCGGTGGAATGCCCAATATGGCCGGCACCGACGGCTAGGATGAGCCCATTTGGCTTCGTGTTTTGCACACAAACCCTTCAGCTATCCCTAACCCCTCTGCACTGTTTGATTTCCCTGCAATCAAACAGAGACTCTTCAATTCACAATTTATCATAATTTTAATGCTTTTTAATCCAAATTTTTAATTCCAAAACCCTAATTCTCCACTATAAATACTACCCCACACTTTGACTCAGCACCATTCTGAAATTTCTAGCCAAAACTCTCAAAAATTTTCTAAGTACAAATGGAGTAAAGAGGAGTTAGCTAGTGGTCAACTTCCGGCGAAGAATCGAAGCAACATCCGGAGCTCCCGCGACGCCAAGACAACACTTTCCTCTTCATCTACCTCTTCTTAGCATAACCAAATAGTAAGTCCCTCCCAATCTCCCTTTCTATTCTTTGAATTTCTTTTTAATAAAAATCGATAAAAGTGGAGTTAATACCGATATTCTTTTTCTAAACCTTAGAAACTCTACTTTTTCTTATATATTGTTCATCCAAATTCTTACACAATACTTGTAATCTTAATAACAATATCTAGAATAATTTTTAGTCTAGAATATTATGTAAAATAACTTTAAATTAACTTTTTCATTAAAATACCTTGAACTTTATAAACACTTCTTTTAGTTTTGATAAAACAATACCTTTAGGAAAAAACTTCATGGGTAACGACCTACCCCTCACGTATACTCTTGTTTCATAGCACAATGACTCTTTGTATGAATTTTTGTTACGAGGAAAATCTTAAATTAAATACTATCTAACTTTAACAACCGGATTTCTTTAAAATGCGGTATTTCATATCCTTTGCGATTACGACCCTTTTTAGGGGACCCACTAATGTATGGTGTGAATTATCGCACATCCTTATGCTAGTAGAGCGAGATGCAGACCTCCTCACGGAGCATTCGATCTCGAAAGGATTTAAATACGATTTTTAAAAAATATGAATTTTCTAAATAAAATAAAATTATTTTTAAAATTAAAACTATATAAAATTATAAATCAATATTTTCAAAATATAATAACCTTATTTTTTTTCAAAAATGAAAGATTAACATGTTTCAATAAAATACCATCAAGTTTCCAAAAATGCAAGTTTTACAATAAAATACCATGAACTTTCCAAGCTAAGTAATTATCACCAAAATACCCCAAATACTTAAAATCCATGCTCATGACAACCCTAAATAATACTAAACACCCTTGAGGTTTACTTTGTAAATTTATTAAAATATTTTTTCATAAAACCCCCTCGAGTTATATAAAACAATATTTAAGAAATTTAGTAAATATAGGTTTAAGCAGGATCAATTCTCTTGAGCTCCAGGGAGCCAGAGAAAGTGAGTGCTTGCCTATTTAAGATAGAAAACCTAATGGAGTTACCAATGGTAATTGTCTTGGAAAAAGACACAAATCATGCCGTCCATGTGCATCAGTTATCGATAACTCCCGAACGTAATTCAGGATCTAAATCAGTTTACAAGTGTCTAACTCAGTCTGAGTCCAGTCTCAAACCTGAATCCAAACTCAAATCTGAGTCCAATTCAAATCTGAATCCAAAACCAAACACAAATACTTGAAATATGAACATGAATACTTGAATCCAAACATCAATATCAAATATGTATACTTGACTTGACTTGACTTGACCGAACCATGGTTATAACTTGACCTGACTACTTGAATACTTGACTACATCCTAAACATGACTACTTGAACATCTTGTATCCATGGTTTCGGCAAGATTTGGAAGTATAATTTATACAATACAATACGCATGGATAAAGGGGTAGATTGGTACGGAGTGTATGTTGTAGCATGAGAGGTCACTTGACACCTACATGAACTCTCGTGCCGTTGTCCCATGGGTTATGACGGGGCCTTGTACTACATGTTACCATAGTCCATGGGATAAGATGGACTCCTCTCGTATACAAGAACACCTTCTGTATCAAGCTACAAACAACCACATTATAATATATGTCATATACCGGTAACCAATCATACACAATTCATTTTATATAATGTCTTCTCATTATTCTTTTGGGACTTACCGAGTGCTAGTTCGCTGACAATATTCCTTATATTTCTTTCTTTCGAATGTTCGTCAGGAGGATCAGACTCTCAGTAGATCGAGCCTAACCAGGAGGACTTAGATCAACTCACCACTCAGCCGGACTACTATATCTTCTTGTACTTACTTATATTTTTTATTCCACTGTTTAGGCACTGCTTATTATCATTGTATCTATTCTTTTCAAATATTGTATGTAAAGATGAATGTAAATAAAGTTGCTTTTTATTTTTTATCACTTGTCATTCTTGTTCATTTTATATATTGCTTAATTACGCTTAACGTATTTATTTTGTAGTAAATACGTTGCGGCCTGCCACGTCACCATTTCCATCTACTGTGAAGCGGGGAGTGACACCATATATCGGAGGCTTGGATGGATGCGACCGTTGTACTTGAATTTTTCTGATTCCCCCTCAATGATGAGGATTTTTTTATTGTGGGGACACTTTTCTTGTAGGCGTAAGACCCAGCAGTTAATTATATTATCGCTAAATGATAACAACTTTCTCTACTCGAGATATATTACTTCGTGTCATATTATTGTTTGTTTATTTTGGGGTTGCATTTGGATTGTATACAGAGACTAATGTTGTCGCTCGTAGGGCGTGGATTAGTCCAAATCCATATATATTAGATTTGGCATTGAATCTAGGCAGAATTTCTCATATGAATGAGGTCTATCAGTTCAAAGGGGGTATTTGTTTTGATCTAAGGATCGTTAGTCCTGTTTTAGGCTAAGATCAACTCAGAAATTTTGGCTAAGAATCGTTGGTTGTATATGAGACTAAGATCAACTTGGGTGATATAGATTAAGGATCGTTAGTCATATATATGACTAAAATCAACTTTAAAATATGATTAAGGATCGTTAATCTTGTTTAAGATCAACTTAAATAAAACTGTCTCTTTGATCATAGGATCACATATGAGAAACATAAAGCTCTATACTTAGTATATTTTAACAAAGTAGTCAAGTAAAAGCTTACTGTCCAAATGTGCATATGCGCATGTGCTTTATATATGATGAGCACTTGAATATAGCTAGGGCGTTGCGCACGTGTATATCATGTGTTTGCGCACCTCCTCATCAAGTCAGATTTCCATTTTCTCATATACATATACGTGCATGTGTTCAAAAGACAATATTTTTCACTTATGTGCAAGAGCATGCCATGTGATGCGCATATTTCCAGGAACATTATTTCCTCATACGCACACGTGTTTGGCACCTGATGCGCATGTCTGCATAGACTATTTTCTACCAAGTACGCTCTATGGTTGGGTGCGCATGGTTAAACAGAAAGCTTTGGCTTTCAAGAAGAAACAAAATTTTCTGTACATTGATTTTTAGGCGCATCTATGCATCTATTTTTTTTAATGGAAAATTATGGTTTTCATGAAGGATCAAAAATCAAAAGAAGCAAGTTTTTAATTTTTACGTGTCGAAACACTTATTTTTATTTTGTAAGAGGTTCTTTTTTTCAAGTCTTAGATCATAGGATCGATTTCTCATAAAAAGTCGAAAGTTTTGTCATGAAGAGAGACCGACCATAAGATCTTTTGAACTTATACAATGAATCAATAGATTCAATAAAAAGTAAACGCTTTTATATGTAAAGCTAAAGCTTCATTATCAACAGAGGAATTTTTTTTCTCTTTTTCATTTTCTTTTACCTTTTTGATGAAAAGAGATTAAAGAATATGAATTTTATTCTTCTTTGGAGGAAGCGGGCAACTTTTTAAGGACGACTTGATATAAAAGTATGTGTGTATGTCATTTTATGAAGGGGACTTCTATTTATAGGAGATAGAAAATTAGGAGTTTTTTCTTAATTATTTGATTTGTTTTTATTTTAATTGATTTTAAATTGATTCATATCAATTTAGAGACATGTGCGCACCGTTGGATCAATTTATAGTACATGTGCACCGTTGGATCAGACATCATGTCAATCTTTTTGTTAGGAAATATATTTTCAGATTAAACAAAAAAGATTTTTCTTCTTTATTAGAAATGCGTGCTTCGTTGGTATAGTTGTGCACTGCAAGTATGTGCGCACATGTTATGCACGTGTCGCAGCTGTCTCATACATCAACTCACATATCCGCATGTATATCGATGCGCAGGTCATCAAAGTTGCTTTTCGCCATATGCGCACTTGATACACGCGCAAGTATTCTGGGCTTCTCTATTCCTGGTGTGCACTTTATTACTTGCGTATTTAATTTGGTGCGAACAATTGCAGAGGCACGTGCGGGGCCCATTTGGCCACCTGTAATACCCAGATCTTTTTGTACACCAATATCTGTATTTTTCATAATATATTATTTACAAAATCTATTTATTGTTATTTATAATCATTTTATTTCCTTTAAACCCTAATTCATCTTATTTTTACTTCTCATTTTTCAAGCCCGTTTCCCTTTTGCTCCTAACCCAAACCCAAACCTTATTTCTTTTATTCCCTTAGCCGTGTCCCAATTTCCTCAGCCCAGCCGAATAAAGAAAACACAATTCTTGAATTATTTCTCCCCATGTTTGTAAACCTCAGCCCAAGTTTCCCTAATTCCTCAACCCTTTACAATCGAGCCCAAACATAAATTAAAACCCAACCAAAATATCTTTATATTTTCCTCAGCCCAACTAAACCAAACGAATTAAATTAAAACCTTGAATCTTTCCCCCAGCCCTTTTCCCGGCCTAGCCCAACAGCCCAACTCAACCCATTTCTTTATCTCCATTTCTATTAAGCGCCTTGGCCCAGCACCCCAGCCCGCGCCGCTTCACCCGACCCGACCCAACCCGCTCATTAACCTCATCTCCCCCAACGTCCAAAAGCTTTCCCGCCCATTCCTTCCCTTCGCGAACCCACGACGCGCACGTTCGCCAACATCGCCCGCGCCGTTGCCCACGTCCCCGCGACCCCGGCCACGACTCCCTCAAACTCCCCGCCTCCAACTCCCCTCTCCCTCTCTCTTTCTAACTCCTTCTCAAAACTCTCCTCCCTCTCGAAAATTTCCCCACGAATCCACTGCCTCGAGCTCCCTCACCTCGCTTCCCTCCGACGACATCCTCCGACCTTTTGCAACCCCTCAAACTTCCTCCCTCGCTCTTTTCTCTCCATCAGCATCGTCCCACACTCCTCCACCACCGAGCTCTCTCAACCCACGCCGACCTCACTCGCACCCGACCACGGCTACCGCTTGCACCCGACGCCGGCGATCCCCCACTGCCATCGTCAACGCCCCTCTGAGCCCAACTACGACGACCACCGATCACCTCCATCGCTTCACCCCTTCCCTGCACACCTGAGCCCCCATCGCCCTTCGCCGGAGACTCCTCACTGTCGCCCCACTTCCACCTAGCCTCAACCCCGACCACCTACTGCTCCACCGTGTAAATCTCTCCCTCCCTCTCTCACTACTCCTCTCTCTCTCTCTCTCTCTGCAACTTCTCTCTCTCTCTCTCCCCCTCTCTGCAAACCCTCTCCATCGGCCTCGACAGCACCAGCGACCCCAGCCCCGGCACCCCCTCACTGCATCCCTAGCCGCAGCGGTCGAGCCCCGGCATTTCGTCGAACATCTACAGCGATCGCCGTTGCCGCTATTCGGGTCACCGACGTCGCCATCAAATCTGTGTCCTCGGTCCCTTAAGCCGTCATCATCACCAACACGCCGTTCGTCGCAACGCCCGTCTCACCCACCGAGCCGTCAAGTACAAGAAGCAAAGACCCGACGAGGCTAAACCTGTGCTGCGTTCGTGATGCGATCGTGCCATTGTCGCTGCCGTACATCGCCAAAGCGTCTCCAGTCAAGTACCCTACTTGCTACATGCTATATTATTTCCGTTATAAATTCAAACCGCATTAATTCCCTGTTTGCGATTTATGAAAATCTTATATAATATAAGTGTTCGACGCAAGATCTGAATGAAAACCTTTCCTTAATTTGACGGAACTTATTTTCATAGTGTGGCCCATCTGACAATGAACCTTGTGTAGAAATTTCACTGAAAAATATGACTGTTAACGACTTAAACAAACACCCCCAATCACTCCCGCTGAAACTGAATATTTCCTGCACCTGAAAATCGTTAAAATCACAATAAATTATGTACATATTGAAATGAGGCGTTTGAGGGCTCAAATCGAAGCCGACTCGACGACCTATAACCCTGTATAAGTTATTAAGTATTTATGTACTGAGACTATGACGAGAATTGGTTCGGAGAGCGGCTCTGGACTGCAGTCCAGAGCAACTCTGGTTATTGTTTTCTGTCCCGTAATGTTTACTACCTTGTTTCTTGAACTTGTATGTTGCGGTACCCTACACCTTATTGAATAAGAATCTGTTAGATAAATAACTCAAGTGATTTCACCCCATTTTGTCATCGTTTACTATTTAAAATGCAATTTAAAAGATCGGGACGCATAGCAGTCCCAAACAGAACCAGAACTGATACCCTAGTGTTGAACAGTGCATAACTCCTGACGTATAGACGCGATTAAGAATCCGTCTATTGAGATGAAAACCCTATTGAAAATTCTAAATTTCATTCAACTATAGCGTCGCTAAATTCCGATCCCAACTGGGATTAAAATGCGTTACGAAACGGACTTCCAATTCTGAAACCGGATTTCCAACAGTGAACGCTTAAAATGAAATGGCCATATCTAGTGATCCCGAAACCCGATTGTCGTGAAATCAAATTTTATGGATAGATAATCAAATATACTACTTATCCCCTGTTCATTGTTTCGCTAAATTTGGCATGTATGATTTATGATAAATTACGCAAGTGGTAGGATACCGACATATGACATCTTAATCATGCCTTACATACTGTTTTCTCATCACATCATCATATATATATGTCATTCCATTGGTAACCTAATGATCATGTACATTACCCAGTGTTAGGTATTAGTGGTGATTGTGGCAAGTACGTTAGTGTTCGTGCATGAATGAATAAGTGAAAGTGACACGTACTTGTACACAATCAGTGAACCCTATTGATGTTTTGCATTGTCGACGTCTGTGGGGCGCGTATAAGTGTGACTATAAGTGGTATGGGACACTTATGGAAGCACTTGTATAGGTGCCACAGGTAAGGCACCAAACACTGTCCATTGATCTTGGGTATCAGTCGAGACATGTTTGATGGAGACCCCGTCTTCAGTTCTCGCGTAGACTCGTCATGGACCGGCTGGTATTTGAGTCTATGGTGGGCGTTTGATGTAGACCGCGGGGTGTGGAGTAGTTTAAGTGTGAGTTCAACAGAATCTCGGGAGTCCCATGCTGGCATATATATATGGAGATATATGGAGATTTACAGGGATATTATATGATTATTACCGTGCGTTTTATTTGGGCCCGTGGTCCCTTGCCCTTAGGTCCTACCTTTGGGTGGAGGACACTCACGAGTGGTTGACTCTCACACTTGGACTGACGATAGGCTTAGTGACCTGTACAGTGAGACTTAGAGACTGATAGGGATAGGGACATTGACATGCATTACTTACTGTATCGACACACCGACATATTATTTTACTGCTTTACTGTTCACCCGCTCTTTTAGATGCCCGCATTGGCTACTTCATGTTCATAACTCTACTATCTTGATTTACTGCTATATATCCATTATTACTGTACGAGTTACCACTTGCACCTATATTTATATTGCTATCGTGTCGCTCTGACGACCTGAGTATGCATGCTCAGAGTGAGGAATGGATCTAGCGTGGACCAGGACCAGATGTACATCACGGACATCTTGATCAGCTATCCAGAGCTATACTCTTTTGATCTCCATCAGGTTAGTTCCTTGTATCTGTTTTGTCTCAGTTACTGCATTTCTCATTACCTGTGTGTTGTTTACTGATTACCACGTAAAGCTAGAAGCCGAAGTGTGATTACGGAGAGATATTACCTCGACCGTAGGAGCATGGCTGGCCTTGTCAACCCCTCGTATTCCGTATTTTGGGAAGCGGGGCGTGACACCACCTAAAGCACTATAATGACCGCCCCAATCGGTCCAACTTCAAGGGATTGGTTCGAGTTTCGAAATCCAGGCTCGGATCGATGTAGACAGTCCAAAATGTATATCATTTCTTCTATAAAGCTTCTTAACTCCGTGCATCACTCGTGAAAGTTCCGGGGTTCGAAAATGTCAAAAGGAATTTAATAGAAAATAATATGGGTTGCAAGGATTCAAACACACGGGCTATGGGACAGCAGTGTAAAGACTTAATCAATGGGCTTCAAGTTGATTCATGCATATATTCAACAAGTATTAAATATATACCAAATTTCCAAAGGAAAATAATACGAAGGTATAAGAATTTTGGGATCGTTGTGTCGATTGTAGATGCGGGGTCCGATCTGGCGAACGGAAATGATGCTCGGTTGTTGGACGTGGAGTCCAGTCCGGCAAAAGAAAAAGATGCCCGATCGTGGATGTATAGTGCGATCCGTTAAATGAGAAGGATGCTTGACGAAGGATGGAAGGGAGTTGAGATTTGGACCTATTTTGTTTTTCTTTTTTCTTTTTTAATAAATGTATTGTTTTCGTTAAAATTTTCTTTCAAAGAAGCACGGGCATTCTGTCTTCGTTTTCGGTTAAAAAAATGGCAACATCTTTTGGCCAAATAAAAAAACAACGCCTGTAACAGCAACAACTCTTAATTTGCTTCACTTTTCAAACAACCCTAACTTTTATTTCTCCATTCTACTCTTTCATCATTCTCCTCAACATATCCCGAAATGAGAGAATTTTTCTTTATGGAATTAAGTCGAATATATTAGGGTTTTTTGATGTAACGGTGGATCGAATAGAGATGAATGAATTTAGAGAAAATGGAGAGAATCTTGTGATGGAGAGAATAATGGGATGAGGGAGTGAAGGAGAGCGACTTGACGGATGGGGAAGTTGATGATGAAGAGGGATTCCAAAAGAGAAGAGAAGATGGAAGGGTTATTTGAATGTTTTTTGAGATTGAGGATTTGAGTCGGGGGAGTACTTAGTTGATGGGTTGCTTTTAGGAGAAGGAAGATAGAAGTGGAGCTCGGGTTTTCTTGAGGGGGTGATAGGGGCCATGATTTTTGGAGATGGGGATCTTAGGGATTAAGGGTCAATTGGGTATTCAATATATCTGAAAATATCCCAAATAATCATGGTTAATCGTAAACCACGGTCAAACATGGGTAAGTGTAACATAAGGTTGTTTTAGTTAACGTCCAATTTTTGGAGGTTGTTCTTGAAAATATCTCTAATTTTTGGAGGGTGTTATTTCAAAATCTCTCATTTTTGAGGGTTGTATATAAAAAAATCCTAATCTATACTACCATATAACGCAAATGGACTTGGTTAAAAGACACCTTCTCTTTTTTGTTAAAAAATAAAGAAAAAAAGAGAAAAATCATCCATGGCTTCCACATCATCATACAAAGAGACAAAAATAATTAATTGTTATGTTTAAATAAGAAAAAAATTCTTAGAGCCTCCACATCATCAAAGAAAAAGTAAAAAATAATTAAATTTCTCTATTTTTTGAAAAATAAAGAAAAAAGTAATTTTCTAGAACTTGAGACAAAAAAGAACATTGTAGAAATTATTTTGAATTCCAAATTCAATTTACATTCTATTAAAATTTAAGACAAAAAGAATCTTTTAGAATTTATTTTAATATTATCATTTTTCAAATTCTACTTTCATTTACCTATAACTACCTTTTTTACTTAAATATAGTAAATAACATATTATATATCTTCTAAAATACTCTTGATCCAAATTACTAAAATGGCTATTTTATTCACTTATAAACATTCAAAATAATTTTAAACCAAAACCCTTCATCCCCCATTTTGTATTTATATATGAGCTCAAGAAATTTTTTGGACTCTAAATAGTATAACGCTACAAATGCGCATCGCACGTGCAAAATTCTAGTTAAGTTTAATGGTGCTATCCCAAAAATATTGAATATTCAATGTTGCTTTATAAAATTTACTAATTTGTTGTGTGTCAAAACTTATACCTCAAGCGCATCTTGCTTTGCAATAAAACTACCATATCATATTAAACTTCATAAACATTGTAAGAAACGGACGACATTTTTTGCTTTATAATCCATGCACCCTCGTCATCTTCACTTTACATCTTATATGAACCCATGAATGTTGAAAATTATGTGAAACCTTCACTTCTTCATACTCATTAATGCAATACGCCAAAAGAAATGATAAAAAAAATCAACTTTTTTTATTATACAAGATCATCAATAGAAACACCTCCAAATGAAACAGTAAATAACTTTTTTATTGTTAAAATTCGTTGATATTAAAGTTACATAAGCCAAAAAATTCTCATAAAAAGAGCAAGTTTCTACATTTGCACAATCATTAAAATTTAATACATACATCCCACATCAAATTGCTGGAAACAGCATTTAGATACATATTAGATTCATAAAGCAAAAAATCATAATTCTTAAACTTCTAGTAGAAGGAGGTATTTGCTTCCTAAAATACCCAGAATAACATGTCGTCCTCATCATCAAGCATTGAAGTGGTCTGAGCTGTAGCATGAACCGTATGAATCGTTGTAAAATGTATCTTGTTTTTTGCTCGGGATTATTGCGCCAGAAGTTAGACCATTAATGATAACGGCTTCGAAAAGACATGTGGCAATCTAAATATGGTCGGTATCAAGTCTCTTTGTATTTAGTTGTCATTTGAGTAGTACTGTCTCTTTATGTTTAGTCATCATTCGAGTAGTACCTTCCATGTTTTTTTCTGTTTAGCTGTCACTTCCTATAAAGAGAAATCTTGTATGTTGCACTTGAACGTAGTTTTTACCATATGCTTGAGGAAAGAACATTCTTTAAGATCACACAAGCTTTAAATGAAGGCTTCATTCTTCTGTTGCTTTGTTTGAGGTCTTTCGCTCTTTTTCCTCATGTGCAGCTCTCCGTCAATCTAATGGAAGAGTGTTGTGGGACATTTATGAAGGGAATATTTAAGTAATGCTTTATCATTCGAGTAGTACCTTCTATATTTGTTTCTGTAAGACAACTCCTTTAAAAAGAATAGTACCGTCTCGAACTTGTTAATATATATTAGGAGAAAACGGAAATGAAAAATTAGAATAAATTTGTTCGACAAGATGCAACACTTGGTTTAAAACAACGATCTAACCAATACGAAGAGTTTTATCTAGATGGAATTTTTTTATGATACAATACCAGCATATCATGGACTCAAAACCAAGTTGTATCTGAAAAAAAAACCAGCTTAGAAAGGAAAATGAAAAAGAAAGAGCATGTATTTAATTAAATTTATTTGTTATTTTCCTTCATATAAAATACACTCATTTTTTGTTTGAGGGTTAAAAGTTTTTATCGAACTATTACAAGATCTTTGTTGGTTTTTACCTTTTAAATGTTATTATCAAATAATACTTCTACATTAGGCCTATCTAATTAGCAAACTACAAAAAAAAATAAATGAAATTGCTTACTTACCTATAAGTAGAGATTGGGATCAGTCCTGATTACTCATGACGGTGGATGATGCAGCACACAGAATCCTTATATTTTCCGCCTTTTTCTTAATAACAATTTTCTATTCTTCCATATTTCTAATGTAATGCGACTCTCTCCTTTGTTATGTCCTCATTACAATTGTTCGTGGGATTTTATAGAGGAGACATACAACATGCATTTATCATTTACAGAGTCCAACCATCTGTCAATTGGTAGGTTCCAGCTGTCCCTACATGCATCTGGCGATAAACAGCTGGAATCCATACAGCACCATTACCCCAAAATAGTCAATGCGGAAACTTCGGATTGCTGGAATGATGAAAGTTCTTTGAACCTTTCTCACCTTGCTTTTTCTATTTGGGTTTCTACAATATGTGTACACTCTATTGCCAAAATCCTTTCTTATTAAACTTCATTTTGTAATGAAAATTTTTGCTCCAGAATTGGAGTTTTAGACCTGCCCAGGTAAAAACAAAAGCCCACTTGAGCACTTTTAAGCGCATGGGGCCAAATTTTCTCAACTGAAATATCCTTGCTGGGCTGAGGAACAAACATGTTTTGACAAAAAGCCCATGAAACGTGATGCGAACGATACTACCATAAGTAGTTACAAATATGTTTGTTCAAGTCTTTTTTTTTAATAAAAAAGAAAAAGAAAACAAATGTTAATGAATATTTGAATTGATGTTTTTAATCTTCTTTTCGTCCAACAAAAAGATGTGTTTTTTTTGACACTCGATTCTGTTAGCAAGATTTGACACTGCTTTTTATTTTGTAAGCTGACTATTTATCGAAGGTTGATCATATATATTATAATTGTTCCTAAGAAATTCTTCTGACATTTCTTAAACATGCAACCTCTATCTCAAGTCACTTGTGACGTGGGTTATTAACTTTGTACTAATTTGTATGCATGAACTTATATAAGCTATATCTTGATCCAGAATTTTTTCTTATTGAATAATAGGTAATAACAGAGGCGTTACTACTAGGCGATAATACCACTCGCACTTGATCCAGACTTGAATTGGTTGTTGGAGCTGCTCAAAGAATGAATTTGAAACTCATCTTTTGCTAGGTCATGGCCCGACTATGCGTCCGGTACCTAAGTCCAGCGTTGGTAAGTTTATCTCTTACTCATTCTTTTTAGCAATTTTTTTTAGAGTAATATTCATAGTGGGAGTGATTCCTGATTACAGCTTTACAACTTATAGAAGATGGGGACTTAGAAGAGCCTCCCATACTTCCTGACTTGTCACTTGCAGCTATAGGTGAGTCGAATCCCCGAATCTCTTACATCATTTTTTAACATTTCAATTTGATATAGAGATTAATCGATATCTTTCTTTGCAGCGGCTCCAACAAATCCAATTCCTTTTGAGCCCCGCATAATCATGCTTGCGGGACCCTTTGCCCGACGTGCGTCTCCAAAATTGGCGGCGAGCGGTGAACAATCGCTAATGGCTCTCATCGAGGAACTTAGTGCCGAGGCTTCATATTCCGCGGAAGAATTTGCCGAAGTAGTCAACCCTATGCTGGTCACCTTTAGTATCTATCATGAGGAAAACCTAGTTCGTGTATGGGTCAACTATTGCCGGCAGATCGAAGCCCTTCTTCCTGATTGCTTTACATCTTTCTCTCTTTTGATTACCCTGAAATGGCTTAGCTTAGTTTATTTACTCGTTCCGGAGCGTTCGGTTTATCTCTCCCTTAGGTAAAGACAAATTCGGCGTAACGTTAAATTAACCCCTATCGATATAAGAGTTTGTTAGGTTTGTCATACTGGGTTTAGTCCATCGCACTGTTACGTTAGCTGATTTTTCTCGATTCACATCCATTTGGTTCGAGTAACCACGTACTTACTGTATCACCCAACCCTTCTGATGCAGAATACATCATCTCAAGTAATCCTCCTAAGCTGGTATATCTATATTGCCGTCAGACGATTCAGCATTAGGCATCATCGTGGTGCTTTACCTTAAGGTCAAACTCAATTCTTTGAGTCCCAGGAAAGTCATAGCCGCATCTATCTAAGGTGGGATAACATTTAATGGTCTTTAGGCCTGCAAGTATAGCCGTTGAGACCTATTTTTTCTTTTAGCAAAATATGGCAGAACATGCCGCTCTTCTTCATGTGTTTGTGCTCGTGGATTGTTTACAAGAGTCGATATTGTGATACCTGTAGGGCAGAATTTTTGTATTTTATTTCATTTTTTTATCATTCGCGATGCTCTATCATTTCAGCTTTTTTTATCGTGAAAGTCGCGATTGCCCAATCATTTCGGCTATTTATTCGCAGTGCCTAATCATTTCGGCTATATCTTTTTATTTTTACTCGCTGATTTTTATTACGAGTTGCCCCATCATTTCGGATATATATATATATATATATATATTAGTATTTCCCAGTTTAATGACCTATGGGTCAAGAGTTTGTATTTCCCAGTTTAATGACCTATGGGTCAAGAGTTTGGAATACGGGATTTTGCGCGTCATTCAGCAATAGTATCGCTAACACTGAATAATAATGTCAAGAGCGACTCATCATTTACCGTTGCCCGTAGGACAGAGATGGCTTAGAAAATAGGTTAAGATCCCTGTAATCTAAGGCTTTTCAATTTTTATGAGCCGTGAGGGTCTCACAAATTTATTTCTCCCTACGAGTCGAGAGGATCTAGGTGTATTTTCTTCTTAGGAGTTATGAGGATTCCTTAGTGGGATTTTCTATTGCAAGTCATAAGGATCTTATAAGAGTGTTTTCTTCTTACAAGTCGAGAGGATCTCGCAAGTGTCATTCACCGTACAGGAAGTATCGTTCGCCTTAGGTAGGATTTGGTTGAAACACATTTGTTTATGTCCATGTATTGTATACAAGAGTTGGTATTGAATTACTTGTAGGGCAGTTTTGGAGATATGATGGCTTAAGAAACATGTTTGGATCCCTATAACCTAAGGCTTTTCAATTCTATGAACCGTGAGGGTCTCATAGAAGTATTTTTTGCTTACGAGTTGAGAGGATCTCGTAAGTGTATTTTCTCCTTAGGGATCGTGGGGATTCTTAAGTGTGTTGATCCTTTGTGAGTCATAAGGATCTCACGCGCGTATTTTCTCCGTACAAAATCGAAAGGACTTTGCAAGTGTATTTTTCTTTTTTTCACGAGTTTGCGCCCTTTCGGGTTTTCACAATCTCGCCGGCAGTCTTGCTGTTTTTACTCACAGAGCCCTTTCGGGTTTTCATCCATGCTCCTTTGGCTTGTGGACGTACCATTTTTTTTGAACTGCATCATTAGTGGAGCTTCACAGCCGATGGGACTTCAGGTGTAGCCTCGCCAGTAGGACTTCAGGTGTAACCTCGCCAGTGAGACTCGATGGAGGTAGGGATTATTTATGCCCGTAGATTGTATACGGCGATCAATATGGAGTTCACCGTAGGGTAGTGGTGCCAATTTAGGGTCATAGCGGTCCGAGGGAGACATAGAGAACATAGATGGGGACATGGATGGTTTATACCCGTGGATTGTATAAGGCTAGTTATATGATTCATACCGTAGAGCAACATGCTAGTTTAGGGACATCATGGTCTATCATCAAGATAATGGGGGTGCATATCATTTGGTGGGATTTTCAGAACTTTGATTTGGGAGGACAGCGATCGAACATAAGCGTCGTCATCTATGATTGATCCAAATTACGGCTCTTCAAGCATAGTACTTTTTGAGGAATCAGACGTTTATTGGTCGAAAGGGTTTTTCTCCATGCATATCCAGGAGTAGGTAAACTCCATCTTGGTTGACCTTATCTATGATGTACGAGCCTTCATAACTTGGCTCGAACTTCCCACGTTTAGTGCGACTGGGGATCATCGGTCTCTTAACAACCAACACGAGTTCATCTTGGCGGAATGTCTTCGGTCTGGTCAGTCTTTCATATGCCTAGATCATTCTTGTCCGATAGGCTTCCAGAATTTGCTAAGCTACGGGACAGGTCTCATCGAGAACATCAAGTTCTTCGAGCCGGATATGGGTATTCTCTTCATATGTAAGCTCATATTGAACCGCCATCCATAGTGAGGGGAGTTCTATCTCCAGTGGGAGCACTGCTTCAGCACCAAACACTAAGGTTAAGGTGTCGTCTGCCTTAAACGTCGTTCGGTACATCCAAAGAGGTCCATGCAGCCTTTCATGCCAGTTCTTTTAATTCTTGGACACCATTTTCTTGATGAGCTTAGTTAGCGTCTTGTTGAAAGCTTCAGCAAAACCGTTAACTCGGGGATTATAGATGAAGGAATATCTCCAGTCTATCTTGTGTTGCTGGACGAAGCAACTTATCTCGTGGCTTCTATATGATGGTCCGCTGCCCAAGACTATGTGCCATGGGACTCCAAATCGGTAGATGACATGTTTTTTGAAGAAATGGAGGATATTCTCCGTCTTTACTTCCCTTAGTGGTATCACTTCTGCCCACTTGGAGAAGTAGTCGGTTGTTGCTAAGATGAAGCGGTGTCCTTTAGACGACGCTAGTTCGATAGGGCCCGCTATATCCGTTTCCCACATTTCAAAAGACCAATTGGCTATGGTCCGATGCGGCGGGGTGGGGGTGCTTATGTATGATGTCCCTATATATTTGGCATGAGCGGCATCGTTTTCCATATTCGATGCAATCTTGAATCATCGTGGGCCAGTAATAACCCATCCTTTCGATCTTCAGTTTCATCTTTGGACCGGCTTGATGGAATCTGCAAAGTCCTGTTGGGGTCAAAAATTACACCCCAGTTGACCATGTCTAAACCAAGGTCAACCCCAAGTCAAATGAGCCCGAGCCCAAGCTCAACTCAAGACCAAGCATGGAAGGGGCCGGCTCCATGCCAAAAAAGAGGCAATAAATTAGTTTAAATGTAATTTTTAGAAATAAATATATATGTAAAGTGGGCAGAAAACCAGAATTTTGTAAACCCCATGGCTTATGTGCAAAAAAGAAACAAGCACATAAGGCATAGGGTGGTACAAGTGCCATTTGGCTAAGCCGAATGGGCTATATGAAAAGTGTGTAGCATATAAAGGCAAACATGATGAAAATATCTATGACAACTTTTCCATTCTAAAATTCTAGGGTTTGTACATCCTCTTCCTTGCTCAAGGTTCTAAACCTTCTTCTTTTATTTTGAATTAAATCAAGAGTTTAACTCTTCCTTTTCCAAAAATAAATAACTTTTCACCATAAAACCCTTGAAGGGGAGCTTGGAACTGCCATCAAATCCTTAAAAGGGGAGATTTTAAGTCTCACCTTCCCTTTATTCCCCCAAGATCCAGCCAACAGAGAGGAAGAAGAATGATACCCATCTCTAAAAATCCCGTTCCGGAAGGATCCAAGGCTCAAAAGAAGATCCAAAGATTTTAGGAGTTTAACTCCATTCAAGATCTGTTGGAGTTTAACTCCATAAATCAAACCCCTTTTTAGGAGTTCAACTCCAAATCTATACATAATCCCTGTTAGGAGTTCAACTCCAAAGTCCCTCAGGAGTTCAACTCCCAACCTAGGGGCTAAGCCCCTTTTCGGCTGGTGTTTCCAGCGGTCATGTACCGTGCACGTGACCCACGGGTGCCTAGCGGTCGCGTGCCGCGCACTTGACCCGCGGGCGTCTAGCGATCGCGTGCAGGATATGTGACCCGCGGGCGCTAAGCGCCCACGTGCGCCTCACGCGACCCGCAGGCACTCAGCCCCTAGCGGTTGTATGCAACTCACGTGACCCGCTGGTGCCCAGCGGTCGCGTGCTGCGCGCGTGACCCGCGGGCGCCCAGGCCCCATATGCCAGGCACATGACCTGCGAGCGCTAAGTGCCCACACGCTAGGCACGTGAACCACGGACGCCAAACGCCCACGCGCCAAGCACGTGACCCATGGGCGTCCAGCGCCCACGTGCCATACACGCGTCTTTAAGATGCTCCCCACCCCTCATTTTCCATGCACTCCGCTCTAGAAACACGTCCACTGTTAGGAAAAATTTTCTAACGGGGCGCTGCTCCGCACCCTACAAGGGGGCTGCTAGCCCCCTTGACTCTCAGCCCGCTATCCAGGTAGCGGGACCCCCGTAAACTCTGTGAGGCCCTCTATATATCCAAAACCCTTTTAAAACACAACAGATCTACACTGCACATTGAGTTCGCATGACTAGTTGACCCGACAATTGGAGATTCCCTTGCCTCAAAGGCGATGGATAATTAACGACAGCTTAGTTCGCGGCTGCCGGAAATTCAGATCCCCATAATCAATAAGCCCCCGCCTACCCTAGGCAGGGGGAATCTGTAGAACGCCTGACAAGTGATGTGTATTCCCGTCTCAATGGGGTGACGAAAAGCACCCTACAGATTCTGGCACGCCCGGTGGGACCTTTCTCTCCTCCCATATCTCGGGTCAAGCATTCATGCGAACTCATTTAACATATATGTCGATGTTTGTACTGAAATAATATTTTTTCCGCGCAGCAATCAACTTTCAACGACGATGTCTCCCAAGATGAATTCAGCTGCCAACGTGACCCCAATCTCGTACATGGTCAAGATCAAAGCTCATGTTGTTTTCCCTGCCAGTCTCAGCTGGCAATGGGAGGAGTCACCCCGTTAATTTAGTTCGGTCATCATTTACCCTGCTGGAAGCGCTCATCTAGTAGAGGTCCCGACAAACCAAGCAGCCAAACCGACCTCAAGGGGCAGGAGGCTGAACGTCATAGTCGCTAGAGCATCCCACCTCAATTGCAAATCCATATTCGAACGGCTCTCCAATGTTCCAACTGGGGGCAAGACCGTCAACACCAATGAGGACACAAAGCAGCTCCAGTAAGTTCAAACGTTGCCCTTGATGATTGAGCGAGCATGCATATTCTCTGGACTCTTTGTCAGTCGGTCTACGACGTCGTCCCGATGGGCCGAAGCCTATCAAGTGCTCAAAACAGAAAGGTTGAGAAAGAAGCCACTTAGGTATCGAGCCAACAAAAGGGCCAGGATTTCGGCCAAGTGGAATCTTGTGAGGTTCTAAGAGCAGGGTCACCCCGCGACGACGGCTGAGTCGACCATAAAAGTCAACAATTATTTCAAACCCCTGAAGTGGGTTCAAAAAACGCCATGACCGCTAGAATCAAGTCGACAGCAGCCCGAACGATGCTAAAAAGAGACGTGTCCCAGCCCCAACAGAGAAAGCATGACACTGTCTCTTCAAGAGTCTATCAGGCGCTCTGTGCCGTACGAAAGCAGCGAGTCAAATACAAAAAAGAAGCGCTGGCACTACTCAAGAAGCCGGTCGCCAACCATCTTTAATCAATTATCTGTTACCAAAATAGAAGGGCCACGACAGTGGTCTACGAAATCCACTGTCAATAATAAAAAGACGGCCGGATATGTTATCCATACGGTCTATATGGCAGGCGCGCGTCCCAGCGACAACTTGTGCAACAAAAACAAGGATGGGGACACCACATCCTATGCCCAAACTGGCTTGAATGTGGTTGTCGTTTCCTAAGATTAGCCGCCTCTGCTGGATGATGAAGACCTTCTCTATGAGGCCGATAGGCAGAAGGACCCCTCAGTCCATGTGGAGTCAAGCTCGGACAGCGAGGAAGAGCCGACTTTCCGTCCCAGGACCGCAGAGTAAGAGCTGCTTCAAGAGCTTCGAAAGAAGCTCAGGAGCAAAGATAAAGAGATGGCCAAGTTTTATTCGAAAATTAACGACCTAACGAACGTTGTGATGCATCTCATGGCTCAAATTGCTCGAGCGCCTCCCAATCAAGCACAAGTCTCTACTCATGAGCCAGGCGATGACAACCGAAGCAACCGATGCCTGTCCCCTTGGGTCCAAGATTGGGTGAGCCGCACGAAAGCCGGCCACATTCCACTTCTGGGGATGCCTTGGCCCTTGATAGTACCGTCCCTCTAACACAAAATTGGATAATGGATTTGGTCACCAGCAAGGTTAAAACATTGGTGGCCGAAGCCGAAGCTCAGAAAGAAATTGGCAGTAGTGGGCGGCCATATCCCCCACAGTACGATCTGATCGAGTTCCCCAGCGACTACGTCATTCCTAAGTTCGGAAGATTCGACGAGATGGGAAATGCAAATCAGCGCGTCGCCCACTTTAAAGCATCGTGCGGAAATACAGGGGGCAATGATGCACTCCTTCTTCGTCAGTTTGTCAACAGCCTGACAGGTGTTGCTTTCGACTGGTACGCGAGAATACCAGATCGGTCCGTCATTATTTGTTCCCAAATGGAGTCTCTGTTTCGGCAAAAGTTCATGAGTGCCAGTGATAAAATATCCATTGCTGACCTTGTGAGGACCAAGCCGGGGAAGAATGAAAGCAACACCGACTTTATTGCCCGATGGTGTAATCTCAAGGTCAAGTGCGAACCACTTGCGCACGTGACCCGCCGGCGCCCAACCCCCATGCGCCGTGCACATGACACCCACGTGCTGCGTACGTGACCCGCGGGTGCCAAGCGCCCATGCGCCAGGCACGTGACCCGCGGGCGCCCAGCGCCCACGTGCCATACACATGTCTTTAAGACGTTCTTCACCCCTCATTTTCCATGCACTCCGCACCAGAAACACGTCCTCCGTTAGGAAATTTTTTCTAACGGGCACTGCTCCGCACCCGCAAGGGGGCTGCTAGCCCCCTTGACCCCAGTCCGCTATCCAGGTAGCGGGACCCCCGTAAACTCTGAGGCCCCCGATATATCCAAAACCCTTTTAAAACACAACACACACACACTGCACATTGAGTTCGCATGACTAGTTGACCTGGCAATCGAAGGTTCCCTTGCCTCAAAGGCGAGGGGTAATTAACGGCAGCTTAGTCCGCGGCTGCCGGAGATTCGGATCCCCACAATCAATAAACCCCTGCCTACCCTAGGCAGGGAGAATCTGTAGTACGCCTAACAAGCGATGTGTATTCCCATCTTATGGGGTGACGAAAAACACCCTACAAGTCCGTTATGGATTTCCTAGATGACTTTCTTGGCTTCCTCCAGTCCTAAATATCTTAGCCATATATGGTCGAAGGACCTCTTATATAGGGTTCCATTGATTATGGTTGTTTACACTGGTTTAAGTTTCGTTTACTGATATGTGTGAAAGCAGGCCCATTCATATACGCGTGTGGAAGGTTAGTGCATGACACGAGCACATCAGTGGCATTTGCACTTAGAAAAAATCCCTAAGGGTGAAGTGCACATGCACACATATAGGTTGCAACAATACAATCAGAGGAAGAACAGGTGTTAGAAATGAAGCACTCGGTGGTCAACAATAAAGAAACACATTTAAATAAATCTTTATTCTACAGGAAATAGATCACCGATCACGGGATCAAAAGTACAAGGGTTTACAAAACAATGAATAAATTTTTCTAAAGCCCTCTTAGCCTTCTCCACCATGTCGAAGTGGCGATCTTCGTGAATAGTCGCTCCCTATCGGTTAGCGCCGTGCCTATCGGCGAAGGCAGACATGATGGCCCGTTGAGCCCGTATCTGGCTTAGCAGCTGAACAGAGCGATCACCCAGAGGCTTGGTATCAAAAGTGCCTCATGAAAGCACTCGATCTTGTCCTCCGCTGCGTCGAGTATCGCCGGAGTCATCTCCGCTGGATGAAGGGGAATGTCATCGAGCATGGACAAGAAGATCATCCGGAGCATTGCTTATAATCTGTAAGCACTCAGAGGCTTGATAATCTGAATAATTTCCTTGATAGGCACCTCCCACGGATGCCGATGAGCATGTGGACGATTGCAAGCCATGACCCTTCTCTGTTAAAATGATTCTCTGAAAATGAGAGAGAAGAGGAGCATTGTTTCAGATTATAAAGGGAGGCATTAAGTCTCGACACAGAAAATGTTGTGCATGGTGGAACTATTTCCAAGCTCTGACAAAAGAAGGCATTGGAAAAGAAAGTTTAACTCAGGAAAAGTAGAGAATGAAGGTGAAAAGAAACCTACATTAGTGAGGCAGTGCTTCACATTCTCTTCACGAGGGCGCCAGCGCCAATCTTGTAGGATTAAATTCTATGATGGCGCCGCACGTGCTCCACATGTGGGCGCCAATGTGCAAAGCACAGGAGCGCTTATTATATAAGAATTAGATTCTTATATGGCGCCGCACGCGCTCCTCACGTGGACGCCAATGTGCAAAGCACATGAGCACTTATTATATAAGAATTAGATTCTTATATGGTGCCGCACATGCTCCTCACGTGGGTGCTAATAGGAAAAGCACATGAGCGCTTATTATATAAGAATTAGATTCTTATATGGCGTTGCACGTGCTCGTCACGTGGGTGCCAATGTGCAAAGCATATGAGCGTTTATTATTATATGGCGCCGCACGTGCTCCTCACGTGGGCGCCAATGTGCAAAGCAAAGAAATGCCTATCCATAAATAAGAATTTAATTCTTAAGTAGCGCCCACATGCACAACACGTGAGCGCCGACACCCAAATTTACACCAGTAAAATTAAATTCTACATTTCCCTAACAAAAAGTTGGGATATTTTCTGTTAAATAGAGCCGTTGGATCAAAGATCTAATGTTGATGATAAATTATCAAACAATAGAATTAAATTCTATCCCGAGGAATATTTGTCCTCAATCTTTACAAGCAAAGAAGATTGCTCTCTATAAAACAGAGAACTCTTGGATCAAAAATCCAATGATAATTAAAAAATCACTATGCTTGACAGAAATTTTTTTTGTATATGGGAAAATATTTCCCCATTTTTTTTAAAAACAAGAAAATATATTCTGTAAAATAGAAATAATTGGATCAAAGATCCAACGGTGGGTAAAATGCCCCAAACCAATTTTGAGACCAATTAAATCTATTGAAATATCTCAATAACCGATTTTCTTAAAATTAATTATCAAACTTTCCTCCACTATATAAAAGACCCGAGACTTCAAGTCTTATATAGAGAGAACCCCCCATAAGCTTCTGCAAAAATACAGAAGGCTCTCAAAAACAACAGAGAAATTTAATTCTCAATATAGAAGAAGATCTCCCTCCTATTAAAACCTAGGTAAAAAGACCACAGAGATAAAAACATCTCTTTTACCTATTATATCATATCTAAGGGTTTAACCTTTCTCAAGAACTTAGTTCTTTCTCTGGATCTGAGATCCACATGACAAGTCTCCCACAAGTTGAGAATTTAATTCTCATCGGGAAGATCTTGTTCTTGAGAATCAAAAATTCAGAAAAAAACTATGAAAAAGAAAAAGAACCTATCCTATAGGAATTTAATTCCTCTGAAAATAGGGTTTAACCCTAAAAGAAACTTAGTTCTTATAAAAGAAAAAACATAAGAACTTAGTTCTTGAAGAAAACCCGATCCCAGATCATCAAAACAAAGATCTTGGTGCCATTAATGGTCAAAACACCATTAACAGAGATTCAATCTCTTAAAAGGAAAAGGAATTAGCATCGCACGTGCTTCCCACATGGGCGCCTTCAACAAATTCCCAAAACAAAAGAAAATCAACGCCTCACGTGAAAAACACGTGGGCGCCCAAAATAGAAGGCCAGCGTCTCACATGAAATACATATGAGCGCTGAGTAAAGTGCTTAGCACTTCATACGCCCCCAAAACGGCTAAGTGCTTAGCACTGATTGGGCAGCGCCCAACGCCTCATGTGATACACACATGGACGCCCAAAAAAATAAATGGGATAGCGCCGCACGTGCTCCTCACGTGGACGCCATATAAAAAGTGCTTAGCACTATATATAGTTTAAATGACTGAGTGCTCAGCACTGATTGGGCAGCGCCCATAACTGAAGGCTTCACTTGATACCCATGTGAGCACCATAACTCCAAGAAAGTGCTTAGCACTTTTGCATAAAAAAAACAAAGGGGCTGAACAATCATAGCCCAAATAAGTGCTCAGCACTTTTGAATATAAAAAAATACTGAGCAGATTAAGCCCAAATTGGCTAAGTCTCTTACAGCTGAGCCCAAATGCTCTGTTGATTAGACCTTAGTAATATTTAAGAACCCTGAAAATATTGCTAAGTTGATATTAGTCTCAAATAAGAATAATGTATCCTTAGTTAAAATAAATTGAGCCCAAATGCTCATATTTAAGTTGGTCTTAATCTCAAATTAGATTAACGATCCTTAAATAAAACAAACTCAAATTTAAAATATACGGATTTGGACTGATCCGCACCCTACGGGCGACGACATAAACTGGTCTCCGTATACAATCCATGAGCAACCAAAATAAACAAAAATACACATGACACGAAGTGAACTGCTAGAGAAGGAGAAAGTGGTTATCGCAATGCAGTAACATAATTAACTGCAGGGGCTTGCGCCTGCAGAGAAGAGCATCCCAACAATCAAAAATCCCTCATAAATGAGGGGGAATCTGATAAAGTCAGGCTACAACGGTCGTGTCTATCCAAACCTCCGATATATGGTGCCATAAATCAACTTGGTATCTCCGGAGAGGTGGATGGATAAGTCCAAATAGCATCTGCCCCCAAATTCGGGCCAGACGTCCTAATGTCTCGGTCCGGTCTTTCGGCGGTGAACAGATTCTGGCACTCCCGGTGGGACCTTTTCCTCTATCTACTCCACACTTCGTGTGTTGTGTTTCACGAACAAAAATCATGGTTCGCTATGGTTGCCCTTGGATTTGAGGTACTAAAACTTAGTGTCTTGCTCCTAAGCAGAAAATCGACGGCTTCTTATTACACTGCATGTAACAACTCTCGCTCCACCCCAACTAGAGGAGTGACCTATGGGCCCAATGCGACCTCTATTTTTTCAATTCCAGTGGAGCAAGTCACACAAGCCACTACTGGATTGTTCTTTGCGACCATGCTCCCACCGGTGAGTTTCGGTGCTTCAGCGTCGCAAGAAGAAGCTCCCAAAAGGTCGATCTTCGATCGACTGGAAACCTCAACGGGCCGTCCAAATCAGACATCTTAGTCTTCAACAGGCTAAGCAAGAACCCAAACGGGCCCGCAAACAGTCTTGTGATACCTGAAGGGGATGCCCTAAAATGGACAACCCTCCCAACTCCTCCTACAGACGAAGCCGTCAAAGGTGCTTCACCCGTCAGACGATCAGTTTTTGAAAGGCTGTCCATTTCTACTCAAACTCTATCAAGGACATCGGTCTCCAACAGGCTGACATCGATTGAAGCCCCTCAGCAAAGCCGGGGGCATGAAGAAGCTGCTTCCAAATCTGAGGCGGTCCCTTCTGCAAGGCACACTTAACGTCGCCACTAGCGTCGAGTGAGAAAAGCTGAGGGCAACTCCCCCTCTGGACTTACCCTACCAGCTCCAATGGTGGAAGTTGACGTTATTCCAACCGGGAATATCTTTGATCTGCTCAAGAGGATGGGCAAGAACTCCCAATGGTGGTGCTAAAGAAATCTCCCCCACTTGCAGAGCTTACTGTACAGGCAAAATTAGAGAGGCCCCATCGGCGGCTCTCCTCGAAAATTCATAGAGTCTGGCGGAAAGTCCAAGACTCTGTGATTGATGAAAATCACTTTCTTCGACCAAAAAAATCGAAAGCTCTGCAAGAGAAAGATCACATCTCCACCATACAACGGGGGACTCCTTCTACACAGGTGCTTGTTACAGCGGCCCCTTCAACTTCAACCTCTCATAAAGGAACGAGGCTGGAAAAAATCCCACCGCATGCGGAAAATTCCAAAGGCGATTGACCCAAATACCCCAAGTCTGGGGGCATGATCATACATACGGTCTACATAGCTTCGGGAAAAGAAGAAAGCCGTGCCTCCGTGAGTCACCGACCGCAAACTCGGTCGCTGACAAAAGCTCAAGAGAAACAACAAAAACTCCAGGAAATGCTGACCAAAATGGCAGCACTTACCGGACAGAAAGAAAGTCCGGAAAAAGAAGCCGAACAACGCCAAGAGCAGGAGACCGATACAGAGTTCCTATGAAGCGTGCTTGAGAGAAAAGACAAAGAAGCCGTTAAACAAGCTGCCAACATAAAGCAAATGGCTCTCTTGTTCCAAGACATGGTTGGAATGATGATCCAACCAAAACCCCCGGCCGAAAATCTGCCGATAATCGTCGACGATGAAAAAGGGAAAACATTAAACCCTCCTCCAGCCTTATTGGCAGACAAGGAAGAAACAATCTCTAAGGCCGCTCTTGATATTTATATTGCTCAATAAATAAGATCTCATCAAGCTAATGAAGCCGCGGGTCAAATTTTCAGAACCGGACGACCATATCTGGGCTGGTATGATCAAATTAAGTACCCGGCGGGGTATACGATCTCTAAATTTCATGTGTACAAAGGGACATGCAACCCTCACCAGCACGTCGCGCAGTTCAGAACTCTGTGCGGAAACACTGGAGGTGGCGACAAACTGTTGCTTCGCCAGTTCGTTGGCTGCCTGTCAGAATTGGCCTTTGAATGGTGTTTACCGCTGAAAACAGAGACAAACCGGGATGGATCGTCTTGCCTGAATTTAGGGCAGATACTATTTGGATTTATCCGTCCACCTCTCCGAAGATGCCAAGTTGATTTATGGCACCGTATATCGGAGGTTTGGATGGATGCGTCCGTTGTAGCAGACTTCATCAGATTCCCCCTCATTTGCGAGGGGTTTTTGATTGTGGGGACGCTCTTCCCTGCAGGCACAAGCCCCTGCAGTTAATTACGTTATCGCATCACGATAACCACTTTCTCCTGCTTCGGAAGTCCACTTCGTGTTTGTAGGGTGTTTTTCGTTACCCCATTGAGATGGGAATACGCGTCGCTTGTAAGGCATATACAGATTCCCCTGCCTAAGGTAGACCAGGGTTTATTAATTATGGGGAACTGAATCTCCGGCAGCCACAGATTAAGTTGTCGTTAATTACCCTCTCGTCTTTAGAGCGAAGGAACCTCCGATTGACGGGTCAACTAGTCATGCGAACTCAGTGTGCAGTGTGCGTGTGTTGTGTTTTGAAAGGGGGTTTTGGATATATCAGGGGCCTCGCAGAGTTATGGGGGTCCCGTTACCCGTATAGTGGGCTGGGGGTCAAGGGGGCTAGCAGCCCCCTTGTGGGGTGCGGAGCAGCGTCCCATTAGAAATTTTTTCTAACGGAGGAGGTATTTTTAGTGTAGAGTGTGTATAAAATGTGAGGGGAAAATGGCGTCCAAATGATGCGTGAGCGCTAGCGCCTCACATGCCTAGCACATAGGCGCTGGACACTGGCGCTAGCGTTGGGCACTTGGGCGCGAGCGCCTCACGTGCCCGGCACGTGGGCGTTGGGCACTAGCGCCTCACGTGCCCGGCACGTGGGCATTGGGCGCTTGGACGCCGGCGGAAAGAAGGGGCTTTTAGCCCTGGAAAAAGGAATTAAACTCCGAAAAAGGATTTTTTATTTATAGAGTTAAAACTCCGAAAGATATTGAATGGAGTCAAACTCCTATATAAAAAAAGTTTTGTTTATGGAGTTAAACTCCAATAGATCTTGATTGGAGTTAAACTCATAGAAATCTTTTGAAATGATCAAAGGAGACCCCTTTTTTCCCCTTTGGGCCTGGATCTTCTTTTAGGCCTTAGATCTTCCCAGGGTGGGATTTTTTGAGATGGGTCTCCTTCTTCATCCTCTTTATTAGCTAGATCTTGACGAAAATGGGGGTGAGACTTAAAAATCTCTCCTTTTAGAGATTTGATGGGAGATTTGAGTTCCCATTCAAGGGTTTTATGGTGAAAAACTATTTATTTTTGGGAAAGAAAGAGTTGAACTCTTGATTTAATTCAGAAAAAGGGAAGACGGTTTAGAACCTTGAGAAAGGGGAAGGAGGCACAAACCCAAGCTTTTTTTTTAGAGAGAGTCCTTGAGATATTTTCATCATCTTTGCCTTTATAGGCTACAAACTTTACATATAGCCCCTTGGGCTTTGCAAAAAGGTATTTTGCCCATCCCATGCCTCATGTGCTCATTTTTTTTGCACTTGAGTTATGGGTTTTACAAATATTTGGCTTTATGCCCATTTTTCTTACATTTATTCATAAAAAAATACACCAAAATTATTTATTACAAAATTTTTATTTTGGCGGGGCGGGACGGCCGCTTCATGTTCGGGCTCGACTCGGGTATGGGCCCAGTTGACCTGGGCTTGGGCCCACTTGACCTGGGCTTGGGCCCACTTGGTTTGGGGTTGACTTTGATTTTGACTTGGTCAACCGGGGTGTAAATTTTGACCCCAACAGTGTCGTGTGTGTTTTTATTTGTTTAGGTTGCCCGTGGATTATATACGGAGACTAATTTATGTTGTCGCCCATAGAGCGTGGAGGAGAGAAATGTCCCACCGGGCATGCCAGAATTTGTAAAGTGTTTTTCGTTACCCTATTGATACGGGAATACGCGTCGCTTGTAAAGCGTATACAGATCCCCCTGCCTAAGGTAGACCGGGGTTTATTAATTGTGGGGATCCAAATCTCCGCCAGTCACGGACTAAACTGTCGTTAATTACCCCTTATCTTTGGAGCGAAGGAACCTCCGATTGACGGATCAACTAGTCATGCGAACTCAGTGTGTCGTGTGCGTGTGTTGTGTTTTGAAAGGGGGTTTTGGATATATCAGGGGCCTCGCAGAGTTTACGGCGGTCCCGCTGCCCAGATAGCGGACTGAGAGTCAAGGGGGCTAGCAGCCCCCTTGCGGGGTACAGGACATCGTCCTATTAGAAATTTTTTCTAACGGGGAGGTATTTTTAGTGTGGAGTGTATATAAAATGAGGGGGGAAATGGCGTCCAAAGGACGCGTGAGCGCTAGCGCCTCACGTGTCTAGCACGCGGGCGCTGGGCGCATGAGTGCCGGGCTCTTGGGTGCTGGCGCTAGCGCCTCACGTGCCCGGCACGTGGGCGCTGGACGCGAGCGCCTCACGTGCCCAGCACGTGGGCGCTTGGGCGCCGGCGGAAAGAAGGGGCTTTTAGCCCCGGAAAAATGAGTTAAACTCCGAAAGAGGATTTTTTTTATGGAGTTAAAACTCCGAAAGATGTTGAATGGAGTTAAACTCCTATATAAAAAAAAGTTTTGTTTATGGAGTTAAACTCCAATAGATCTTGAATGGAGTTAAACTCCTGAAATTCTTTGGAAATGATCAAAGGGGATCCCTTTCTTCTCCCAGTTGACCCTGGATCTTCTTTTAGGCCTTGAATCTTCCCAATGTGGGATTTTTGGAGATGGATCTCCTTCCTCCTCCTCTTTATTAGCTGGATCTTGACGAAAATGGGTGTGGGACTTAAAAATCCCTCCTTTTAGAGATTTGATGGGAGATTTGAGTTCCCCTTCAAGAGTTTTATGGTGAAAAACTATTTATTTTTGGGAAAGAAAGAGTTGAACTCTTGATTTAATTCAGAAAAGGGGAAGAATGTTTAGAACCTTGAGAAAGGGGAAGGAGGCACAAACCCTAGCTTTTTTTTTTGAGAGAGAAAAGTCTTGAGATATTTTCACCATCTTTGCCTTTATAGGCTACAAACTTTACATATAGCTCTTTGGGCTTTACAAAATGGTATTTTGCCCATCCCATACCTCATGTGCTCATTTCTTTTGCACATGAGCCATGGGTTTTACAAAAAATTGGTTTTATGCCTATTTTTCTTACATTTATTCATAAAAAATACACCAAAATTATTTATTACAAAATTTTTATTTTGGCAGGAGGGCCAGCCGCTTCATGTTTGGGCTCGACTCGGGCATGGGCCCACTTGACCTGTGCTTGGGCCCACTTGACCTGGGCTTGGGCCCACTTAGCTTGGGGTTGACTTTGATTTTGACTTGGTCAACCGGGATGTAAATTTTGAGCCAAACGAAGTGCCCCCATCAATAAATGCACACCACATATGTGGGTTGTGTGCATGAAATTGATGGATCTTTCGCGTGGAGGTTGACTTGATTTGGTTCCCGTTTTGACGACGTGGAGGTCGATACTGCCCTTTTTGCGACGTGGACGGTCGTTGCTGCCATTTTTACGACGTGGACGGTCGGTTCTGCCATTTTAGCGATGTGGACGGTCGGTTCTGCCCTTTTTGCGACTTGGATGGTCGGTACTGCCGTTTTAGCGACGTAGACGGTCGGTGCTGCCCTTTTTGTGACTTGGACGGTCGGTGCTGCCATTTTTATGACTTGGACGGTCGGTGCTGCCCGTTTTGCGACTTGAACGGTACGTGCTGCCATTTTAGTGACGTGGACGGTCGGTGCTGCCATTTTTGCGACTTGGACGGTTGGTGCTGCCCTTTTAGTGACTTGGACGGTCGGTGCTGCCCTTTTATCGACTTGAACGGTCTATGCTGCCCTTTTTGCGACTTGGATGATCAGTGCTGCCCTTTTAGTGACTTGGACGGTCGGTGCAGCCCTTTTTCGACTTGGAAGGTCGATGACTTGTTCCACTTCTTACGGTGTCGGGTTTTTATTTGACTTGCTCCATTTTTTTGCGGTGTCGGGATTTGATTTGACTTGCTCCGTTTTCTGCAGTGTCAGGGTTGAAGTTGACTTGCTCCGCTTTTTACGGTGTCAGAGTTGATTTGTTTGATTTGATTTATTTTAGGAGTTCTCTACCCGTCCAGCGGGACTTTTGAGCTTGGAAGCGCTACCGGGTGGGACATTAATTTGATCTGTTTGTTTTCTGTCTTATTTGGCGGGACTTTTGAATTTGAGAGGAACTTGGAATTTGGATTTTGTTTGGCATCAGCATTGCTGCACTGGAATAATACTAAGAGCAACTCATCATTTGCCCCAGGAGGACTTGGGATTTGGTTTTTGGGTCGGCATCAGCATTGCTACACTGTAATAATGCCAGGAGCAACTCATCATTTGCCCCGGGAGGACTTGGGATTTGGTTTTTAGGTCGGCATCAGCATTGCTGCATTGGAATAATGCCAGGAGCAACTCATCATTTGCCCCAGGAGGACTTGGGATTTGGTTTTTGGGTCAGCATCAACACCGCTAACATTTAAGCAATGCCAGGAGCGACTCATCATTTGCCGTTGAGAAAACTTGGGATTTAGATTTTGGGTCGGCATCAGCACCGCTAACACTGAAGCAATACCAGGAGCGACTCATCATCTGTCGTTGCCCGTTGGGGAGCGATGGCTTAGGAGACATGTTTAGATCTCTATCACCTAAATCTTTTCAATTTTATGAGCCTTAAGGGACTCATAAAAGCTTTTCTCCCGACGAGTCGAGAGGTTCTCGCAAGTGTATTTCTCCCTAGGAATCATGGGGATTCCTAAGTGTGTTGCTCCTTTGTGAATCGTAAGGATCTCACGCAGGGATTTTCTCCTCACAAGGTCGAGAGGACTTTGCCAGTGTATTTCAACTCTTTTTTTATGAGTTTGTGCCCTTTCGGGTTTTCAGAAACTCGATGGCAGTCCTGCTGTTTTTACTCACGGAGCCCTTTCGGGTTTTCATCCGTGCCCGTTTTGCTTGTAGACATACCTTTTTTAAGGCCGGTAGGACTTTAAATGTAGTCTCGCCGGTAGGAATTTGGGAGAGATAAGGGCCGTTTACGCCTGTGGATTGTATACAGTTTTACAGGATGTATGATCCAGACCGTAGGGCCGGTGTGCTCAATTCGTCTGAGACTTGGAGCATTTACGCATAGTATTTCTTGAGATATCAGCCATTAATGGGTGGCGTGAGCCTTTCTCCCACGGCATTTATTATCTTGTAGGACCCTCCATCAAACACCTTCTCAATGACGTATGGTCCTTCCCAGTTTGGCTCGAATTTTCCCTTGGCATGTTGATTGGGGATGACCGGTCTTTTGAAGACCAACACCAATTCATCTTTCTTAAAAGCACAAAGACGGGTCATTTTATTGTAGGCCCATGGCATTTGGGCTTGGTATAGCTCCAGATTTTGTTGTACTGCGAGCCTCTTTTCTTCGAGGGCGTCGAGCTCTTCGAACCGGAGGAGCACATTTTCCTCCTCCGTCAACTCGTGTTGGACGGCCATTCTTAAGCTTGTAATTTCGACTTCGAAGGGGAGGATCGCCTCCACTCCAAAGAGTAATGAGTATGGCGTGGACTGAGTTGGAGTACGGTGCGTGGTACGATATGCCTACAATACCTTATGAAGTTTGAGATTCCAGTCTCTCTTGTTGGCTGAAGCATTTTTCCTCAGGATCTTGCACAGAGTTTTATTAAAGGCTTCGGCTAGCCCATTGGCCCTTGGATTATAGATAGAGAAATATCTCCAGCCTATCTTGTGTTGGGTAGCAAACCTTGAGACTTTGAAGCTCTTGAAAGAAGGCCTGTTGTCAGAGAAGATTCTTCTTGGTGTACCGAAGCGGTATGAATATTATGCCGGAAGAATTTCAGAATATCTTCTTTCTTAACTTCTTTTAGTGGGACCGCTTCAGCCCATTTGAAGAAATAGTCAGTTGCGGCCAATATGAACCGGTGGCCTTTGGATGACGGAGGATCAATTGGGCCAACAATGTCGGTGCCCCAAACTTCGAAAGGCCACGACGCCACCGTATGATGCAACGGATTGGGATGATTGTGAATGAAAACATAGTGAATTTGGCAGAGATGGCATTTCTTTGCATGCTCTTCACAATCCCTTATCATGGTGGGCCAGTAATATCCAAACCGTTTGATCTGAAGCCGTATTTTGGGGCCGGACTGGTGAGCCTCGCAGACGCCTGAGTGAACTTCTTTCATGACTTTTTGGGCTTCGGCCGATGACAGGCACCTGAGCCAGAGTTGGTCATATGATCTGCGGTATAGCGTATTATTTACAAACACGTATCGGAGAGCACTCTTCTTCAGCTGAATCCTCATAGATTTTTCTTCGGACAGCTTGTCGTATCGAAGGTACTCTATGAAGGGTTCTCTCCAATTGGGCTCGTCTTGAATGATCGAAGCCTCTTCGGCAGGATTTCTTCTTCACGCAAAGAGACTGGAGGTAGAATTTGCCGTCTTCTGACTGTGATTAGAATTTCGTCCATGTCAGGATCAGCTAGCTCTTTAGCTAGGTGAGCGAGTATGTCGGCTTTTCCGTTCAACGCCCTAAGGACTCTCATTAGTTCAATGTGAGTGAACCGTTTCATGAGTTCCACCACTCGACTTCTATATCGAGCTAACTCGAGTTTGTATATTTTATAGTCATCGCTTACCTAGTTGACGACAAGTTGGGAGTCATCGTAAACCCGTAGCCAAAGGATTTCCATTACTATGGCAAGCTCCAGTCCAGCTATCAAAGTTTCATACTCAGCCTCCTTATTTGTGCGAGGCTCGGTGAGAGCAAAAGAACGTCATAGGGTTCCTATCGATGGCGTGATGAACACCAATCCTATCCCTGCTTTTATCTATGGGATGCTTGATTTGCCAGAGCTCCTCATTGACGAGGCTCCATTGAATTAGAGCTCCCAACATGGCCCATCATCCTCGAGGTGTAGCACTTGTTCATCGGGTAACTCGCAATTGAGCGGTGACCCTTCTGGTATGGGATGAGCAGCAAGGAAGTCCGTGAGAGCTTGCCCTTTTACTGCTTTCTGGAGAGTATAGATTATGTCAAATTCAAGCAGCATGACAACCCATCTCTCCATTCTACCGGCTAGGCTTGCTTTGGTCATCAAGTGTTTGAGCGGGTCGACCTTGGAGATCAGCATAACTTGATGAGCGAGTAGATAGTGCCTCGGCTTCTTCACAGCGAATATCAGAGCCAGGCATTGCTTTTCGATTGGGGAATAGTTGTGTTTTGCCCCGACTAGAGTTCGACTGAGGTGTAGAGGGCATTTTATTTTCCCTCCTCGTTGTTCTGGGCAAGGAGCGCACCGAATGATTCATCTAGCGTGGCAGTGTAGAGAATCTATGGTTTATTTAGAATGGGAGCGGCCAGCACTGGAGGGTGCAACAAGTACTGTTTGATGCTTTAGAACGCTTCTTGACATTCAGCATCCCAGACAAAAGGAGCTCCTTTCTTCATGATCTTTAAGAAGGGTCTACATCTCCCTGATAAATTTGAGATAAACCTTCATATATAAGTAAGCTTGCCTTGAAAAGATCTTAGCTGCGTCGGACTCTTTGGAGGGGGCATCTCCATGATGGCCTTTATCTTTGATGGGTCAACTTCGATCCCTCAATGTCGGACTATGCAGCCCAGGAATTTTCCCGATGACACGCCAAAAGCGCACTTAAGAGGATTCATCTTCAGATCGTATTCCCTCAGTATAGTGAGAACGGTCCTAAGATCTTGGATGTGATCGACCTTGGCTTTAGTTTTGACGACCAGATCATCAACATATCATTCAACGACTTTATGGATTAGGTCATCAAAGATATTGGTCATTGCCCTTTGATATGTAGCACCTGCGTTCTTTAGTCCGAACGGAATCACTTTGTAACAGTATATGCCGTTCAAGGTTCGAAATGTTGTATGCTTCTCATCCTCAGGCGACATTTTTATCTGATTGTACCCAGACGAACCGTCCATGAACGTGAACAGCTCGTAATTTGTGGTGTCATCGACCATCATTTCCTTGACCGGAAGCGAGAAATCATTTTTAGGGCATGCCTTGTTAAGGTCCCTGAAATCGACACAAACCCGGATCTGCCCATTTTTCTTCTTTACTGGGACAATGCATGCGATCCAGTCTGCGTACTTCTCTTCCCTGATGAATCCAGCATCGATAAGTTTCTTAGTTTCCTCGATGACCTTTTCTTCCAACTCCTTCTCATTCTTCGAGGAGCTTGTTTGATCGTCTTGGCATCAAGAGATATAGCCGGCTTATGCACGACCACTTCAGGGGATAGGCCAGGAATTTCTTTGTATGTCCACGTGAAGCAGTCGGAGAACTTATGCAGCAGGGCAATTATCTGCTCTTTCATTTTCTCTGACAAGAGTGAGCTGATGTAGGTCGGTCTTGAATTATTAGGCGTTCCCAAATCGATCTCGGTTAGCTCATCGAAGGTTGCTTGTCCACCATCTTTGAGCTCTTGAGGGGCTTCTTCTCACTCGGCTAGCTCGTCTTCATCATTTGACTCTTCGCTGGCTTCCCCAATATGGATCATATAGCATGCTTTGGAATCAGGCTGGATGAAACCAATGCCCCGTCTATCTGGAATTCGTCCATCGATGAGTGCTCGGACCTGAGGCAGATGCCATAGCCCTTCATAAAACTTTTCTTCGGACTCCGTTTGATATAACCGGCATCTGCACCTTTAGAAATATTCCCACATCTCGGGCACATAGTATCTGGGATTAAGGACGGCTGTTATGTCTCTCTCATAGGAAAGGCACGCGACAGACAAATCGTTCGGGTGCACAATAGGATTTGACCCATAAAACAGGATGCCCTTCTTTCCATTTTTCCTTTCGGGAAAGTAGAAAGTTTTCAGCTGGTCCACGGTAGAGACCGACAATGCATCGAGCTCTTTGTATATCTGCTCCGGCACCCTTGTGACGGCTAGGGGCCCTTCTGTAACTTTGAAGTTCTCTCGTAGCTTTGCTTGTTGCGTGGGGGCCCAATCTGTATAGCTGTTACAAGGCAGGTTCTCCTCCTCCGACTCTTCAGCGTCGCTGCCTAAATGAGGGTGTATTTTGCTGTCGGATGGGCCTTTAGTATCAGATTCATCCGTATCACTACCGAAATGAGGGCGAGTTTTACGGAAGGACGGACTTCCAGCGTCGGACTCAACAGTGTCACTGCCGAAACGCGGACGCACTTGGGTTTTTTTCTTTTGAAAGTGACAGCCGGCTCGGATTTTCTTTTGAACTTCGGGGCCGCTCTGTCTGTCATAACCCAAATGTGGCACGTGGCCGGACTTAAATCACGTGACATCTAAATACGTCGACGCGGTCCAAGTAAGCCAAAACCCGGAATCTAAACCATTTTGGAAATTAGTGAAGGTGAGGTTTAAAATATTCATCAGATGGAATCAATTTAAAACAAACATTTAAGTTTAACTAAGTATGTTTTGAAAAGGTATCTATGAAGTTTTGAAATTCGACAGCACCTCCTTTGTAAATTTTGCATAAAACCCGATACAACATAACAATAAAAATAGCATCCCAACGGGAGCTAGCTTCCATACCCAAACGGCGGAGCAACCAAGCAAAATAATAAAAAAGTCGACTTCAATGAGTGCGACATTACAATACACAAACTCTAAGTCTCGCTTCTATGTTCATAATATACCATTTCTAAGTCGATGGAGTTTCGCTAGATACAAGAATATATGAAAATACCAGTGTGAGTACGATACAACAATAACCCACTTACCAAAGCAATCACCGGAAAGAATGTGTGCCCAAGCCGCTGATAATCCAAACGGTAACACCTGCAAGAAACTGTGGCACAACGGGGGTGAATTGCCAACTCAGTGAATAAAAATACATCACAAGGTAGAAATCGAAATGCACAACGATACCTAGGTCATAAGTATAGTACTATCATATCCTATACTAATATAATATATGATATGAATATGTATCATAATGCAACTCTATCTATCATATGAACTCAAAATCATGTAACTAACCTGTATCTAGGTATAAGCCCACAAGTAGCCGAATATATATATATATATATATATGTATGTATGTACAATCTCTTCTTTAAAATAGCCGCGGAATACATATGCCACGGCATAAAAGCAGACGTGATAGTATAAAATATAATAGGTATCTTATTTAAGATATACGTCCTGCTGTTTTGGTGAAGAATGTTAAGAGGTTTACAATTTAAAGATCCCAGTGTCATATCAGACATGTCTAAGATAATGAGGCTATAGCTCGTTTTTGGATTCCATTTTATATATGCGAATGCCCGTAAAAGATATGCAGGTACTGTCCCCCGGATCAGTCCTGATCAGCTGCAATAACTCATAACATAACCGTATATCTCATATGATAGCAATATATATGAACACCTGGATGTCCAGCATCGACACCCGAAATCATAAATCTCTCGTGTCCATCACCGACACGCAAATCCTCAAATCTCTTGTATCCATCATCGACATGCAATGCAGATATCGTCGACACCATCTCAACAGATGATCGCCACCCGATATCCCTAGCCCCGGTCGGTATCCCCTGGATATCCGCCGTGCCCAATCGAACCCCGGTCAGGATCCCCTGGATATCTGTCGTGCTCATCTCTATCTCTGGTATCGAGTATTCTCGCTAGGCTCCCCACCTCAACTGCTTCTTTCCTGCCCCCGGTCTCGACCGGGTCCACCATGTATCCGAATGTATATCCCCCCTACTCAATCTGGATAAAGTAGTAATCCGTAACCGTATAGCCCCCCCACTCGGTTCGGAGTAAAACAAAAACATAAAAACGATTCATGGTGAACATCAACTCATCGTATCCAAGGATAACAAGTAAAGAAGAAGAATCCTTGCATTAATCATTCTGATGATATATTATATATATACATATATAACAGCGTCCCATACCACTGATATATATCAACAAAAGTAAAACATCCGGAAACTCATAAGAATCTAATATGAATACCCATTGTACTGGTATTCGCAATAATTAACATGTAAAACAGGCAAAGCATGTAAATAATATCATATAAGTAATAAACGTAACCATCCTACTGTGTCATGGCAATACTAATGATGTGTAGTATGGCATATGCGTCTGTGCTCGTGCAGCATGGCAATCATTAGTATTTGTGCTAGTGTTTTATAAGTGTAATAGCATACTCATATCAATATCTACATATGCATTACATAATATAACAGTCTTACAGTGACATGGCAATACCAATGAGGTGTAGTATAACATGTGTGTACGTGCTCGTGCAACATAATACTCATTGGTAGTTGTGCGGTGTTCTATTAGAGTGTTCGTATCACGGAAACGTATAACATCGATAATTATAACGCGAACATATAAAGTAAATTTAAGTATAACTAATAATTGTAACTATTTGCTATGAGCTATAATATTATTTTTGAAAATGAAACGAAACGTTGGTTTTGAAATTAGGAAGCTGCCTTGGGTTGAAAATGGATATTTGTGTTGGAAATTGGCATCACATCCTTGTCTTTTATCATCGAAAAGGGAAACGAATCATTAGTTTTTAAAAGAGTATAGCTCACTCAAGTATTACGTTCTAAAATGAATTAAAACATTATTTTACGAGTCTAAAGGAAACTTGGTCGTTATATGACATAATAATCCCGTTATCACCAATACGGTATAACTCCTCGTACAATACCTCACATTATCACAATACTCCAAATTACCTCAAGTACGTTATGATCCTTCGTACCAATTTACCAAATCATAAATAAACTACATGCATATGAATATCATGCTAGATGCAAATTAACTCCAATATCAATATCTTGAATAAATACTAAAAACTAACTATATATCATACTACTATTTATAAAGTTGCGGGGGTGCTATACGCCATCCACCCGACTTCCCCCATAGATATAAATCTACTCACCAACTCGTCGAGCTTGCTGAAATCCACGTTGCTATGTCCGCCAACTCCGTCTCGAAAATCTTCGCGATCATACCTATAATCGTAGTTAAAATCACATCGATGTAAATATCATATTGAAAACCAATACAATGAGCTAAGCACCCGTAGGTTAGAACCTATAGCTCACGACCCCAAAAACGAACAAACGCCTCTGAAATTAACGTACGAATGTCAACGTTTCAGTTGCAGTACAAAATACGAAAAATCCGTATCGGAATATCGGAAACTTTAATAACAACCAAACCAAACATTCCCAGATTTCTCTGTATAAATACTGGGACAAATTAAACAATGCGATAACTTATAAAACATCCCAGTGAAGCTATAGAAGAAAAACCAATATAAAACTCCCTAGGTGGCCCGGTGGCGCCGACAAAAGGAGGAATCTCGCCGGATCAAGTGTGGAGTTTGAGGCTCGGGATTTAAGTGTAGGTCTCCTAACGGTCTCATGATACTATGATATTTTTAGTTTTCCTAGTGATTATACCTAATGGTTCCAGATTCAAATTCAGTATGCTAAATATCACAAAACTGCAGTTTTTGTAATACTGCACATCAAAACAGATTATAAACAGAATTGATATTTAAAAAGAAGGAAAGAATTATACCCATGGAGATGATTCACAAGAGAACACCAGCTCAAGAATTGCTTATGGAAGCATTTAGGGTTTGTAGTGAATCAAGCTTGAGGTTGTGAACAATTTGTTGAAGGGACTATGATTTTATTTTCTCTCTTTGATTTGATGAATGATTCAATTGTTGGGATGAGGGTGTTTGGCTCAGTTATAGACTTAGAATATAATGTTATGAGAAAAGAATAGGTGTGAGGATTTATGTAGAGAAAAGAGGAGGTGGCATTTGAGAAGGAAGAGGTGTAAAGTTGAGAAGTAGGAGGTGGAGGGAGTTGAGCATGGGTGAGGGTGTGGTGTTGTGAGGTTTTAGCCTAGGATATCATATACCAACCATGATTAAAAGAAACACACCAAATAAAGAAAAACTTTCATATTACAAATCTAAATCCATGATAAAAATGAAATGTTTATCATAATATTTAAATACCATTATCTTAATATCTAATCTCATATCATGTTAAAATAATTAATATATCATTTTTTATGATATCACGCACTTTTCTTTGTGTTACCAAAATAATTACATTTTTACAGATATAATTCCGATACCCAATTTCATAAGCGATATCATTTTTGTAAACTTATTAAATTCATATTTAAATTTATAAATTAATATTTATAATTTTTCAAAATGTTACACTGTCCTTAGTCAATTGTGGCTTAGTATTTTGGGACTTCATAAAGTACCGAGTGTTGGATATAGTGCCCTCAAAGTCAATTATTGGATCGCAGGTACGTGATTGCAGTGATTGAGGCAGGACCTATACCGATATGACAGTCTTGCTCGAGATGATAGTATACTATCTGGTTTGTCTTTATCATCGTATACATGCTTTAGTTCGCTATTGCATGTTGATAGAGCCTATAGGATTCTTGCTTGACTGCCAGCAGTATGATGGCGATCATATACGTGGGAGCTGGAGTCTATAAGCACATCCTTAAAAGTGTCCCTAGTTGTGGGAGTTTCGAGACAGGGCATCGATACTCCAGAGTAGCCTAGTGTATACAGTCGAGACCCCGACGAGGGGCGATGGCCGGTCTCACAAGCCATTGGTGTCAGTAAGATCACCTAAGATGTATACAGGTGCTTATTAGGTTATGAGTACACCGGACAGGACTCGCCGGGAACCTGCTAGTTGGTATTATACATATCGTCAGATAGCAGTTCCCTGGTGACATGTGTACAGGTTAGTTCATCGACCTGAGATCGTCATTTGTCTTGTGTGAGTTCCCACTGTGCTTAGATAACTACCTTACCACGCTCAAAGGAGTTGTGCAAACAGGTTTTAGTTGGGTACAGTCCCGAGCCACATGGAGGCAAGTGAGCGGATCGGCAGGGGATTCGTCTCTTCCGGTATTGGGGGTGAGATCGCGCTGTGTCTAGGAGAGCCATTACACAAAGCCCTCGGCCGAGGCAGGAGATTTACTGGTAGGTACTCCAGTAGTATCTCAGGGTGTTCTGGGCCACTCTCTGACATGACTTATACCGCTAATGGGGGTCTGACGTTACCAGCCCCCTAGGCAGATATGCGATACTCATAGAAGAACGGACCAGACTGTATGTATATTGTCACTGTTAGGCTCAGTAGGGTTTATGGATGAGTTCGCTCGTCAGCTTCCCTTCCAATCAATACATAGGCAAACCGTTACGTACAGCTTGTACCTCTGACGTGCTAGAGGTTATACCCAGTACCAGTGTGTTGATGAGTCATTAGAGTCCCCCACAGACACTTTCCCAAGTTCGGGCGAAACGTTGTAGAGGCCGTATGGTTTTATGGCAGGGTTCGGAAAATGCACGTGCGTTTTCGCACGTGTCATTTTTGGGCAGATAATACTGGCCGGTTTTGGTTTAAGCCGGATCCGAGTATTATACTGTGTAGATATAATATTTTTGTCTCAGATGCATTTGTATTCGGTCGTAATACAAATGCGGGTATATTTATACCATTACGGGGTTATCTTGAAATTCGTTTCAGGATCACTTTTGGAAGTTGCCAGTTTCCAGTTTTCTATCGGCCGTATTTGACATTCGGTTAAATGCGGATTTATCTTTTCTTCCATGGGTGAGTCATGAGGGTGAGTCATGTCTGAGGAAGATTCTTGATTGATGACTAAATTTGTGACTCACTTGATTGCATTAATTGATTGGATGACTAAGCTTAATGAGTCATTCTTTACATTAATGAGTTTTGTTATGCCTTAGATATTTTCTTCTTGATCTTTTGCCTTGTGGTCACTCTCCCCTCTCCTACACTCACCCCCTCCTTGATAAATAGTGGCTGGCCATTCCTTGTAGGATTATGGTTGTGATTGGAAAAAAGATATAAGTTTTGGGTGCATAGAAATTAGATATGATTCATTTCTCATTTCCACCCGATCTAAAAGGCAACTTCATTAACCGTTCGTCCATAGCCTTGGACGTAACGATACAAAGTGTTCTACTCATTCTCTACAACATCTTGGTCGTCTCTTTTAGCAAACTTGACGACCGAGTTGCCTCGGTTCAGAGGCGGGAGCGCGTTTAAAGATCCGTCGACGTGGTGTCACCTGGACGAGAAGACTGGAGATTCAGGAGATCGAAGCAGCCGCAACAAAGCGTGGGATGATGGTTGAAGACCGAAGGACTCAGATCGTTCGGTATAACTCTTCTACCTACTTTGTAGTTTGTTAGTTTAGCTTTAATGGCAGATCCGGGTTATAGTACGCGATAGTGCCAGTTGTAAAAAGTTTTTTTTCCGTATTTGGCGTCTGTTAGACGGCCGAGGCACTACCGTGGACTTACAGTGGTATCAGAGCCTCACCATTAAGCTTTACTAACTTGTGCTAACGCGTTTAAAATATCGATCGAACCGAATTTCGAAAATCACAATTTTCAAGTGCTAAAGTTTCTGTCGATTTTAAACAGTGTCTAAAAATTATTTTGATCATTCCAGAAAATTAAGCAGGGTTTTTGAAGCATACGGCAGAAAATTGGGCACGTGATCCTACAGTAACGCCGCGGATCCGCGGTCAAAGCTAGGGTTTGACCGCGGAACCGCGGCCGTTATGTGGGAACAGTGATCCAGTTTTTTTTTCCAGTGAGCTTGTTTTGGGAAATTGTGGATTTTGGAATATTTCTTTTGGGTCCAGATTTTGTTACTGTACAGCAGATGTACGTGGGGCCCACTTGGGGAAATTTTATCGATCGAAATTTTAAACTTGTTAGTATGCAGTATTTACATTATATCTCCGACCGGGAATGTCATTTGATCTGTAAACCGCGTCTAATTGCTATAGTTCTTTTAGACGGGTTTGCGAACATGACATTCGCATTGATGTTCTGTGTTGTGCTGTGATGTTGCGGATTTGTCGTGGTGGATAACAGGGTGCAATGATAGCGCAGTTTGGATTTATTTGTACATTTGATATTGCGGGGCGAGCGTCCAACATGTGGACTGCCGTCACTGCCTGTTGTATAATATTCTTTTGGGGCACGACCGGGTTGAGGTCGATGTACCCGTTGTACATATTTTTATTTCTGTACTAGGTTAATCCCGCGAAGGAGTGCACGGATAGCCGGGTTCTGGAGGGCAACGGGTCCGTATCTCATGGTTTTGAGAGGCAGAGGGACCTCACTCTAGAATTGGCAGACTATTCGCCGCACTCGTAGGGGGTACAGGTTGACCCAAGGAGAGGTGCTCAATTTACCGGATTCCGTGAAGTGCCGGGTGTTCCATTCACTATGTTGTGGGGACTACCTCGCTTCAGGTTTTGGCGGGTAACTTGCCGCACCTGTAGGGGTCTAGGATTCATTGCACAGGCTATCCACACGACCAGGGGAACGTCGGGTTTCAGTAGCGGCTCTGTGAAACCCGGGGATCCCAGTTTATCTGTATTGTTCTATGATACTTATTACTTTTCTGTAATGTTGCATTTTATCACGCCTAGAGCGATTACTGTATATTGGTATATATTCTATTAGATGTTGTATATGTTTTACACCCGCGCTAGTCCAGCCCCCACTCTGTCGTTAGTTAAGTAACCTAACGGGTGATGACGGGACCCAGTGGCGAATGCGAATGTCACATACGTACATTATATTTTTGTTCTTTTCTGGTATGATTGATTGATGGGACTGCGTTGATTCTGATCAATGCAAAGTAAAACAAAGCTATATTTGATATTGTTGGAACAAATTTTAAAAAGGTGTTATTACAAAGATGTTTCCTTTTTGTTTTGTATAGTGATATTCAGTTTAGAATATCCTACACCTCATTCGACGAGGCAAGGGCCGAGATCCCTTCACCGGGAGTAACCCCTTGGGCAGAAGTTTACGTCAGGGTAGTAACTATAATATAGTCGATTACAAGTTGCTTTGCATCGCGGTATTCAGTTGGAATTTCCTGCAGCTCATTCCACGAGGAAAGAGCCGGGATCCCTTCACCGGGAGTGACCTCTTTAGCAAAAGGTTTTTCGTCACTATATTTTTAATAAAAGCTATCAGGTTCCTTCAACGAGATCAAGTTCATTACGTTAAAGGTTTTTCACCAAAAACCAGCCATAGCCCTTCATCATTTCTTATGGATATTCAGTAGTATTCAAGCTATGTATTTTGGCCCTTAGTCAAGGCATAGTGTTTGGTAGCTGCTCGGTATTCATTTGTTGCATAGATAGATGAGTTGGTTTGGGACAGTCGTTCTGCCATTTTGGCCCTTAGTCAAGGGCATGTGTGGGTGGGTTCAAATCAACCTGGATAATGACGGGAAGAACTTGACATGTGACTTATGATATTTTGGCCCTTAGTCAAGGTCAAAAGAGCATAGGGTAAAAATAACATCGGGAGTTTTCAAACATACAGGAAACTTGCCAGGCATGCGCATACCTTCTGGAGTGTGATAACTTGAGTGGCTTCCATCAAGTTATCATGCGATGATAGTTGGATCCCGATTCTCACTGATGAGTTGGTTTACTCTTCGGGTGATCCCGACTAATTCTTCTTTCAGGTTTGGAGGAGAATTTGAGATTACAGCGAGAGATTTCCTGATTAGATAAAGTGATAACCATTCTGATCTAGGTTAGAATGCACGCAGAGTGTTTCTTTTCTCTCTCTTTGGCAACGACCTTTGACCGACCCTAGACTATGACTCAGTGACCAAGTTGACCGAACCTTCTTAAAATACTGGCTTTTGGATTGTCCGAGTTGCATAAGTCTTTGTCGCTCCTTCTTTTACCCTTTCCATTTCTCAGAACACCCCGTATTACTACGGATATCCACTTCCATTGGATAGATCTATCGTATGGTTATATACGAACTCGAAGAGACTTCTTCGAGGATGGATCCAGGTTCAGGAGAAATAGAATTGGTTTATTCAGTTGTCTTTTATTATCACCTTCTCTCAGATTGCGAGGGCTCCTTGGTTTAGGAGAGTACACCTATTACGCTTATTGGATAGTCTTATTCCAAACCATAGGAAAGGTAGGGAATGAAGAAAACCAATTAGCCTATGTAGGGTGTACAGAAAGTAATAATTAAAGACAAAATAAAGGGATTAGAAAGAGGGCAAAGTAAATTGCGACTGTTATCATTCACGACCAAACCGCGTACTTCATCGCCACTCCTATTTCACCTTTGCTTTTTCCCCAATTCGGGAGAAATAGAATAAAGTTTTATTCAGTAGTCTTTTACCATCACCTTCTCTTAACTTGCGAGTACTCCTAGGATTAGGAGTGTACACCTATTATTCTTACTGGATAGTCTTCTTCCAAACCATAGGCTGGTGCCGAACGGTAGGGAAGGAAGAAAACCATTTAGCCTAACGAAGGTGTACAGAAGGTAATGACTAAAGACAAATAAAGAGATTTGGCGAGATGGCAAAGAAATATACGGTTATAGTCATGAATTGGATTATGGAAGAGGCATTACTGAGAATACCAGGATACCCCTACGAAACATTTTCATGTTTCAGTTTCACTGTGCATTGTTAGAGGAAAACTGATTTCCCGATTAGATACTTACTCCAGGGTATGTATTTACCAGGTTTCATTCTCATATCTGTATGGTTTTACAGATGATAAGTGGGAGTAAGTTATTGGGAATTAGGTGATCATCCTCATTATATCGGAATTCGTTGTAATTGGTTATATTTGAGAAAATCGCCTGGGTACAGTTTTCAACCTACAATGCACAGGTTTTGAGTTATTCAACTCAGCGGACTTATACAGAGTATTGTATGTTGTCCAGTGTCCGTCAGGACAAAGGGGAAGGTCCTCATGCTATGTTCTGTTTACTTGTAACTTCTCTAGTTTTTAGACAAGTGTTTCGTAGAAATACAATGTCTAAGTTTTGAGAAGTTGTGGGTATATGAATAAAGTAGAGAACCATCTGTCGCAAGTATCGGGATTCTTCAAAGAGATCGAAGATATAGATTCTTGTGATTGGTATTCAGTTGATAGTAATGGTTTTGAGAAACTTTTTTCTCTTTCAGGTTACTCATAATTGGATGCATTCCTAAGCTGAGTAATGCTGATTAGTCTCTCTTCATTAAGTTGATATGCACTGGAGACAGTTGCATGATTTGAATCTGGTTCCAATTAAATTAGTGCCTCTATTTCTATATTGTATATAGAGTGGTTCATATCTTAACGATGTTAAGGTAAGTGGAGTTGTCCAGCTTATGCTTAAAACCAGATACTGGATAACTCAAGGCACGTTTCTGTAATGGCAATTTGTGGGTTGACCCTGGCTTTGACGAAGGTTGACATTTCTACCATCTGGAAGATCAATAGTGATATTGTTCTTGACTCGCCACAGTTTTATTAAAATGGATTTTTTCAGAAAACAGTAGTGGGAGTATGGTAGAACTGGAAGTGATTCCAGAACCGCAAACGATTACGGAAAATTAATAGGACCTATATATTCAATCAGGTTTGACATTCCAATAGCCACTCCGCAGATATGGTGGGTAACCTCAGACACTCGAGAGGTACTCAGGTAGCCTCAAGGACGGTGACAGGAAGGTTTTTGTTTACCCAGATTTGACACTACTGTTGTTCCAGGCTATTAGACCCGGCAGGAGGATAAGTATAGCGTTGTTCTAAACTAGTTTTAGAAGTGTACGTATATATTATTCTGCCAGAGGGTTGTCGTAGTCAGTGGGAGCAGCGGAAGCATAGTGGACAAGTAGCTTATGTCTATTTATAGGCTTGAGCAGATATAGCGGAGATAAGATCATCTATTTTTGATGTGACAGTCATGGGTTTGACTTCATCAGAATAAGAGATGGATCTGGTGAGAAGGTAGTAGGGTGTGATGTCCTGGTATTTGGATGACATACACAGAGTAGGAAGTAAAATTCCTATACTACGATCGGTTGTACTGTGGTAGTCACACAGTTGTTTCTCCACAAAGGATATGGATATAATATCTGACATTCTGGTTACTAGATCTATGGTTTTAGATCTACATTTGGGTAGTTTCCCAATATGGGTACTTTGACAATATTCTAATAGTATTTTAGAATAGATGACTCCTGGCACGGTGGTGTACCTGCAGGTGATGGAGTCACCCTCTCTAAAGGTGTCTTAGAGACTAAAGGAGAGAGGGATGTGCATGATTGGCAGATCACTTGCTTAGGCAATTGAGTCAATCATGAGATGTCAAGTACCACACCAGATGTTTTTTTTTGCACTAGATGCGATAAGTTTATATTAATCCAATCCTGGAGAAACATATAGAAGTAGTTTTAGAACATAAGTGTATGTTCTAAGGATTTGATGACGGCAGCCTCCTTCGTGAGACGGTTATCATTCCAGGCTTCCAAGGTGACATGGATGACAGAGTGATTGTCAGAGTTATAGTTTTCCCTCTGATGAGGGACAGTATTATGGACAGGTGGTCCAAGAGGATACTGTGGGTGGCATGGTGCTGGATACTGATTAGGTTCAGTTATCAATAAAGTCTATGAAGTTTGGATTTGGAGTTCATATATGAACTAGGTCCCATCAAATATCCAGACATATTCTAAGATAGGTATTACTCGATTCGGGAGATGGCTTTCTTCGCGAGCTTGATATTAGAGAGATATAAAAAGAAACATCAGGGCGGATCCACTCACTGAGGCTATTTCTCGAACACAAGAGTTTTACAAACTAGCTTTGTGAAACTGATTAGTAGAGAAGTTGGATGTTCGGTATCACACGGGCTGTGAGTATGCGACATCGCAATAATTAGCCTTAGGTGCAAGTGGGAGATTGTTAGAGATAGTGCCCTCAAAGTCAATTATTGGATCGCAGGTACGTAATTGCAATGATTGAGGCAGGACCTATACCGATATGACAGTCTTGCTCGAGATGATAGTATGCTATCTGGTTTGTCTTTATCATTGTATACATGCTTTAGTTCGCTATTGCATATTGATAGAGTCCATAGGATTCTTGCTTGACTACCAGCAGTATGATGGCGATCATATACGTGGGAGCTGGAGTCTATAAGCACATCCTTAAAAGTGTCCCTAGTCATGGGCGTTTCGAGACAGGGCATCGATACTCCAGAGTAGACTAGTGTATACAGTCGAGACCCCGACGAGGGGCAATGGCCGGTCTCACAAGCCATTAGTGTCAGTAGGATCACCTAAGATGTATACAGGTGCTCATTAGGTTATGAGTACACCGGACAGGACTCGCCGGGAACCTGCTAGTTGGTATTATACATATCGTCAGATAGCAGTTCCCTGGTGACATGTGTATAGGTTAGTTCATCGACCTGAGATCGTCATTTGTCTCGTGTGATTTCCCACTGTGCTTAGATTACTACCCTACCACGCTCAAAGGAGTTGTGCAAACAGGTTTTAGTTGGGTACAGTCCCGAGCCACATGGAGGCAAGTGAGCGGATCGGCAGGGGATTCGTCTCTCCCGGTATTGGGGGTGAGATCGCGCTGTCTAAGAGAGCCATTACACAAAGCCCTCGGCCGAGGCAGGAGATTTACTGGTAGGTACTCCAGTAGAATCTCAGGGTGTTCTGGGCCACTCTCTGACACGACTTATACCGCTAATGGGGGTCTGACGTTACCAGCCCCCTAGGCAGATATGCGATACTCATAGACGAACGGATCGGACTGTATGTATATTATCACTGTTAGGCTCAGTAGGATTTATGGATGAGTTCGCTTGTCAGCTTCCCTTCCAATCAATACATAGGCAAACCGTTACGTACAGCTTGTACCTCTGACGTGCTAGAGGTTATACCCCATGCCAGTATGTTGATGAGTCATTAGAGTCCCCGACAGACACTTTCCCAAGTTCGGGCGAAACGTTGTAGAGGCCGTATGGTTTTATGGAAGGGTTCGGAAAATGCACGTGCGTTTTCGCACGTGTCATTTTTCGGGCAGATAATACTGGTCGGCTTTGGTTTAAGCCGGATCCGAGTATTATACTGTGTAGATATAATATCTTTGTCTTAGATGCATTTGTATTCGGTCGTAATACAAATGCGGGTATGTTTATACCATTACGGGTTATCTTGAAATTCGTTTCAGGATCACTTTTGGAAGTTGCCAGTTTCCAGTTTTCTATCGGCCGTATTTGACATTCGGTTAAATGCGGATTTATCTTTTCTTCCATGGGTGAGTCATGAGGGTGAGTCATGTGTGAGGAAGCTTCTTGATTGATGACTAGATTTGTGACTCACTTGATTGCATTAATTGATTGGATGACTAAGCTTAATGAGTCATTCTTTACATTAATGAGTTTTGTTATGCCTTAGATATTTTCTTCTTGATCTTTTGCCTTGTGGTCACTCTCCCCTCTTCTACACTCACCCCCTCCTTGATAAATAGTAGCCGGCCATTCCTTGTAGGATTATGGTTGTGATTGGAAAAAAGATATAAGTTTTGGGTGCATAGAAATTAGATATGATTCATTTCTCATTTCCACCCAATCCAAAAGGCAACTTCATTAACCGTTCGTCCATAGCCTTGGATGTAACGAGACAAAGTGTTCTACTCATTCTCTACAACATCTTGGTCGTCTCTTTTAGCAAACTTGACAACTGAGTTGCCTCGATTCAGAGGCGGGAGCCCGTTTAAAGATCCGTCGACGTGGTGTCACCTGGACGAGAAGATTGGAGATTCAGGAGATCGGAGCAGCCGCAACAAAGCGTGGGATGATGGTTGAAGACCGAAGGACTCGGATCGTTCGGTATAACTCTTTTACCTACTTTGTAGTTTGTTAGTTTAGCTTTAATGGCAGATCCGGGTTATAGTACGCGATAGCGCCAGTTGTAAAAAGTTTTTGTGCCGCATTTGGCGTCTGTTAGACTGCCGGAGCGCTACCGTGGACTTACACCGAGAATCCTCATATCGGACTTCATGCACACCGAACGGCTGGATGTCTCCGTCAATGCGTCTTTCTTCGCCATTTTTAGTATACTACATGCATTGATGGAGAGTTGACGGAACGATGCTGTAATCGTGGAGCCACGGCCGTCCCAAGATAATTTTATAAGACGTGTTAGCGTCAATCACGTATATCTTAGTTTCGGTCTGTAGATCCCCAAATTTGATTGGCAGAGCTATGGATCCGAGAACTTCCTGGCAATTTTGATTGAAGCCTTGAATGACAATCATTTCCCTTGACAGGTGTCGGACGTCCATTGACAAACTCTTCAGAGTTCGCAAGTTCATGATGTTCACTGAGGACCCCGGATCAATCAATATGTGATTAATCTGGTCTCCGTCGCTGTATCCTGTCACGTAAGGCGGCCGATTATGCTCAGCCATTCCCAGTAGCAATTCTTCGTCCTTAAACGTGACTGTGGTGGCATGCAGAGCGTACTGGGCTTCTTTCATATTAATTTCCGCAAAGCGAGCCTGATACCGCTCGGGGTTTTGTAAAGCTTGAATGAGAACATCTCTGAGATCCTTAGACAGGACCAGGGCATCATAGATGCTTAAGAGAGACGGAAGCTTCCGGAGATGAGCCAAGACATTATAGTCCACTGGGGAAGGACTCGAATCTTCAGGATCAAGTTCTCTGCCATCTTCTTCATTAGCGACTTGTTTTTCCTTCCCTTTTGGGGCGTTGCCTTGATTTGGCGGTAGAGCCCTGCCGCTTCTAAGCTGGATTTGGTTAGCCTTTGTGGCGAGCTCCTCGTCCTCTTCAGGAAAACATAGCTCTTCCTCATATTCGCTACCAAGGTGAACGACGCTGTAGGTCACAATAGGGATCTCTTTATTGGAGTCTTCTTCTAGCTCCTCCAGAATCTCAGCCGCTTCTACAGGGAAGAACTCCTTCAATTGAATTAGAGTCCTTTCCTTTAGTTCATAGTCTTCGAGAGAATCGATATATTTTTGAATGGTCGATCTCTCTGCAGACTCCTTTTCGCGTCGAGCTGCACTTTTCTTCTTCTTGAGATTTTTGGATTTTGAGCCTGATTGAGCCGAATTGGCAGCTGGAATGATGGGCCTCTTCTGCCCTTCCCATTCTATTCTGGGCTCTTTCCAAAGTAGTTTTAGCATCTTCTTCGTCTTATTAGATATTTACATACTCCACGGTGGTTATGGTGAGTCAGTTTCACTTCTCAGGACAGCGAGTTCAGCTGTCTGCTCCCAGAAGGTTTTAGCTTCTGTCTGTATAAAGTTGGTGGTTGCAACTTGATTGTTCATAACACACTCTTGGACAGCTTGATCTCTCCAGCCTTGTACTGCTTCTCGACCCAGTCTTTTAAGATATAGCAATCCTCGATCGCATGGCTCGCTACTCGGTGGTACAGGCAATATAGAGGATTATCGGTCATTTTTGCTTCTTGAGGTCTTTTCGACTCCGGCAATTGTAGAACGTTATTCAAGGCATCTTTAAATATCTTGCGGACCTTATCCCTTCTGAAAGAGTAAACCTTGTTCTTTTTCCCCTCTAGGGAAGGCCCTTCTCCTCCCAGCAACGACTTTCGAGGCCGGTTGGTTTTAGAATCGCCTGCCTTTCGCTTGTCTTCATTGTTGGACGCATTGAAGATATTGGTACTGCCGAAATTCCCGCTTCTACGGTTGTCGTCCCGCTTGCTTTTCCAAGTCTTGTCTCTCTGAGAGTCCGGGGTAGACTTTTGCTTCAAGCGTTCTAGCATTTAGACTTTCTTGGTCAACTCCTGAAACGTCTTGAGGGGACCATCCAATTGCTGAGGTTCCCAATGAGAAGGCTGACGGACTGGTCCTTCTTCAGCGGCGGTTCGCACTTGACCGTGAGATTACGCCATCGGGCGATAAAGTCGGTGTTGCTTTCATTCTTCCCCAGCGTGGTTCTCACAAGGTCAGCAATGGAGATTTTATCACTGACACTCTTGAACCTTTGCCGAAACAGAGACTCCATTTGGGCAAAGGTAATGACGGACCCATCTGCTATACTTGCGTACCAGTCGAAAGCGACACCGGTCAGGCTGTTGACAAAATGACGAAGAAGGAGAGCATCATTGCCCCCTGTATTTCCGCATGATGCTTTAATGTTTGTGACGTGCTGATTTGCGTTTCCCGTCCCGTCGAATCTACCTAACTTAAGAATGACGTAGCCGCTGGGGACATCGATCAGATCATACTATGCGGGATATGGCCGCCCACTACTGCTAATTTCTTTCTGAGCTTCGGCTTTGGCTACCAATGTTCTAACCTTGCTAGTGACCAAATCCATTATCCGATCTTGTGTTACTGGGATAGTGCTGTCTGGGGCCAAGGCATCCCCAGAAGCGGAATGTGGCCGGCTTTCGTGCGGCTCGCCCAATGTTGGATCCAAAGGGACAGGCATGGATTGCTTTGGGTTGTCATCACCCTGCTCATAATTAGAGACTTGTGCTTTATTGGGAGGCGCCCGAGCAATTTGAGCCATAAGCTGCATCACAACATTCGTTAGGTCGTTGATTTTGGAGTAAAGCTTGGCCATTTCTTTATCTTTGCTCCTGAGCTGTTTTCGAAGCTCTTGAAGCAACTCTTGCTCTGCGGTCCTGGGGCCGAAAGTTGGCTCTTCCTCACTGTCCAAGCTTGACTCTACATGGACTGAAACGTATTTCTGCCTATCGGCCTCATCGCGAGGGTTTTCCTCATCCGGTGGAGGCGGCTGATCTTAGGAAGCGGCAACCACATTCAAGCCAGATTGGGGTTGGGATGTGGTAGCCCTATCCTTGCTCTTGCTACGCAGGTTGTCTCTGGGACGCGCTCCCGCTATATAGACCGTATGGATAACATATCCGGCCATCATTTCATTATTGATAGCTGATTTTGTGGACCACCGTCTTGGCCCTTTTGTTTTGGTAGCGGACAATCGATTGGAGATGGCTGGCCTGACCGGATTCATGAGTGGTGTTTGAAAGTCTACCTTAACACCACCAAAAGGTTCTAGAGGCATCAAGCATGCCAAATTCAAATTTTATTAGGTGCTAAGATATACTATACAAGATCTTTGCTAGAAGTTTAGGGTTTGCCTTTGTAATGTGATGAACTAAAGAGAAGAAAAGAGCATACAACCTTTGTAGTTCGAGTCCTTCTCTTCTAAAGCTCCGGGTTAAAGTCCACGCGACTCTATAAGGCTCCTCTTCGAGTTGAACGACTCTCCTTCATGATCTTCACACCAAAGACGATCCACCCAAAGTCTCTCTAGCCCAAGCTAACTCTACACTAAACTCTTTTAGTGTAGTAAATACACCACACCAAATTGCTAGTTTGGTGTGGGATGGTGAAGTAGGGGATGTTAAAAGCTCACAAGATTGTGTTCAAGCTTCATGATTCACATCTCATGTGAGGGTTGAAGCTTGAACCACGAGATTTGAGAAGGAAGATGAAGCTAGAGAGCAACCATAGGAGCAGCTTAAGAAAATGGCTAAGTGTTGAGAATCAGCAAAGAATGAATGGCAGCTCTTGACCTCCACTCATTCAAGCATGGAATTTTGAAATATAAAATTGCAACCATGCTTGAATAGTGAGTCAAGATGAATAAACAAAAATAAATCCGATGCTTGCAACCATGCTCTCATTTTCCACCTCATTTCTATTTTTACAAAATAGAATTTCATGCCATGCTTCATTAATATATATATATATATATTAATATATATTATGAAGAATAATTAGTGAGCTAATGATATTAGTTAAGATATAATTATATCACATATAATATATATCACATTATTAAATCAACACTTGATTTAATAATCCGGTTATATCACATATGACCGACTAATATCATTCATCTGTATATCACATTATCAAATCAACACTTGATTCGACAATCTAGTTATATCACATATAACCGAACCGATAACAGATAACTGCCAGATTACTATATGGCATCACATACACGTATTTAATCAGGCCCACACACATATCATATATGTGTCCTACTTCGTTTCACTTGAACCGGGGAATTTCTCTGTGGGACTCTAAAGACTCGTCAATACGCCAGCAGTAGGTGATGATCACATCAGTCGGTAGTAGCTGGACGTAACTTCTACTCGGGTATTGAGCGATATGAAGATCAACAAGCAAGCTTGTCCATAGTCTCCATGAAGCCTATCAGTAACACTATCGTACAGTCCGGTCTCTTCGTCTGATATGTCACACATCATGTCTAGGGGTAGTAAACTTCAGTCCCCAGTAACGTGATAAGTCATGCCGATGTCTGGCCTATAACGGTTCGAGAAACTACTGATAACACTTATCAGTAAATCTCGGCAGCAGCCCTGGCCAGGGACTTCCAGTTATAGCAAATCGAGCATAACGCAACATCAACCCCCAATACCGGGAGAGACGAAACCCCTCCTATTGCTCATAGCCACCATGCGACTCGGGACTGTACCCAAAATCCACCTGTTTGCACGTCTCCTTTGAGTGTGGTAGGGAGGAAATCAAAGCACAGTGGGAGCCGCACAAGACTCTATAACGATCTCGGGTCTACAGACTAACCTGTACCAGTGTCACCAGAGGACAACTATCTGACGATAGGTATACTACCACATAGGAGTCCTCGGTGAGTCCTGTTCGGTATACCCAGTCTCCACTGAGCACCCGTATACCATCTTTAATGTCAAACACTAATGGATGTTGGATCATCCATCGCCCATCATATGGGTTAAGAAGCGTACACGCTAGTTTACTCTGGAATATCGATGCCCTGGTCTCTATATTCCCACAACTAGGAACTGATTAAAGGATATACTTATAGACTACCCTGGCCCCACTAGTATTATCTCATCATAGTCCTGGTAGTCAAGTACATATCCTAAAGGCTTTATCAACATGTAAGAGACAGACAGTATAAATACTAGTCTACATGTTATGATAAAGGTAACCTGATAGCATATTATCATGTTGAGAAAGAAAGTCCTCTATATATATGTCCAAGCATCCACTATATCATCAATAATGGCCTCTAGGGCATACATATTATTAACAATCTCCCATTTACACTAAGGCCAGTTGTTATAGTATCTCATACCCAACGTCCCAAAAGTCTCTCGAATAGCATCTGGGGAATGGCCTTGGTGAGTGGATCCACTGTGTTATCCTCCGTGTCAACTCTCCTGACCTCGATATTCCGGAGATACAACTATCTCCCTGATCAGGTGATACTGTCTAAGAATATGTCTGGATCACTGACGGGACCGGGGTTCCTAGGCCAAATCCATAGCTCCATTGTCATCACTATACACAAGTATTAGATGCCCAATGGTAGGAACCTAGTTCATCTCATGAATTCTATTCATCTAGACAACCTCTTTGGCAACATCGTTGGTAGCGATGCAATTAGCCTCTATCAACGAGTTTGCCACGGTATATAGCTTGGAACCCTTCCAACATACCGTCCCTCCACTGAAGGTGAAGAAAAAACCCGAGACTGAATTTCAGTCGTCCTTATCACTCTGGAAGCTCGAATCGGTAAAGGACTCCATCTGGAGTTCACCGTTACCATACACCAAGAACATCTCTTTAGTTCTTCTCAAGCACTTAAGAATGTTCTTCAGCTGTCCAGTGGTTTTCCCAAAGATCTTTTCGATACTTACTCACTACACCTAGTGAGTAAGCTACATAAGGTCTGGTACACAATATCTCATACATGATTGACCTTTCTGCCAAAGCATAGGGCATCTCTTGTATGCGAGCCCTCTCCAAATCAGTCTCGAGAGACATCTTTTTGGAGAGAGTGATTCCTGAACAAGCGGGTACATTACTATGCTTAGAATCATCCATATTAAACCCCTTTAGCATGGTGTCTATGTACCTGGATTGGGACAATCCCAAATCCATTTAGATCTATCTCTATAGATCTATATCCCCAGGATGTAGGAGACATCAGTTAGATCTTTCATGGAGAACCTGTGTGATAAGAGGTGCTTGATCGAGTGTAGCATAAGAACACCCTTTTCTATCAAGAGTATGTCATCCACGTATAATACGAGGAAGACAACCATACTCTACAACCTTCTTATTTATACATGGTACATCTACCTTTTTGATGAAGTCAAACTCTTTGACAGCTTCATTAAAACAGATGTTCCATCTCCGCGATGCCTGATTTAACCCGTAGATGGATTTAAGCAGCTTGCACATGCTTCCGTTGGTCCCACTGTCTACGAAATCCTCTGGTAGTGTCATATAAGCTCTCTCTTCTAAATCACCATTTAGAAAAGCGGTTTTGACGTGCAGTCTGCCAGATATCGTAGTCATGGTATGCAACAATGGCAAGTAGGATCCTGATGGACTTAAGCATAGCTTTGAAAGTCTTAACTTTTCCATTTACACCAATTTATCTTTCTCAAAGATCCTCTTGCTCCCGATGGGTTTTACCCCTTCAGGAGCAATATGAATTCAACACTTTGCTGGTGTATATGGATTCCATCTTAGATTGCATAGCATCCATCCATTTCACATAGTCTCCACTTGTGATGGCCTGCTCGAAACTAGTTGGGTCATCATCTACATGATGCAGTCCTCGCTCCCACCGTCTACAAGAAAACCATAGTATCTCTCAGGTGGATGAGGAACCCAACTAGATCTGCGGAGTGGCTTCGGTTCGTCAAGGACTATTGAATCCTCCGGTTCCACCAAATCGTCAGTTATAGTTTGCTTTGCGGGAACTTATTCTAGTTCTACCTCATCGCCACTAATTTCTTCCACAAGAAATTCCTTTTCTAAAAAAGTGGCATGTCGAGAAAACAAAACACCTTTTGCTCCTCGGTGTGGTAGAAGATATACCCTCGCGAATGGTCAGGATATCCTACAAACTTGCACAGAATTGACCTTACCTCGAGTTTGTCCGGATTTTGTTTTTCAACATAGGCCAGACAATCCTATATCTTAACTCGTTTAAGAGATGGTCTTTTCCCATTCCATATCTCATATGGAGTGGTAGGCAACGGATTTGATCGGAACTCTATTCAATAGGTATGCATCTTCTCAAGTGCATTTCCCTGAAAGGAAATTGGTAACACAGTAGTACTCATCATAGAGCGTACCATATCTCATAGGGTGCGATTCCTCCATCCCGATATACCGTTGTGCTGTGGTGTATATGGAGGAGTAAACTGAGAGAAAGTCTCATTCTCTTTTAAATAGTCTCGGAATTCCGTGCTCCAGTATTCTTCTCGCCGATCATATCGATGGATTTGAATACCTTTACCCATCTGGTTCTCTTCTTCGTACTTATATTCCTTGAAATTCTCAAAAGATTCAGTTTTGTGTTTCAACAAGAACACATGTCCGTATCTTGAGAGAACATCGGTGAATGTAATAAAGTACGCGAAACTAAACTTGGCATGTGTAGACATAGGACCGTATACATCACCATGTATTTGTCCAAGAGTTTAATAGCTCTTTCTCCGTTTCCAGTAAACAGAGATTTGGTCACCTAGTCTTTGAGACATGACTGTCAAGTTTCATAAGATGTAAATTCGAACAGATTCAAATATGCATCCTTATGGAACTTAAGCTAGTCTTGTTTCATCGACATAACCTAGTCTACAATGCCACAAGAAGATTTCGTTCATTTCTGAACTATTCCTCTTATGTGAGTTCTGTACATTTAGCACTGTAGTTTGATTCAGAACGTGTATACTATTATACAACGTACCTTACCCAATCAACACTTGATTTAGGAAAATATTCACAATATTTTATTGGTACAAAATAACAGTCGCTAAGAATCAATGTAGTACCAACTGGTAACACTATATGATATTTGCCAACTGCTTTGGCTGCAACAATTGCACCATTCTCTACTACTAGAGACATATCACCTTTTCCCAGTTCTCCACCTGTCTATAGACCATGTAACAAATTATATATATGGGATCCTGATCCGGTATCTTATACCCAGGACGTAGAGTAAACTGAGAAATAGTTCTTGGTAACGAACATACCCGAAGACAATGCATCAACATGCTTATTCTTCGTTTGGGTGGCATGGGAATCCATAATTCCCTTATTCTTTGCTCAGATTTATGACAATCATAAGATAAAGCAGAACCTAGCCCAGTATAATAAGTAGGTTCGGTCAATACATCCATATTATTATCTTGATTAAGGAATTTCATTGGTCGCTACCAAGAGAGAGAGAGAAGGGTAATCACTTTGCATGCGCTCTTTGCAAGATTAGATTGGTTATTATCTTATTTAATCAGGATGACTCCCACTGTTTTAATCAAATCTTCCTTCAAACCCTAAAAGGTTAGATTTGCCGGGATTAATTACACCCTACAAGTTCGCCAATCGTTCGGTCAGGCCAGTGTCGGTACTTTGAGGGAGGTTTCCCGTGCTTTCGCACGGACCTAATTAAAATAAAGCTCGTTTCCTTAGAGGCATAACCCCGTTGACACCTTTCTAGACACCTACTAGATTAGCTAATTGTAAAGTGCAAAATTCTCCCAAGAGTAACTCTTACTCGCAGTGGGTATCGGGATCCAACTATTATATAGAAGGTATGCAATCTCATTGCAAATTTCAACACTTGAAATTCCTGATAATGGTTTTTACCCCTAGCTTCCTATGACCTTGACGCTGGCCAACAAATCATAGGCCGCTAGTAAGTTCAACCCGTTCATTTCTTGATTGAACTAAACCCACCCGCACGACACTTGATGCTGGCCAACAAAGTCATACGACTACCATAATCCAATCGCATATCATGCTGCAGATAAGTACTAATCAGCTACCGCACACTACGCCTTGACGCTGGCAAACAAACGCAACACGAATACTAAATAGTACTTATCTGAAATGACGGAGGGCTACGCAGGTTTTTAAGAAAACCATGAGTGTAATGAACTTGATATCGTTGTTGAATCTATTGATTTTGAAAAGGAGTGTTTTGAGGCTTTTGCTAGTTTTGCTAAAGAGGTAACTCCCGGTGAAGGGATCTCGGCTCTTTCCTCATCGAATGAGGTGCTGGATATTCATGAATACCACTATGCAAAGAAGGAACTAGAGAAGCAATCAAAAAACAAAACCGAGTGGGTTGTAGCATTTTCTAGTTTCGCTAAAGAGGTCACTCCCGGTGAAGGGATCTCGGCTCTTTCCTCATCGAATGAAGTGCTGGATATTCATCAAGGAATACCATTATGCAAAGCAAAAACTAGAGCTACCCTTTTTGAAAATTTGATTCTAAAATATCTTTTGGTTTCTTTCTTTTCATTAATTACATTAATGAAGTACCATCAATTAATGTTTCCTAAACATTACAGAAAAATGAAACGAAAATAGAACGTATGCTTATGCCATCCGCAATCGCCACGGGGCCCCGTCATGCACCGTTAGGTTACTTAACTATCGGCAGAGCAGGGGCTGGACTAGCGTGGGTGCAAAACATAAGCAACGTTTATTATATATCATATATATAATATTACATTCATCTCACGCAGTTATATGATCAACATCACAGAATCAAGCAGCAGAAGCAACATATGAAATATTGGATATACTAGGATGTCCGTGTTTTAAATTTAGCCAATAATGTAAAATAAGGATTCCAAAGTCGTGATGAATAGCCAAACCCACATCCCTAGACCCCTACGAGAGCGACATGTAACCCTGCCAATTCTAGAGTTAGGAAACCCGGTCTCAACTCCTTGAGATGGTCTCCCACTGGACTTTAGAACCCGGTTACTTGTGCTCCACGCCTTGGGTCTATCCTAATGCGGAAAAGTAAATAATATAAAATAGTGGTGACATCATCCTCAACCCGGAAGTGCCCCAATAAAAGAATATTACATACAGATTTTACATGAATGAAAATTAAAAACTCTCATCTCACATAGAACCCCCCGGCTTCTTTCACGACGATCCAATAAATTATATCAACATCAATACATGATATCACATATCATCAACGTAAGAAAATATGCGTATCCCTAAAACTTGTTGACATATAGCAATGAGATTGGGATACCCTACATATTACACTTACGGTCGCAGAAAAGAAAACAGAAAACTACAATAATTAGAATCTGCAATATCCTTAGACATCATAAACCCGGAATATATCATATTCCGGATTTCATGCCTAACTTATAAAACCTGCATTTTAGTCTCAAATTGAAAACTCTTTTCAATTGGTTGTCGGATGATTCAACAAGATTCCCGGCTTAGTGATCGCGTACAATACGCAATTGCGACAGAGTTTTGATCCGAATCAAAACTTCATGGCAATCGATCAATTAAGACTAAACGGTTAGCTTTACAATATACTAACTAGTTTTCACAAAACTAATTAATCCGGATTCTAATAATTGTATCACACATCACAAAGCTTGTACAGTAACCACGACATTAGAATTCCGCACGCAATTAGCAAATTTAACCAATTTTTCCAAGACATGAAAAATCCAGTGAGTTAAGTTCCAAAACTGATCGTTTTAAGCCAATCCGGAAGTCGAAACAAACTCGAAACCCGCCCGAATCTTCGCAGAGGTGAAGATACCAAAATTAATTATCGAATAGAGGGCCTAGAGGGGGTATCCCACCCCCGAGGCCACCATGAGGTGGCCAGGGGGTGAGGCAAACCCGAAATTGCCTAAGGTGAGGCAGTTTCGGGTCCCCACCGCTAAGATCACCTTGTGGTGGTCTTAGGGAGTGGGACCAGCCATTCGGTCCCCTCCGGGATGTCCCCGGGGTGTGCACGCTCCCCCTCCGTGGCTTCTTGGTTCAAACCGTAAGCCCGCGGGGTGTGCAAACAACTCAAAACATCATTTTGGAAAATTGTTTTATCGGCAGTTTTTGCGCGACAAAAACGGAGGATTTTTAACGTCGCTAAAAGTTACCCTAATGTTCTAGCTTGACTCTGATAACATGAAAGTATACCTTAGCACCACCATGAGTTTCTAGAGGTATCAAGAAGGCCAAATTCAAATTTTATTAGCTGCTAAGCTAGATTATACAAAATCTTTGCTAGAAGTTTAGGGTTTGCCTTTGTGATATGATGAACTAAAGAGAAGAAAAGAGCAAACAACCTTTGTAGTTCGAGTCCTTATCTTCTAAATCTCAGGGTTGAATTCCACGCGACTCTACAAGGCTCCTCTTTGAGTTGAACGACCCTCTTTCATGATCTTCACGCCAAAGACGATCCACCCGAAGTCCCTCTAGCCCAAGCTAACTCTACACTAAACTCCTTTAGTGTAGCAAACACACCACACCAAATTGCTATTTTGGTGTGGGATGGTGAAGTAAGGGATGTTAAAAGCTCACAAGATTGTGTTCAAGCTTCATGATTCACATCTCATGTGAGAGTTGAAACTTGAACCATGACATTTGAGGAGGAAGATGAAGCTAGAGAGAAACCATAGGAGCAACTCAAGAAAAATGGATAAGTGTTGAGAATGAGCAAAAAATGAATGGTAACTCTTGACCCCCACTCATTCAAGGATGGAATTTTGCAATATAAAATTGCAACCATGCTTGAATAGTGAGTCAAGATGAATAAACAAAAATAAATCCCATGCTTACAACCATGCTCTCATTTTCCACCTCATTTCTGTTTTCAGAAAATAGAATTTCATGCCATTCTTCATTATTAATATATATATATATATTAATATATATATTATGAAGAATAATTAGTGAGCTAATGATATTAGTTAAGATATAATTATATCATATATAATATATATCACATTATTAAATCAACACTTGATTTAATAATCCGGTTATATCACATATGACCGAATAATATCATTCATCTGTATATCATATTATCAAATCAACACTTGATTCGACAATCTAGTTATATCATATATAACCGAACCGATAACAGATAACTGCCAGATTGCTATACGGCATCACATACACGTATTTAATCAGGCCCATACACATATCATATATGTGTCCTACTTCGTTTCGCTTGAACCAGGGAACTTCTATGTGGGACTCTAAAGATTCGTCAATACGTCAGCAGTAGGTGATGATTACATCAGTCACCTACAAACCGTCAGCGGTACTAGCTGGATGTAACGGCTACTCGGGTATTGAGCGATATGAAAATCAACAAGCAAGCTTGTCCATAGTTTCCATGAAGCTTATTAGTAACACTACCGTACAGTCTGGTCTCTTCATTTGATATGTCGCATATCATGTCTAGGGGTGGTAAACGTCAGTCCCCAGTAACGTGATAAGTCATGCCGATGTCTGGCCTATAACAGTTTGAGAAACTACTGATAACACTTATCAGTAAATCTCGGCAGCATCCCTGGCTAGGGACTTCCAGTTATAGCCAATCAAGCATAGCGCAACATCAACCCCAATACCGGGAGAGACGAAACCCCTCCTATCGCTCATTGCCTCCATGCGACTCGAGACTGTAACCAAAATCCACCTGTTTGCACGTCTCCTTTGAGCGTGGTAGGGAGGAAATTAAAGCACGATAGGAGCCGCACAAGACTCTATGACGATCTCGGGTCTACAGACTAACCTGTACTAGTGTCGCCAGAGGACCGCTATCTGACGATAGGTATACTACCACATAGGAGTCCTCGGCGAGTCCTGTTCGGTGTACCCAGTCTCCACTAAGCACCCGTATACCATTTTTGATGTCAAACACCAATGGATGTGGGATCATCCATCGCCCATCATATGGATCAAGAAACGTATACGCTGGTCTACTTTGGAATATCGATGCCCTGGTCTCGATATTCCCACGACTAGGAACTGATTAAAGGATGTACTTGTGGACCACCCTGGCCCCACTAGTATGATCTCATCATAGTCCTGGTCGTCAAGTACATATCCTAAGTGCTTTATCAACATGTAAGAGACAGGCAGTATAAATACTAGTCTACATGTTAAGATAAAGGTAACCTGATAGCATACTATCATGTCAAGCAAGAAAGATCTCTATATATATGTCCAAGCATCCACTATATCATCAATAATGGCCTCTAGGGCATACATATTACTAACAGTTTTGGCGCTTCCTTTCTGGATTTGCCCCGCTGTTTTCGCGCGGCGCAGAGCGCCTGATAGACTCTTGAAGAGATGGTGTCATGCTTTCTCTTTTGGGACTGGGACACGTCCCTTTGTGGCATTTTTCGGACCGCTGTCTTCTTGATTCTGACGGTCATGGCAATTTTTTGAACCCACTTAAGAGGTTCGAAGGAATTGCTGAATTTTACGGCCGACTCAGCCGTCGTCAAAGAGTAACCCTGCTCTTGGAACCTCACAAGATTGCATATGGCCGAAGTCCTGGCCCTCTTGTTGGCTCGATACCTGAGCCGCTTCTGCCTTAACTTTTCTGTTTTAAGCACTTGGCAGACTTCGGCTCTTCAGGAAGACGCCGTAGACCGATTGACAGAGTGGCCAGAGAAGATGCCCGTTTGCGTGATTGTCAAGTGCACCATATGAGCTTGCTGGAGCTGCTTTGTGGCCCCATTGGTATTGACGGCCTTTCCCCCAGTTAGAATAATGGAGAGCCGTTCGAATACAGATTTGCATTTGGGTAGGATGCTTTAGCGACTACAACGTTCGGCCTCCTACCTCTTGAGGTCGATTTGGCCACTTGGTTTGCTGTGACCTCCTCCAGATGAGCGTTTCCAGCAGGGTAGATGATGATGGAACCAAATTGACGGGGTGACTCCTCCCGTTGCCGGCTGAGACTGGCAGGGAGAACCACGCGGGCATTGATCTTGACCTCGTTCGAGATTGGGGTCACGTCAGAAGCTGAATTCATCTTAGAAGACATCGTCGTTGAAAGTTGATTGCTGCACGGAAAAAACATTATTTCAGTAAACATCGGCATATATGTTAAATGGGTTCGCATGAATGCTTAACCCAAGATAGAGGAGGAGAGACATATCCCACCGGGCGTGCCAGAATCTGTAGGGTGTTTTTCGTCGCACCATTGAGATGGGAATATGCGTCGCTTGTAAGGCGTATACAGATTCCCCTTCCTAAGGTAGACCGGGGTTTATTAATTGTGGGGATCCGAATCTTCGGCAGCCGCGAACTAAGCTGTCGTTAATTACCCCTCGCTTTTGGAGCGAAGGAACCTCCGATTGACGGGTCAACTAGTTATGCGAACTCAGTGTGCAGTGTGCGTGTGTTGTGTTTTGAAAGGGGGTTTTGGATATATCAGGGGCCTCGCAGAGTTTACGGGGGTCCTGCTACCCAGATAGCGAGCTAGGGATCAAGTGGGCTAGCAGCCCCCTTGCGGAGTGTGGGGCAGCTCCCCATCAGAAATTTTTTCTAACGGGGTAGGTATTTTTAGTGGAGTGTATATAAAATGAGGGGTGGAAATGGCGTCCAAAGGACGCATGAGCGCTAGCGCCTCACGTGCCTAGCATGCGGGTGCTGGGCGCTTAGACGCTGGTGCTAGTGCTGGGCGCATGGGCGCGGACGCCTCATGTGCCCGGCACGTGGGGCTTGGCGCTTAGACGCCGGCGGAAAGAAGGGACTTTTAGCCCCGAAAAAAAGAGTTAAACTCCGAAGGAGGATTTTTATTTATGGAGTTAAACTCTGAAAGATGTTGAATGGATTTAAACTCTTATATAAAAAAAGTTTTGTTTATGTAGTTAAACTCCAATAGATCTTGAATGGAGTTAAACTCCTAGAAATTTTTGGAAATGATCAAAGGGGCCCCCTTTCTTCTCCCTTTTGGCCCTGGATCTTCTTTTAGGCTATGGATCTTCTCAAGGTGGGATTTTTGGAGATGGGTCTCCTTCTTCCTCCTCTTTATTAGCTGGATCTTGACGAAAATAGGGGTGAGACTTAAAAATCTCTCCTTTTAGAGATTTGATGGGAGATTTGAGTTCTCCTTCAAGGGTTTTATGGTGAAAAACTATTTATTTTTGGGAAAGAAAGAGTTGAACTCTTGATTTAATTCAGAAAAGGGGAAGAAGGTTTAGAACCTTGAGAAAGGGGAAGGAGGCACAAACCCTATCTTTTTTTAGAGAGAGAAAAATCATTGAGATATTTTCATCATCTTTGCCATTATAGGCTACAAACTTTACATATAGCCCCTTGGGCTTTACAAAAAGACATTTTGCCCATCCCATGTCTCATGTGCTCATTTCTTTAGCACATGAGCCAAGGGTTTTACAAAAATTTGGCTTTATGCCCATTTTTCTTACATTTATTCATAAAAAAATACACCAAAATTATTTATTACAAAAATTTTTTTGGTAAGGGGGGCCAGCCGCTCCATGTTCGGGCTCGACTCGGGCATGGGCCCACTTGGCCTGGGCTTGGGCCCACTTGGCTTGGGGTTGACTTTGATTTTGACTTGGTCAACCGGGGTGTAAATTTTGACCCCAACAGTGTCGTGTGTGTTTTTATTTGTTTAGGTTGCCCATAAATTGTATACGGAAACTAATTTATGTTGTCGCCCGTAGAGCGTGGATTAGTCTAAATCCGTATATCTTAGATTTGGGTTTGTTTTATTTAAGGATCGTTAATCAGGTTTGAGATTAAGATCGACTTAAATGTATGTGAGCAGTTGGGCTCGGTTAGTCTTTTGTTAAGGATACGTTAGTCCAATTTGAGATTAAGATCTACTTAACAAGGTTTTAGGATCATTTTTGTTTCGGATCCAACAAGAGATCATTTGGGCTCTGTTGTTTTAGTTTAAGGACGTTTCGGTCCGTTATCGCCATTTTGGAGGCAAAGTTTTAGTTTGAGAACATTTCATTCTGTTGATCACCATTTTGGAGGTGAGGTTTTAGTTTAAGGGCATCTCGGTCCGTTGATCACCATATTGGAGGTGAGATTTTAGTTTAAGGATGTCTCGGTCCATTGATCATCTGTCGTGCACGTGTATTTGTTTCGTGACGGGATAAGCAATGATGATATGGGATGCATCCAGTTTAGGATGTGGTTTGATTTGGGATGTGCACATCAGTTTGGGAAGCGCACCAAAAAGCAGTTGATTTTCGGGACCCGCCACCTCTCTGAAGACGTTGAGGAATTACAACGACATGTATCAGAGATGTAGAGAGATGTGCCCTTGAACCAATTCCCGTATTTGAGGGAAAAGGGATTAATGGTAAACCCAGGAATCATTAGTCATATTTGAGACTAAGATTTCCTCAGGGGAATGTGGGACGAATATCGTTTTGGGATATCATCAGTTGGCAGATCGATAGTCGTATTTGGGACTAAGACCAGTTTGGGAAGTAGTGAGTACATGGGCTCGGTTGATCTGAATTAGGGAGTTTCTAATCTCAAGGGACCTAACCAACTTGCGCTTGGTCCAGTCAGTTTTCTTTTTATTTGAAAAAGAGTGCTAAGCACTTGTTTGGGCTCAGTCCCCTTTTTTGTGCAAAAAGTGCTGAGCACTTATGTAGGTTCTGACGCTCACATATAATCATGTGGGGTTTTCAGTTATGGGAATTGCTCAATAAGTGTTAAACATTTTACCCCTTTTGTTTTTATATGGAGTACTAAGCACTCTTTATGGCGCCCATGTGCGAAGCACGTGAGGAGCTAGGCGCTGCCTAGTGAGTGCCAAGCACTTTTTATTTTGTGGCGTCCACGTGAGGGTCACGTGAGGCACTGGGCGTTGGGCACCGCTTACTGAGTGCTAAGCACTCCTTTCTTTTGTAGCGTCCATGTGAGAGGCATGTGGGGCGCTGGACGGTGAGCGCTGTGGCGCCCATGTGATGGGCTCATGAGGCACTGGGCGCTGACCGCCGCTCATTGAGTGCTAAGCACTCCCCTTTTTTGTGGCGTCTACGTGAGGGGCACGTGAGGCGCTGGGCGCTAGCCTTTTCCTTATATTCTTTGTTTTGAGGAATTCGATTTTCTAATTCTTTTCTGAATGTTTGATCCTCAAGAACAAGTTCTTCCCGATGAGAATTAAATTCTCAAGTTGTGGGAGACTTGTCTTGTGGATCTTAGAACCGGTGAAAGAACTAAGTTCTTTTAAAAGGGTTAAACCCTTCAATAGGTAAATGAGATGGTTTGATCTCACTTCTTTTTATTTACCTAGGTTTTTTTTTCTGAGAAAGGAGATCTTCTTCTTTCGTCCTTTTTGAAGCTTTCTGCTTTGTTTTTAGAAGCTTATAGGGGGTTCCTCCCTCTCAGACTTGAAGTCTTGTGTCCTTTATATAGTAGAGGCAAGTTTGTTGATTAGTTCTGAAGAAATCTCTCATTAAGAGATCCCAATTGATTTAGGGATTTTACCCCCCGTTGGAACTTTGATCCAAGAACTTCTGTTTTACAGAAAGTTTTTTCTTGTTTTTAACAAGATTAGGGAAATATTTTCCCATACAGAATTTATTCTATAGATTGGTGATTCTTTAATCACCATTGGATTTTTAATCCAATGGTACTCTGTTTTACAGAGGGCAATCTTTCTTGTTTAGAAAGATTTGAGAAATGTTTCCTCTAAACAGAATTTAATTCTGCATCCTGATGATTTATCATCTCCGTTGGATCTTTGATCCAGTGGCTCTGTTTAATAGAGAGTAGAATTTAATTCTACTAGGCGCCGGCGCTCACGTGTTGTGTATATGGGCGCTACTTTAGATTTTTGTGTGCTTTGCACATTGGCACCGCTCATATAAGAGTTTTTAATTTTAGCGCTGGTGCCCTCGTCGAAGGCACATGAGGCGCTTGAGCGCTGCCTCATAGATCTTTGCTTTTTTATTGGGGAAACAAATGCCCCCCCACCGTTGCGCTCACGTGGCTCGCACATGAGTGCAGCGGTGGCACCTTTTCCACTGTTTGATCTTTTTGGAAGTTGAACTGTCTTCCTGTGCCTATAAGTTGGGCCTTTGGCCCTTGAGATGACTGCTGTTCATTTTCCTTAGCTTTCTTCTTTCTATGAGAATTTAATTCTCTTTCCAGATCTTAGATCTCTGTCCAAGGAAACTCTTTTAGAGTCAAAACTCTGTCAAAATTTGGTAAGAATTATGACCAAACTCTTGAAGGAATCTCTTCATGTTTTAGGGTTTTAACCCATTAACAGAGCTTTGCTCTTCTTTTACAAAGATCTCTTAGTATTCTAAGATTTTTTCTTGCAGATCTTGAAGATCTTTGGGGTTTTATCCCGTTAGAAAGCTTTGCTTTTGAGGGTTCTGGGATGTTATCCTATTGTTCTACAGAGCTTGGCTCTGAAAAATTTTGGGAATTTTATTCCCTTCCTAATTTTCTTAACAGATTTGAAATCTGTTTGCAGAACACAGTTCTCAAAGGAGTTTAACTCTCGAGTCCAATGATGTTTTCTCATTAAATGGGAATCCTTTTGGATACTATTTTTAATGAGTGACTTCCCCATCATTGATGAGGCATTATCTTGATTTGGTGGGGCCCCTGTCCTTTTCTTTTTTGAACTGCGGTGCAGTACAATTTTAACTGATAAAAAATGTTAAGGCCTTAATCATTGTGTCGATAGCTGACTCCGACCTTTTTATGCAGATACCATGGCTTCCGATTCCTCTTTTCCCCTCGTATCTTCGGAAAGCACTTTGCCAACGCGCCCGTAGATTGGGAAGTCTTCATGCTTATTAAGGATCATGACCCAGAGCAAAAATCTCTTCATCTGTGGGGATCACGGTATAGTCAGATTATCCGGGGTCGGCGCAGTTTTTCTTGTGCAGCACCTTCAGAGCCAATCCCAGCGATTCATTACGCTGACCCGCCTCACATGACTTACACCGTAGAAGAGGTCAACTGGACCTCGGAAGGTTGTCTTCAGCTTTCCATGGCATCGATAGTCGTACAGCCGCCGATGGCCTTGGACATTTTGGGGCGACGCATATTCCAAGGAGAGTCGCGCCCTTAGGGGCAAGTTTATATGATAGGATTGACTCCCTATCATTTAGCCGGCTATCTATAGTGGGCCCGGTATATCCTGTCGACCAAGAAATCGCTACTATTAAAGACCGGGTTGTACCCCACAATCTACGCGTCCCTCTTTCACTATCCCCCGCCTCATGTGTGGTGGATCAGATCTTTCTTGGAACAATGGAACATCCCGACTCACACCTTTCTCTTATCAGACTGGGAGGTTGCGATTTCATTAGAAGAGTTCACGGAGATCTTCAGCTTACCCGTTAGAAGGGAGCACTATGAGGATATACTTCCTCCCGATGAGTACGTCTTTGCCACTAAATAAGTGACAATGGGCCTTACCCCGGAGAACGCCGTTCAATATCAGTTCCCCAGCTTGATCAAGGTGTTGAACATGTATGAGAATTTATTCCTGGAGTCTGGCGGGCATGGGGTTAGCTTCACAGATTTTATCGCCCGCTTTCTTCGTCCAGAAGTTCTATCTAAACAGGCTGCGAAATTCGCCAAACTCGACGAAACGTTTGGATTTGGTTTGGATAACTTGCCGACGGCGGATGCGGATTTAAAGAATTTCTTTATTCCGGACACTCCAGTCGTCCCCTTTGCAAAGATCGCTGCCCCAAGTGTTGACAAAGAGACATTCTTTTTGGGGTTCATTAGCCTGTGGCTGAGTTGGTTTGTGCGTCCGACGCACCCCCGCTACATGAGGCCATCTGTTTTTTATCCGGCTCATCGCAGGGTTAGCTCATCTATACCACAGCCTGAGTTTAGAAGCTGACACTACTCAGCCAGGGGTAAAGCCCGTGTATCTCCCATTGCATTACTTCACATCATGGGTTGAGATGCACGTGCTGGGTGCCTTTGATGTTCATAAACGTGTAAGTCTACGGTAGCGCCCCGGCCGTCATTCTGACGCCAAACGCGGAACAAAATCTTTTATAACTGGCGCTATCACATACTATAACCCGGATCTTACCATTAACGCTAAACTAACAAACTGTAAAGAGATAGAAAGGCTATACCGATCGATCCGAGTCCTTCGGTCTTTAGCCATCATCCCACGCTCCTTTGCGGCAACTCCGATCTCTTTGCTCCTTGTCGAGGTGGCACCACATCTACGGATCTTTAAACGGGCTCCCGCCTCTATACCGAGGCAACTCGGTCATCAAGTCTGCTAAAAGAGATGACCAAGATGAAGTAGAGAACGAGTAGAATACTGTCTCAAAACACTCTTTGGTTCTCATCACATGAGAGGGTAAGAGTTGAGGTTGAAGAAGATGCTAGGGTTTGGAAATGGTGAACTCAAGAAACACTAGTGAGCTAAAAGAAAATCTAAACTCATAAACTTGTGTTCTATCATCCTTCTCTTGTGAATAGATATGAAAGGTTATATAATCAAAACCATAAACAAATATCTAATGAAAATATCTCCTCAAATATCCAAACCCAAAACAAAACACATTTAATTCTTCATGACTCACTTAGTGACTCATTAGCATGAGTCACTAATGAACATGCTAGAATAATGTGTCATCCATAATGAGTCACCATTTCCAAAACCAAATAATCATTTAAACCAAAATGATTAATCCAAAAAGAAATGCATTTTCTAAAATATTCTCGTAACAGATTACGAAAATACCCCACTTGTATATACATACCTTTATCCGTATTCCGACCGAATACGAATATGACAGACAAAAATATTCCGACTCAATATAATACATGGATCCGGCTTAAACCAAAGCCCACCAGTATTATCTGCCCGAAATATGACACGTGCATAAATGCACGTGCATTTTCCGAACCCTGCCATAAAACCATCGGCCTCTACAACGTTTCGCCCGAACTTAGGAAACTATCTGTTGGGGACTCTAATGACTCATCAGTATCCTGGCAGTGGGTTTAACCACAAGCACGTTAGCGGCACTAGCAGTGCGTAACGGCTGCCCATGTACTGACCTTAAGAGAAGCCGATGAGCGAACTCATCCTGGAACCCTACTGAGCCTAACAGTGACAATATACATACAGTCCGGTCCATTCGTCTATGAGTATCGCATATCGGGCCTAAGGGGCTGGTAACGTCAGACCCCCAATAGCGGTATAAGTCGTGTCGGAGACAAGTCCTGAACACCCTGAGAAACTATTGGAATACTTACCAGTAATTCTCACCTGCCTTGGCCAAGGACTTGGTGTAATGGCTCTCCTAGACACAGCACGATCTTACCCCAAATACCGGAAGAGACGAATCCCCTGCCGATCCGCTCACTTGCCTCCATGTGGCTCGGGACTGTACCCAAAAAAGACCTGTTTGCACGACTCCATTGAGCCGTGGTAGGGTAGAAATCAAAGCACAGTGGGAACTCACACGAGACAAATGACGACCTCAGATCGATGAACTAACCTGTACACATGTCACCAGGGAACTGTCATCTGACGCTAGGTGTAAATACCAACTAGCAGGTTCCCGGCGAGTCCTGTCCGGTGTACTCATAACCCAATGAGCACCTGTATACATCTTAGGTGATCCAACTGGCACCAGTGGCTTGTGAGACCGGCTACCGCCCCTCGTCGGGGTCTCGACTGTATACGCTAGTCTACTCCAGAGTATCGATGCCCTGTCTCGAAACTCCCACGACTGGGGACCACTATTAAGGATGTGCTTATAGACTACCCAATTCTCACGTATATGATCGTCATCATATTGTTGGTAGTCAAGCAAGATCCTAAGGGCTCTATCAACGTGTAATAGTGACCAGTCACCTGAACCTGTACACGACCGATAAAGGCAAACCAGATAGCATACTATCATCTCAAGTAAGACTGTGCTACCGGTATAGGTCCTCCTCAATCATTGCAATCACGTACGTGCGATCCAATAATTGATTTTGAGGTCACTACATCCAACAATCTCCCACTTGCACTTAAGGCTAATTATTGCGATGTCATATACTCACAGCCCGTGTGATACCGAACACCCAACTCCTCTAGTAATCAGTTTCACAAAGCCCGTTTGTAAAACTCTTGTGTTCGAGAAATAGCCTCAATGAGTGGATCTACCCCGATGTTTTTTTCTATGTCTCTCTTAATCTCAAATTCATGGAGAAAGCCATCTCCCGAATTGAGTAATACCTGTCTTAGAGTATGTCTGGATATCTGATGGGATCTAGTTCATAAATGAACTCCAAATCCAAACTTCTTAGATTGTATCGTCAACTGAACCTAATTAGTATCCTGCACCATGCCTCCCACATTATCCTCTTGGACTAACTGTCCATAATACTGTCCCTCGTCAGAGGGAAAACTATAACTCTGACAATCACTCTGTCATCCATGTCACCTTTGAAGCTTGGAATGATAACCGTCTCCGAAGGAGGCTGCCGTCATCAAATCCCTAGAACATGCACTTATGTTCTAAAATTGCTTCCTTATGTTTCTTCAGGATTGGATTAATATAAACTTATCGCATCTAGTGCAAAAACAACATCTGGTGTGGTACTGGACATCTCACGATTGACTCAATTGCCTAAACAAGTGATCTGCTAATCATGCACATCCCTCCCCCCTTTAGTCTGTAAGATACCTTTAGAGAGGGTGACTCCATCACCTGCAGGTACACCACCATGCCAGGAGTCATCTATTCTAAAATACTATTAGAATTCTGTTACCCACATTGGGAAACTACCCAAGTCTAGATCTAAAACCATAGATCTAGTAACCAGAATGTCTGATATTATATCCATATCCTATGTGGAGAAACAACTGTGTGACAACCAAAAGTATAACCGATCGTAGTATAGGAATTTTACTTCCTACTCTGTGTATGTTATCCAAATACCAGGACATCACACCCTACTACCTTCTTAACAGATCCATCCCCTATTCTGATGAAGTCAAAGCCATGACTGTCACATCAAAATTAGATGATCTATCTCCGCTATATCTGCTTTAGTCTATAAATAGACATAAGCTACTTGGCCACTATGCTTCCGCTGCTCCCACCGACCACAACAACCCTCTGGCAGAATAATATATACGTGCACTTCTAAAGCTAGTTTAGAACGACGCTATACTTAACCACCTGCCGGGTCTCATAGCCTGGAACAACAGTAGTGTCAAGTCTGGGTAAACAAGAACCTCCCTGTCACCGTCCTTAAGGCTACCGGAGTACCTTTCGGGTGTCTGAGGTTACCCACCATATCTGCGGAGTGGCTAATGGAATGTCAAACTTGATTGAATTTTTAGGTCCTATTAAATTTTCCGTAATCGTTTACAGTTCTGGAATCACTTCCAGTTCTACCATATTCCCACTACTGTTTTCTGAAAAAATCCATTTTACTAAAACTGTGGCGAGTCAAGAACAATATCACTATTGATCTTCCAGATGGTAGAAAGTCAACCCTCGACATAGCCCGGGTCAACCCACAAACTGCCATTACAGAAACGTGCCTTGAGTTATCCAGAGTTTGGTTTAAAGCATAAGCTGGACAACTCCCCGTACCTTAACATCGTTAAGATATGAACCATTCTATATCCAATATAGAAACTTTGTCACTTATTTAATTGGAACCAGATTCTAATCATGCAGCTGTCTCCAGTGCATATCAACTTAATGGAGAGAGGCTAATCAGCATTACTCAACTTAGGAATCCATCCAATTATAAGTAACCTGAAAGAGAAATAAGTTTCTCAAAACCATTACTATCAAATGAATACCAATCACAAGAATCTACCTCTTCGATCTCTTTGAAGAATCCCGATACTTGCGACATCTGGTTCTCTACTTTATTCCTATACCCACAACTTCTCAAAACTTAGACCTTGTATTTCTACGAAACACTTGTCTAAAAACTAGAGAAGTCATAAGTAAACAGAATATAGTACGAGGAGCAACCCCTTTGTCCTGATGGACACTGGACAGCATACAATACTTTGTATGAATCCCCTGAGTCGAATAACTCAAAACCTGTGCATCGTAGGTTGAAAACTGTACTTATGGTTAAGAACTACTCCGCTGTTCAATACTCCTTACCCAATCGACAACTGATATAGGTAAATGTCACGGACATAATTTCAAAAAGTTATATCTCACTTTATAAAAATAAATGTACAGATATATCAGTTTGAAATTGGTGCACAACAACGGATACTCAAAACCAAATACTTGCCGTCCGGCAAAAACCCAGGCGACTTCCTCAAATATCACCAATTACAACGAATTACGATATAATGAGGATGATCACCTTATTCCCAATAACTTACTCCCACTCATCATCTGTAAAATCATATTGATGTGAGAATCATTCCTGGTAAATACATACCCTGGAGTAAGTATCTAGTCGGGAAATCAGTTTTCCTTTAACAATGCACAGTGAAACTGAAACATGAAAATGTTTCATAGGGGTATCCTGGTATTCCTAGTAATGCCTCTTCCATAATCCTATTCATGACTGTAACCATATATTTCTTTGCCATCTCTCCAAATCCCTTTATTTGTCTTTAGTCGTTACCTTCTGTACACCATCGTTAGGCTAAATGGTTTTCTTCCTTCCTTACCGTTCGGCACCAGCCTATGGTTTGGAAGAAGACTATCCAATAAGCGTAATAAGTGTACCCTCCTAAACCAAGGAGTACTCGCAACCTGAGAGAAGGTGATGATAAAAGACAACTGAATAATACCTTATTCTATTTCTCCCGAACTGGGGAAAAAAACAAAGGTGAAGTAGGAATGGCGATGAACTACACGGTTTGGTCGTGAATGATAGCAGTCGCAATTTACTTTGCTCTCTTTCTAATCCCTTTATTTTGTCTTTGCTTATTACCTTCTGTACACCCTACTTAGGCTAATTGGTTTTCTTCATTCCCTACCTTTCAGCACCTGCCTATGGTTTGGAAGAAGACTATCCAATAAGCGTAATAGGTGTACTCTCCTAAACTAAGGAGCCCTCGCAACCTGAGAGAAGGTGATGATAAAAGACAACCGAATAAACCAATTCAATTTCTCCTGAACCTGGATCCATCCTCGAAGAAGTCCTTTCGAGTTCGTATATAACCATACGATGGATCTATCCAATGGAAGTAGATGTTCGTAGTGATACGAAGTGTTCTGAGAAATACAAAGGGTAAAAGAAGGAGCGGCAATGACTTATGCAACTCAAACAATCCAAAAGCCAGTATTTTAAGAAGGTTCGGTTAACTTGGTTACTGAGTCATAGTCTAGGGTCGGTCAAAGGTCGCTGCCAAAGAGAGAGAGAAAAGAAACACTCTGCGTGCACTCTAACCTAGATCAGAATGGTTATCACTTTATCTAATCAGGAAACCTCCCACTGTACTGTCAAATTCTCCTCCAAATCTGAAAGAAGAATCAATCGGGATCACCCGAAGAGTAAATTAACTCATCAGTGGGAATCGGGATCCAACTCTCATCGCATGATAACGTGACGGTATCCACTCACGTTATCACACTCCAGAAGGTATGCGCATGCCTGGCAAGTTTCAGTTTCTTTAGAAACTCCCGATGTGATTATTACCCCATGTTCTTATGACCTTGACGAAGGCCAACAAATCATAAGTCACATGTCAAGTTCTACCCGTCATTATCTTGTCAATTCGAACCCACCCGTACATACCCTTGACGAAGGCCAACAAGGTAATACGACTGTCCCAAACCAATTCATCTATCTATGTAACAGAAAAGTAACAAGCAGCTACCATCTACTATGCCTTGACGAAGGCCAACAAACATAGCATGCATACTACGTGCTACCGTCTGAAACGACGGAGGGTTACGGCTGGTTTTTGGCGAAAAACCTTTAACGTAATGAACTTGATCTCGTTGAAAGAACCTGATAGCTTTTTATAAAAATATAGTGGCGAAAACCTTTGCTAAAGAGGTCACTCCCGATGAAGGGATCTCGGCACTTTCCTCGTGGTATGAGGTGCAGGATATTCCAACTGAATACCGCGACGCAAAGCAACATGTAATCGACTATAGTGAAGTTATTACCCTGACACAAACTTCTGCCCAAGGGGTCACTCCCGGTGAAGGGATCTCGGCCCTTGCCTCGTCGAATGAGGTGCAGGATATTCCAACTGAATACCACTGTGCAAAATAAAAGGAAATATCTTTGTAATAACACTTTTTAAAACTGTTCCAACAACGTCCAAACAGGTTTGTTATTCTTTGCATTGATCAGAATCAACGCAGTCCCATCAATTAATCACACCAGAAAAGAACGAAAATAAAATGTACGTATATGCCCTCTGCATTTGTCACTGGGTCCTGTCATCACCCGTTAGGTTACTTAACTATCAACAGAGCGGGGACTGGACTAGCGCGGGTGTAAAACATATACAACATCTACTAGTATATATACCAATATACAATAATCGCTCCAGGCTTGATAATATGCAACATTACAGAAAAGTAATAAGTATCACATAACAATATAGATAATCTGGGATCCCTGGGTTTCACAGAGCCGCTGCTGAAACCCGACATTCCCCTGATCGTGTGGATAGCCTGTGCAATGAAACCTAGACCCCCATGGGTGCGGCAAGTTACCCGCCAAAACCTGAAGCGAGGCAGCCCCCTACAGCATAGTGAATGGACCACTGTCACGCCCCGCTTCCCAGTGTACGGCGAAGTGGACGCGACGAGGCCCGCTACGTATATACTCAGAAGAACATACGCTAAGCGTAACTAAGCAATATAAGTAAATCACAAGAGACGAATGATATACAAATAACAACAACTTTTATTAATAACATTCTTTGTACAATGCATGAAAAGAAAATACAACTGAAATGAAAAGCGATGCCTAAACAGTGGCATAACAGAAAATGAAAATACTGGAAAGAATAAGGTACAATATCTAGAGCTCGGGATCTTCGTGGAACTGCTCCAAATCTTCACCGGTGGGCTCGATCTCAGCTTGGTCCAACGCACCTGACGACATTCAAAGAAGAAAGAATAGAATGTCGTCAGCGAACAGGTCGCTCGGTGAGTCCCAAAGATAAGGAAGAATTAGGAAGACAGTGTAAAAGTATTTTCTAAAATATTATATTGTTGAATATTATGGAATATTGAGTTAACGCTGTTGTCTGTAGCTTGATACAGAAGGATGCCAGTGTATACGAGGGGGGTCTCTATATGCTAGAGACCAAGGCAAATGGAAAGTACAAGGAACCGTTATGCCACGGTACAACAGCAATAGGATTCAGGTTAGGTGTCTTAATCTGACCACCTCGTGCCACCTTTAACACCTTTCGTACCAATCTACCCCTTAAACCCCATAGTGTTTTAACAGTATTGTGGTATTATATTGTGTAAGTTGGGTGACTGACCAAACCATGATATCAGTAAACATGTTATAACTGCATATTCAGGTAAATGGAATAACAGGATAATGGATGAATATCCATGGTTTGATTCAGTCAAATTAAATAGATTGTTAACTGGATTCTGGGATTCATGCTGAGTTGGAATATAAATGAATATAGATTGACTTGAATCATATTTAAATCAGAAATAGTCAGACTCTAACCCGAGTCAGACTAAAAGAAATATAATTTGAAGTTCTATATTTGTTAGGGGCATTATTGTAATTTATAAAGCTTGAGGGGGTTTTATGTAAAAGTACTTTTGTATAGTTTTCAAGATACACCTCAAGTATTTATTATTCGTCTTTATAGTTATAACGAGTATGAATTTTATTTGTGTTATTCTAGTGTATATATCCTAATGAAAGTATTAATTGATTTATTCGAAACTCATGGTATTTTAGTGTAACTTTTAGTCTTGTAATTTTTCAGAAAAAGTGGAAACTTTATATTATAATAAAATAGGTGTCTAAATGATAATTAAATATATATTAATACAAGAATAATTTTTAAATAAATATTTTATTTTCCAAAATCACATTTTTCTTAAATACCGTATTTTAAACCCTTCGAGACCGAATGCTCCTTGCGGAGGTCTAAATCTCGCACTACTAGCCCGCGGGTGCACGATGAACCGTACTATCCCTAACGGGTTCCCCAAAGATGGGTTGTAGCGGCGCTTTGCTTAGCTTTAATAAATACTATTCATTTAGAAAAACGGTTTTATAAATATAAGGTATTTATTTGTAAAGGATGTAATTTCCGTATTTTAGTTTCTAAGGTTTCCTAAGCCAACTAGCCTATTTCTAAGGTCTAAACGATAAGTCATTAGAAGCCTCAAATCGTCTCTTCACCTTCAATTGCGGCCAGGTAAGTGCCAGGTAAGTGGGAAGGAACCACAGTAGTGGGCCTAATTAAAAACCACTAGCCTAGACACACTTGCCTAGTCACCACAAAGTCAGTTTAGATAAACGATCGATATCCATGACAAATCGTATTTTCATTTAAAAAGATTTTATTTAGAATTGTGTACAACTTAAAGTTTTCAAGAGAGGTTTATAAAAATAATGGTATTTTAGTGAAAAGTCTTGTATTTTCGTATTCTATGTTTTAACGTTTATCAATTAGGGTTATATTTGTGTGTGTGTAGAGGTAGGTCATTACCTCGTGACTTATTTTAAGATTTAATGAAGTTTTAGAGGTTAAATATGATCTATTAAACTTGAAGGTATTTAAGCGCAAGAATACGGTATTTAAAAACGTTATCATTTCATGTGTGAAAACTCATTCAAATTGATTTCTACAAGTTTAGTGATCAAGATAAACATATTTAGGAATAAGGGAATTGATTAAACAAAGAAAAATAAACTTCATGGTATTTTTATGAAAAGAATACGGTTTTACAAGAAAGCTATCATTTCATGTGAGAAACTTTGTTTAAATTGGTTTTTATGTGGTTAATAGTCATCATGGATATGTTTAAATATTATAGATTAGGTGACAAGTGGAATTTTGTAGAAAACCGAATAGGAAATCAGTTTGCTCCGATTTCCGTCGGGTTCCAAAAAGTCGTATTTTTTTTATTAAAAGAAAAGAGAGATAGAAGAGATGGGACTTACAAGTTTGGACAAGCTAAGGAGGCTAAGGAAAGTGGTGGATGTCGGTGCGTCGAAAACGTCGTGAAGGTTCTAGTATGATCGCCGGAATTTGTCGTCGGTTTCGGCAGCGCTTCGCTTCTCGCTCTTTGTACCGAGTTCTCTTGAGAATTTGAGAGAGTGGACTTAGAGTTGTAGGGTGAAATGGTAGAGGGTAGCGGTGTTTATATAGGGCTAGGCTAGGGTTAGGGTTTGGATAAAAAAAATATTTAAAAAATGTAAAAATTCATTAAAATATCATTAAATTTGGGATTAAAAGAGGTGTAATGGGAATTTGGTAACAGTTCTGAAAAATTGAAGTATGCAGGGGTATTGACCAAGTCAACACGGAATTTTTCCGTGTTGATGACTTGGCCAACCGGCCGAGTCCGGCCGGCGGCGCCGGCCGATTCGGCCGAACCGCCGGCCGACTTGGCCGAGTTGGGGCCGAGTCGGGGCTCGTTCGTTAGGGTTTCACTTAGGGGGAAATTTGGTGTACTTTATTTTTTATATACAGTATTAATTTTGTGTGTTATGGCTGTTTGACCGTTGACTTCCCAAAAATTTAAAACAAAATGATATAAAAAATATGTGGGGCATGGGATTCGAACTCTGGTGGCTATGTTCAGCAGTGCAAGGTATTACCAATGAGTTACAAGCTCCTTCTTGTAATTATTGTAGGGAAATAGATACTTAAAGTGTTATCAGCAACATTAATACTCCAAGTATATTTCAAATTTAAATCAAATTTAGGTATACAAAAATTGGAGTTGTTACAATCTACCCTCCTTACAAAAATTTTGTCCTCGAAATTTACAACTTCTATTTGAGGACTAGTTTACAAAAAGGTGCGGATATCTTGCACGCATTTCATCTTCCCTTTCCCACGTGGATTCTCCTGGAGTGTCTTTCCTCCACATTACTCGGACCAAATTAACTTCTTTGTTCCGAAGTGTCTTCACTTCCCTATCCAGAATCTCCACAGGTTGTTGCTCACAAGACAAATCGGGCTGTATAGTGAGCTCGGAATGATCAAGTACATAGCTAGGGTTACTCACATACCTTCTGAGTTGAGATATGTGGAACACATTATGCACTCCCTCTAATGAGGGTAGAAGCGCTAGACGGTATGCCACTTCACCGACTCGTTCGAGTTTGTCGAACGGTCCAATGTATCTTAGACTCAACTTTTCCCGTCTTCCAAATCGGATCACTCCGCGGTTCGGAGAGATTTTCAGGAATACATGATCTCCTGGCTGGAACTCCAAGTGTCGCCTCTTCGCATCAGCCCAGTGTTTCTGTCTATCTTGGGCTATGCACATTCTTTCCCTAATAGTACGAACCACATCAACGGTCGCTACTATCATCTCTGGTCCAAGTAGTTCCCTATCTCCGATGTCGTCCCAACTTAATGGCGATCGACACTTCCTTCCATATAATGCTGCAAAAGGTGCCATTCCTATGCTTGCTTGATAGCTGTTGTTGTATGCGAACTCCACAAGATGCAGGTGATCTTCCCATGATCCCTTGAAGTCGAGCATACATGCTTTGAGCATATCCTCCAAGATCTGAATAGTTCGTTCCGACTGACCATCTGTTTGTGGATGATAAGCCGTGCTGAAGTTCAGACTTGTTCCCAAGCTAGCTTGCAGACTCTGCCAAAATTGCGATCGGAACCTGGTGTCACGATCGGAGACAATGCAGACTGGTACTCCATGAAGTCTCACAATTTCCTGTATGAGTTCAAGGGTATCAGAGATAATACATTATGAAGAGTTTAAATCTTAATTAGATTATTACCTCCATGTACTTCTTTGCTAGTGTCTCAGTTGATTGGCCAACTTGAAATGGGATGAAGTGAGCCGACTTTGTGAGTCGATCCATAATGACCCATATCGCATCGTTACCCCTTGTGCTGCGAGGAAGAGCAATTACAAAGTCCATCGTGATGTGCTGCCACTTCCATTCTGGAATTAGTAACGGTTGAAGTAGTCCAGCTGTCCTGTGATGTTCAGCCTTTACTTGCTGACACACCAAACATTTTGCGACGCTTCTGGCTACTTCACGCTTCATTCCATGCCACCAATAATTCTGACGTAGATCTTTGTACATTTTGGTACCTCCAGGATGTACTGAATAGGGAGAGCTGTGAGCTTCTTTCATTAACTCTTCCCAATCAGGACCTTTTGGTACACACAATCTGCTGCCGTATCTCAAAGATCCGTCTTCATGGATGATAAAATCTATTCTGAGTTCATTCTCCACTTGTTCTCTGATCTTTTGCAACTTAGCATCGTTGGCTTGAGCTGCTTTGATCTGATTGACAATGGTTGATTGAATTTGTAGATTCATCAAACTTGAAGTATCACCTGGCATGACTAGTTCAATTTCCATCTGATGTAGGTCTTGCTGAAGCTTCCACTGGGCGGTGAGATTCATTGATAATGGTTGGCGACTAAGAGCATCAGGTACTACGTTCACCTTTCCTGGATGATATTGCAAGTTGATGTCAAAGTCGACCATGAGTTCTAACCATCTTCTCTGCCGCATATTCAACTCCTTCTGAGTAAACACATACTTCAGACTTTTATGATCTGTGTAGATGTTCACTCGTTCACCAAGTAAGTAGTGGCGCCAAATCTTGAGAGCAAAAATGACGGCTGCCAACTCCAGATCATGCGTCGGATAATTGCGCTCATGAGTCTTCAGTTGTCTTGAAGCATAAGCTACAACCTTACCGTGCTGATGTAGAACACATCCTAATCCCTTACTGGATGCATTACAATACACTTCGAATCCTCCAGATTGATCCGGTATGACAAGAATAGGTGCTGATGTCAGTCTTGACTTGAGTTCTACGAAAGCTTGTTCGCATGCTTCTGACCACACAAATTCTTCATCTTTTCGTGTGAGCTTGGTCAGGGGTGTTGCTATCTTTGAAAAGCCTTCAATAAACCTTCTGTAATATCCAGCTAAACCCAAGAAACTTCGAATATCCTTCACTGATTTTGGTGTAGGCCATTCGCTAACTGCCGAAACTTTTGCTGGATCCACAGAAATTCCTTCTCCTGATACGATATGTCCAAGAAAACCAACTTGTTTTAGCCAAAACTCGCACTTACTATACTTGGCATAAAGCTTATGTTGTCGAAGAGTTTCCAGGACAATTCATAGGTGCTCCGTATGTTCTTTCCGATTCTTAGAATATACCAGGATGTCGTCGATGAAGATGACCACAAACCTGTCTAAATACTCCCGGAAAACTTGGTTCATAAGGTTCATGAAGAATGCTGGTGCATTGGTCACCCCAAATGGCATTACTAAAAATTCGTAATGTCCATAGCAAGTTCTGAAAGCTGTTTTGTGAATATCAGCTTCCTTGACCTTCACTTGATGATAACCTGAACGAAGATCTAGTTTAGAGAAGACACAAGATCCACTTAGCTGATCGAATAAATCGTCGATGCGCGGGAGTGGATACTTGTTCTTTATTGTGACTTCATTCAAGGCCCTATAATCGATGCACATTGTGTATGAACCTTCCTTCTTCTTGACCAATAGTACAGGTGCTCCCCAACTTAAAGTGCTGGGACGAATCCATCCTTTCGCCAGTAATTCGTCCAACTGTGTTCGGACTTCCTTCAATCCTTCCGGACTTAGTCTATAAGGTGCTTTGATCACTGGTTGTGCTCCTGGTACTAAGTCAATACTGAATTCAAGAGCTCGATCGGGAGGCAAACCTGATATATCGTCAGGAAATACATCATCGAACTCTCGAACTACCTCTGGTCTTGATTCTTCCTCTGCCTGAGCTGCTGCAACTACTGCTTCTCCTGGCTTTGCTTTGTAGGTACTTGGCTCCAATGTACGGTCTTCACTTTTAAAATAGAAGACCGGATGGTCTGGAATCTCGAATACTACCCTCCTTTGACGACAGTCGATGGTAGCATAAAAGGTTCCAAGCCAGTCCATTCTTAGAACCACATCAAAGTTCGGTATGTCTAGTACCTTGAAGTCAGCATAAAACTCTCGACTGCAGACGACGACTGGACACATGTTGTATCCCATAGTTGCCTTTAGAACACCATTTCCGGAACTGACGTTCCAGCTGGATACAAGCGGTGAGACTGGAATCGCATGGGTTCGGACAAACCGTTGCGACATAAAGCAGTGGGATGCTCCAGTATCAAACAGTGCAAGTGTAGGTAGTGAAGCTATTAGGATTGTACCTAAGGTATATGGGATAGGTTTTAGGTATAGGAAAAGTGTAGGTAACCATGACTAAAAGATAAATTTGAGAAGGAAAGTTTACCAGTAATGACTTGGCCAGTGGCCACAGCTTCTTCCACAGACATCATGAAAGCCTGGCGCTTTGGCACATTCCTCCTGGCCTGAGGAGCATTCCTCGGAACGTTCCTTTAAGCTTGATGGAACTGACGAGGAGGTGGTGCAGCTTGTGGTCCCCTGGATGGTGCAGGCAGTGCAAGTCTGGGAGCAGGTGCCTGAAGAGCTGGTCGCTGCGGATAGGTGTTTGCTGGCCTGGGTGCAGCAACTGGGTTCTGTCTTTGGGGACAAGATCCAATATCGTGAGTGGCTAAACCGCAGACTAAGCAAAGGCGGTTGGCTCGACGGCAGTCCTTCATCATATGTCCAGTTCTCTTGCAGTAGGTGCAAAAGGCTGGGCTAGGACGATGGGTTGGTACTCCGGGTCGCCTTAGCACAAAAGGTGGTCTGGACGTGGCTCCACCTGCCATCTGGTTGGCAGGACGCTTGACTCCTGCAGACTGAGGTCTGCCCCTCTTTTTTATCACTGCCTCATAACTGCGGGCAGCTTCTAGGGCTTCCTCATGAGTCAAAAACTTTCCTGTGGCTAGAGCAGCCTTAATCTCTGTGTCCAAGCCTTGTTGAAAGCGACGGGCTCTGATCTCGTCCGTCGGTATCAAGTGTGCCGCGAATCTGTTTAAAGATTGTGTTAGCTGTGTAGTATGTGATAATTAAAAATTGAACTATTGCGACATATCTTACCGGCTCAACATGGTGAATTCAGCGTCGTATTCATCTACCGATTTATCCCACATTGATCCTTGCTGTAGATGAATAAACTGCTGCTCCATTGCAAACCTGGCAGTCACAGGGAAATATTTCGCGTCGAACTTCTCGCGAAATGTCTTCCATTCAATCGGCTGTACCAGACGGCTTTCCTCCGCCTTCCACCAATTGCGAGCATTATCCGTGAGCTGTAGCTTCGCTACACGGACCCAAGCGTTATCTGGCACTTGAGCTGCTGCCAGATCGTCTTCGATGGTTTGTGCCCATTCTTCCGCTTCAAGAGGGCTTCCTTTACCAGAGAATTGTTTTGGGTGCAAAGCTCTGAATTGCTTTACTCCCGGTGCATCGGTCTCAGGATGATTCAAAAGTTGTTGTTGTCCCTCGAGAAGACTGTGGATCGCCTCAAATAGCATCGTTTGCTCAGTGGGTAGTGCAGGAACAACTGGTGTGAGAGGTAGTGCTGGAGGGGTGTTGTTGACGTTGGTGCTGGTGTTGTTCGGGGAATCCATAACCCTGAAGAAAAATTTGGATTAGGACAGATTCAAATACATGAAATGATAAGATTCAAGGAATAGAGATTTGCAAGATTCAAGGAATCATGAATTGTAAAGAATGTTTTAGTTGCTGGTTCTTGTTTTATATTGCTTAGGTTGTTCACACAGACCAGAACTGCATGACAGGGATTCATACAGCTCGGACCTGCATGGGCCACCAACAAAACCTGTCACGCCCCGCTTCCCAGTCTACGGCGAAGTGGACGCGACGAGGCCCGCTACGTATATACTCAGAAGTACATACGCTAAGCGTAACTAAGCAATATAAGTAAATCACAAGAGACGAATGATATAGAAATAACAGCAACTTTTATTAATAACATTCTTTATACAATGCATGAAAAGAAAATACAACTGAAATGAAAAGTGATGCCTAAACAGTGGCATAACAGAAAATGAAAATACTGGAAAGAACAAGGTACAATATCTAGAGCTCGGGATCTTCGTGGAACTGCTCCAAATCTTCACCGGTGGGCTCGATCTCAGCTTGGTCCAACGCACCTGACGACATTCAAAGAAGAAAGAATAGAATGTCGTCAGCGAACAGGTCGCTCGGTAAGTCCCAAAGATAAGGAAGAATTAGGAAGACAGTGTAAAAGTATTTTCTAAAATATTATATTGTTGAATATTATGGAATATTGAGTTAACGCTATTGTTTGTAGTTTGGTACAGAAAAATACCAGTGTATACGAGGAGGGTCTCTATATGCTAGAGACCAAGGCAAATGGAAAGTACAAGGAACCGTTATGCCACGGTACAACAGCAATAGGATTCAGGTTAGGTGTCTTAATCTGACCACCTCGTGCCACCTTTAACACCTTCCGTACCAATCTACCCCTTAAACCCCGTAGTGTTTTAACAGTATTGTGGTATTATATTGTGTAAGTTGGGTGACTGACCAAACCATGATATCAGTAAACATGTTATAACTGCATATTCAGGTAAATGGAATAACAGGATAATGGATGAATATCCATGGTTTGATTCAGTCAAATTAAATAGATTGTTAACTGGATTCTGGGATTCATGCTGAGTTGGAATATACATGAATATAGATTGACTTAAATCATATTCAAGTCAGAAATAGTCAGACTCTAACTCGAGTCAGACTAAAAGAAAGATAATTTGAAGTTCTATATTTGTTAGGGGCCTTATTGTAATTTATAAAGCTTGAGGGGGTTTTATGTAAAAGTACTTTTGTATAGTTTTCAAGATACACCTCAAGTATTTATTATTCGTCTTTATAGTTATAACGAGTATGAATTTTATTTGTGTTATTCTAGTGTATATATCCTAATGAAAGTATTAATTGATTTATTCGAAACTCATGGTATTTTAGTGTAACTTTTAGTCTTGTAATTTTTCAGAAAAAGTGGAAACTTTATATTATAATAAAATAGGTGTCTAAATGATAATTAAATATATATTAATACAAGAATAATTTTTAAATAAATATTTTATTTTCCAAAATCACATTTTTCTTAAATGCCGTATTTTAAACCCTTCGAGACCGAATGCTCCTTGCGGAGGTCTAAATCTCGCACTACTAGCCCGCGGGTGCACGATGAACCGTACTATCCCTAACGGGTTCCCCAAAAGGTGGGTTGTAGTGGCGCTTTGCTTAGGTTTAATAAATACTATTCATTTAGAAAAACGGTTTTATAAATATAAGGTATTTATTTGTAAAGGATGTAATTTCCGTATTTTAGTTTATAGGGTTTCCTAAGCCAACTAGCCTATTTCTAAGGTCTAAACGATAAGTCATTAGAAGACTCAAATCCTCTCTTCACCGCCAATTACGGCCAGATAAGTGCCAGGTAAGTGGGAAGGAACCACAGTAGTGGGCCTAATTAAAAACCACTAGACTAGACACACTTGCCTAGTCACCACAAAATCAGTTTAGATAAACGATCGATGTCCATGACAAATCGTATTTTCATTTTAAAAGATTTTATTTAGAATTGTGTACAACTTAAAGTTTTCAAGAGAGGTTTATAAAAATAATGGTATTTTAGTGAAAAGTCTTGTATTTTCGTATTCTATGTTTTAACGTTTATCAATTAGGGTTATATTTGTGTATTTGTAGAGGTAGGTCATTACCTCGTGACTTATTTTAAGGTTTAATGAAGTTTTAGAGGTTAAATATGATATATTAAACTTGAAGGTATTTAAGCGTAAGAATACGGTATTTGAAAACGTTATCATTTCATGTGTGAAAACTCATTCAAATTGATTTCTACAAGTTTAGTGATCAAGATAAACATATTTAGGAGTGAGGGAATTGATTAAACGAAGAAAAATAAACTTCATGGTATTTTTATGAAAAGAATACGGTTTTACAAGAAAGCTATCATTTCATGTGAGAAATTTTGTTTAAATTGGTTTTTATGTGGTTAATAGTCATCATGGATATGTTTAAGTATTATAGATTAGGTGACAAGTGAAATTTTGTAGAAAAACCGAATAGGAAATCGGTTTGCTCCGATTTCCGTCGGGTTCCAAAAAGTCGTATTTTTTTATTAAAAGAAAAGAGAGATAGAAGAGATGGGACTTACAAGTTTGGACAAGCTAAGGAGGCTAAGGAAAGTGGTGGATGTCGGTGCGTCGAAAACGTCGCGAAAGTTCTAGTACGATCGCCGGAATTTGTCGTCGATTTCGGCAGCGCTTCGTTTCTCGCTCTTTGTACCGAGTTCTCTTGAGAATTTGAGAGAGTGGACTTAGAGTTATAGGGTGAAATGGTAGAGGGTAGGGGTGTTTATATAGGGCTAGGCTAGGGTTAGGGTTTGGATAAAAAAAATATTAAAAAATGTAAAAATTCATTAAAATATCATTAAATTTGGGATTAAAAGAGGTGTAATGGGAATTTGGTAACAGTTTTGAAAAATTGAAGTATGCAGGGGTATTGACCAAGTCAACACGGAATTTTTCCGTGTTGACGACTCGGCCAACCGGCCGAGTCCGGCCGTTGGCGCCAGCTGATTCGGCCGAACCGCCGGCCGACTTGGCCGAGTTGAGGCCGAGTCGGGGCTCGTTCGGTAGGGTTTCACTTGGGGGGAAATTTGGTGTACTTTATTTTTTATATACAGTATTAATTTTGTGTGTTATGGCTGTTTGACCGTTGACTTCCCAAAAATTTAAAACAAAATGATATAAAAAATATGTGGGGCATGGGATTCGAACTCTGGTGGCTATGTTCAGCAGTATAAGGTATTACCAATGAGCTACAAGCTCCTTCTTGTAATTATTGTAGGGAAATAGATACTTAAAGTGTTATCAGCAAAATTAATACTCCAAGTATACTTCAAATTTAAATCAAATTTAGGTATACAAAAATTGGAGTTGTTACAACCACCCGGCACTTCAAGGAATCCGGTAACTTGAGCACCCCTCCTTGGGTCAACCTGTACCACCTACGAGTGCGACGAATAGTCTGCCAATTCTAGAGTGAGGCCCTCTGCCTCTGAAAGCCATGAGATGCGGACCCGTTGCCCTCCAGAACCCGGCTATCCATGCACTCCGTCGTGGGGTAAACCTAGTACGGAAATGAAAAATATGTACAACGGGTACATCGACCTCAGCCCGGTCGTGCCCCAAAAGAATATTATACAAACAGGCAGTGACGGCAGTCCACATGTTGGACGCTCGCCCCGCAATATAAAATGTAAAAATAAATTCAAACTGCACTACCATTGCACACTGCTATCCACTACGACAAATCCGCAACATCACAGCACAACACAAAACATCAACGCGAATGTCACGTTCGCAAACCCGTCTAAAAGGACTATAGCAATTAGACGCAATTTACCGCTCGAATGACATTCACGGTCGGAGATATAATGTAAGTACTGTAAACTAACAAGTTTAAAATTTCGATCGATAAAACTTCCGGAAGTGGGCCCCACGTACATCTGCAGTACACAAATAAAATCTGGCCCAAAACAAATATCCCAGAAACCACAATTTCCTATGCAGAACCCACAGAAGAAAAATGGGGTACTGTTCCCACAAACTAGCAGCGGAACCGCGGCCAAACCATGGTTTGTGCAGCGGTTCCGCGGCAGTACTGTTGAATTAGTGGACCCAATTTCTACTGTGGCCTTAAAAAAGCCTGCTCGATTTTTTGAGATGCTCAAAATAATTTTTAGACCTTTTAAAAATTCGACAGAATCTTTAGCCTGAAAATCGCGGTTTCGGAAATTTCGTTCGATCGATATTTTAAACGCGTTAGAACAAATTAGTAAAGCTTAATGGCGTGGCTTTGATACCATGTAACTCTACGGTAGCGCCCCGGCCGTCATTCTGACGCCAAACGCAGAACAAAATCTTTTATAACTGGCGCCATCGCATACTATAACCCGGATCTTGCCATTAACGCTAAACTAACAAACTGTAAAGAGGTAGAAAGGCTATACCGATCGATCCGAGTCCTTCGGTCTTTAGCCATCATCCCAGGCTCCTTTGCGGCAACTCCGATCTCTTTTCTCCTCGTCGAGGTAGCACCACATTTACGGATCTTTAAACGGGCTCCCGCCTCTATACCGAGGCAACTCGGTCATCAAGTCTGCTAAAAGAGATGACCAAGATGAAGTAGAGAACGAGTAGAATACTTTGTCTCAAAATACTCTTTGGTTCTCATCACATGAGAGGGTAAGAGTTGAGGTTGAAGAAGATGCTTGGGTTTGGAAATGGTGAACTCAAGAAACACTAGTGAGCCAAAAGAAAATCTAAGCTCATAAACTTGTGTTCTATCATCCTTCTCTTGTGAATAGATATGAGAGGTTATATAATCAAAACCATAAACAAATATCTAATGAAAATATCTCCTCAAATATCCAAACCCAAAACAAAACACATTTAATTCTTCATGACTCACTTAGCGACTCATTAGCATGAGTCACTAATGAACATGCTAGAATAATGTGTCATTCATAATGAGTCACCATTTCCAAAACAAAATTATCATTTACACCAAAATGATTAATCCAAAAAGAAATGTATCTTCTAAAATATTCTCGTAACAGATTACGAAAATACCCCTCACCTGTATATACATACCTGTATCCGTATTCCGACCGAATACGAATACGAGAGACAAAAATATTCCGACTCAATATAATACATGGATCCGGCTTAAACCAAAGCCCACCAGTATTATCTGCCCGAAATATGACACGTGCATAAATGCACGTGTATTTTCCGAACCCTGCCATAAAACCAAACGGCCTCTACAACATTTCGCCCGAACTTGGGAAACTATCTGTGGGGGGACTCTAATGACTCATCAATAACCTGGCAGTGGGTTTAACCACAAGCACGTCAGCGGCACTAGCAGTGCGTAACGGCTGCCCATGTACTGACCTCAAGGGAAGTCGATGAGCGAACTCATCCTGGAACCCTACTGAGCCTAACAGTGACAATATACATACAGTCCGGTCCGTTCGCCTATGAGTATCGCATATCGGGCCTAAGGGGCTGGTAACGTCAGACCCCCAATAGCGGTATAAGTCATGTCGGAGACAAGCCCTGAACACTCTGAGAAATTACTGGAATACTTACCAGTAATTCTCACCTGCCTTGGCTAAGGACTTGGTGTAATGGCTCTCCTAGACACAGCACGATCTCACCCCCAATACCCGGAGAGATGAATCCCATGCCGATCCGCTCACTTGGCTCCATGTGGCTCGGGACTGTACCCAAAAAAGACCTGTTTGCACGACTCCTTTGAGCCGTGGTAGGGTAGAAATCAAAGCACAGTGGGAACTCACACGGGACAAATGACGATCTCAGGTCGATGAACTAACCTGTACACATGTCACCAGGGAACTGCCATATGACGCTAGGTATAAATACCAACTAGCAGGTTCCCGGCGAGTCCTGTCCGGTGTACTCATAACCCAATGAGCACCTGTATACATCTTAGGTGATCCAACTGACACCAGTGGCTTGTGAGACCGGCTACCTCCCCTCGTCGGGGTCTCGACTGTATACACTAGTCTACTCCGGAGTATCGATGCCCTGTCTCGAAACTCCCACGACTAGGGACCACTATTAAGGATGTGCTTATAGACTACCCAACTCTCACGTATATGCTCGTCATCATACTGTTGGTAGTCAAGAAAGATCCTAAGGGCTCTATCAACGTGTAAGAGTGATCAGTCACCTGAACTTATACACGACTGATAAAGGCAAACCAGATAGCATACTATCATCTCGAGTAAGACTGTGCTACAGGTATAGGTCCTCCTCAATCATTGCAACCACGTACCTACGATCCAATAATTGACTTTGAGGGCACTACATCCAACAAAACGACCCCGATTCTACAAAAGCTACAATTCCCTCCCGGGTCATGTATCTAGTTGACGCTTCCGCTCCAGACCCGTAACAGCGAGAGGCTCGGCGATTGCTCCTTCGACCGCGCATAGTTGGGGACAATATGACCTTTGTCGATAAAGTCTTGACTATCGGCAAAGAATCCACCAAGGTAGTCCAACCGTTGCACGATACTTTTAAGGATGGGGCTTCTGCGTTGAGGACCCAGGAGGTTATGCACTTGTACTCTATCAGGCCGGGCTTCCTAGTGTTTAGATAGAACGCCTCGGTGTTGTTCATGAGGTACAACCCGCATCACTTCGCTCAACAGTTGGGTTATAATCAAGGTGTTCCTCTTGAAGCTTTCTTAGTCGAGCCGGTTGCTACGGAGGAGGGTATTTGCAGCGCGATGCATCATTTTATGCGATTAAATACGGGGTCCCATTTCCTTGTCAGTGAGCCGAGCTATGTGCCGAAAGCTTCGAATGCTCATGAAGCGTGGTACCAGCAAGCGACAGGTGCTGTTATCAGGGAGGAAAGGCAGCTGTTACTCGACCACAAGGATGCCATCCCAGCCGGTAATCCAGCGTTCCCTTTGAAGCGACGAGCAACCGTTCGCCCTTCTTTAAGAGAAATCACTACGGCATAGTCCCATAAGCTTTTCCTAATAAGCTTCGGCCGGATGTTCTTGCGACTGCGGTAGCCATGGCGTCCTTGAAATCAGGCATTGGTTCGGAGATCGGGACCCGCTGTCCGAAGAGGCCTGTCAAGGGAAAGATTTCATCGTTGGCTATTGGTGTCAGTTTGTAGAAGAAAAAGAAGTCTCTTTTCTCTTCTGACGTCGTATTCGACCAGGAGCCCCATGCTTCCTACAGTGAAGGCTTGTGCGAATATGGCACCAATGAGGGTTTGTTTGACATGCCAGCAACCGATATTGATCTTTAGGCTGCCCTCGCAGCTTCCAAGCGACTGGCCCGCGAGGAAGTAGTGTTGGTCTCTATTGCGGAGTTGGGTATACTTCATTTACATTCTTTTGCATCTATCCCTTCTCCCCTTATTATGCTTTATTAACACTCTCTTCTTTAACAGGTATTTCTGTTGAAGAGGCTCTCGCGGCTTCTCTCAAGACGTTTGAGGAGGAAGAGAGGCCTCGCGCCACCTTGGGTTTTGGTATAATTCGCTTCACTACACCTTTGATCTTTTAGTTCCATCTATTCATGGTTTGACTCTTTTCTTTATCCTGTTGCAGGGACTTCCAATCCCAGGCTATTAGTGATATATGCCTTAAAGGCCATTATTGTATCATACTGGTTTGTATATTACTTAATGGAAGCTTGGGATATTCACAGTTTTATTGATAGTCTTGCTAAAAATGGTAGTATTCTACCTGGTTTGTTTCTACCACAATATGTGCTTGTGTTTCTTTTAGCATATCGCTTATACATATTGGTAGAACCCTTAAGATCTTTACTTGATTACGAGCGTTGTGATGGTAGTCACACTAATGGGGGCTGGGTAGTCTATAAGCATATCCTTATACAGGTCCCTAGTCGTAGGATTATCGAGACAGGGCATCGATACACCAGAGTAGACTAGTGTATACGCTTCTCATCCCAGCAGGGGAGATAGTCTGTCCCACAGCCATTAGTACATCGTACTGGAGATAGTATGCAGGTGCTCATTAGGTTATGAGTACACTGGACATAACTCGTAGGGAACTGTTGGTGGGTATTATACCTATCGTCGGGTAGCAGTTCCCAGGTGACATGAGTACAGCTTAGTCCGTTGACTTGACACTGCTACTTCGCCTCGAGTGTATTCCCACTGTACTTTGATTACTACCCTACCACGGCTCAAAGGAGTCGTGCAAACAGGTAGTAGTTGGGTACAGTCTCGAAGCGCTTGGAGGCAGTGGCGGTTAGATATGATTCGTCTCTCCCGGTATTGGGGGTTAATATCGCGCTATGTTTGGAGAGTCATTACACAAAGTACCTGGCCAGGGCAAGTGAGATTTACTGGTAGGTATTCCAGTAGTTTCTTAGGGTGTTTTGGGCTACACTCCGGCACGACTTATTGCGCTATTAGGGGTCTGACGATTACCGCTCCTTAGGCCCAATATGCGATACTCTTAGACGAACAAACCGGACTGTACGGAGATTGTCACAGATAGGCTCAGTAGGAGTTCGGATGAGTTCTTCTCATCGGCCTTCTTATTGATAGATACCTGGTTAGCCATTACGTGCAGCTAGTACAGCTTACAACTTGTGGTTAAACCCACTTCCAGCGTAGTGTCGAGTCTTTAGAGTCCCACACAGAGGGTTTCCCTGCATCGGGCAAAACATGTAGAGGTTGTATGGTTTTACGACAGAGTTCGGTCACGTACGTGTACTTGTACACGGATGAAGATTCGGACAGATAATACTAGTGGGCTTTGGTTTAAGCCAGATCCTAGTATTATACTGATGGATTGTTTTCGTCTCTTTTCGTATTCGTATTTTTCGGAATACGGCTATGGGTATGTGTATACGGACGAAAGGCATTTTTGTAATTTTTTCAAAGAAGCTTTTTGAAGATGACATATCATAATTGTATTATTCATTTTAGGTTAAATGAATAATGCATTATGTACTGAGGAAATGAGGTGGATTATGCATGATTTAGAGCATGTCTTAATCTGACACATGGTGGATTTTCAAGCCATGACTCATATGGTTGTAAGTTGAACCTTATTTTTTTTATTCATAAGATTTATTCTAGGGATAATGAGTATGGTTCAGTTTAGATGTCACACCCCGCTTCCCGATATACGGCGAAGGGGACGCGACTGGTCCGCTACGTATTTACTGTGAAGTAAATACGCTAAGCGTATCTAAGCAATATAAAAGTAATCACAAGAGACAAAAGATATAAAAATAACAGCAACTTTATTTATTAACATTCTTTTGTACAATGCATGAAAAGGAAATACAACCGAAGTAAAAACGATGCCTAAACAATGGCATAACAGGAAATTAAAGGTACTGAATGGAAATGTACAATGTCTAGAGCTCGGGGTCTTCGAGGAACTGATCCAAGTCTTCACTGGTGGGCTCGATCTCTGCTGTGTCCAGATCACCTGACGACATTCAAAGAAGAAAGAAATAGAATGTCGTCAGCGAACAGGTCGCTCGGTAAGTCCCAAAGATAAGGAAGAAATAGAAAAGAAAGAATAAGAAGGTATCTTTTAAAGTTGTATAATATTGTGTTAACGCTGTTGTTTGTAGCTTGGTATAGAAAGATGCCAGTGTATACGAGAGGGGTCTCTATATGTTAGAGACTAGGGCAAACTGAAAGTACAAGGAACCGTTATGCCACGGTACAACAGCAACATGATTCATGTTAGGTGTCTTAATCTTACTGTCTCGTGCTACTTTTAACACCTTCCGTACCAATCTACCCCTTAAACCCCATAGTGTTTTGATTGTATTGTTATATTGTATTGTATAAGTTGTATAGTTGGATGACTGACCGAAACCATGATATCAGTAATGGATGTAATGGATGTAAATTGGAATCATATAAATGGAAAGTATATCCATGGTTTGGTTCAGTCAAGTTGAATAGATTGATAACTGGATTCATGAATTCGTGTGTTCATATTGAATTGTAATATTGAAGATTGTACATTTATATGGTACTTGAATCATATTCAAGTAGGATTATGATCAGACTCAAACCCGAGTCAGACTGTAGAGATGTAAATCGAAGTCCTATATTTACTAGGGTCCTTAGGGTAATTTATAAAACTTGAGGGGGTTTTATGTAAAAATACTTTTGTATAATTTTCAAGATACACCCAAGTATTTAATATTCGTCTTTAGAGTTGTAATGAGAGTGGATTTTATATTGTGACATTTCTAGTGAAAATATCCTAATTTTATAAATAAAGGTATTTATCTGTAATATTGATTTATTTGAAGTTCATGGTATTTTAGTGTAAAATTTATTCTTGTGATTTTTAGAAAAAAGTGGAACATTTATATTATAATAAAATAGATAGTTAAATGATGAATATACATATATTTATACAAAAATAATTTTAATAAATATTTTATATTCCAAAAATCGCGTTTTCTTAAGATGTCGTATTTTAAATCTTTCGAGACTGAATGCTCCTTGCGGAGGTCTGAATCTCGCACTACTAAGCCCGAGGGTGCACGATAAACCGTACTATCCCGAACGGGTTCCCCAAAATGGGTTGTAGTGGCGCTTTGCAAAGATTTTATAAATACAAACCTTTAGAATACGGTTTTATTAAGTAAATGGTATTTATTTGTAAAAAGTCGATTTTCCGTATTTTAGATTATAGGGTTTTCTAATTCAACTAGACTATTTCTAAATGGTCTAAACAACACGTCGTGAGATACCTCAAATCGCCTCTTCACCGCCAATTGTGGCCAGGTAAGTACAAGTGAAGAAAGGAGGGATCCGCTCACGAATCATCGTAAGACGGGCCTTTTAAAATTACCTTTCTCACTTGCCTAGCTTAGACACCACAAAGTCAAGTTTAGATAAATGACCGATGTCCACAACTTATCGTATTTTCCTAATAAGAGGTATTCATTTAAAAGTGTATCAAAGCTAAAACTTTTAGAAATGATTTTATTAAGAATATGGTCCTTAAATGAAAGTATTGTTTTATCGTATTCTAAGTTTTCAAGGTAGCATGTTATGTTTGCATATGAGTGTGTGAGGAGGTAGGTCATTACCTCGTGATCTACTTTAAGGTATAGCAATGTTAAGGGGGTTAAATGTGAAAACGAAACATGGTGGTATTTAAGTGAAAAATACGATATATTGAAAAAGCTATCATTTCATGTGAGGAACCTTGTTCAAATTATTTGTTAAGTGTTTAATAGTCAACAATAAGATGTTTAAGCATGATTGAATTAGTGAGAAGTGAAATTTTATAGAAAACCGAATCGGAAATCGGATTTGTTCCGATTCCGTCGGGTTTTGTAAATTCGTATTTTTTTATGAAAGAAAAGAAAGATAGAATGGGGACTTACGGGTTTGGACAACACTAGAGAGTGAGAGGGAAGTAGCGGATTCGCCGGTGCGTCGATTCGTCGCCGAGAGTTCCTAGCACGATCACTGGAAGTTCGCCGTCGATTTCGTCGGGGCTTCGCCTTTCGCTCTATTTTCAAAGCACAAAGTTTTCTTGAGATTTTGAGAGAGTGGGCAGAATTTTGGGATGAGAGGGTAGGAGGTAGGGGTGTATTTATAGGGTTAGGCTAGGGTTGGGTTAGGTTAGGGTTAGGGTAGGTGTAGGGTTTTTAATTAAAAAATGTAAAAAATAGGAAAAATGTATTAAAAAATGGATTGAATAAGAGTTATTGTGCTCTCTGGAAACGATCTGAGAAATTAAAGTGTGCAGGGGGGTAGGGGATGCCAAGAGGTGAAATTTTCATGTTGATGACTCGGCCGACCGGCCAAGTCCGGATGGCGGCGCCGGCCCGAGTCGGCCGGTCCGTCGGCCGACTCGGGGTGCCGGAAGCTGGGGGGTCGCCGGAGGTAGCCACTGGAACTTCTAACTTTTGGGGTGTAGTGGGAAATTTTGGAGTTATGGCTGTTGGACTGTTGGGCTTCTATAAAATTTAAAACAAAACAATATTAAAAATAATGTGGGGTAGGGGATTTGAACTCTGGTAGCTTGGTTCAGCAGTGCAAGGTATTACCAATGAGCTATAAGCTCCTTCTTGTAATTATGGTGTGAAATAAATACTTAAAGAGATATCAGCAATATTAAATACTCCAAGTATACTTTGAATTTAAATCAATTCTTTGTACATTAAAAATGGACTTGTTACATTAGAACAAGAGTTCATTCTCATCTTTTATGCTAAGGGTTCACTAGTTTTTTCTTAAGCCATCATCTTCTTCCTCAACCCCTAAACATCTCATGTGTTGAGAAACCTAGGGCAAAAAGAGACATCCTATCCATCTATATACTCTACATCATCTAGGTTGTCTGGTGTAGCGAACTAGGTGCCCTAATTACTTTGGATTTGAAGTAGGAGCTCGATGCACATACTCTCGGGTGGATCATCTTCGACATGAGAGGACCGATGAGGAAACATCGATATAAACGATCCATGGAGCCTATGACGAGGAGGAGGACAGCGACAAGAAAACCCGACGGACAAGGTTTCATGAGGTATAACTTCTTTCCATCTAGTTAAAACCTCATGGACCCTTAGTTAGTTAGGGTTTAGTTTCAATTTTGGTGTTTAGTCGATATTACGATGCAAATATTATCGTTTTTTTACACATTTCGCCTCCCCGCGAACTCGTGGGGTGCGTGGCATCGATTTACTGTGGTATCAGAGCCTAAACCTTTACTAGCTTGTTAGCAAGTGTTAGAAGTTTGATCGTCGGAAAAATCGGAAAACAAAATACCGAAACCCTTACTTTCTGTTGTTTTTGAAAAGTGCCAGAAAAATAATTTTAGATAGTTGAAAGTTTTTTAGGAATTGTGAAGAAATCCGAGTCATTGAATCGTCAGGAACACCACGGAACCGCGGCTAAATGGTGTGTTTAGCTGCCGTTCCGCGGTCGATTCGTGGCCGATTCAACTCGAACTTCTTCTATTATTTCTATTTTTGGGTGTATTGTTTTCTGGAATATTTTGTTTCTACCCAGTATTTTTTCGGAGTGCCAGTTTGCACTTGGGGTGGACACGGAAAATATATTTCGATCAAAATTCTAATGTCCTTGGCTAATCGGGTTTTATATGTGTTGCTATATGTGTTTTTAAACTTCAGCTAATTGCTATATGTCGGTTAGTTTGAGGTTGCATATATCTGTTGCTTTGTGTATATGAACTTTGTTTGATCATCGTGGATGAATAGCCGGGGATGTAAGATGAGTGTTTTTATCTTTCATTCAATGTAAATTGTAATTTGATGTAATATTATTTTGCGGGGCACATTCGGGTTGAGCTTGTAGCCGCCGTTGTTTTATTTCTTTTTATTATTTTCTGCTCTTAGGATAGACCCAAGGTGGGATGCACAAACTACCGGGTTCTTTGAAGTGCCGAGTGGCCTAATCACTTTGCTGAGGGAGGTTGCTTCACTTCGGAAATTTGGCGGGTAGTTTGCCGCACCCGTAGGGGTCTGAAGTGGGGTGTGGCTATTCATCACGACTGTGGAATCTGTCTTTTGTTACAGGCTTAAACGAAACGCTGAATTCCTAGTATATCCAATATGTTCATCTGTGATCTGGAATGCCTATTATTGCATGAGACGAATGATTATTATTATATATGTTATATAATAGACGTTGCTTATGTTTTGCATATGCGCTAGTCCAGCCCCCGCTCTGGCGTTAGTTAAGTCACCTAACGGTGTTAGACGGGGCCCAGTGGCGAATGCGGATGACATAAGCGGATGTGTTATTTTCGTTTCTCTCTGTAATGATAGGTGTAAATGATGGGACTGCATTAGATTAATGCAAAGCAAACAAACCAAAGTTGAATCGTTGGAACAAATTTTAAAACCACTCGGTTTTTTCAAAACAACAGACTTTTAAATGTGGAGTTTAAACCACTCCTTTTAAAAACTATCAGGTTCTTTTGATTAAATCAAGTTCATTACTTTCACGGTTTTGCCAAAACCAGCCATAGCCCTCCGTCATTTCATATGAATATTCAGTAGTATTCAAGCTATGTTTGTTGACCTTCGTCAAGGCATAGTGATTGGTAGCTGCTGGGTATTCATATGTAGCATAGATAGATGCATTGGTTTGGGACAGTCGTACTACTTTGTTGACATTCGTCAAGAGTATGTACGGGCGGGTTCAAATTAACCTGTATAATGACGGGTAGAACTTGATATGTGACTTATGATTTGTTGACCTTCGTCAAGGTCATAAGAGCATAGGGCAGAAATCCACATCGGGGGTTTCTAAAGAAACTGAAACTTGCTAGTGTTGCATACCATTTGGAGTGTGATAATTTTGGTAGGATTCCTTCAGCTTTATCACATAATGTTATTTGGATCCCGATCCTACTGTGAGTATATGCTACTCCTCGAGAGTTTTTTTTCACTAAACGATTAATGCTATAAACCAAGTAGGTGTCTAGAACGGTGTTAGCGGGGCTATGCCTCTTGGAAAAAGAGGTTATATAATTAAGGAACTTCGCGAAAGCGTTGGAAAACCTCCCTCGAAGTACCAACACCAGCCTGGCTGAAAGGTTATGCAAGTATTGTAGGGTGAGATTAATCCTGACTAATTCTTGTTTTATGGTTTGAAGAGGGATTCGAGAAACAGTGGAAGCCATCCTGTTTAGATAAACTAAAAACCAATCTAAAATTGCAAGAGCGTCATGCTAAGTGTTTCTTCTCTCTCTCCTAATTGCAGCGACCAGGTGACCGGACACAGGTTACAATTAAATAATAAATTGACTGAACCTGACTATATTGACTGGCAAAAGTTTGTCCATATGTCCATTGCCTGTAACAAGCTGGACCACCTCATTACTACTCAAGCCCCCGCCGTCCCTGGTCCAGTTTCCACCATCACGGATGTTGATATCCGTAAGACAATGGAAAAAGACTGTGCGAATGCCAAGTGCATTGTGTTGGCCTCAGTAGATGGTGTGGACCAGAGGCAGCATAAGAAGATGGACTTAGTTTTTATCTTCCTCCATAACAAAGTTTTATATGGAGAGCAATCTCGTATCGTAAGATATGAGACCTCGAAAGAATTGCTTCAAGTGAGGTTGGCTATCGGGTCATCTGTATGGGACGACGTCCTTACGATGACTAGCTATATTGATGAGCACACGGACCTGGAGACCACGTTGGAGAACGAGTCGAGTACTGACTTGATTCTAGAGTCCCTACCTTCTACTTACGCCCAGGGGAAGAAAGTTATACTTCCAGTTGAGGGCACCCTGAAAGAAACCAGGGAGACATCTTCTCTGCTTATTGGGGAATCTTCTTCTTCTGGATCCAAAGCAAAAGCTAAGGGTGAGAAGAAGAAAACCTCCACAAAGCCGATAGGCGGTGTCAGTAAGGAAGAAAGAAAGGGCAGGGCAAAAGTTTCAGGGCAAACAGTAGGGAAGGAGGGTTGTTCCTATTTTCATGGGAAAGGGCATTGGCAGAAGAGATGCAGGGCTTGGAAAGCCAGAATCCAGGATCCGAAGCATGTTATGGTTTCGACTTCGGGTGTCTTTGTGATTGAAAATTGTCTGTCAATTAACTCTACTTTCTGGGTACTAGATACCGGATCAGGATCTCATATCTGTAATTCTTTACAGGAATTAAGAAACCATAGAGTTATCAGGGAAGGGATATGACTCTCAGGGTAGCTAACGGAATGAGCATGGACGTTGTATCAGTAGGGGAATATCACCTAGGATTGACAAGTGGGCAGATATTAATTTTACGTAACTGTTTATATGTACCTAGTCTGGCTTGTAATATCATATCTGTATCCTTACTTTCTAAGGAAGGATATGATTTTACATTTGTAAGCAATGTGGTCCACATCCACCTAAATAAAGCTCTGATTGGGTCAGGTACATTAGATAACGGAATATACGTATTAAATCAAGCTCAGGTTTTCAGTGTCCAGAACACGCTTAAAAGAAAGTTTCCAGAATTAAATAAAGCTTTCTTATGGTATTGTAGACTAGGTCACATCAATGAAACAAGGTTGACGAAGTTACATAGAGAGTGATATTTAGATCCGTTCGAATATCAGTCTTATGCAACTTTTCAATCATGTCTAATAGGAAAGATGACAAAGACTCCGTTCACTCGACACGGAGTAAGAGAGAGCGAGCTCTTAGGACTCATACACAACGACGTGTGGTCCAATGTCTACACATGCACGAAGTGGTTATTCCTATTTCATTACTTTTACGGATGATTTCTATAGGTATGGACATGTCCTCTTGATGAAACATAAATCCGAGACCTTTGAGAAATTTCAAGAATATAAGAATGAAGTAGAAAAACAAACAGGCAAAAGTATCAAGATACTGAGATCTGATCGAGGTGGTGAATACTTGGGTGCCGAGTTCCTGGATTACCTAAAAGAGAATGGTATTCTCTCTCAGCTTACTCCTCCATACATACCACAACACAACGGTGTATCGGAAAGGCAGAACAGAACCCTATTGGATATTGTTCGTTCAATGATGAGTAAGGCTAAGTTACCGCGATCCTTCTGGGATTATGCACAAGAATTAGCTGCATATTTTTTGAACAAGGTTCCTATTAAGTCAGTTCCTACCACACCATATCAGATATGGAGTAGGAAGAAACCCTGTCTTAAGTACCTTAAGACATGGGGACGTCCAGCTTTTGTAAAAAAGCAGCATGCGGACAAGCTCGAGGCACACTTAGTACTATGTAAGTTTGTGGGATACCCTAAGAACTCCATGGGGTATCTTTTCTATTACACATAGGAACAAAAGATTTTTGTTTCTCAGCATCCCCACTTCTTGGATACTGAATTTTTAGAAAATTAGATAAGTGGGAGCGCAATAATACTAGAAGAAATTCCAGAACCATAAGCTATTACTGAAAGAATGGTAGAACCAAAAGCTTCAGAAGAACCGGACATCCTCGTGCCTCTCCGCAGGAGTAGTAGGCTGTCTCATCCGCCCGAGAGATACTACAGTTTTCTCATAGACGGGGATAGAGAGGATTGCATCATTAACAATGATGAGCCAACTAGCTTCCAGCAAGCCATTCGGAGCGGCAACTCAGTAAAATGGCTGGATGCAATGCGGGTCGAGATAGAGTCCATATACACCAACAAAGTATGGACTTTGGATTTTGCTCCAGATGGGTTAAAACCCGTAGGTTGCAAATGGATCTTCAAAAAGAAGATTGGTGTAGATGGACAGGTTGAAACCTATAAGGCTAGACTTGTTGCAAAAAGTTTTCGTCAAAGACCAGGTTTGAACTATGATGAAACCTTTTCTCCAGTGGTTATGTTCAAATCCATTCGGATCCTTCTTGCCATTGCTGCCTTCCACGATTATGAGATCCGACAGATGGACGTAAAGACGGCTTTTCTAAATGGATATTTAGAAGAGTGCGTCTATATGGATCAGCCAGAGGGTTTCATTCAGAGTAGGAGCAACGGGAAAGTGTGCAAGTTGCTTAAGTCCATTTATGGACTAAAGCTGGCATCGCGGAGTTGGAACATCTGTTTTGATGAAACGGTCAAAGAATTCGACTTTATCAAAAATCCAGATGAACCATGCATATATAGTAAGATTGTAGGGAGAACTGTTGTATTCCTCGTCTTGTACATGGATGACATTCTCCTGATAGGAAATGATATTCCTATGCTACACTCAGTCAAGGGATTTTTGTCACAGAGGTTCTCTATGAAAGACTTGGGAGATGCCTCTTACATTCTGGATATCCGGATCTATCGTGATAGATCTAAGAGGATATTGGGACTTTCGCAGTCCAGGTACATCGACACTATACTAAAACGATTTAATATGGAAGATTCAAAGCGTGGTAATCTACCGGCTTGTCACGGAATCACCCTCTCCAAAGAGATGTATCCCAAGACTGATTTGGAAAGGGCTCACATGACATTATACCCTACGCTTCTGCGGTAGGCTCTATAATTTATGTGGTGTTGTGTACCAGACCAGATGTTGCTTACGCACTAAGCATGGTAAGCCAGTATCAGTCAAACCTAGGGGAGAAGCACTGAATAGCAGTAATGAACATTCTCAAGTATCTGAGAAGGACTAAGGAGATGTTCTTGGTGTATGGTGGAAAAGACCTCCAGATCGAGGCCTTTGCTGACTCCAGCTTCCAGAGTGACAAGGATGATTCCAAGTCTATGTCAGGTTATGTCTTTACCCTCAATGGAGGGGTGGTCTGTTAGAAGATCTCCAAGTAGGACACCATTGCTGACTCGATGATAGAAGCGGAGTACATAGCTGCTTATGACGCCGCGAAAGAAGCAGTCTGGGTGAGGAAGTTCCTAATAGAACATCAGGTGGTTCCATCTATTGTAGGTCCAATACCTCTGTATTGCGACAAAAACGTCACTATAGCTTTGGTGAAGGAACCCAGGTCCTTTCAGAAGTCCAGATATATCTTAAGGCAATACCACCTGATCAGGGAGATCGTTGATCGCCGGGAAATCGATGAGAGGAGAGTAGATACGAAGAATAACACTGCAGATCCACTCATGAAGGCCATTCCTCAGACACAGTTCGAGAGGCTAATCGAGATGATAGGTCTGCGATATGCCAATACATAACCTTAGTGCAAGTGGGAAATTGTTAGTGATATATGCCCTAGAGGCCATTATTGTATCATATAGGTTTGTATATTATTTAATGGAAGCTTGGGATATTCACCATTGTATTGACAGTCTTTCTCAAAATGGTAGTATGCTACCTGGTTTATTTCTATCTCAATATGTGCATGTGTTTTTTTTAGCATATCGCTTATACATATTGGTAGAGCCCTTAGGATTTTTGCTTGATTACCAGTATTGTGATGGCAGTCACACTAGTAGGGGCTGGGTATGTTGGGTTATGGGAGCACCCCGACCATCAAACCGTGGCCAAATGCGGAACAAAAATTTTCTAAAACCCGGCTCTACCATTACCCGATTTCCAAGATCGAAACCATTAACCCTAAAACTAGCAAACCAATCACAAAGAGATAGAATGGTTATACCTAATGAACCAAGTCCTTCAGGTCTTCAACCATTTCCAAGCTCCTAGTGATGCGGATCGACTTTGGTCGCCGGTCCTCCTTCATCTCCGATGATCCATCTGAGGGAAACGGCACAAGCTCCAGGTTCGCCAAGCGGACCAACTGACTCTCGAGGATTGCTAGTAGTAGAGAGTGGGGGTGTAGGATAGTGTCACTCTAATCTTCTCTCAAAATATAATGCTCATAAAATAACCATGGAAGATGTGGAGATGATGAAAGCAAGAATGGCATAAGCTAAATTTGGTTAAGTATTTTGTGTGAGCATGAAAGTAAGAGAGCACTAAGTGAATCACCAAAATGAGCAAGCTTTTTCCCCACAAAAAATTATGGCCGGCCCCTCTCTCATCCCCTCACAAAATACCTCATTTCCATTTTAGAATAAACAATTTGCACCATACCAATCACTACATGAAAAAGCCCATACTTTGACCTTAAGCCCATGTCTTGCCATGTCACCGTTTCCACCTCATCTAAAACAAATGATTTTCAAAAGAAAATCAATAATGAGGTGGCATCTTCTAGAAGCCATTCCGCATAAATACGGAATGCTTCCCGGTACCTGTATCGAAATACACATACGCGTATTCGTACGAGAATACGAATAGCCAAAGAGAGAAAAATTAAACAGTGAGCAATAATACTAGAATACATATATATTATTAAATCAAAACTTGATTTAACAATCTGGCTTAATCCTAAGCCGCGAGTATTATCAACCGTCCGATTAAAGTCTACGCAGCCTGTGCACATATTCAATCGGACACCTGTATGTACCAACATACAACAACTACACCATATCGCCTGAACCATGAAAACCCTCTGTGTGGGACTCTAAAGACTCGTCAATACGCTGGCAGTGGGTTTAACCACAAGCACATCAGCGGCACTAGCTGTACATAACGGCTACCCAGGTATTGAGCGAAAGGAAGGCCGACGAGCAAACTCATCCAAACCCCTACTGAACCTGTTAGTGACAATATCCGTACAGTCTGGTCTGTTCGTTTAAGAGTATCGCATATCGAGTCTAGGGGGGTGGATAATGTCAGACCCCTAACAACACGATAATTCGTGTCGGTATGAAACCTATCACTACCTGAGAAACTATTGATCCTGGATCGATAATTCTTACATATCCCGGCCGAGTATTTCTAGTGATGGCCACCCGTGAACTGCGCGACATCAACCCCCAATACCGGGAGAGACGAATCCCCGACGATCCGCTCACTGCCTCCATGTGGCTCGGGACTGTACCCAACTAAAACCTGTTTGCACGACTCCTTTGTGCCGTAGTAGGGTAGTAATCAAAGCACAGTGGGAACCCACACGAGAAAAATGACGATCTCAGATCGACAGACTAACCTGTACACATATCACCAGGGAACTGCTATCTGACTATAGGTATAATACCAACTAGCATGTTCCCGGCGAGTCCGTCCAGTGTACTCATATCCTAATGAGCACCTGTATACTATCTTAGGTGAACAACTGACACCAGTGGCTTGTGAGACTGGCCATCGCCCCTCGTCAGGGTCTAGATAAGTATACACCATTCTACACTGGAGTATCGATGCCCAGTCTCGATACTCCCACGACTAGGGACATTTAAGGATGTGCTTATAAACCCCCAGCTCCCACGTATGTGATCGCCATCACAATGCTAGTAGTCAAGCAAGAATCCTATGGGCTCTATCAACATATACATGATGATAAAGACAAACCGGATAGCATACTATCATCTCGAGTAAGACTGTTTTATCGGTATAGGTCCTCACTCAATTATCATAATCACGTGCCTGCGACTACGATAATTGCCTTGAGGGCACTATAGCCAACAATCTCCCACTTGCACTTAAGGCTAATTATTGCGATGTCGCATACTCACAGCCCGTGTGATACCGAACACCCAACTCCTCTACTAATCAGTTTCACAAATCTCGTTTGTAAAACTATTGCATTTGAGGAATAGCCTCAGTGAGTGGATCCGCTCCAGTGTTTCTTTCTATGTCTCTCTTTATCTCAACTTCGCGGAGAAAACTATCTCCAGAAATGAGCAATACCCGTCTTAGAATATGTCTGGATATCTGATGGGACCCAGTTCATAAAAGAACTCCAAATCCAGCAAACTTCTTAGACTGTATCGTCTACTGAACTCAATCAGTACACTGCGCCATACCAACCTTAGTATCCGCTTGGACCACCTGTCCAAACTACTGCCCCTCCTCAGAGGGAAAACTATAACTCTGACAGTCACTCTGTCATCCAGGTCACCTTGGAAGCCTGGAATGATAACCGTCTCTTAAAGGAGGCCGCTGTTATCAAATCCCAAGAACATCCACTTATGTTCATAAATTGCTTCCATTCGTTTTTCTCCAGGATTGGATTAATATATCAACTTATTGTATCTAGTGCAAAAACAACATCTGGTGTGGTACTTGACATGTCACGATTGACTCAATTGCCTAAGCAAGTGATATATCAATCATGCACATCTCTCTCCCTTTAGTCTGTAAGACACCTTTAGAGAGGGTGACTCCTTCACCTGCAGGTTCATCACCATGCCAGGAGTCGTCCATTCTAAAACACCTTTAGAATACAGTCTGAGTACCCAAATTGGGGCACTTCCCAAATCTAGATCTAAAATCATAGATCTAGTAACCAGAATGTCTGATATAATATCCATAACCTATATGAAGAAACCACTGTGTGACAACCAAAGTATAACCGACCGTAGTATAGGAATTTCACTTCCTACAAAGAGAATTTCATCCTAAATACCAGGACATCACACCCTACTATTTTCTTAACAGATCCATCCCCTATTCTGATGAAGTCAAAGCCCATGACTGTCACATCAAAAATAGATGTTCTATCTCCACTATTTCCGCTTTATTCTATAAATAGACACAAGCTATTTGTCCACTACGCTTCCGCTGCTCCCACTGACTACGAAAACCCTCTGGCAGAGTCATATATACATGCACTTCTAAAGCTAGTTTAGAATGACGCTATACCCATCCTCCTGCTGGGTCTCATAATCTAGAACAACAGTAGTGTCAAGTCTGGGTAAACAAGAACCTCTCTGTCACCGTCCTTGAGGCTACTGAAGTACCTCTCGGGTGCTTGAGGTAACCCACCATATCTGCGGAATGGCTAATGGAATGCCAAACCTGATTGAATCTTTAGGTTCTATTAAATTTTCCGTAATCGTTTGCGGTTCTGGAATCATTTCCAGTTCTACCATACTCCCACTACTGTTTTCTGAAAAGTCCATTTTACTAAAACTGTGGCGAGTAAAGAATAATATAAATATTGATCTTCCTGATGGTAGAAAGTTAACCCTCGTCAAAGTCCGGGATAACCCACAAACAGCCATTAAAGAAACGTGCCTTGAGTTATCCAGAGTCTGGATTTAAGCATAAGCCGGACAACTCCCCGTACCTTAACAACGTTAAGATATGAACCATTCTATATACAATATAGAAATAGAGGCACTGATTTAATTGGAACCAGATTCAAATAATGCAGCTGTCTCCAGTGCATGTCAACTAAATGGAGAGAGGCCGATCAACATTACTCGACTTAGGAGTGCATCCAATTATGAGTAACCCGAAAGAGAAACAAGTTTCTCAAAACCATTACTATCAACTGAATACCATACACAAGTATCTACATCTTCAATTACCTTAAAGAATCCTGATACTTGCAATACATGGTTCTCTACTTTATTCCTGTACCTATAACTTCTCAAGCTTGGACCTTGTATTTCTACGAAACACTTGTCTAAAACCTGAGAAGTCATAAGTAAACAGAATACAGTACGAGGACCAACCCCTTTGTCCTATTGGACACTGGACAATATACAATACTTTGTATAAGTCCCCTGAGTTGAATAACTCAAACTCTGTGCGTCGTAGGTTGAAAACTGTACCCAGGCGATTTCCTCAAATACCACCAATTAAAACGAATTCCGATTTAATGAGGATGATCACCTAATTCCGAATAACTTACTCCCACCCATCATCTGTAAAACCATACAGATATGAGAATCATACCTGGTAAATACATACCCTGGAGCAAGGGCCTAATTGGGAAATCAGTTTTCTATTAACAGTACACAGTGAAACTGAAACATGAATATGTTTCGAAAGGGTATCCGGATATACCTAGTAATGTCTCTTCCATTATCAGATTCATGACTGTAACCGTATATTTCGTTGCCATCTCTCCAAATCCCTTTATTTGTCTTTAGTCATTACCTTATGTACACCATCGTTAAGCTAAGTGGTTTTCTTCCTTCCCTACCGTTCGGCACCAGCCTATGGTTTGGAAGAAGACTATCCAATAAGCATAATAGGTGTACTCTCCTAATCCTAGGAGCACTCGCAACTTGAGAGAAGGTAAGGATAAAAGACAACTGAATAAACCTTATTTCTATTTCTCCTGAACCAGAATCCATCCTCTAAAAGGTACCTTCGAGTTCGTATATAACCATACGATGGATTTATCCAATGGAATTGGATGTTCGTAGTGATACGGGGTGTTCTGGAGAAATATAAAGGTGAAGTAGGAGTGGCGATGAAATATGTGGTTTGGTCGTGAATGATAGCAGTCGCATTTTACTTTGCCCTCTTTCTGATCCATCTTTATGTCTTTACTTATTACCTTCTACACACCCTACTTAGGCTAATTGGTTTTCTTCATTCCCTACCTTTCTGCACCTGCCTATGGTTTGAAAGAAGACTATCCAATAAGCGTAATAGGTGTACCCTCTCCTAATCCTAGGAGCCCTCACAATCCGAGAGAAGGTAAAAAGAAAAGACAACTGAATAGTCCTATTCTATCTCTCCAGAACCAGAATCCATCCTCGAAAAAGTTCCTTTGAGTTTGTATATAACCATACGATGGATTTATCCAATGGAAGTGGATGTTCGTAGTGATACGAGGTATTCTGGAGAAACTCAAAGGGTAAAAGAATGAGTGGCAATGATGTATGCAACTCAGACAATCCAAAAGCCAATGTTTTAAGAAAGTTCGGTTAACTTGGTTACTGAGTTATAGTCTAGGGTCGGATCAAGGTTGCAGTCAAAGAGAGAAAAATGAAACACTCAACGTGCACTTTAACCTAGATCAGAACGGATAATCATTTTATCTAATCCGGATGGCTCCCACTGTTTCCTCGAATTCTCCTCCAAACCTAAAAGGAGAATTAGTCGAAATCACCCGAGAAGTAATCTTACTCATCAGTGGGAATCGGAATCCAACTATCATCGCATGATAACTTGATGGAAGCCACTCAAGTCACCACACTCCAGAAGGTATGCGCATGCCTGGCAAGTTTCCTGTATGTTTGAAACTCCCGATGTGTGTTTTTACCCCTAGGACCCAAGTGATCTTGACTGAGCCAACATATCAAAGGATCCTAGTCAAGTTTAACCCGTCATTATCTTGATTGCATTAGACCCACCCGCACGAGTCCTTGACTGAGCCAAAATGACCGCATGACCGTCCTAACCAATCGCATATCCATGCAACAGAAAAGCATTACATTGCTACTGCACACTACGCCTCGACTGAGCACGGCATACGTAGCACGAATACTAAGCAATACTAATCTGAAATGACGGAGGGCTACGGCTGGTTTTTGGCGAAAAACCTTTAGCGTAATGAACTTGATATCGTTGAAGGATTCCAAGTGGTTTTATAAAAATATAGTGGCGAAAACCTTTGCGAAAGAGGTCACTCCCGGTGAAAGGATCTCGGCTCTTTCCCCGTAGAATGAGGTGCAGGATATTCCAAACTGAATACCACGATGCAAAGCAAAAACTAATTGACTATAGTGAAGTTATTACGTTGACGCAAACTTCTGCCTAAGGGGTCACTCCCGATGAAGGGATCTCGGCCCTTACCTCGTCGAATGAGGTGCTGGATATTCATAACCGAATACCACTGTGCAAAGCAAAAGCGTACGTCTGTAATGTCAATTTTTAAAATCTTGGTTCCAACAACATCATATATATAGGTTTGTTTTCCTTGCATTGATAAGAATCAACGCAGTCTCATCAATTAATCACACCAGAAAAGAACGAAAATAAAATGTACGTATATGCCACCCGCATTCGCCACTGGGTCCCGTCATCACCCGTTAGGTTACTTAACTAACGACAGAGTGGGGACTGGGCTAGCGCGGGTGCAAAACATATACAACATCTACTAGTGTGTGTGTGTGTGTAACAATCGTCCCAGGCATGATAAATGCAACATCACAGAAAAGTAATAAGTATCACAGAACAATACAGATAATCTGGGAGCCCCGGGTTTCCTTTAAGCCACAACTGAAAACCGACGTTCCCCTGGTCGTGTGGATAGCCTGTGCAATGAACTCCTAGACCCCTACGAGCGCGGCAAGTTACCCGTCAAAACCTGAAGTGAGGCAGCCCCCTTCAACAAAGTGAATGGACCACCCAACACTTCACGCAATCCGGTAACTTGAGCATCCCTCCTTGAGTCAACCTATACCCCTACGAGTGCGGCGAATAGCCCGCCAATTCTAGAGTGAACCCCCTCCGTCTCAACGCCATGAGATGCGGGCCCGTTGCCCTCTAGAACCCGGCTATCCGTGCACCCCACCGCGGTGTAATCCTAGTACAGAAAAGAAAATATATACAACGGGTACATCGACCTCAACCCGGTCGTGCCCCAAAAGAATAATATACAAACAGAAAGTGACGGCAGTCCACATGTCGGACGCTCGCCCCGCATTATCAAATGTACAAATAAATCCAAACTGCACTACTATTGCACGCAAGCTATCCACCACGACAATCCGCAACATCATAGCACAACACAGAATATCAACGTGAATGTCACGTTCGCAAACCCATCTAAAAGGACTATAGAGATTAGACAAGGTTTACCGATCAAATGACATTCACGATCGCAGATGATAAACTAAGTACTGATAATCACACAGTTAAAATTTCGATCGATTAAAATTTCCGTCTAGCCCCAAGTGCAAACCAGTACTCAAGAGAATCGGGGCTAAAAAAACATCACAAAAATCATTTTTCCTTGTCAGAGAGTGCCAGAAAAAATTTGGAGGCAATTGGCCACAAAAGAGCGGCGGAACTGCCGCCAAATGGCATGTTTTGCGGCGGTTCCGCGGCCAAAAAATTGAATCAAGCTTCCAAATTTCTTGTGGTGCTCTACAATTGCCTGCACGGATTTTTATGCTATACAGAAAGATTTTTCGACCAAGTTTTAAAATCGACAGAAAATAGGCAAATTGGAAAATTGATTTGGAAATTTTGATCGATCGAGATTTTAAGCTTGTGCAAACTAGCTAGTAGGGTTTAATGGGTGGCTCTGATACCATGTTGGGTTATGGGAGCGCCCCGGCCATCAAACCGTGGCCAAATGCGGAACAAAAATTTTCCAAAACCCGGCCTACCATTACCCGATTTCTAAGATCGAAACCATTAACCCTAAAACTAGCAAACCAATCACAAAAAGATAGAATTGTTATACCTAATGAACCAAGTCCTTCGGGTTTGTAACCATTTCCAAGCTCCTAGTGATGCGGATCGACTTTGGTCGCTGGTCTTTCTTCATCTCCGATAATCCACCCGAGGGAAACAACATAAGCTCCAGGTTCGCCAAGAGGACCAACCGACTCTCTAGGATTGCTAGTAGTAGAGAGTGGGGGGTGTAGGATAGTGCCACTCTAATCTTCTCTCAAAATATAATGCTCGTAGAACAACAATGGAAGATTTGGAGGTGATGAAAGCAAGAATGGCATGAGCTAAATTTGGCTAAGTATTTTGTGTGAGCATGAGAGTAAGAGAGCACTAAGTGAATCACCAAAATGAGCAAGCTTTTTCCCCACAAAAAATTGTGGCTGACCCCTCTCTCATCCCCTCACAAAATACCTCATTCCCATTTTAGAATAAACAACTTGCACCATACCAATCACTACATGAAAAAGCCCATACTTTGACCTTAAGCCCATGCCTTGCCATGTCACCATTTCCACCTCATCTAAAACAAATGATTTTCAAAAGAAAATCAATAATGAGGTGGCATCTTCTACAAACCATTCCGCATAAATACGGAATGCTTCCCGGTAAATGTATCGAAATACACATACGCGTATTCGTACGAGAATACGAATAGCCAAAGAGAGAAAAATTAAACAGTGAGCAACAATACTAGAATACATATATATTATTAAATCAAAACTTGATTTAACAATCTGGCTTAATCCTAAGCCGCTAGTATTATCAACCGTCCGATTAAAGTCTGCGCAGCCTGTGCACATATTCAATCGGACACCTGTATGTACCAACATACAACAACTACACCATATCGCTTAAACCGTGAAAACCCTCTGTGTGGGACTCTAAAGACTCGTCAATACGCTGGCAGTGGGTTTAACCACAAGCACGTCAGCGGCACTAGCTGTACGTAACGGCTACCCAGGTATTGAGCGAAAGGAAGGCCGACGAGCAAACTCATCCAAACCCCTACTGAGCCTGTCAGTGACAATATCAGTACAGTCCGGTCTGTTCTTCTAAGAGTATCGCATATCGAGTTTAGGGGGATGGATAAAGTCAGACCCCTAACATCGTGATAATTCGTGTCGGTATGAAACCCGTCACTACCTGAGAAACTATCGATCTTAGATTGGTAATTCTCACATACCCCGGCCGAGGATTTCTAGTGATGGCCACCCGTGCACTGCGCGACATTAACCCCCAATACCGAGAGAGACGAATCCCCGACGATCCGCTCACTGCCTCCATGTGGCTCGGGACTATACCCAACTAAAACCTGCTTGCACGACTCCTTTGAGCTGTGGTAGGGTAGTAATCAAAGCACAGTGGGAACTCACACAAGACAAATGACGATCTCAGGTCGACAGACTAACCTGTACACATGTCACCAGGGAACTGCTATCTGACTATAGGTATAATACCAACTAGCATGTTCCCGGCGAGTCCGTCCAGTGTACTCATATCCCAATGAGCACCTGTATACTATCTTAGGTGAATAACTGACACCAATGGCTTGTGAGACCGGCCACCGCCCCTCGTCAGGGTCTAGATAAGTATACACCAGTCTACACTGGAGTATCGATGCCCAATCTCGATACTCCCACGACTAGGGACATTTAAGGATGTGCTTATAGACCCTAAGCTCCCACGTATGTGATCGCCATCACAATGCTAGTAGTCAAGCAAGAATCTTATGGGCTCTATCAACATATACATGATGATAAAGACAAACCAGATAGCATACTATCATCTCGAGTAAGACTGTTTTATCGGTATAGGTCCTCACTCAATTATCATAATCACGTTCCTGCGACTACGATAATTGCCTTGAGGGCACTATAGCCAACATGGTAGTCTATAAGCACATCCTTATACAGGTCCCTAGTTGTAGGATTATCGAGACGGGGAATCGATACTCCAGATTAGACTAGTGTATACGCTTCTTATCCCAGCATGGGAGATGGTCTGTTCCATAGCCATTAGTATGTCGTACTGGAGATAGTATGCAGGTGCTCATTAGATTATGAGTACACTGGACAGGACTCGTAGGGAACTGTTGGTGGGTATTATACCTATCGTTGGGTAGCAGTACCCAGGTGACATGAGTACAGCTTAGTCCGTTGACTTGACACTGCTACTTCACCTCGAGTGTGTTCCTACCCCTACCACGGTTCAAAGGAGTCGTGCAAACAGGTAGTAGTTAGGTACAGTCCCGAAGCGCTTGGAGGAAGTGGTGGTTAGATAGGATTCGTCTCTCCCGGTATTGGAAGGTGATATCGCGCTGTGTTTGGATAGCCATTAAATAAAGTCCGTGTCCAGGGCAAGTGAGATTTACTGGTAAGTATTCCAGTAGTTTCTCAGGGTGTTTTGGGCTACACTTCGGCATGACTTATTGCGCTATTAGGGGTCTGACGATTACCTCCCCCTAGGCCCGATATGCGATACTCTTAGACGAACAGACCGGACTGTACGGAAATTGTCACAGATAGGCTCAGTAGGAGTTCGGATGAGTTCTTCTCATCGGCCTTCATATCGAAAGATACCTGGATAGCCGTTACGTGTAGCTAGTACTGCTTGCGGCTTGTGGTTAAATCCACTGTCAGCGTAGTATCGAGTCTTTAGAGTCCCACACAGAGGGTTTCCCTACATCGGGCAAAAGATGTAGAGGTCGTATGGTTTTACGACAGGGTTCGGTCACTTACGTGTACTTGTACACGGATAATGATTCGGAAAGATAATACTGGTGGGCTTTGGATTAAGCCAGATCCTAGTATTATACTGATGGATTGTTTTCGTCTCTTTTTGTATTCGTATTTTTTGGAATACGGATACGAGTATGTATATACGGACGAGGGACATTTTTGTAATTTGTTCAAAGATGCTTTTTGAGGATGACATATCATAATTGTATTATTCATTTTAGGTTAAATGAATAATGCATTATGTATGATGAAATGAGTTGGATTATGCATGATTTAGTGCATGGCTTAATGTGACACATGGTGGATTTTCAAGCCATGAATCATATGGTTGTAAATTGAACCTTATTTTTTTTATTCATAAGATTTATTCTAGGGATAATGAGTATGGTTCATTTTAGAACAAGAATTCATTCTCATCTTTTATGCTAAGGGTTCACTAGTTTCTTCTCAAGCCATCATCTTCTTCTTCAAACCCTAAACATCTCATGTATTGAGAAACCTAGGGCAAAAAGAGATATCCTATCCATCTATATACTCTACATCATCTAGATCATCTAGTGTAGCGAACTAGGTGCACTAGTTACTTCGGATTTAAAGTAGGAGCTCGATGCACACACTCTCGGGTTGATCATCTACGACATGAGAGGACCGATGAGGAAAAGCCGATCCAAACGATCCATGGAGCCTATGACAAGGAGGAGGACAGCGACAAGAAAACCCGAAGGACAAGGTTTCATGAGGTATAACTTCTTTCCATGTAGTTAAAACCTCATAGACTTGTAGTTAGTTAAGGTTTCGTTTTGATCTTGGTGTTTAGTTGATATTACGAAGAAAATTATTATCGTTTTTTACACATTCCGCCTCCCCACGAACTCGCGGGGTGTGTGGCATCGACTTACACAGGCGGTAATGCAGAAAAGCTTCCAGAGCCACTGACTTCGGCCGAGGCCATCCCAAGGCCACCATAGGAGGCGTTGCTGAAGCAGCCGATAATGGACGCCATAGTGGCTCCGGAGGCCGAGCTTGGTTCGGACGACGGTGTTCCCCTGTCGGAAGTTTTAAAGAGGCCGGTTCATACGGCCTAGGCTGAGAGGAAGCATAGAAAACACGCTGCGAGGGAACGCAAAGCTTTCTTAGTCGCGGGTGCAAGTTCTAGTAATGTTCCACCTGCTGACATTCTTCCGGTGGACGTTCCTTTTGACCTGTCTACTGCCCATAGACAGGTTGCGCGTATAGCTCGTGAAGAGAGTGAACGGCTACTTCAAGGTACAACAACGCATGGTCCTTAATAACAACTCCTCCCCGTTTCTATTTCTTTAACATACGCTTTTTTATTTACAGGGCCACATTTGGGTGACGACGTGACAGGTGAAATGCTGGGAACTAAAGAGCCTGAAGTGTCCAATCTTTCTCTGGAATCTGGGACCGTTCCAACTGCTGCTCTTTCCCCCTGTGGATCCTTGATACCGGCGGGTGACGCAAGCATTACGACAGCTCTTGTTGAATCAAGGGATGAAACTGTGGGCGTTGAATCTTCTCTCCCAATGGAAACCGAAGAAGCCGTCACAACTGGTGACGCTTCGGGCACAGTTTCGGTTTCTGACTTTTCAGGTATTCCTTGGGTTATTGTCTTTGAGTTTTTAAATCCTGCTAAGCGTCTCTGATGATATTTCCTTTATCTTGAGTATAGGCGCAATAAACCCTGAAGCTGTACTGGCTGAAGAATTACCGCCGGCTGCTGCCTTGACCGTCACGGTTCCTTCTGTGCCTCCCCGAATTTTAGAAGGTAAAGGTTTCTCATTTAGTTGCTTTATTGTAGATACTAATTTTCTTTGCCTTAACCATATATTGTTGCAACCTTGCAAGAGTGCTCTTTGACCACTTATACCAAGTACTACACCCGCATTTTTCCTTCCAATCAGAAGTCGTTCCCTCTTCCAGCATTAGTCAGTATATTCTTTGTTTAGTGTTTCTCTTTTTCGTGAGTAGACTTTCTGTTGCTAAGCCTTCTTTATATTGACCCTAGTATCACGGTTCAAAGGAAGGAGCGAAGGAATAGCCAAGCCTCCGGAGCTCCCTGTTTTGCCACTTTCAACAGCTGGTATGGTAGATTTCGTCTGTCGGGTGTCTTCTTTGTCTTTCAAGTTGAAATCTGACCGTAATTTATTCTGCAGCGATTACACCGGCTTCAGCTCCTTTTAAGTCCCGCATTCTCATGCCCACGGGGCCCTTCGCTAAATGTCCATCTTCCAGGGGCGTAGTGACTAGCCGGCGAATGTTAAACGAGATTATCGAAGATCTTGACGCCGAGTTTCTCACCTCTGCTACGGATTTTGCCGACGAAGTCAATCCAATGCTGGCGACGCTCATGAATTTCCACAATGAAGACCTCGTCGGTTCTTGGGTTGATTATTGCTGGAAGATCGAGGCTTGTCTACATGAGATTGAGCTTAAGCGTCTCGCTCCTGAGGTATTAACTTTGAAATCTCAGCAGGCCGCGTGGATCGAGCAGAGTGTCACTTTCATTCGATATTTTGAACAAGAGGTGACCCTGAGATGAAAGGAGCATGAGACGGCTTCCGGAAAATCCATCCAATTGCGCGCCCAAATTGAAATGAATGCCGAGCAGCTGAAAGCAATTTTTGAAAACCTCAAATGATGTATTTCTAACGGGTTGTTGCTAAGGCAGAAGCTTGACTTGACTGAGCGGGTCACGCAAAGTTGCGAAGCCGCCAAACGGAAAATTGCTGAGAAGCTTTGATCCTGCTTGCAACAACAAGCTCAAATCGAAGCGGAGCTGGCCGCCGTAGCTGAACACGAGGAGGAATTGTGGGGAGCGCGTGAGCGGGTCGTCAGTTTGTTGAAGCGCCTCCTTCTTAATTATTGTAATTATATTACCCTTTTGCATTGGTTATATCTCTTAAACATTTTGATTCATGAATAAAAACATACATTCTCTTTTATGCGCTTATCCGTGTCTTGATGCCTTAATGTGGTGGTAATTAGTTTAATTACTCGTTTCGGAGTTTTTAGTTTATGCGCTCGTTTCGGAGCCTGTAGTTTGTTCACTCATTTCGGAGTTTCTAGTTTATGAACTCATTTCGGAGTTTCTAGTTTATGGACTCATTTCGGAGTTTATTTAGTTTACCTCTCTTAGGTTTATAGACAAACTTATCCTAACGTTATGGTTAACCCCTGCTCTTTATGATAGAGATCCGTTAGGTTTTGTGGCACTAGGGTTTTAGTCTGTGGTACCGTCGTGTTGGCTGATGCATTCCCCGATATGCAGACGTGACGCTGCTGTTCGAGTAGCCCCGCAACTGTCGTGTCTCTGATCCCTTCGAGGGCTAGACAAGACGTATTCAAGTAATCTTCTTAGGCAGTTTGACCGTCGGAAGAGTAAGCGTTAAGAATTTTGCCATGTCGCTTTTTACTTAAGGTCAGGCTCAGTTTGGGAGCCCTGATGAGTCATAACCACTCCGCACTGGTGTGGGATGATCTCCAATAGTCTTTCGGGTTTTATTTGAGTTACCGTCAAGACCCTGAAACTAGGAATTTGGCCTTTGCTTCCTTTTGATTTGGCTATTTTGGAGCCTTTGTTGACATTGCGTCTGCTATAAAGAGAAGAATGTCGGTGTAGTCTTTAGGTTGTTTTGTGAACCGTCAAGACTTGGAGCTAGGAATTTTGCCATGGCTCCATTTTGTTTCTACCCTGGGGTCCTTTGTTGACGTCGCGTCTGCATCCTGCTGGACTTGAGAAGGAACGCCGTTGTTGACATTGCGTCTGCTGTAACGAGAAGCATGTCGAGGTAGTCTTTAGGTTGTTTTGTGAACTGTCAAGACTTGGAGCTAGGAATTTTGCCATGGCTCCGTTTTGTTTCGACCCTGGGGTCTTTTGTTGACGTCACGTCTGCATCATGCTGAAGTGAGAAGGAACGTCGTTGTTGATATTGCGTCTGCTGTAATGAGAAGCGTGTCGAGGTAGTCTTTAGGTTGTTTTGTGAACCATCAAGACTTGGATCTCTCTTTGACGGAGTGGTAGGAAAATATGGTTCCCTTTTCGTTTGTACCCATGGATTGTATACAGGGGTTGATGTGGACTCACCTGTAAGGCAAAAGTTTCATTTCATTTTATTTCTTTCCGTGATGCTCTATCATTTCAGCTTTTTATATCGCGAAAGTCGCGATTGCCCAATCATTTGGCTTTTTATCGCGGTGCCCAATCATTTCGGCTATTCTTTCTTTTTACTCGTTACTTTTTATTGCGAGTTGCCCAAACATTTCGGCTGTTTTTATATGCATATATTTGCTCGCTGATTTTTATTGCGAGTTGCCCCATCATTTCGGCTATTTCATATGCGTTTTTTTTGCTCGCTGATTTTTTGTTGCGAGTATGGAACTTGAGATCTAATAAAAATTTTGGCATCAGTATCGTTGCGACTAGAATATTGCTAGGAGCAAATCATCATTTGTCTTGAGAGGACTTGGAATTTGATACTGATTTAGGCATCAGCATCGCTACAACTGGAATATTGCCAGGAGAGAATCATCATTTGCCTCGAGAAGACTTGGAATTTGATACCGATTTAGGCATCAGCATCGCGACAAATAGGATATTGCCAGGAGCGAATCATCGTTTGCCTTTGTCTATTTGAACAAAGGTGGCTTAGAAAATAGGGTTAGGATCCTGTCGACTAAGCTTTTTGACTTTATGAGCCATCCCTACGAGTCGAGAGGATCACGTAGGTGTAGGTTCTCCCTAGAAGTCGTGAGGACTCCTAAGTGGTATTTTCTCTTGCAAGTCGTTAGTATCTTACAAGAGTATTTTCTCCTTATAAGTTGAGAGGACTTACAAGTATCGTTCACTATATGCGGACATTTCACGCCATTGGTGGAACTAGGTGAGGGCTATATTTATTTGTGCCTGTGGATTGTATACAAGAGCCAATATTGGACCGCCTGTAGGGCAAATCGGGAGATATGATGGCTTAAGAACAGGTTTGGATTCCTGTAGCTTAAGACTTTTGAATCCTATGAGCCGTGAGAGCCTCATAGGGGATTCTCCTTACGAGTCGTGAGGATCTCGTAAGTAAAAATTTTATGAGATTGCGCCCTTTCGGGTTTTCACAAGCTCGTCGGTAGCCCTGCTGTTTTTACTCACGGCGTCCTTTCGGGTTTTCATCCGTGCCCATCTTACTTTTGGATATATCATTTTTTTAACAACGAGATTGCGCCCTTTCGGGTTTTCACAAACTCGCTGGTAGCCTTGCTGTTTTTACTCACAGCGTCCTTTTGAGTTTTCATCCGTGCCCATCTTGCTTTTAGACATACCATTTTTTTAACAACGAGATTGCGCCCTTTCGGGTTTTCATAAACTCACCGGTAGCCCTGCTGTTTTTATTCACGGCGTCCTTTCGGGTTTTCATCCGTGCTCATCTTGTCTTTGGACATACCGTTTTTTTTGTTTTTTAATACCCATTTGTTTTCCAATGGGACTTAGGGGTGATTTTACCGCTGGAGCAGCTGTGTATCCAGTGGGACTTGAGTTGCAGTCTTCTCCATTGGAGCTTTGATTGCAATATAGATCTCAAGAGAGGATATTGCCGTATTTGGGGCGATGTGCCAAGTTTGAGGCGGAGCACTAGTTTAGGGATATTTCGGTCCATTATCGCCGTGCTTGAGGCGACGCGGTAGTTTAAAGACATTCAGGTCCATTGTTAGTTTAGGGACATCTCGGTCCATTATCGCCATTTTGGAGGCGAAGTTTTAGTTTAAGCACATTACGGTTCGTTGTTAGTTTAGGGACATCTCGGTCTATTATCACCATTTTCGGGGTGAAGTTTTAGTTTAAGGACATTACGGTCCGTTGTCGCCATTTTAGAGGCAACGTTTAGTTTAAGGACATTTCGGTCCGTGGTTGCCATGTTTGGGGCGAAAATTCTTTTGGATACTGCTTTTAGAGTTTTGACTCAGGAAGATAGTGAGCGGACACGGGCGTCGTCATCTATCGTTGACCTAAGTCATGACTCGTCAAGCATAGTATTTCTTGAGGAATCGACCGTTTATTGGTCAGAAGGTCTTTCGCCATGCATATCCACGAGCAAGTAGGCCCCATCTTGGTAGATCTTTTCTATGATGTACGGGCCTTCATAGTTTGGTTCGAATTTCCCCTGTTTTGCGCAGTTAGGAATCATAGGTCTTTTGACGACTAGCACGAGTTCGCCTTGGCGGAATGTTCTCGACCTAGTCAGTTTTTCGTATGAGCGTGTCATCCTTGCTTTGTAAGCTTCTAAGTTTTGCTGTGCCATGAGGTGAGTTTCATCGAGGGCGTCGAACTCCTCAAGCCGAAGATAGGCATTCTTGTCATCTGTTAGCTCGTATCGAACCGCTACTCGGAAAGAAGGGAGTTATATTTCCAAAGGAAGGACTGCTTCAGTGCTGAATACTAACGCGCATGGTGTTGTATTCGTAACCGTTTTGAACGTCGTTTGGTACACCCAGAGAGCTTCGTACAGTCTCTCATGCCGGTCCTTTTTTTTGTGGACACCGTTTTCTTTATAATCTTGGTCAAGGTCTTGTTGAAAGCTTCAGCTAGACCGTTGGCACGAGAATTATAGACTGAAGAGTATCTCCAGTCTATTTTGAGTTGTTCTACGAAGTGGCAAATTTTATGGCTCCTGTAGGCTGGCCCATTATCCGAGATTATCCGTCATGGAGTACCAAACCGGTAGATGACATGTGTCTTGAAGAAATAGAGAATATTCTCCGTCTTCACCTCTCTTAGTGGTACTGCTTCCGCCCCCTTAGAAAAGTAGTCGGTCGTCGCCAGTATGAACCGGTGTCCTTTGGATGATACTGGCTTAATGGGGCCGATTATATCGGTTCCCCACATTTCGAACGGCCAGCTAGCTACCATTGGGTGTAGTGGATTCGGGTGTTGGTGGATGAAGTCTCCGTGAATTTGGCATGAGTGACACTGCTTCACATATTCGAGGCAGTCCTGAATCATTGTAGGCCAATAGTAACCCATTCTTTTGATCTTCAGCTTCATCTTTGGCCTGGTTTGATGAGAACCGCAGAGTCCGTCGTGAGTTTCTTGGACGACTCTCTTTGCTTCTTCTAGCCCCAAACACCTTAACCACAAACCGTCAAGTGATCTCCTGTATAGAGTATCATTGACGCAAGCGAAAGACAGAGCCCGTTTCATGAGCTGATGTCTTGACGACGCGTTTTCGGGCGTTCGATGGGATTTGAAGTAGTCTATGAAGACTTCCCTCCAATCCTTGACCTTTTCTTCGTCTTCTATTCGGAGGACCGCTTTTTTGGTCATTTCTTTTCCTTCAGGTGGCTCCATCAAATCCTCTGAAGATATTTCTGCTGGCGTGAGAACCCAGTGGTTTTGCTCAACGATCCTTACGTCATCGAGGTTTTCGTCAGCCAGCTCTTTAGCAAGCTTGACTAATGCATCCGCTTTGCTATTTTCCGCACGTGGTATGCTTTCCAAGATGTAGGAGGAGATTTGTGTCAGCAGTTGCTTCACTCTCATGCCATATTTTATCAACTCTGGTTTGCACGTCTGATAGTCGCCATTTACTTGGCTAACGACCAGCTGGGAGTCTCCATATATGAGGAGGTTTTCGATTCCCATATCGACAGCGATCTCAAGACCCGCTATCAAAACTTCATATTCAGACTCGTTGTTTGTTCTTGGCTCTGTTAAGGAAAGGGCGAAACACATTATCCCTCCTTACGGAGTCACGAAGATAAGGCCCACCCCGGCTTTGATTATAGGAGTGTTACACTTCCGCTTCTTCATGGAATATTCTCCATCAAAATAGAGTTCCCATTGGACATTATTTTCTTCCTTCTCCCTTTTGATTGTGTCGAATGTGTGTTCGTCTGGCAATTCGCAAATTAAGGGAGAAACGGCTGGTATCGGACGCTCAACGAGAAAGTCGGCGATGGCCTGACCTTTCACTGCCTTGAGGGGTCAATACGTTATCGAGAACTCCATCAAGAGGAGGGCCCATTTGGAAAGCCTTCCTATTAGTATAGCCTTTGACATCAAATATTTGAGAGGATACACCTTTGATATGAGACGGATCTCATGTGCCAAGGCGCAGTGTCTGAGCTTCGTTATAGCGAAGATCAGTGCCAGGTAATGCTTTTCGATGGGGGAGTAGTTGTTTTCTACCCTTAGGAGGACTCAAACCAAATAATAGAAATCTCTCTCCTTCCCCTGGTCATTCTCCTGTGCTTATAACGCGCCTAGAGAACCTTCCAGGGCTGTTGTGTACAGGATAAAGGGCTTTCCCTTAACCGGAGCGGTCAGTACCGGCGGGTTCTGCAGGTATTGCTTGATTTCGTCCAGTGCACCTTGGCATTTATGATCCTAAACGAATGGAGTCCCCTTCTTCATTAGATGGTTGTAGGGGCGACATTTTCCGGAGAGGTTGGCTATGAACCGCCGGATATACGCGAGCTTTTCTTGGAGAGACCGTAGTTGTTTAAGAGTTCTTGGCATGGGCATTTCCATAATCGCCTTGATCTTTGATAGATCTATTTCGATGCCTTATTGTTGTATGATGAATCCTAGGAATTTTCCTGAGGAGACTCCAAACGCGCATTTCAGAGGATTCATCTTTAGATTGTATTTTCGAAGACGCTGGAACACTATTTCCAGATGTTCCCAGTGCTCCTCGTACGACTTGCTTTTCACCACAAGGTCATCAATATAGCATTCGACAATCTCATGTATGAGGTCATCGAAGATCTTCGTCATGGCCCTCTGGTAGGTAGCGCCTACGTTCTTCAAACCGAAGGGCGTCACCTTATAGCAGAATATGCCTAGCAGAGTCCGGAAGGAGGTGTGCTTTTGGTCGTCAGAATGCATTTTTATTTGATTGTAGCCTGAAAATCCATCCATGAAGGAGAAGACCTCAGGAGTGGATGTGTTATCGATCATCAGTTCGGTAAAAGGTACTGGGAAGTCATCCTTCGGAAAAGCTTTGTTAAGTTCCCGAAAGTCCACGCAGATGCGCACTGTCCCATTTTTCTTCATCACAGAAATAATGTTGGCAATCCAGTCGGGATACTGACTTCTTGGATGAATCCGGAGTCAATTAGTTTCTTGATTTCGGCATTGATACTCATCTCGAGTTCGAGCCGCATTCTTCTTGGCGCCTGTTTGACTGGCTTGACGTCCGGCGATATAGCCAGTTTATGCACCGCTATTTTTGGATCCAGTCCTGACATCTCGGAATAGTTCCATGCGAAGCAGTCTTTATATTGCATAAGCACATCCTTTAGTGTGGCAACCTATTTTTTAGACAACGGCTCACTGACGAACGTGGGTCTCGGCTCGTTTACCGTTCCCAAGTCAATTTTCCTTAGATTTTCCGCCGGAGTGTGTATCCCATCCTCCAGCACTTTTGGCGCCGGTAGAAACAATGAGATCACCTCCTCCTCGTCCTCATTTATGAAGCACTTGAAGAAGTCATCCATATTCTCATGCTCTCCCTCTTTTGAGAGTGTTATCATGTGGAAAGTACGAGTTTGCTTCCATTTTTGGTGTTGAGCTGGTCCTACCTTCGCGATATAGGTTCTCTTTGGCTCATGATTTTGCAGTGGGGTGACCCTCCAGCTGTCGGATAAAGAGAACATGCCCTGTTGATACTGATCTTCAACCCAATGTTTGAAGATGAAGCAGTCCTCCATGGGATGTCCTATTGCTCGATTGTACGAGTAATAATCTTGGTGATTGTCACGCCCCGCTTCCCGGTATACGGTGAAGGGGACGGGACAAGGCCTCTACGTATTTACTGTGAAGTAAATATGCTAAGAGTATCTAAGCAATATAAAAGTAAATGCACAAGAGACAAGATATAATAAAACAACAAGTTTATTTATTCACATTCTTTCTGTACAATGCATAGAAAGTAAATACAACTGAAATAAAGCAATGCCTAAATAAGGGCATAACAGAAATGAAAAGGTACTGAATGGAAAGTGTACAATGAACTAGAGCTCGGGGTCTTCACTGAACTGGTCCAAGTCTTCAGCAGAGGGCTAGATCTCAGGAATGTCTAGATCACCTGATGACATTCAAAGAAGAAAGAAAGAGAATGTCGTCAATGAACAAATCGTTCGGTAAATCCCAAAGAGAAAGGAGAAGTAGAAAAGAAGAAAGAGAGAGAGTAGCTTTTAAAGTTGTATTATATTGTTATGATGTTGTGTTAACGATGTTGTTTGTAGCTTGGTACAGAAGATGTCAGTGTATACGAGAGGAGTCCCACTTACACCGGAGACTTTGGTAACCCGTAGTACAAGGCTTCGTCGATAATACCACGGAACAATGACATGGATGTAATTACGTCTTAAGTGACTATCTCGTGCCACCTTTAATATATTCCGTACCAGTCTACTCCTTAAACCCCGTATTATCTTGATTGTATTGTTGTATTGTAAATTGTATTGCAATTTGCGTTGTCTTGTAATATAGATTGTATAATTGGATGACTGACCGAAACCATGATATCAGTAAATGGATATAACTGTAGAATCATGGATGTAACTGGAGAATCATGTAAATGGATGTATATCCATGGTTCGGTTTAGTCAAGTTGAATAGATGGATTCATGGATTCATGTTGAATTGTAATATTATAGATTGTAGATTGTATATTGTAAATTGTACTTGAATCATATTCAAGTCAGATTTTAATGAGACTCAAACTGAGTCAGACAATAAGAAAAGTAAATTGAAGTCCTGATTGTTTTGATGTTATCGGTAATCACTGCACATGGGCGGCAAGATTTGTATCTTTCTTAAAGACGATTACCTTATTGATAACACCATTGTTAAGTTGTCTACCTTAGATAGGCAAGCACCCACTTCTCCGGCTCCCTAAGGCTCAAGAGATTGGTCCCGCTTAAACCTATGTTTACTAGGGTCCTTAGGGTAATTTATAGAACTTGAGGGGTTTTATGTAAAAATACTTTTATATACTTTTCAAAATACTCCCCAAGTATTTAGTTATCGTCTTTAGAGTTATCATGAATATAGATTTTATAATTATGATATTTCTAGTGAAAATATCCTAAATTCATAATAAAGGGTATTTATTTGTAATATTGACTTGTATGGAATTAATGGTATTTTAAAGTAAATTGATTCTTGTGATTTTTAGGGGAAAAAATGGAATATTTATATCATAACAAAATATGTATTTTAATGATAAATATAAATATATTTATACAAAAATAATCTTAATATATATTTTATATTCTAAAAATCTCATTTTCTTAAGATGTCGTATTTTAAATCTTTCGAGACCGAATCCTCCTTGCGGAGGTCTGAATCTCGCACTACTAAGCCTGAGGATATACGATAATCCGCACCATCCCGAACGGGTTCCCCAAAATGGGTTGTAGCGGCGCTTTGCAAAGATTTATATAAATACTAAATCCTTTAGAAAACGGTTTTATTAAGTAAATGGTATTTATATGAAAATGTGTCGTTTTCCCGTATTCTATGTTCCCAAGGGTATTGTGCTATGTTGCATATGAGTGTGTGAGGAGGTAGGTCATTACCTCGTGATCTACTTAAAGGTATAGCAAGTTTTGTGATGTTATATATAGAATTGAAACTATGTGATATTTAAATAAAAATACGGTAAAATGAAATAGCAATTACTTTTGATTATGAAACTTGATCAATATGGTTGATTAGTGTTTAATAGTCAACATGAAAAGATTCAAGTATAATTGTATTAAAGAAAAGTGAAGTTTTATAAAGAAACCGAATCGGAAATCGGATTTGTTCCGATTCCATCGGGTTTTGTAATTCCGTATTTCTAGAATAGAATAAAGAAGATAGAATGGGGACTTATGGGTTTAGGACAACCAGGAGAGGGAGAAGGATCGGGAGGAGTCGCCGGTGCGTCGTTTCGTCGCCGGGAGCTCCTAGAGCCGTCGTCGGAATTTCCGCTGGAGCTTCGCCTTTCGCTCACTTCGATTGCACACAAGGTTTCTAGTGAATTCTTGAGAGTTGGCTCAGAGTTTTAGGGTGAGGGGGTAGTGTGTAGGGTTGGTATTTATTAGTTTAGGCTAGGGTTAGGATAGGTGAAGAGTTTAAATTAAAAAAATGTAAAAATACATTAGAAATTTATTAAAAATAGAGTAAATGGGGTTTAATTATGTCTCTGGAACTGATCTGGGAATTTAAACTATGCAGGGGGGTATAGAAAATGAAAAGGCACACTTTTTTTTCAGGGGACTCGGCCGTCCGACCGAGTCCGACCGGCGGTGCCGGCCCGAGTCGGAGGTCAGGGAGGTGGGGGGTCTCCTGGTGTACACACTGGTATATTTACTTTTTCATGTGTAGTGGAAAATTTGGGAGTTATCACGTGTTGACTGTTGGACTTCGAAAAAATTTAAAACAAAATAATATTAAAAATAATGTGGGGTATGGGATTTGAACTCTGGTGGCTTGGTTCAGTAGTGCAAGATATTACCAATGAGCCACAAGCTCTTTCTTGTAACTAAATTGCTAATTAATTACTTATCTTGTGCTCAAGCAATAAATACCCCTTTATGGATTTTTGAAATTTTTTTTGTAAAAACTTGTATAGGAAATTTAGGGTTATTACAGTGATGAACCTCATTTATCTGTTAGGGGTACCAAGGTTCCGGAAGCGTCATCATTTGATGCTTAATGACAAGGTCATATGGGAAAGTGTAACGTTTTAAAAATAAATAAATAAATAATCCTTTAGGTGAATCTTCCGGTAATCGGTAAATATGATTCGTATTTTCCGTAAAACGTAACTATAATTATTTTTCAATATAGACTTAAATACACCTATTTTAACTATGAAATTGCTAGTATTTGGTATTTATTTAGTCCTTTATAAATTGTAGTTTACTTAAATATTTTTCCTTAATTAATTATTTTAAATATTATTATAAGCTTTCATTTATACATTAAATTAGTGTAAATCACAAATTGGAATGGGTTAATTATATTTTAGTGAACCATGACCAATTAATACCAAGATTTTAACATGCTCTCTCTCTCTCTTAAACGGTCTCCATAGTTCTAGAGAACTCTATGGGGAAAAGTTAATTGAAAAATAAAATAAAATGGAAAAGATTGATGTATGATGCATTAATGAGTTTTGAAGGGGTTTTCTTGACTTAGAAATTTCTCTCTCTCACACACACACACTTCCCTCGCCTCACTTGGCCGAGCCAAGTAGGGGCAGCCCCCCTCTCTCTTCACAAATTCTCATCTCATTCTCACTTCAAAAAAAAATTAATAGAAAAGGAATTATTAAATGAGTTAAAAGATGTATTAATTAGTGAAGTTTCTACACTCACCCACACACTTTCCTCTCTCTCTCTCTCTCTTTTCCCTAGAACTGGCTGAGCCTTCCCATGCTGCTGTGTAATACCCCAGAGCAGTGCGGTCTTAAGAAATCATGGTGATCTGCTCTGTCCACACTCAGTGCGGTTTGTTGCGGATATCTTGGTGATCTGAGTGAGGGAGCCATTTCAGAACAATGGGATCGGGTCCTTAAAGCACATTCCGAAAGAGGACCGAACTGCATTATAAATATAATGATACCACCCTCAATTACAGAAGCGCATTTTAAGTGAACCGGAACTACAAGAGCTTGCGAAATCCGTAGTTAAGCGTGCTCGGGCCAGGGAAGTCTTGGGATGGGTGACCTCCTGGGAAGTGGCCCTTGGTCGGGTCCGGTTTGCTCTAAAGGGAAAAAGCGTGCAGTTTCGACCAGAGCGGACAATACCATCTGTACTGGGACGTGGAGCATTACATTTATGGTGGCCCATGCAGGTCCCTCTATAGTAGATCTGTGGTTCGAGGACGAACCATTGTTCTTAGATAGGGGGAATGTAATACCCCAGAGCAGTACGGTCTTAAGACATCATGGTGATCTGCTCTATCCACACTCAGTGCGGTCTGTTGCGGACATCTTGGTGATCTGAGTGAGGGAGCCATTTCAGAACAATGGGATCGGGTCCTTAAAGCACATTCCGAAAGAGGACCGAACTGCATTATAAATCTAATGATACCACCCTCAATTACAGAGTCGCCTTTTAAGTGAACCGGAACTACAGGAGCTTGAGAACTCCGTAGTTAAGCGTGCTCGGGCCAGGGAAGTCTTGGGATGGGTGACCTCCTAGGAAGTGGCCCCTGGTCGGGTTCGGTTCTCTCTAAAGTTAAAAACCGTGCGGTTTTGGCCAGAGCGGACAATACCATCTGTACTGGGACGTGGAGCGTTACATGCTGCCCCCATTTCTCTACGTCTGTTTCACTTCCAAAAATCCATAAAATCCCATTAAAAATCAATACAAAATCTCAATAATTCTTGGTTAAACTTTTACCCAATATTCCTTGGCCAAACTAGCTTGGAATCTTGGTGCTAGAGAGCAATTTGGGAGGCTAAGATTGTATGCTAGATCTCAAAATTTATGGAGGTATAATCTTAACCCTTTTGGTTAATTTCTTAAATCAAGCTTATTTAGGTATTAATATAGTTTTGATTTCAAGTTTTGGAATTTCAAGAGAAGGTTTTGAACTAAAGTTAGGGTTTTTATCATTTGTTTATGGTTATAAAGTGTAGTTTAATATCTTAAGACATGCAAAATATAATTTAGTTGTTAAGTTTACAAATTGTTGCTCCTAAATTGTCCAAATTATATAATCTTGCAAATTAGATTTTAGGATTAATATAAATAGGTGAGATTAAAATCTAGTTAATGTTTGTGTGACCTAATTAAGATATTAAGTGAGCTATGTGGCCGTTAGAATTGCTAAAACATCTAGATTAGTATTAAAACGGTTAATGGTTGCTTACTAGGTTTTTGGAATAAATCGATTTGAATTGAGTTTGAGGTTTTGATGATTTATAACATATTTCACAAAAAATTTAGTGTGTTGTGAATGCATGATTTGTATGATTAGGTTTTAGGCTTGATGGTTTTCACGTGTAGCGACCCTAGTTATGGTTTGTGGCATTGTCGCGAGTGCGTTTTGTGCACCAAGTGCGTGCGTGTCTAGTTAAGACGCGTGGTTAACTTGTATCGTTTGTATCCACGACCATCATTTATTTATCCTCTTAATGGCTTGTGTGCGATTCTACGATCGGGTGCAGATGCGTCAGATGTGGCACGGAAAAGACTTGGCTGAGATTGGATCAGATTGCCGAGGCGTCCCAGTGAGTAGATGTACACATCTATGGGGGGATCGTCTGGATGGCGCGAGGCGCCCGATGGTTTAGTATTATTTGTAGTACTTGCATTATATACGTAGTTTCCTAGTTATGCATCTCATTGCATTGCATCATCTTATATATATATGTACATGTGGGATATCATCTCATAGGACACTTGCACCATAACCATTGGTTCATACCGCACGTGCACTATTCATGCGAACACACACGCCTTTGGTAATTTGCTATATCATGAACACTATAGAACTTGCCTAGAATCGGTAATTGTGCATGTGCATCATATATGATCCGTTGACTTATACTTGTGTATTCATTCTTTAAAATGGATACGTAGGATTGTTAGTTGTATATACATACCTCATTGTATCATGATTCATGCATAGTTTCCGGTCGTACTCCGCGTGGTATACACTGCCGTATCATAGATTTCCACCCTCACCGGCATGTTTATATATTGTGATTCTTCTCAAGAATTTCATTATTTATGAGATTTTTGGATTTTTGGGGAAAATTGCAAGAACTTTATAAACTTATTATCCTTTTAAAATGCAAGTTGAGGTTTTCTCGTGATGTATGGGTCGTCCACCATGAGTTTTTCCTGATTTATGTTGGTTTTCGAGACCCGATTTGAGGAGTAGGATGAACCGTTTCGGGTACATGGTGGTCCCGGTATGGTACCCCGGGGCTAAAGTGTTTTTGTAGGGATGACGATGAGCCTGGCAGGGGATGACTACCTGCCGGTGATGTCTGGTACGGTGGATATCCGGAGGATACTGATTGTAGTCGTGAGATTTGATGATATGGGCTGATCCGGACTGACGGAGCCTGAGATATTGAGATATTGATACATTGAGACTTCGAGATGTTGAGACATCGAGATGTTGAGACATTGATATATTCATATTTGTGTCGATGCTTGACACGACTTTTCTGGTGATTTCGTTGATGACACCTCAGCTATTTTACAAAGTTTTTCTAAGTATGGATACAGATTTTTACCAAACATATAAAAGTTTCATGTTGATTATGCATTCATGTTGCATACATATTAGTGCATCGCATCATATCGAGATATGTAGGTTATGACGTATTTGCGTGCATGATTACGATAGCCTTATTAGATGTTACTTACTGCTCACGAGCTGGCAACTCACCCCCATTGTGCCACAGTATCTTGCAGGTCCGACCCGTCAGCATTGTAGCGGCGGTCGTTCTTTTCTTAGCTTTTTTTGCTCGGACTTGCGACTTTGCTCGTAGGTGGGTTGCGAGGATTACTTTTGTCTCCACTTGTAATTATTTGTATCTAGTACTCTCCATCTACCACTTCTACCATTGTATATGCGACCTAGAGATAAGACCGTAAGAGTTGTATATATGTTGTTTCTCTGGGGTCGAGCTCACTTGAGCCAACGTGATGCCTTCTTAATTTTGTGTTTTTATATGCTTATTTGCTCGATGATATTACATATATTCTGTGTGGTTATGATTCCGCCTTGGGCGAAGAGCTAGCTCTCGCTTAGGGATGACGTTATTCATTCATGTATGTATTCTTGTTTTGTACCCGTTTTGGGGGCCAGTATTTACAAGGGAGACTCTCCCGAAATTTTTGGGAAAATGTGATGATTTCAAAATTGTTTTCTTGCGACCTTATTTTATTAAAATCACTTCTTTCAAACAAGTTTTCCTTCACTCTTTTCTTCTAACGGTTTAGATTACTGGGGTTTGGCTTACTTAGATTATGTCACGCCTATAGACGTTTCGTAATTTAAGTGCAAGTCACGTTCCGTACCTTCAGGTCGTGACAAAGTTGGTACCAGAGCTATAGGTTTTATCTTTCTGAGTGTAGGATGACCCTTGGTAGATAGAGTAGGTAACTTAAGCAGAGTGGTGTAGCGTGTGTATGTTCTGAAGCATACTTAGGATACGGTACTCCACCTAAGTGACCTTGGGATATATATATTTTCTTGTATTTCCCTCCTTGATTCCGAAAACCCTTTGACTCGATCGCAATGTTCCTATCAATCCTGTTTCTTGTTCCAGCTACTATGCCGCCGGAGACTATGGGGGCCAGAGGGCTACCGCCAGGGATGAGATTAGAGTAGGCTCATTTAAGACGAGGACCGACCAGGGCGGTATGCCGACCCCTCAGGAATAGAGTGATCCGCCTTTTCCAGGATGGATGGCTAGGCTGGAGTCGAATATTCAGGACGTATGACAGATGGTTGGATTGTTAGTTAAGGTTAGACGAGCTTCGAGAGCCGATGATGTCCCTCCTATTTCAGGGACTGCGATTATACCTGCTGCACAGGCAGCTGTTTCTGTTATTACCAAGATTATATTTGTATCCTTATAGGAGTTTTTGAGGCTAAAGCCTCCAGATTTTACCGGCACAGATGCAGCACAGGATCCGTAGACACTCCTTGACAGGATGGCTAGGATTTGTCATTCACGGAGATGTTCTGACGAGATATGGGTTGAGCTTGCGAGTTTTCGTCTAGAGAGTTCTTTCTCAGACGTGGTGCGAGTCAATTGAGAGAGGCCTAGCTGCAGATCTACCTCCTATGACTTGGGATGAGTTCACAGCTGTATTTCTTGCTCGTTTCCTTCCGAAGAGCATTCGAGATGTCCGAGCTCATAGTTTTGAATCTTTGCGTAAGACTCCAGAGAGACAGTGTCCGAGTATGAAATTTAGTTTACTCAGCGGTCCGATATGCTCCTTACCTGGTGGACACTGAAGAGAAACGGATAAAGAGGTTCGTGTGGAGATTGAACATGCAGTTATTTCTTGCTATGGGTGCCCAGCATTTTGACACTTACACCGCTGCTATGAACGCAACCTTACTATTGGAGGAGCACATTTCTGAGACTTCAGTTGTTTCTGGACCGAAGTGGATTCGTACCGGTATGCCAGCTCAGAGGCGGTTAGATAGACGATGTTGTGACAGGTATTATTTCGGTGTTTTCTTCCGATGCGTAATTCTTTTTGGTGTTGTTGAAAAGGTATCCATATATTTTGTATCGAAGTCTATCCGATAGTATTGCAGGGTTCCCTAGCACGGCAGCAAGGTTTCGGGAGGCATCTCTCATGCCATATTAAAATTTTGCCGTTCTAGCTAACTCTAACACTAGAATCGTATATTAGAAATCGACGGAATCGAAATGCAAACACTTCGCAACTAAAAGTGAACAAGGAATACAACCTTTGTAGACCGGTCCTTCACTTCATTAGCTCCGTGTAGTAGTCCCTTCGCTGCGATCATGAAGTCCCAGACTCTAGAGAGGCTCCCTTGAAGAAACGAGCATGCTTGCTTTGAAGTCTTTGAGGCCGAAGATGATCTACGTTGAGGAGACACTAACCCAAGCTATCTCTTCACTAACTATGGAATTAGTGAAGCAAACACCCTATACTAAATGACAAGTGGTAGAGGATGATGAAGTAGGAAGTGGGCTCACTTTAGAATTGATTTTCTCACATTTTACCTCATATCTCCATTAAAGCTAGAAAGCTTTTTTTAGGAGGTAAAAGAAGAATGAACTCATCATATGAATTAATCCAAATAAATTATTGCAATCATGGGTGAGTCAAATCCTCATGCCTAACTCATGTAGAGAATAAACCAAAGGCTAAGGTTAAGGGTTGGGTTAACAAATATCCTTAGGAATGACAAAAGAGTGGACTTTGTCAATGTTCTACATGCTTCTTCCAAGCTGGAAAATATTGACTAAGTCTTTTCTCTTTTATGATAACTTAAGCAATAAATAAAACCCTAACTTAACCCTAGCATGGTTTAAGTATCATACACCCATCTTGCTTGTATCATCAAGCATGACACAATACATGTACACAAATATACATATCATATATATACAATGTGCACATCTAGTGAGAAAAGAAATCTTAAGTGAATTAATATTAGTTAATGTAATTTAATATATCAAATATATAATTATAAATTAAATTATCAAATCAACTCTTGATTTAATAATCCTGCTATATTACATATAACCGACTAATATCATATGTAACAACTTATCGAATCAACACTTGATCCGATAACCCGGCTATATCGCATATAACCGACCAATGTCACAAATCACGAGAATAGAATACGGTATCTCATATCGTATTAATCTCGGTCCCGCACATATCACATATGTGCTCCTACTCCGTTTCTCTTGAGCCAGAAAACCTCTGTGTAGGACTCTAAAGACTCGTCAATACGCCGGCAGTAGGTGATGATCATATCAAACATCCACAATCCGCAAGCGGTCTGCTAAATGTAACGGCCACCTGGGTATTGAGCGATCAGAAGATCAACAAGCAAGCCTGCTCGTACTCCTGCGAATCCAATCAGTAACACTACCGCATAGTCCGGTCTCTTCGTCTGATGTGTCGCATATCTCTTCTAGGGGTGGTAAACGTCAGACCCGGTAACTCGATAAGTCGTGTCGATATAAGGCTCATAATGGTCGAGAAACTACTGATAACACTTACCAGTATATCTCTGAAGCAGCCCTGGCCAGGGACTTCCTGTTATAGCCAATCGAGCACAGCACAACATCAACCCCCAATACCGGGAGAGACGAAACCCCTCCTATCACTCATTGCCTCCATGTGATTTGGGACTGTACCCAAAAACCACCGTTTTGCACGTTCTCTTGAACGTGGTAAGGTAGAAATCAAAGCACGGTGGGAATCACATAAGACTTTATGACGATCTCGGGTCTACAGACTAACATGTACCAGTGTCACCAGAGAACCCCTATCTGACGATAGGTATAATACCATCTAGGAGTTCTCGGCGAGTCCGTTCAGTATACCCAGTCTCCACTGAGCACCCGTATACTGTCTCTGATGTTAAACACTAATAGATATGGGATCATCCATCGTCCATCTACATGGGTCGAGAAGCTATACGCTAGTCTACTGTGATATGTCGATGCCCTGTCTCGATACACACACGACTAGGAACATTTGAAGGATGTACTTAGCGAATACACTGTCCCTGCTAGTATGATCTGCATCATAATCCTGGTAGTCAAGTACTCATCCTAAGGGTTTTATCAACATGCAACATAGAGACAATCAGAGTATATGTTAAGATAAAGAGCAACCAGATAGCATACTATCATGTCGAGCAAGAAAGTCCTCCATATATATGTCCAAGCATCCACTACAATATACATCGTATGTACAGTAATGGCCTCTAGGGCATACATATAACTAACAATCTCCCACTTTAGGGCCATCTGTTGTAGTATCTCATACCCAACAATTAGCAGTGGTTGTAGTATCTCATACTCAATTATCCCATAAAAGTCTCTCCTGGGAAATAGGCCTTTGTGAGTGGATCCACCCTGTTCTCCTCTGTGTCTACTCTCCTATCCTCGATCTCTCTGGAGATTAACCATCTCCATGATCAGGTGATAATGCCTAAGAATATGTCTGGATCACTGATGGGACGGGGGTTCCTAGGCATAAGCCACAACTCCATTATCACACAATGGTAGGAACGAAGTTCATCTCATGAACTTATATATATCCAGACTGCCTCTTTGGTAGCATCCTTGGTAGCCATGTATCCAGCCTTTATCGTCTAGTTTGCCACGGTATCTACCTTGGAACTCTTCCAACATACCGTCCCTCCACTGAGGGTAAAGACAATGCCTGTGACTGACATTCAGTCGAGCTTACCGCCTTGGAAGGTATCCAGTGATTCTCCCCAGGATCAATTGATACCATCTCACTACACCTAGTGAGAATCCTAACATCCATTTAGATCTATCTCATAGATCCAAAACTCAGGATTTAGGAGGTATCACCTTTGATCCTATATGGAGAATCCTTGTGATAAGAGGAGATTGACCGAGTGTAGCATAGGAAACTCTTTTCTTATCAAGAGTATGTCATCCACGTACTATACGAGGATCACCACCATACTCCCCACTACCTTTTTGTATATACAAGGTTCATCTACTATTTTGATGAAGTCAAACTCTTTGACTTCCACATCAAAACAGACATTCCAACTCCGCAATGCTTGCTTTAATTCATAAAGCAACTTGCACACGTTTCCGCTGCTCCCATTGTCTACGAAGCCCTCTGGCTGTGTACTTATAGACGCTCTCTTCTAAATCACTATTTAGAAAAGCAGTCATGACACCCAACCGCCAAATATCGTAGTCATGGTATGTAGCAATGGCAAGTAGGATCCGGATGGACTTAAGCATAGCCACCGGAGAAAAGGTTTCATCATAATCCATACCTGGTCAATGACGATAACCTTTTATAACAAGTCTAGCTTTGAAAGTCTCAACTTTTCTATGTACACCAAGTAATCTTCTCAAGATATACTTGCTCTTGATGGGGATTTAACCCTTCAGATAAAGCAACCAAAGTCCATACTTTGTTGGTGTACACAGATTCCATCTCAGATCGCTTAGCATCTAGCCATTCTTACAGAGTCCCCACTCTTGATGGCCTGCTCGAAACTAGTTGGGTCATCATCTCATGATGCAATCCTCGCTCCTACTGTCATAGAGAAAACCGAAGTATCTCTCAGGCGGATGACGAACCCTACTAGATCGGCGGAGAGGCTGAGGTTCGTCGAGAACTATTGAATCCTCTGGTTCTACCAAGTCATCAGCTGCAGCGGTTTGTATAGCTGGAACTTCTTCCAGTTCTAACTCATGACCACTAATTTCTTCACAAGAAATTCCCTTTCTAAAAAGGTGGCATGCTGAGAAACAAAACACCTTTTGCTCCTCAATGTGATAGAAGATATTCCCTTGCTAATGCTTGGGATATCCAACAAACCTCCACAGAAGGATCAGTTGCAGGATTTGCTGGATAAGGGGCTTATTCGACCGAGTGTGTCCCCTTGGGGTGCTCCTGTTCTGTTCGTCAAGAAGAAGGACAGCAGTTTGCGTTTGTGTATTGATTATCGTCAGCTGAACCGGGTTACAGTGCATAACAGATATCCATTACCTCGTATTGATGATTTGTTCGACCAGCTCCAGGGTGCGGGATATTTCTCGAAGATTGACTTGCGATCAGGATACCATCAGTTGCGGGTTCGGTAGGATGATATTCCGAAGACTGCTTTTCGCACACGTTATGGGCATTGCGAGTTCTTGGTGATGTCGTTCGGGCTCACCAATGCCCCAGCAGAATTTATGGACTTGATGAACCGCATTTTCAGGCCGTATCTTGATCAGTTCATTATCGTATTCATTGATGACATCTTAGTATATTCCCGGAGCCGAGAGGATCACGAGCAGCACTTGCAGATCACATTGCAAACTTTGAGGGAGCACCAGCTGTTCGCCAAATTTTCTAAGTGCGCATTCTGGCTTGACAATGTCGACTTCTTGGGTCACGTAGTTACAAGAGATGGTAAGTATGGAACCGAAGAAGATCGAGTTCGTTCAACACTGGCCCAGACCTGTATCAGTGACGGAGGTTCACAGCATTTTTGGAATTGGCCGAATATTATCGATGCTTTGTTAGGATTCTTCTCGTATAGTTGCACCGTTGACTGGGTTGACCCGGAAGGGAGTTTCTTTTCTTTGGACCAAGGCATGCAAGTAGAGCTTTCAGCAGTTAAAGACTCATTTGATTACAGCCTTATATTATTTTGCCTTCAGGATCAGGCGGTTTTGTTGGTTATTGCGATACTTCTAGGCAGTTGAAGAAGCACGAGCAAAACTACCCTACGCATGACCTAGAGATGGCTACGGTGGTTTTTACACTTAAAATTTGGAGACGAGTCGTGCCAGATATTTACAGATCACAAGAAACTTAAAGTATATCTTTCAGCAGCGAGATCAAAATTTAAGACTGTAACACCTTAGAATGCAATTAGTGTTAATTAAGCGATAATGCGGGTTTTTAGTAAAAAGTTTACCAAAATAGTTTTCAAATATTTTATAAAAATTAATAAATATTTTATTAATATTTATTTCGGGCTTGCACACACTTGTGCATGTTAACCTAGGGATAATTCGGTGTTAAACCATGCTTAAGTAGCCATGGCATATTAACCCATTCCATTAAGTATTAGGTAATTAGTTAATTAAATTAGTTTTCAAAATAAAATAATAAGGTTTGAATTTTTAGGGTTGACTTAAAGTGAAGAAGAGAGAGAGGGCATGATGAGGCATGGCAAGCATGCCATGCATTTAATGAGGAGAGAGGAGAGGGAGGCATGGCTTATGCTAAACTCACCCCTCATTCCCACACCACTCACCCTCACACATACACCCTCATTCCCTCACTTTCACTCTCATTTGTTTTCTCACTCTCATATTTTCTCTTCATCTCATTCCCTCACTCCCTCAACTGAAACCCTAACCCAATCCTCACAAACACACACAAAACCTCCACTAAACTCCATCAAATCCCTTCACAAGTCAAGATCAAGCCACTAGGATCACTTGGAGCATGGAAAGCTAGGGTTTTGAGCAAGTTTGGATAGGTAATGACTCTAAACTGTTAATTAGGAGTTTATATTGGTTGTGTTGCTAATTAGTTTCCGTTTAGATCGACAAAGATTTAGTTTTGTGCACGATATCATATTTTAGTGTCATTATAGGGTGTCTATGATCTGCTGTGACCCTGAGTCTTTACTGTGAAAACTAGCAGTATAGATGTGTTGTACTAGTTGCCCTGAATGTACACCAGTAACACAAACCCCACCTGAGCGGTTTTGGCCGCCGACATTCGTAGGAATTCCGGCGAGCTTGGCCGTGGAGGTGACCGGGGGGTTGAGTTCTTGTGGGTAGCTGTCTGCAGTGGTTTTAGGTTGTTTGGTACTGCTAGATTTTGATGTTTTTACAGTGGGTAAAATCTTGGATCGATTAGTTAGTTTTTAGTGTTTCAGTGACGCGTGATACGGTGTCCGACTCAGTTTCTGTGCCTCGCGTGATTTCTGCACTTGGGTCTTTTTTAGTAGTGTCATCATACACGTTAGTCACCAAGCGAAAACTTGAGAGAGTGTTGGAGTCGGTGCGTCGATTTAAACGTAATTATACGTATTATGGGTCGATTTCTAAGTGCAATTGCTATGTTTGTGTGATTTTAGGGGCAAGTGCGGGGACTTCGGACGCTGCGAAAAAAGGAAAGCAGGTGGTCGGATATACTTAGCTTGAGATCATGGTGAGTAGATTTAACATTTACGGGGAAATCGCCCGTATGGCGTTATGTGTCAGGGCTTGATAGGAATTATAGCCGTATGTTTTACATACATATATATTGATTTTTGCATGAGCATCATTACATACCATTACTTGTTTTGCCTTGATTTAGTACCTAGTGGACACTGCACCATTACTGACGGTTCATGTTGCACGAGCACTAAATTGCATGCTACACCCATACCGTCGGTAATTGCCATGACACGCACAACCTATACACTTATGCTTCATTAATGATGACATATTTTATCCTATACTCAGATTCATTGATATACATTGCTTCATGTATTAGTAGTACCTGATAGAGTACTTTTCATGATTATTTCATATCCATATTAGTATATTGATACTATCAGATTGCATGTGATAGAGTATCGCAGTACGTGCATACCTGCGATTACTTGTTTGATGTTACTTACTATTCACGAGTTGGCAACTCACCCCCGTTGTGCCACAGTGTTTTGCAGGTTGATCCTCAGAGTAGTCGCGGCAGGGCTTCTCTTTATTGTATTTTCTTGCAGCGGATACCGCTACAGTTGGCTGTAGGCCATTTTGCTATAGGTGGGTTACGGTTATCCGATTTTATATTCTATTGTATATCTCATTGTATCTAGTACTCTCCATCTACCACTTCATGTATTGACTTAGAGACAAGATGTGAGGACGATATTGTATACTATTTTGTGACTCTGGGTGTCGAGCTCGTGTGAGCCGGCTTTTTTATGCAGTTTTATCTCCTTATGTTATTTCCACTTATACAGTTTATTCCTTCACTACGGCATCGTATATATATGCTTGTGGTGGTTGTTTCCGCCTTTGGGCGTGATTTGCTCCCGTTGGGGATGCTTTATTTATAGCATATGTTGTTTTACTTATGTCTTATGTTTGTATCCGTTTCGGGGCTGGTTTTTACAAAGGAGGTGCTGCTAAAATTTTTAAGAAAATAATTTAAACTTTAAAGATCTTTACTTGAGATTTCCAAATGTTTTTAACAATGTTTTCATCACTTACTAATTTTGATGGTTTAGATTTCTGGGTTTTGACTTACTTAAATTGTGTTACACCTGTAGACGTTTCGTAGTTTAAGTGTCGGTCACATGCCAAACTTTTGGGTCATGACAAAGTTGGTATCAGAGCGCTAGGTTTTACCTTTCTGAGCGTAGGATTGTAAGTCTACGTTAGCGCCCCGGCAGTCTACAGACGCCAATTGCGGAATAAAACTTTTTAACTTGGCGCTATCGTATACTTTAACCCGGATCTGCCATTATTGCTAAACTAACAAACAGTAAAGAGTGTAGAAATGTTGTACCGACTGATCCGAGTCCTCCGGTCTTCATCTCCACTCCGATCTCCTCGCGGGATCTCCGTCCGTCTCCTCCTCGTCGGAAAGGGCACCACGTCGCCTGTATCTTTTACGGGCTCCCACCTCAATACCGAGGCAACTCGGGCGCGAAGCTGGCGAATCGACGCGTCCAAGATTTGCTGTAGGAAGTAGTGTAGAATACGCTTTGTCTCACTTTGGGGTTGGTTGCCTTGATGGAGGAATCAAGATGATATGAACTTGGGGATTTTTGTGGCAATGAAAATGATATGAATGATTAATTTTCTCCACACCAAAATGAAGCCTATCATTTTCTCTCCCCTCCCAAAATGTTGGCCGGCCATTCTCTATATGGAATTGTGGTGGAGGGTGAAACAAAAACAAGAGGGAGGTGAGTGTAGGAGAATGGAAGTGGTGACTCTAAACAAACATACACCATGCTTCAACTTTAATCAAACCATACCCTTTCCAATCACAAGTAAATGCAAGCATGGATGAAAGATATCAAATCCTATCATAATCAAACCATTATGCAAGAAAACCCCTCCACAAAAGTAATTTGCAAAAGTGCAAATTACCCCCTCCATCGGAAAAGTCCGGCCGGGAAAGAACAAAGGAAAACCGGCCGGAACGGAATGCAAACTGGCAACTCCAGAAAACTGGTCCCGTAATAAATTACAGGAAAACCCCGATACTGTGCATACACACCCGCATCTGTATTCCGTCCGGATACAAATGCAATGAGACAAAATCTACACTGTACTAAACTAGGACCGGCTTAAACCAAAGCCGGCTAGTAATATCCGTTCGATCCTGATCCGTGCAATACCGCACGTATCTGATCGAACCCTGCCATATACCTATACGGCTACTAGTACTAACCGTCCGATCCTGATCTGTGCAATACCGCACGTATCTGATCGGACCCTGCCATATCTCCATACGGCCTCTACAGCGTTTCGCCCGAAACTTGAGTAACTGTAAGTGTGGTGGACTCTAAAGACTCGTCAATACTATGGCTGTGGATTTAACCACTAGCACGTCAGAGGTATAAGCCAATACGTGACGGGCCACCAGCTATTGACCAAAAGGGACGTCGATGAGTAAACTCATCCTGACACCCTACTGAGCCTGTCAGTGACAATATCCGTGCAGTCCGGTCCGTTCGTCTATGAGTATCGCATGGCGGGCCTAGGGGGTTGGTAAAAGTCAGACCCCCAAAAGCGGTACAAGTCGTGTCGGAGTGTAGCCCAGAACACCCTGAGATACTACTGGAATACCTACCAGTAAATCTCCTTGCCTTGGCCAAGGACTTTGTGTAATGGCTCTCCTAGACACAGCACGACCTCACCCCCAATACCGGGAGAGACGAACCCCTGAAGATACGCTCACTGCCTCCATGTGGCTCGGGACTGTACCCAACTAAAACCTGTTTGCACGACTCCTTTGAGCCGTGGTAGGGTAGTAATCAAAGTACAGTGGGAACTCACACGAGACAAATGACGATCCCCAGGTCGATGAACTAACCTGCACACATGTCACCAGGGAACTGCCATCTGACGTCTGGTATATGACCAACTAGCATGTTCCCGGCGAGTCCTGTCCGGTGTACTCATAACCCAATGAGCACCTGTATACATCTTAGGTGATCCAACTGACACCAGTGGCTTGTGAGACCAGCCACCGCCCCTCGTCGGGGTCTCGACTGTATACACTAGTCTACTAATGGAGTATCGATGCCCGGTCTCGAAACTCCCACGACTAGAGACCTTTTAAGGATATGCTTGTAGACCCCCAGCTCCCACTTATATGATCGCCCTCATACTGCTGGTGGTCAAGCAAGAATCCTAGGGGCTCTATCAACGTGTAATAGCGACGTGTCATGTCACCTAAAGCAGTACACGATGATAAAGGTAAACCAGATAGCATACTATCATCTCGAGTAAGACTGTCCTACCGGGATAGGTCCTCGCTCAATCATTACAATCACGTACCTGTGACCTAATAATTGACTCTGAGGGCACTATCTCCAACAATCTCCCACTTGCACTCAAGGCTAATTATTGCGATGTCGCATACTCACAGCCCGTGTGATACCGAACATCCAACTCCTCTACTAGTCAGTCTCACAAAGCTCGTTTGCGTAACTATTGCGTTCGAGGAATAGCCTCAGTGAGTGGATCCGCTTAGTTGTTTCTTTCTATGTCTCTCTATATCTCAAGTTCGCGGAGAAAGCCATCTCCCGAAAAGAGCAATACCTGTCTTAGAATGTGTCTGGATGTCTGATGGGACATAGCTCATAAATGAGCTCCAAATCCAAACTTCTTAGACTGTATCGTCAACTGAACTTAATCAGTATCCTGCGCGCCATGCCTCCCTCAGTATTGCCTTGGACCACCTGTCCAAAATACTGCCCCTCATCAGAAGGAAAACTATAACTCTGACAACCTCCTTGTCGTCCATGTCACCTTGGAAGCCTGGAATGATAACTGTCTCCTGAATGAGGCTGTCGTTATCATCTCCCTAGAACATCCACTTATGTTCTAAAATTGGTTCCGACTGTTTCTCCAGGATTGGATTAATGTCAACTTATTGCATCTAGTGCAAGAACAACATCTGGTGTGGTACTTGACATCTCACGATTGACTCAATTGCCTGAGCAAGTGATCTGCCAATCATGCCCGTCCCTCTCCCCTTTAGTCTGTAAGACACCTTTGGAGAGGGTGACTCCGTTACCTGCAGGTACACTACCGTGCCAGGAGTCGTCCATCCTAAATACTCTTAGAATGCTGTCAAGTACCCTGATTGGGAAACCACCCAAATCTAGATCTAATACCATAGATCCAGTAACCAGTATGTCTGATATAATGTCCAATTCCTGTGCGGAGAAAACACTGTGTGACGACCAAAGTATAACCGATCGTAGTGTAGGAGTTTCTTTTCCTACTCTGTGTACATCATCCAAGTACCAGGATATCACACCCTACTACCTTCTCAACAGATCCATCCCCTATTCTGATGAAGTCAAACCCATGACTGTCACGTCAGAAATAGATGATCTATCTCCGCTACATCTGCTCTAGTCTATAAATAGACATAAGCAACCTGTCCACCAATGCTTCCGCTGCTCCCACTGACTACGACAACCCTCTGGCAGAGTCATATACACGTACACTTCTGAAGCGAGTTCAGAACGACGCTATACTCATCCTCCCGCCGGGTCTCGCAGCCTGGAACAACAGCATTGGTAATTGTGGGTAAACAAGAACTTCCCCGTCACCGTCCTTGAGGCCACCGTAGTGCCTCTCGGGTGCCTGAAGTTACCCACCTTATCTGCGGAGTGGCCAATGGAATGTCAATCCAGATTGAATCTTTAGGTTCCTTATCAAATCTTCAGTAATCGTTTGTGGTTCTGGAATTACTTCCAGTTCTACCATACTCCCACTACTGTTTTCTTGAAAAAAAAAATCCATTTTTAATAAAATTGTGGCGAGTCTAGAACAATATCGCTATTGTTCATCCAGATGGTAGAAAATCAACCCTCGTCATAGCCTGGGTCAACCCACAAACAGCCATTACAGAAACGTGCCTTGAGTTGTCCAGTGTCTGGTTTTAATCATAAACCGGACAACTCCCCGTACCTTAACATCGTTAAGATATGAACTGTTCTATATCCAATATAGAAACAGAGGCACTGATTTAATTGAACCAGATTCAAACATGCAGCTGTCCCCAGCGCATGTCAACTAAATGGAAGGAGGCCGATCAGCGTTACTCAACTTAGGAATACTTCCAATTATGAGTAACCTGAAAGAGAAGCAAGATCTCTTTATCATTACTATCAACTGAATACCATACACAAGTATCTACATCTTCGATCTCTTTGAAGAATCCCGATACTTGCTATACCTGGTTCTCTACTCTATTCAAATACCTATAACTTCTCCAAATTCGGACCCTGTGTTTGCACGAAACACTTGTCTAAAAATTAGAGAAGTCATAAGTAAACTGAATGTAGTACGAGGACCAACCCCTCTGTCCTGATGGACCCTGGACAACATACAATACTCTGTATAAGTCCCTTGAGTCTGATAACTCATTCACTGTGTGTCGTAGGTTGAAAACTGTACTTATGGTTAAGAAGAATTACACCGCTGTTTAATGCTCCTTACCTAACCATCCACTGATATAGGTAAATGTCGTAGACATAATTTCAGAAAGGTATATCTCACTCTATGAAAATAGACGTACAGATATATCAATTTGAAATTGGTGCATAACAGCGGATATTCAAAACCAAATATTTGCCGACCGGCAAACAGCCCAGGTGATTTCCTCAAATATCACCGATTACAACGAATCCCGATATAATGAGGATGATCACCCAATTCCCAATAACCTACTCCCACTCATCATCTGTAAAACCATACAGATGTGAGAATCATACCTGGTAAATACATACCCTGGAGTAAGTATCTAATCGGGAAATCAGTTTTCTTTTAACAGTACACAGTGAAACTGAAACATTGAAATGTTTCGGTGGGGTATCCCGGTATTCTTAGTAATGCCTCTTCCATTATCCAAATTCACAACTATAACCGTATAATTCTTTGCCACCTCTCCAAATCCCTTCATATGTCTTTAGTCTTTACCTTCTGCACACCCCTTTAGGCCAAATGGTTTTCTTCCTTCCCTACCGTTCGGCACCAGCCTATGGTTTGGAAGAAGACTATCCAATAAGCATAAAGGGTGTACTGTCCTAATCCTAGGAGCACTCGCAACGCGAGAGAAGGTGAAGATAAAAGACACCTGAATGTACTTTATTCCTATTTCTCCTGGACCAGAATCCATCCCCGAACTGGAACAAGTTCCATTCGAGTTAGTATATAACCATACGATGGAGTATCCAAATAAACTGTGGATCTTCGTAGTGATACGGAGTGTCCTGGAGAAATACAAAGGTGATGTGGGAGTGGTAACGAAATATTTGGTTTGGTCGTGAATATCTGTTGCAATTTACTTTGCCCTCTTACTAATCCCTTGCTTTGTCTGAACTTAATACCTTCTGCACACCATCGTTATGCTAATTGGTTTTCTTCATTCCCTACCGGTCGGCACCAGCCTAAGGTTTGGAAGAAGACAATCCAATTTGCGTAATAGGTGTACTACCCCTAAACCAAGGAGTACTCGTAACCTGAGAGAGGGTAAAAGGAAAAGACAACTGAATAATCCTATCCGTTTTCTCCAGAACCAGAAACCATCCTCGAATTCCTTCGAGTTCGTATCTAACCATACGATGGTTTTGTCCAATGGAAGTGGACGTTCGCAGTAATACGGGGTGTCCTGGAGAAAAGGGTAAAAGTAGGAGTGGCAATGAGGTCTGCAACTCTGACAATCCAAAAGCCAGTGTTAAGAAGGTTCGGTCAACTTGGTCACTGAGTCAAAGTCTTAGGGTCGGGTCAATGGTCGCTGCCAAAGAGAGAGAGAAAAGAAACACTCAGCGTGCACTCTAACCTAGATCAGAATGGTTACCAATTTATCTAATCTGGAAACCTCCCACTGTACCTCAAATTCTCCTCCAAACCTGAAAGAAGAATCAGTCGGGGTCACCCGAGGAGTAAACCAACTCATCAGTGGGAATCGGGATCCAACTCTCATCGCATGACAACGTGACGGAATCCGCTCACGGTATCACACTCCAGAAGGTATGCGCATATCTGGCAAGTTTCAGTACTTTTGAAACTCCCGAAGTGATTTCTGCCCCATGCTCTTATGACCTTGACTAAGGCCAACAAATCATAAGTCACATGTCAAGTTCTACCCGTCATTGTCCAGGTTGATTTGAACCCACCCGTACAAGCCCTTGACTAAGGCCAACAAGGCTATACGACTGTCCCAAACCAACGCATCTATCTATGCAACATATGAATACCCAACAGCTACCAAACACTGTGCCTTGACTAAGGCCAACAAACACAGCTTGAATACTATTGACTACCCATATGAAACGACGGAGGGCTACGAATGGTTTCTGGCGAAAACCTTTAACGTAGTGAACTTGATATCGTTGAAGGAACGAATAGCTTTTTAGAAAATATAGTGACGAAAACCTTTACTAAAGAGGTCACTCCCGGTGAAGGGATCTCGGCTCTTTCCCCGTAGAATGGGGTGCTGGATATTCATAACCGAATATCTCGATGCAAAGCAAAAGTAATCGGCTATAGTGAAGTTAATGCCCTGACGCAAACTTCTGTCCAAGGGGTCACTCCCGGTGAAGGGATCTCGGCCCTTGCCTCGTCGACTGAGGAGCAGGATATTCCAAATGAATACCACGATGCAAAACAAAAGTGAACGTCCTTGCAATAACAGCTTTTTGAAAAGTGTTCCAACAACATCAGAATAGGTTTTTTTAACTTGCATTGATCCGAATCAATGCAGTCCCATCAATTGATCACACCACAAAGAACGAAAATATACTGACGTATGTATATGCCATCCGCATTCGCCACTGGGTCCCGTCATCACCCGTTAGGTTAGCTTACTAACGGCAGAGCGGGGACTGGACTAGCGCGGATGAAAAACATATACAACATCTACTAATATATATACCAATATATAGTATTTCGCTCAAGGCGTGAATAAAATGCAACATCACAGAAATGTACAGCATCACAGAACAATACAGATATCTGGGATCCCCAGGTTTCACAGAGCCACTGCTGAAACCCGACGTTCCCCTGGTCGTGTGGATAGCCTGTGCAATGAAATCCTAGACCCCTACGGGCGCGGCAAGTTACCCGCCAAATCCTGAAGCGAGGCAGCCCCCTTCAGCACCGTGAAAGGACCACCCAGCACTTCACGGAATCCGGCAACTTGGGCACCCCTCCTGGGTCAACCTGTACCCCCTACGAGTGCGGCGAATAGCCAGCCAATCCTGGAGTGAAGCCCCCTCCGTCCCAATGCCATGAGATGCGGGCTTGTTGTCTTCTAGAACCCGGCTATCCGTGCACCCCACCACGGGGCAATCCTAGTACAGAAAGTAAAATATACATACACCGGGTACATCGACCGCAACCAGGTCGTGCCCCAAAAGAATAATACAATCAGGCAGTGACGGCAGTCCACATGTCGGACGCTCGCCCCGCAATATCAAATGTACATAATACAACAACACTGTACTAGCATTGCATCCAGGCTATCCCCCACGACCGATCCGCAACATCACAGCAAATACATAGAACATCAACGTGAAAATCACGTTCGCAAATCCGTCTAACCGGGCTATAGCAGTTAGACCGGATTTACCGATCGAGTGACATTCACGGTCGCAGATATAATGTAAATACTGTGAAAACTAACGTGTTTAAATTTCGATCGACAAAATATCAAGAAGTGGGCCCCACGACTTACTGGTGAACAGTAACAAAATCTGGGCAAAAACGATATATATCAAAAACCCCAAAAACCAAGTGAGAACAACCTGACAAAATTTGGGAGCACGTGCTCCCCACGTGGCCGCGGTTGCGCGGCCAAACCATGGGTTTGGCCGCTCTTCCGCGGCGGCTTCAAGGTATCACGAGCCCAAATTTTGTCGTCACTCTTAGAAGTTCCTGCTCTGATTTTTAAGACATCCAGAAATCATTTTTGAGACCGTTTAAAAACAACAGAAACTGTCGGCTTGGATTTTTGTAGTTTTCGATTTCCGGTCGGATCGAAGTTTTAAACGCGTTAGCACAAGTTAGCATAGCAAAATGGTGAGGCTCTGATACCACTGTAAGTCTACGTTAGCGCCCCGGCAGTCTACAGACGCCAATTGCGGAATAAAACTTTTTAACTTGGCGCTATCGTATACTTTAACCCGGATCTGCCATTATTGCTAAACTAACAAACAGTAAAGAGTGTAGAAATGTTGTACCGACTGATCCGAGTCCTCCGGTCTTCATCTCCACTCCGATCTCCTCGCGGGATCTCCGTCCGTCTCCTCCTCGTCGGAAAGGGCACCACGTCGCCTGTATCTTTTACGGGCTCCCACCTCAATACCGAGGCAACTCGGGCGCGAAGCTGGCGAATCGACGCGTCCAAGATTTGCTGTAGGAAGTAGTGTAGAATACGCTTTGTCTCACTTTGGGGTTGGTTGCCTTGATGGAGGAATCAAGATGATATGAACTTGGGGATTTTTGTGGCAATGAAAATGATATGAATGATTAATTTTCTCCACACCAAAATGAAGCCTATCATTTTCTCTCCCCTCCCAAAATGTTGGCCGGCCATTCTCTATATGGAATTATGGTGGAGGGTGAAACAAAAACAAGAGGGAGGTGAGTGTAGGAGAATGGAAGTGGTGACTCTAAACAAACATACACCATGCTTCAACTTTAATCAAACCATACCCTTTCCAATCACAAGTAAATGCAAGCATGGATGAAAGATATCAAATCCTATCATAATCAAACCATTATGCAAGAAAACCCCTCCACAAAAGTAATTTGCAAAAGTGCAAATTACCCCCTCCATCGGAAAAGTCCGGCCGGGAAAGAACAAAGGAAAACCGGCCGGAACGGAATGCAAACTGGCAACTCCAGAAAACTGGTCCCGTAATAAATTACAGGAAAACCCCGATACTGTGCATACACACCCGCATCTGTATTCCGTCCGGATACAAATGCAATGAGACAAAATCTACACTGTACTAAACTAGGACCGGCTTAAACCAAAGCCGGCTAGTAATATCCGTTCGATCCTGATCCGTGCAATACCGCACGTATCTGATCGAACCCTGCCATATACCTATACGGCTACTAGTACTAACCGTCCGATCCTGATCTGTGCAATACCGCACGTATCTGATCGGACCCTGCCATATCTCCATACGGCCTCTACAGCGTTTCGCCCGAAACTTGAGTAACTGTAAGTGTGGTGGACTCTAAAGACTCGTCAATACTATGGCTGTGGATTTAACCACTAGCACGTCAGAGGTATAAGCCAATACGTGACGGGCCACCAGCTATTGACCAAAAGGGACGTCGATGAGTAAACTCATCCTGACACCCTACTGAGCCTGTCAGTGACAATATCCGTGCAGTCCGGTCCGTTCGTCTATGAGTATCGCATGGCGGGCCTAGGGGGTTGGTAAAAGTCAGACCCCCAAAAGCGGTACAAGTCGTGTCGGAGTGTAGCCCAGAACACCCTGAGATACTACTGGAATACCTACCAGTAAATCTCCTTGCCTTGGCCAAGGACTTTGTGTAATGGCTCTCCTAGACACAGCACGACCTCACCCCCAATACCGGGAGAGACGAACCCCTGAAGATACGCTCACTGCCTCCATGTGGCTCGGGACTGTACCCAACTAAAACCTGTTTGCACGACTCCTTTGAGCCGTGGTAGGGTAGTAATCAAAGTACAGTGGGAACTCACACGAGACAAATGACGATCCCCAGGTCGATGAACTAACCTGCACACATGTCACCAGGGAACTGCCATCTGACGTCTGGTATATGACCAACTAGCATGTTCCCGGCGAGTCCTGTCCGGTGTACTCATAACCCAATGAGCACCTGTATACATCTTAGGTGATCCAACTGACACCAGTGGCTTGTGAGACCAGCCACCGCCCCTCGTCGGGGTCTCGACTGTATACACTAGTCTACTAATGGAGTATCGATGCCCGGTCTCGAAACTCCCACGACTAGGGACCTTTTAAGGATATGCTTGTAGACCCCCAGCTCCCACTTATATGATCGCCCTCATACTGCTGGTGGTCAAGCAAGAATCCTAGGGGCTCTATCAACGTGTAATAGCGACGTGTCATGTCACCTAAAGCAGTACACGATGATAAAGGTAAACCAGATAGCATACTATCATCTCGAGTAAGACTGTCCTACCGGGATAGGTCCTCGCTCAATCATTACAATCACGTACCTGTGACCTAATAATTGACTCTGAGGGCACTATCTCCAACAAGGATAACCTTGGTATGATGGAGTATGTAGCTTAAGCAGAGTGACGTAGCGTGTGTATGTTCCGGAGCATACTTACGACACGGTACTTAGCTTAAGTGACCTTAGGACTTGTTGGTTGAAATTCCTTCTGTGATTATATACATCTTTGTGATTCGATTTCCGTGTTCTTATCGAATCCTGTTTTCATTTCCTGCCATTATGCCGCCGAAGACTACGAGGGCGCAGAGAGCGACCGCGAGAGCCGAGGTCAGAGTTAGCTCGTCTGAGACGAGGACTGACCAGGGCAGTACGCCTGTTGTTCAGGAGCAGATTGATTCACCCTCACTTGATCGTATTGCTAGGCTAGAGGCCGGTATGCAGGATTTGCGCTAGATGATGGGATCATTAGTTGAGGCCAGTAGAGCACAGAGACAGGAGGTTGTCCTACCTGCTATGGGGACCGTGATGGTACCTACGGTTCAGGCAGTGGTATCTACAGCTACGGAGGTTATCACCGTATCTTTATCTGAGTTCATGAGGCTGAAGCCTCCGGTTTTCACAGGCACTGATGCAACTGAGGATCCGCAGTCATTTATCGATCGGATGGCCAGGTTATGTCGTTCACTGAGATGCTCCGACGCGAGATGGGTAGAGTTCGTGAGTTTTCGTCTGGAAGGTCTTGCCCAGAAGTGGTGTGAGTCTATAGAGAGGGGCAGAGTCGTAGGTCTTTCTCCTATGACCTGGGCTGAGTTCGTGACAGTGTTTCTTGCCCGTTTTCATCCGCAGAGCGTCAGGGATGCTCGAGCGTGCAGTTTCAAGTCGTTACGCCAGACTGCGGGTATGACGGTGGCAGAGTACGATGTGCAGTTTCCCGAGCTATCTGTGTATGCTCCGTATTTGGTGGACACTGAGGAGATATGGATCAAGAGATTTGTACGAGGCCTGCTTACTCAGTTGTTCCTCGCTATCAGCGCACAGCATTGTGATACATATGCAGCAGCAGTGGACGCAACCCTATTGGTTGAGGAGCGTCTTTCCGAGACGTCGGTCGTTCCAGAACCCAAGAGGGTCCGTACTGGTATAACAGCCCGAAGACAAATGTTTGGACGCCGTGACAGATTTCGTTCAGGTACAAGGAGTAGCAGAGGCTTGGGACGAGGCCAGTTATTTAGCTCTTATTCCCAGGAGGGTCGGCAGTTGTCGTATGGGTGCTTTGGATGTGGCAGTCTACATCACCTCATTAGGGATTGTACCGTAACATGCCAGAGAGAAGTAGCCGTACCACATGTTAACTTACCACCTTCTCCACCTCAGAGAGCGTTGCCTCTTACGCCTGTGGTAGCTCCATGTCAGACTTATGCTCAGAGAGGTCGTGGTCGCGGAGGGTTTGTTTAGAGAGGACGGGGCGGCAGAGGCGGAGGACAGCCGGTTGCAGGTAGAGGGCAGGCACGAGTATTTGCTTTGACTCATCAGGACATGCAGGCGTCCAATGCAGTGGTTTCAGGTACTCTTTCAGTATGTTCTTTTGATGCACACGTGTTGTTTGATCCGGGATCTACGCACTTATATGTTTCTACACACTTCGTGCCGAGGTTGGGCCGAGAGTCGTGGTTGCTAGATCAGCTACTTGTTGTGACTACTCCTGTTGGCGAGTCGTTTGTTGCGCGACACGTGTTTCGGTCGTGTGTTGTCCGTATTGGAGAGAGAGATTCGTCCGTCGACTTGATCCTTCTTGAGATGTTGGACTACGACGTTCTCCTGGGCATAGACTGGTTAGCTACTTGTTATACGTTTGTGGACTGCCGCGAGAAGACAGTTAGGTTTTATTCCCCGGCGAGTCGGTTCTTGTTGTGCATGGGGACCGTGGTGCCGCCCCTCACAATTTGATTTCAGCCCTTTGCACTAGTCGGCTTTTGAGGAGAGGATGTCGGGAATTCTTAGCTTTCATTCGTGATACCGGAACCACAGTAGATTCGTTGGATCGGGTTCCTATCGTGCGAGAGTTTACCGACGTCTTTCCCGATGAGTTACCTGGATTGCCGCCAGAGCGTGAGATTGAGTTTTGCATTGATCTGATTCCGGCACGGGGCCTATTTCTATACCGCCTTACCGGATGGCCCCGGCGGAGCTTAGGGAGTTTAAGGGTCAGCTGCAAGAGTTGCATGATAGGGGACATGTACGTCCGAGTGTTTCGCCTTGGGGAGCTCATGTTCTGTTCGTCAAGAAGAAGGATGGCAGTTTGAGGTTTTGCATTGATTATTGTCAATTGAACCGAGTTACGGTGCAGAATAGGTTTCCTTTACCTCGTATTGACGATTTGTTTGATCAGCTCTAGGGCGCGGGACATTTTTCCAAGATTGATTTGAGATCAGGTTATCATCAGTTGCGGGTCCGGAATGATGACGTTCCGAAGACTGCTTTTCGTATGCGCTACGGGCATTATGAGTTTTTGGTGATGTCGTTCGGACTCACCAATGCCCCAGCAGCGTTCATGGATTTGATGAACCAGATTTTCAGGCCATTCCTCGACCAGTTTATTATTGTGTTTATTGATGATATTCTGGTTTATTCCAAGAGTCGAGAGGAGCATGAGCAGCACTTGAGGATTGCTTTGCAGAAATTTTGAGAGCACCAGCTATTTGCTAAATTCTCGAAGTGTGCCTTCTGGCTTAATAGTGTTGACTTCCTTGGTCATGTGGTTATGGGAGATGGTATTCATGTGGACCCGAGGAAGATCGAGGACGTACACCTTTGGCCCAGACCTGTATCAGTGACAGAGGTACGCAGCTTTTTAGGCTTAGCCGGTTATTACCGTCGTTTTGTGCAGGACTTCTCGAGTATCGCTGCACCACTGACCGGACTGACCAAGAAGGGAGTTCCTTTTCTTTGGACTGAGGCATGCGACCAGAGTTTTCAGCAGTTGAAGACTCGGTTGACGACTCCACCAGTTTTATCTTTGCCTTCTTGATCGGGCGGCTTTGTCGTTTACTGTGATACTTCTCGAGTGGGGCTCGGTTGTGTATTAATGCAGCATGATAAAGTTATCGCTTATGCTTCCCGGCAATTGAAGAAGCATGAACAGAATTATCCCACTCATGATCTTGAGATGACCGTGGTAGTCTTTGCGCTTAAGATTTGGAGACACTACTTGTATGGAGAGTCGTATCAGATTTTCACGGACCACCAGAGCTTGAAGTACATATTCCAGCAGCAGGATCAGAATTTGAGACAGCGACGTTGGATGGAGCTTGTGAAGGATTATGATTGTGAGATCCTTTATCACCCGGGCAAGGCGAATGTGATAGCCGATGCTTTGAGTCGTAGGCCCGGGGGTAGCTTGTCCCAGTTGAGCGCAGTTCAGAGACAGTCTTCTGCAGATTGGCAAACCTTGTACGATAGCAGAGTACAGTTTGTGTTCACTTCCACTGGGGGACAGCTTTCTCATATCCGCGCCCGTCCACTTCTACTAGATCGTATTCGTGAGGCACAGCCCGCCGAGGCCCGTTTGTTTGAGATTCTGGAGCATGTTCGGCAGGGTAGAGATTTGGAGTTCTTGATTGATGACCAAGGTGTGCTACATTTTGGGACTCATTTGTGTGTACCTGATACCGATGGGTTGAGACGCGAGATCCTAGAACAGGCACATTAGTCAGCTTTTAGTGTTCACCCAGGTTCCACCATGATGTACCGTGACTTGAGAGATATCTACTGGTGGGAAGGGATGAAGAGTGATGTTTCGGATTTTGTTTTGAGGTGCCTGACTTGTCAGCAAATCAAGGCTGAGCATCAAAGATCGGCAGGAGAGTTGCGGCCTTTACTCGTTCCGGAGTGGAAATGGGAGCATATTTCCATGGACTTCGTTGTAGGTCTACCCAGATCTAGTCGAGTGTATGACTCCATTTGGATGATAGTAGACCGGTTGACGAAAGCGGCTCACTTCCTTCCAGTAAAGACCACTTTCGGTTATACTCAGTATGCTCAGTTATACATTGATGAGATTGTGCATTTGCACGGAGTTCCTTCATGCATTGTATCCGATAGGGGAATCCAGTTCGCTGGCCGTCTTTGGCAGAAGCTTCAGGAAGCCTTGGGTAGCCGTTTGAGCTTTAGCACCGCTTTCCATCCGCAGACCGATGGTCAATGTAACAACCCTAAACTTTCTGTATAACTTTCTGTTCAATTTTTCTAAAAAATACAGAAAGGGATATTTTTTCCTAAGCACAAGATATAAGTTTGTTTTGCTTTTTAATAGGTAGAAGGAGCTTGTAGCTCATTGGTAAGACCTTGCACTGCTGAACCAAAGCACCAGAGTTCAAATCCCATCCCCCACATTATTTTTAATATTATTTTGTTTTGAATTTTTAGAAATCCAAGGGTCTACACGTGCATAACTCATAAAATTACCACTACACATGTAAAACAAACTGGACCGAGGGAAAGACCAAAAGACTACGGACCCACGGCGACCAACCCCGGCCTGACTTGGCCCGATCGGCCGGCAACTCGGCCGACTCAGCCGCCGCCGCCGACCGGACTCAGCCAGACCGCCGAATCACCAACACGAAAGTTGTGCCTCTTTAACTCCCCATCATTCCTGCATACTTTAATTTCTTGGATCGGTTCCAGAACTCTTAAAAATCCCATTAAACCCAATTTTTATTATAAATTAATACAATTTTCAATACACCCCTTCACCTAACCCTCACCCTAGCTTTACCCTATAAACACCACCCCTAGACACACCCCCTCACTCATAATTCTGTCCAAAATCTCAAGAAATTCTTCTAGAAATTTTAGTGTGCAATTGAAGTTAACAAAGGGCGAAACTTCGGCGATCTTCCGACGACGACCATAGGAGCTCCCGGTGACGAAACGACGCACCGACGTCTCCTACCGTTCCTCTTCCTCATCCCTAACCTACAAACCCGTAAGTCCCACCTTCCCCTTCTCTATTCTTTTCTAAAAACATGTATTTCTAAAACCCGACAGAATCGGATTTAATCCGATGTCCGATTCAGTTCTTCCTAAAAATCTCACTTTTTCTTAAATACAATCATACTAAACCCATACATGTGGACTATTAAACATTAACAAGTCATATTGAATAAGTTCCATATCAAAAGGATTTCTATTTCAATTTTTATCGTACTTTTTCACTATAATACCATGTAGTTTAATTTCGACACTTAAAACATCACAATCTTGCTATACTTTTAAGTAAATCACGAGGTAATGACCTACCTCCTCACACACTCATATGCAACATAGCACAATACCTTTCGGGAACATAGAATACGGGAAAACGAAACTTTACATATAAGTACCACTAACTATTAAAACCGTTTCTATAAGATTACGTATTTTTTTCTAAACCTTTGAAAAGCGCCGCTACAACCCATTTTGGGGAACCCGACTGGGATAGTGCAGATTATCACACATCCTGTGCTTAGTAGTGCGAGATGCAGACCTTCGCAAGGAGCATACGGTCTCGAGAGATTTAAAATACAAAAATCTTAAGAAAATGAGATTTCTAGAAATATAATATATAATAAAATTATTTTTTTATAAATATACATATATGTATCATTAAAATATCTATTTTGTGTTAATATAAATATTCCAAAATTTTCTAAAATCACAAGAATCACTTTACATTAAAATACCATGAATTCCATACAAGTTCAATATTACAATTAAATACCATGTATTATGAAAATTGGGCTATTTTCACTAGAAATATCACAAATATAAAATCTAAATCTATGATAACTCTAAATAAGATAATTAAATACTTGGGGTGTATTTTGAAAATTATACAAAAGTATTTTTACATAAAACCCTCTCAAGTTCTATAAATTACCCTAAGGACTTTAGTAAATATAGGTTTAAGCGGGACCAGTCTCTTGAGCCTCAGGAGCCGGAGATATGGGTTCTTGCCTATTTAAAGTAGATAACTTAACAACGGTATTATTAACACGGTAATCGTCTTTGAAAAAGACACAAATCCTGCCGCCCATGTGCAGCGGTTACCGATAACATCAAAACAATCAGGATTTCAATTTCTTTTCTAATTTTTCTGACTCAGACTGAGTCTCATTATAATAATCTGACTTGAATATGATTCAAGTACAATCTACAATATTACAATCCAACATGAATATCTGAATACATATATTCAATCTATTCAACCTGTACTGACTAAACCGAACCATGGATATACTTCCATTTACATGATTCTCCAGTTTCATCCATCTACTGATATCATGGTTTTCGGCAAGTCATCCATATATACAAGACAATACAATTTACAACACAACACAAATAATACAATCAATATTTCGCGGGGTTTAAGGGGTAGATTGGTATGGAAGGTGTTAGAAGTGGCACGAGACTGTAAGATTTAAGACACCTAACCTGTATTTCCGTTGCTGTTGTACCGTGGCATAAACGGTTCCTTGTACTACACGTGCATCTAGTCTCTGGCATATAGAGACTCCTCTCGTATATACTGGCATCCTTCTGTACCGAGCTACAAACAACAGCGATAACACCAAATACTCATATAATACAACTTTAAAAGCTATTTCCTCTCTCTGTCTATTCTATTTCACCCTTATCTTTGGGACTTACCGAGCGATTGTTCGCTGACGACATTCCTTCTCTTTCTTCTTTGGAATTTTGTCAGGTGATTTGGACACTCAGGAGATCGAGCCTACTAGTGAGGATTTGGATCAGCTTGCCTACGACCCAGAGCTCTACCTTCATTGTACATATTTTTATTTCAGTACTTTTCATTTCTGTTATGCCACTGTTTAGGTATTGCTTTTATTCAGTTGTATTTACTTTTCCATGCATTGTACAAAAAGAATGTGAATAAATAAAGTTGTTGTTTTATCATATCTTGTCTCTTTTACATTTATATTTATATTGCTTAGATACGCTTAGCGTATTTACTTCACAGTAAATACGTAGCAGCCTCGTCGCGTCCTCTGCCCGTACACTGGGAAGCGGGGCGTGACAGATTTTGTTGGTGGCCCATGCAGGTCAGAACTGAATGGAACCTTACCATGCAGTTATGTTCTGCGTGAACAACTTAAGTAATATAACATAAGAACGAGCAACTAAAACATTCTTTATAATTCATACTTCTTGAATCTTATCATTTTATGTACTTTGAATCTGTCCTAACCAAAATTCTGCATTCAAGGTTATGGATTCCCCAAACAACACCTGCACCAACTTCAACAACACTCCACCTCCACTACCAATCACACCTATCGTCCCTGCTCCGCTCAACGAGCAGACGTTTCTGCTTGAGACGATCCGCAGCCTCCTAGAGGGACAGCAGCAGCAGACTGCTCTGTTAATGAACCGTCCCGAGGCAGAAGCACCTGAGGTGAAATAATTCAGGGATTTGCACCCCCAAACAGTTCTTAGGAAATGAGAGCCCACTGGATGCTGAGGAATCGGCACAGAGCATCGAAGATGATCTGGCAGCAGCACAAGTGCCAGAAATAGCTTGGGTTCGTGTTGCAAAATTACAGCTCATGGAAATGCACAGAATTAGAGGAAGGCGGAAGAAAACTATCTTAAACAACCCATTGAATAGAAGACTTTCCGCGACATGTTCGACGCAAAGTACTTCCCTGAGACTGCCAGGTTCGACATGGAACAGCAGTTCATTCATCTGCAACAAGGTTCGATGTGGACCAAGTCAGTAGATGAGTATGACGCTGAGTTCACCATGCTTAGTCGGTAAGATATGTCTCAATAATTCGAATTGTTCAATATATCACATACTACACAGCTAACACAAGACCGTAACAGGTTTGCGGCCCATCTCATACCGACTGCTGAGATCAGAGCTAGAAGATTTCAGCAAGGGTTGGACCCGGAAATCCAAGCAGCATTAGCTACAGGAGATTTCCCAACCCATGATTTGGCTTTGAAGGCTGCTCGAAGATACGAGGCAGTGGTAAAGAAGAAGGGCAGACTTCAATCTGCCGGTTTAAAACGTCCTTCCACACAAATGGCAGGAGGAGCCTCTTCCAGGCCATCGTTTGAACCCAGGAGAACTGAAGAAATCAATAACCGGTCGAGTCCAGACTTCTGCTACTACTGCAGGAGAAAGGGACACTTGTGGAAGGACTGTAGGCACACAAAAGGGCTATGTATAGTTTGTGGGGCATCCAATCACAGAATTGGAGACTGTGCTTATAGGCGCAACCCAGCTCACACATCCACCAACTACCCGCAGTAGCCAACTATCCAGGCTCTTGCACCTCGTCTTGCACTCCCTGATCCACCACCTGCACAGCCTGCTCGCCAATTCTAATAAGCAATGAGGAACATGTCTCGAGAGCATAGAAACATGCCCCAAGGACAGATTGTGCCTCCAGCTAGGAGGAATGTACCATGGCATCAGACTTTCACATTAGCAGTCGTAGAAGCCGAGGCTGTAGGCCAAGCTAACACTAGTAATTCACTTTCACATTCTCAAACCCTTATATCACTTTGTTATTCATACACTATCAAGTACTTCTATCACCAACATTCCTTGAATCTGTTACACTTTCCTTTTACAAATTTCGAGAACGAAATTTGTATAAGAAGGGTAGAATGTAACAACCCTAAACTTTCTGTTCAATTTTTCAAAAAAATACAGAAATGGGTATTTTCGCCTAAGCACAAGATATAAGTTTGTTTGGCTTTTTAATAGCAAGAAGGAGCTTGTAGCTCATTGGTAGACCTTGCACTGCTGAACCAAAGCACCAAAGTTCAAATTCCATTCCCCACATTATTTTTAATATTGTTTTGTTTTGAATTTTTAGAAGTCCAAGGGTCTATACGTGCATAACTCGTAAAATTCCCACTGCACATGTAAAACAAACTGGACCGGGGGGAACACCAAAAGACTACGGACCCACAGCGACTGACCCCGGCCTGACTCGGCCCGAATCGGCCGGCGACTCGGCCGACTCGGCCGTCGCCGCCGGCCGGACTCAGCCGGACCACCGAGTCGCCAACATAAAAGTTGTACTTCTTCAACTCCCCATCACTCCTGCATACTTTAATTTCTTAGATCAGTTCCAGAACTCTTAAAAATCCCATTAAACCCTATTTTTATTACAAATTAATACAATTTTCAATACACCCCTTCACCTAACCCTAACCCTAACTTTACCCTATAAACACCACCCCTAGACACACCCCCTCACTCATAATTCTGTCCAAAATCTCAAGAAATTCCTCTAGAAATTTTAGTGTGCAATTGAAGTTAACAAAGGACGAAACTTCGGCGATCTTCCGACGACAACCGTAGGAGCTCCCGGCGACGAAACGACGCACCGGCGCCTCCTACCATTTCCTCTTCCTCATCCCTAACCTACAAACCTGTAAGTCCTACCCCCCTCTTCTCTATTATTTTCTAAAAACATGTATTTCTAAAACCTGACGGAATCGGAGTTAATCCGATGTCCGATTCGGTTCTTCCTAAAAATCTCACTTTTTCTTAAATACAATCATACTAAACCCTTACATGTTGACTATTAAACATTAACAAGTCATATTGAACAAGTTCCATATCAAAAGGATTTCTACTTCAATTTTTATCGTACTTTTTCACTATAATACCATATAGTTTAATTTCGACACTTAAAACATCACAATCTTGCTATACCTTTAATTAGATCACGAGGTAATGACCTACCTCCTCACACACTCATATGCAACATAGCACAATATCTTTCGGGAACATAGAATATGGGAAAACGAAACTTTACATATAAGTACCACTAACTATTAAAACCGTTTATATAAGATTACGTATTTTTTTCTAAATCTTTACAAAGCGCCGCTACAACCCATTTTAGGGAACCCGACTGGGATGGTGCAGATTATCGCACATCCCTGTGCTTAGTAGTGCGAGATGCAGACCTCCGCAAGGAACATACGGTCTCGAGAGATTTAAAATACAAAAATCTTAAGAAAATGAGATTTCAAGAAATATAATATATAATAAAATTATTTTTATATAAATATACATATATGTATCATTAAAATATCTATTTTGTGATAATATAAATATTCCAACTTTTTCTAAAATCACAAGAATCACTTTATATTAAAATACCATGAATTCCATACAAGTTCAATATTACAATTAAATACCATGTATTATGAAAATTAGGCTATTTTCACTAGAAATATCATAAATATAAAATCTATATCTTAGAAAACTCTAAATACGATAATTAAATACTTGGGGTGTATTTTGAAAATTATACAAAAGTATTTTTACATAAAACCCCCTCAAGTTCTATAAATTATCCTAAGGACCTTAGTAAATATAGGTTTAAGCGAGACCAGTCTCTTGAGCCTCAGGGAGCCAGAGATATGGGTGCTTTCCTATCAAAGGTAGATAACTTAACAACGGTGTTATCAATACGGTAATCATCTTTGAAAAAGACACAAATCCTGCCGCTCATGTGCAGCGGTTACCGATAACATCAAAACAATCTGGACTTCAATTTCTTTTCTAATTGTTCTGATTCAGACTGAGTCTCATTATAATAATCTGACTTGAATATGATTCAAGTACAATCTATAATATTACAATCCAACATGAATCCCTGAATACATATATTCAATCTATTCAACTTGTATTGACTGAACCGAACCATGGATATACTTCCATTTATATGATTCTCCAGTTTTATCCATCTACTGATATCATAGTTTTCAGAAATTCATCCATATATACAAGACAATACAATTTACAACACAACACAAATAATACAATCAATACTTCGCGGGGTTTAAGGGGTAGATTGGTACGGAAGGTGTTAGAAGTGGCACGAGACTGTAAGATTTAAGACACCTAACCTGTATTTCCGTTGCTGTTGTACCATGGCATAAATGGTTCCTTGTACTACACGTGCCTCTAGTCTCTGGCATATAGAGACTCCTCTCGTATACACTGGCATCCTTCTGTACCGAGCTACAAACAACAGCGATAACACCAAATACTCATATAATACAAATTTAAAAGCTATTTCCTCTCTCTGTCTATTCTATTTCTCCCTTATCTTTGGGACTTACCGAGCGATTGTTCGCTGACGACATTCCTTCACTTTCATCTTTGGAATGTTGTCAGGTGATCTAGACACTCAGGAGATCAAGCCTACTAGTGAGGATTTGGATCAGCTTGCCTACGACCCAGAGCTCTAGCTTCATTATGCATATTTTTATTTCAGTACTTTTCATTTCTGTTATGCCACTATTTAGGCATTGCTTCATTCAGTTGTATTTACTTTTCCATGCATTTTACTAAAAGAATGTGAATAAATAAAGTTGTTGTTTTATTATATCTTGTCTCTTGTGTATTTATATTTATGTTGCTTAGATACGCTTAGCATATTTACTTCACAGTAAATACGTAGCGGCCTCATAGCGGCCTCTGCCCGTACACTGGGAAGCGGGGCGTGACAGTCAGTCAGAGCGGACTATACAGACTGTGGACGATATGCTTCATGCGTGCGTGCTTGATTTTGGTAGCAGTTGGGATCGTCACTTGACATTGATAGAGTTCTCCTACAATAACAGTTATCAAGAGATGATTCAGATGGCACCTTTTGAGGATTTGTTTGGTAAAAAGTGTAGATCGCCAGTCTGTTGGACCGAACTCAGCGAGAGCAGGATCTTAGGACTCCAGCTAGTTCAAGAGACTATGGAGAAGATTCAATTGATTTAGGATAGGATGAGAGCAGCCCAGTGCAGACAGAAGTCTTATACTGACCGTCGTCGTCGCAGGCTCGAGTTCGCAGTGGGGGATCACGTATTCCTACAGATTTCTTCGATGAAGGGCGTGATGAGATTTGGGAAGAGGGGGAAGCTTAGTCCCAGATTTGTAGGTCCTTTCGAGATCCTTGAGCGAGTTGGTACCGTTGCCTATCGTTTGGCACTTCCACCCAGTTTTCCGGATGTTCACCTTTTATTCCATGTATCGATGCTTCGCAAATACCTTCATGACCCTTCTCACATGATTCAGCACCAGACCGTTCAGCTAAAGAGCGATCTTTCGTTTACCGAGCAGCCGGTAGTTATATTGGATCGGCAGGTGAAGAAACTTCGGTCAAAGGTCTTGCCATCCGTAAAGGTTCTTCGGCGTAGCCCGAATAGTAAAGAGGTCACTTGGGATGCCGAGAGCGAGATGCAGAAGAAATTCTCTCATCTCTTTGAGGCCGAGAGCTAGTTTTCAAATATTTTATAAAAATTAATGAATATTTTATTAATATTTATTTTGGACTTGCACACACTTGTGCATGTTAACCTAGGAATAATTCGGTGTTAAACCATGCTTAAGTAGCCATGGCATATTAACCCATTCCATTAAGTATTAGGTAATTAGTTAATTAAATTAGTTTTCAAAATAAAATAATAAGGTTTGAATTTTTGGGGTTGACTTGAGAGAGGGGGGAGGGCATGATGAGGCATGGCAAGCATACCATGCATTTAATGAGGAGAGAGGAGAGGGAGGCATGGCTTATGCTAAACTCACCCCTCATTCTCACACCCCTCACCCTCACACATATACGCTCATTCCCTCACTCTCACTCTCATTTGTTTTATCACTCTCATATTTTCTTTTCATCTCATTCCTTCACTCCCTCAACTGAAACCTTAACCCAACCCACACAAAACCTCCACTAAACTCCATCAAATCCCCTCACAAGTCAAGATCAAGCCACTAGGATCACTTGGAGTATGGAAAGTTAGGGTTTTGAGCAAGTTTGGATAGGTAATGACTCTAAACTGTTAATTAGGGGTTTATATTGGTTGTGTTGCTAGTTAGTTTCCGTTTAGATCGACAAAGATTTAGTTTTGTGCACGATATCGTAATTTTGTGTCATTATAGGGTGTCTGTGATCTGCTGTGACCCTGAGTCTTTACTGTGAAAACTAGCAGTGTAGATGTGTTGTACTAGTTGGCCTGAATGTACACCAGTAACACGAACCTCACCTGAGTGGTTTTGGCCGGCGACATTCGTCGGAATTCCGGCGAGCTCAGCAGAAGAGGTGACTGGGGGGTTGAGATCTTGTAGGTAGCTATCTGCAGTGGTTTTAGGTTGTTTGGTACTGCTAGATTTTGATGTTTTTACGGTGGGTAAAATCTAGGATCGATTAGTTAGTTTTTAGTGTTTTGGCGACGCGCGATACGGTGTTCGACTCAGTTTCTGTGCTTCGCGTGATTTCTGCACTTAGGTCTGTTTTAGTAGTGTCGCCACACACGTTAGTCGCTAAGCGAACACTTTAGAGAGTGTTGGAGTCGGTGCATCGATTTAAACGTAATTATACGTATTATGGGTCGATTTCTAAATGCAATTGCTATGTTTGTGTGATTTTAGGGGCAAGTGCGGGGACTTCAGACACTGCGAAGAAATGGAAGCAGGTGGTCGGATATACTAAGCTCGAGATCGCGGTGAGTAGATTTAACATCTACGGGAAAATCGCCCGTATGGCGTTATGCGTCAGGGCTTGATAGTAAATTATAGCCGTATGTTTTATATACATATATATTGATTTTTGCATGAGCATCATTACCTACCATTACTTGTTGTGCCTTGATTTAGTAGCTAGTAGACACTGCACCATTACTGACGGTTCATGTTGCACGAGCACTAAATTGCATGCTACACCCACACCGTCGGTAATTGCCATGACACGCACAACCTATACACTTATGCAGTATTGTACTATTGTTGATATTGACACCTGGATTATTGTACTATTGCGCATATGAGATACATCGTGCATACATACTTAGATGTATACTCCCATACTTTCTATAGCTATATGTACACCTTTATATGATATTGGATTTGATTTTGGAGAAATTGGGGACCGCATGATATATTTAAAAACTGGATTCATTTAAAAGAACGGTTTTCCCTCGATATGCTCATATTACGGTTTTATGTTGCATATATCATATTTCATGGATTTACGCATTGAGATACGGATTTCATGTGATTTATGGATTTGAGAACCGTGGTATTATTTCAAGAAAGTATGCATTGTTTTGAAAATCCGGTTTCTCTTGATATGATATTTTAGTGCGTCCATCATGAGTTTTCTCGGTTCTGAGACTTGTGTTAGAAACCCGATTCGAGGAGCGGAAGGCACCGTCTTCGGGTACATGGTGGACCCGGTATGCTACCTCAGGGCAAGAAATGGTTTTTGTGGTGTAGACAATGTGCCTGGCGAAGGGAGTACTGCCTACCGGTGATAGTATAGAGCCCGACGGATATCCGGAAGATACCGTTTGGGAGTTATGACATGAGATATATTGAGGTCCGATCTGGGTATGCAGCGCGTGAGAGATGAGTATTTACGTGTCGATGTTGGACTCGAGTATTTTATGATATTTTCGAGTAACGATGTTAGGCACTCGGGTTCCATGAGATTTACAGATATGAGGGCCGATCAGAGTGATGGCGCCCGAACTATTGGGATTTGGGGTGTCGTTGATGGACACCGGTTTTTCCACGATGATGATTCATTGATGATGACATGTTTTATCCCATACTCAGCATTCATTGATATGCATTGCTTCATGTATTAGTAGTATATGATAGAGTACTTTTCATGATTATTGCATATCCATATTAGTATATTGATACTATCAGATTGCATGTGATAGAGTATCGCAGTACGTGCATACCTGCGATTACCTGTTTGATGTTACTTACTATTCACGAGTTGGCAACTCACCCCCGTTGTGCCACGGTGTTTTGCAGGTTGACCCTCAGAGTAGTCGCGGTAGGGCTTCTCCTTATTGTATTTTCTTGCAGCGGATACCGCTACAGTTGGCTGTAGTCCGTTTTGTTATAGATGGGTTACGGTTATCCGATTTTATATTCCATTGTATCTAGTACTCTCCATCTACCACTTCATGTATTGATTTAGAGACGAGATGTGAGGACGATATTGTATATTATTTTGTGACTCTGGGTGTTGAGCTCGTGTGAGCCGACTTTTTTTATGCAGTTTTATCTCCTTATGTTGTTTTCACTTATACTATTTATTCGTTCGGTACGACGTCGTATATATATGCTTGTGGTGGTTGTTTCCGCCTTTGGGCGTGATTTGCTCACGTTGAGGATGCTTTATTTATAGCATAAGTTGTTTTACTTATGTCGTTTCGGGGCTGGTTTTTACAAAGGAGGTGCTGCCAAAATTTTTAAGAAAATAATTTAAACTTTAAAGATTTTTACTTGAGATTTCCAAATGTTTTTAACAATGTTTTCATCACTTACTACTTTTGATGGTTTAGATTTCTGGGTTTCGTCTTACTTAAATTGCGTTACGCCTGTAGACGTTTTGTGGTTTAAGTGCCGGTCACGTGCCAAACTTTTGGGTCGTGACAAAGACAGCGCCGATAGATGGGGCTAGTGAAAGAATGACTGTAAGATCCCTTATCGTCCGGGCAAGGAGGATGTGGTGGCAGATGTTTTGAGTCGGAGGCCGGAGGTAACTTTTCTTGTTTGAGCACAGTTCAGAGACAGTCGATGATAAATTAGCAGATTCCTTGTGACAGCCGAGTACAGTTCGAGTTACGTCGACCGGAGGAACAACTTGCCAGTGTCCGTGCATGTCCACAGTGATTTGACCGTATTCGTGAGGCATAGTTCGATGACGTTCGTTAGTCAAAGATCATGGAGTAAGTTCGACAGGGCAAAGATTCGCAGCTCATGATTGATGATTAGGGAGTACTACAATTTGGGACTCGACTGTGTGTGCTAGATTCCGAGGGACTGAGACGTGAGATTTTGGAGGAAGCACACCAGTCGATGTATAGTGTTTATCCGGTTTTCACCAAGATATACTATAATTTTAGAGAAGTCTACTGGTGTGAGGGGATAAAGAGAGATATCACAAACTTTGTTTCGGGATGCTGACTTGTCAGCAAGTCAAGGCCGAGCATCAGGGGTCAGCAGGAGAATTACAACCTTTGCCCATTCTGGAGGGTTTCTCCAATAAGGGGCATGTTGAGATTCGGAAAGGAAGGAAGGCGTAGTTCTAGATATGTGGGTTTTTTCGAGATTCTCGAGCGTATCGGCACGGTTGCTTATCGTTTGGCTCTTCCACCTAGCTTTCCAAATGTTCACCCCGTGATCATGTATCGATACTCCGGAAGTACCTTCCGTATCGCGCTCACGCGATACAGCATCAGACGATCCAGCAGGACCGCAACCTTTCTTTAGCCGAGTAGTCGATAGTCATTTTAGATCGGCAGGTGAAGAAACCGAGGTCCGAGGACGTGCCGACCGTAATGGTTCTTTGGAGTGGCCCGAGCGGCGAAGAGGTCACGTAGGAAGCCGAGGTCGAGATGCGGAAGAAATGTTCCCATCTTTTTGAGGGTACGCGTAGTTAGATTTTAAATTTGGGGACCGAATTTCTTTAAGGGGGAAGATTGTAACGTTTTAAAAATAAATAAATAAATAAATAATCCTTTAGGTGAATCTTCCGGTAATCGGTAAATATAACTCGTATTTTCCGTAAAATGTAACTATAATTATTTTTAAATATAGACTTAAATACACATATTTTAACTATGAAATTGCTAATATTTGGTATTTATTTAGTCCTTTATAAATTGTAGTTTACTTAAATATTTTTCCTTAACTAATTATTTTAAATATTATTATAAGCTTTCATTTATACATTAAATTAGTGTAAATCACATATTGGAAAGGGTTAATTATATTTTAGTGAATCATGACCAATTAATACCAAGATTTTAACATGCTCTCTCTCTCTCTCAAATGGTCTCCAAAGTTCTAGAGAACTCTAGGGGAAAAGTTAATTGAAAAATAAAATAAAATGGAAAAGATTGATGTATGATGCATTAATAAGTTTTGATAGGGTTTTCATGACTTGGAAATTTCTTTCTCTCTCACACACACACTTCCCTCACCTCACTTGGCCGAGCCAAGTAGTCGCAGCCCCCCTCTCTGTTCACAAATTCTCATCTCATTCTTACTTCAAAAAAAATTAATAGAAAAGGAATTATTAAATGAGTTAAAAGATGTATTAATTAGTGAAGTTTCTACACTCACCCACACACTTTCCTCTCTCTCTCTTTTCCCTAGAACTGGCCCAGCCTTCCCATGCATGCTGCTGCCCCTATTTCTTCACATCTTTTTCGCTTCCAAAAATCCATAAAATCCAATTAAAAATAAATACAAAGTCTCATTAATTCTTAGTTAAACTTTTACCCAATATTCCTTAGCCAAACTAGCTTGGAATCTTCATGCTAGAGAGAAATTTGGGAGGCTAAGATTGCATCCTAGATCTCAAAATTTGTGGAGGTATAAGCTTAACCCTTTTGGTTAATTGTTGGTTAATTTCTTAAATCAAGCTTATTTAGGTTTTAATATAGTTTTTATTTCAAGTTTTAGAATTTCAAGAGAAGGTTTTGAACTAAAGTTAGGGTTTTTATCATTTGTTTATGGTTATAAAGTGCAGTTTAACATTTTAAGGCATGCAAAATCTGTAGGGTTCCTAGGCATACCCAAGAGGTCTCACAAGGCATCAACCATGCCAATTTCTAATTTTAACGGTGCCGAGAAACCCGACTACGGATCGTTGGCTAGAAAACTAGGCGAAAAAGAAACTAGTTAACACTTAACTACAAGAATACGGAAATACAACCTTTGTAGATCCGGTCCTCCACCTCCACGGCTCCGTGATGAAGTCATCTCCGCTGTCCAAATCAAAATCCGGACTCTAGCGTCGGCTTCATCGGAGAAAGAGCGGGCAAGTTCGTCGGCTTCGTGCCGAAGATGATCTACGTCGAGACACCGCTAGATCAAGCTCCAACTTCACCAAGTGATGAAACTTGTGAAGAAAACACACTCTACTACTTAGCAAGAGGTAGAGGATGAAGAAATAGGAAGTGGGTTCAATTTAGAATTGGATTTCTCACTCTTTTCCATCAATCACCATTGATGGAGCTTGCTTTCTTCACTTGAAGAAAATGAAGAAGAAGAAGAATATTGTTATGATAAGTTAATTAAAAAAAAGAATAGAAAATCAATACTTATCATAATTCTAACTATGGTTATGTATAGAGAATTGACCAAGGTTAAAGGAATGGTTAGGGTTAAGGATGAGATAAGAATGGTTACAAAGTCACAGCTTCATGAAGCTTCAACTAAACTCCAAAACTAGCAACCATTCTTTTCTCATTTATTCAAAAATAAATAAATAAATAAATAAGTAAGATAAGAAAACCCTAATCATTAGTTTAACCATGGCTTAATTCATTACACTTAACTATAGTTAAACATGTATCATCAAACATGATACAATCAAGTGCACAAAAGTATATCACATATACAACTTGTGCAATCCAAGTGAGAGAATCCATATAAAGTGAACCAATACCAGTTAATGCAAAGTAATATATCAAATATATAATTATGCATTAAATCATTAAATCAACACTTGATTCAATGATCCGGTCATGTCGCACACAACCGACTAGTATACAATGTATCGGCTTATCGAATCAATCCTTGATTCGATAACTAGGTTATATCGCATACAACCATTCGACACATTCATCGCGAGAATGGAATACGGTATCACATACACGTATTATTCTCGGTCCCGCACATATCTCATATGCGCTCCTATTTCGTTTCGCTTGAACCAGGAAACCTCTGTGTAGGACTCTAAAGACTCGTCAATACGCCGGCAGCAGGTGATGATCATATCAAGCACCCACAAGCCGCAAGCGGTCTGCTAAACGTAACGGCCACCCGGGTATTGATCGATCTGAAGATCGACGAGCAAGCCCGCTCACACTCCAGTGAATCCAACCAGTAACACTACCGTACAGTCCGGTCTGATCGTCTGATATGTCGCATATCTCACCTAGGGGTGGTAAACGTCAGACCCCAATAGCTCGATAAGTCGTGTCGATATGAGGTCTATAACAATTCGAGAAACTACTGGTAACACTTACCAATAAATCTCAGCAACCCTGGCCAGGGATTTCCTGTTATAGCCAATCGAACACAGCACAACATCAACCCCTATACTGGGAGAGACGAATCGCCTCCTATCGCTCATTGCCTCCATGTGACTCGGGACTGTACCCAAAAACCACCATTTTGCACGCCCTCTTGGACGTGGTAAGATGGAAATCAAATCACAGTGGGAACCACACAAGACTCTATGACGATCTCGGGTCAACAGACTACTCTGTACCAGTGTCACCAGAGAACTGCCATCTGACGTGAGGTATAATACCATCTAGGAGTTCTCGGCGAGTCCGTCCAGTGTACCCAGTCTCTACTGAGCACCCGTATATCATCTCTGATGTCAAACACCAATGGATATGGGATCATCCATCGCCCATCTGTATGGGTCGAGAAGGTATACGCTAGTCTACTCTGGTATATCGATGCCCCGTCTCGATACACCCACGACTAGGGACTTTGAAGGATGTACTTATGGACTACCATGTCCCCACTAGTATGATCCGCATCATATTCCAGGTAGTCAAGTACAGATCCTAAGGGCTTTACCAACATGTAACAGAGAGACAATCAGTATACACGTTAAGGTAAAGATCAACCAGATAGCATACTATCATGTCGAGCAAGAAAGTCCTCCCCATATACGTCCCAGCATCCACTACAATATACATCCTATGTACAGTAATGGCCTCTAGGGCATACATATAACTAACAATCTCCCACTTGCACTAGGGCCATCTGTAGCAGTGGTTGTAGTATCTCATACTCAACCATCCCATAAAAATCTCTCTCTTGGAACAGGCCTTTGTGAGTGGATCCGCTGTGTTGTCCTCTGAATCTACTCTCCTAACCTCGATTACCCTGGAGATCAACTATCTCCATGATCAGGCGATGCTGCCTTAGAATAAGTCTGGATCACTGATGGGACCGGCGTTCCTCGGCATGAGCCACAACTCCATTGTCTCACAATGGTAGGAACATAGTTCATCTCATGAACTAATATACACCCAAACATCCTCTTTGGTAGCATCTTAAGTAGCGATGTATCCTGCCTTTATCGTCTAGTATGTCACGGTATCTAGCTTGGAACTCTTCCAACATACCGTCCCTCCACTGAGGATAAAGACAATGCCTGTGACTGACATTCAATCGTCTTTATCACCCTGGAACCCTTCCAGTGATTCTCCCCAGGATCGGTTGATACCGTCTCACTACAACTAGTGAGAGTCCTAACATCCAATTAGATCTATCTCATAGATCCAAAAACCCAGGATTTAGGAGGTATCACTTTGATCCTATATGGAGAATCATTGTGATAAGCGGAGATTGATCGAGCGTAGCGTAGGAAACTCCTTCCCTATCAAGAGTATGTCATCTACGTACTCTACGAGGATCGTCACCATACTCCCTACTACCTTTTTGTTTATACAAGGTTCATCTACCATTTTGATGATGTCAAACTCTTTGACTTCTCCATCAAAACAGATGTTCCAACTCCGCGATGCCTGCTTTATCCTATAAAGCATCTTACACACGTTTCCGCTGCTCCCACTGTCTACGAGGCCCTCTGGCTGTGTACTTATAGACGCTCTCTTCTAAACATCATTTAGAAAAGCTGTCATGACACCCAACCACCAGATATCGTAGTCATGGTATGTAGCCGTAGCAAGTAGGATCTGGATGGACTTAAGCATAGCTACTTAGAAAAGGTTTCATCATCATCCATACCTGGTCAATGATGTACACTTTTAACAAGTCTAGCTTTGAAAGTCTCAAATTTTCCATGTACACCAAGTAATCTTCTCAAGATATACTTGCTCCTGATGGGGATTTAACCCTTCAGATATAGCAACCAAAGTCCATACTTTGTTGGTGTATAAGGATTCCATCTCAGATCGCTAAGCATCCAGCCATTCTTACAGAGTCACACTCCTGATGGCCAGCTCGAAACTAGTTGGGTCATCATCTCATGATGCAATCCTCGCTCCCACTGTCATAGAGTAACCGAAGTATCTCTCAGGCGGGTGAGGAACCTCACTAGATCGGCGGAGGGGCTGAGGTTCGTTGGTAACTATTGAATCCTTTGGTTCTATCAAATCATCTTCTGTAGTTTGCATAGTTGGAACCTTTCCAGTTGTACATAACAGACCTTGTCTCGAGCTTGTCCGGATTTTGCTTTTAAACATAGGCCGGACAACCCCAAATCTTAACTAGCTTAAGACATGGGCTCTTCCCTTTCCATATCACATATGAAATGGTAGGCAACTGATTTGATTGGAACCCTATTCAATAGGTATGCAACTTCATAAGTGCATAACTCCCAAAAGGAAAAAGGTAACTCAGTATTACTCATCACAGAGCACACCTTATCACATAGGGTGTAATTGCTCCACCCCGATATACCATCGTGCTATGGTGTATACAGAGGAGTAATGCTGAGAGAGAATCTCATTCTCCTTTAGAATAGTCCAGGAATTCCATGCACAAGTATTCTCCTCCCTGATCTCATCATAGGACATAATACTTATACCCGTATTTTGGTTCTCTACTTCTCGCTTATATTCTGTGAATATCTCAAAAGGCTCGGACTCATGTTTCAACAGGAACATATGTCTGAATCTTGAGAGATTATCAGAGAATGTAATGAAGTACAAAGAACCTGTCCTGGCATGTGTAGACAGGGGACCTTACATACATCAACATGTATCATCCCAAGAGTTTACTAACTCTTTCTCTGTTTCCAATAAACAGAGCTGTGGTCATCTTATCTTTGTGACATGACTGGCGAGTTTCACAAGATGTAAATTCAAACTAATTTAAATATGCATCTAAATGTAACTTCAGCCAGTCGGGTCGCATTGATTTGACCTAGTCTACAATGCCTCAAGAAGGATTCGTTCATTTTTGAACTCTTCCTCTTGTGTGTGTTCCGTATACTAAGAACTGTGGTTTGATTTAGAATATTAATGCTTTTAGATAACGTGCCTGAACCGATCAACTTTTGATATAGGAAATGTTCAAAACATTATCCAACAATACAAAATTTTATCATTTCTTTACTAATAAAGAGACTGATATGATTTTGTATATCAGGTTCGGTATCTAATAACATTCGTTCAGAATCAATGTATTGTAATACAGGGTGACAGTGACCAACAGACTTGGCTGCAACTCTTGCCCCGTTTTCTGCCTCATGAAACTTATCACCCGTTCTCAGTTCTCTACCTTTCTGTAGCCCTATGTAACAGATTACATATCTGGGATCCTGATTTGATATCACATACCCAGGACGTAGAGGATACGGAGAAACAGTTCTTTGTAATGAACACACCCGAAGATGATGCATCAACATGCACTCTCTTCGTTTGGGCGGCATGGGAAATCTGGTATCCCCAATTTCCTGCTTTGTCTTATAACAATTATAAGTTGGAGCGGGACCAATGTTCCCCAGCTCAGTATAACAAGCGGGTTCGGTCAATATTCCGTTTTATTATCTTGATTAAGGCGTGACATGGTCGCTACCAGGAGAGAGAGAGAAGAAAACACTCAGCGTTCGCTCTTGCAAGAATAGATTGGTTATTAGTTTATCTAATCAGGATGGCTCCCACTGCTTTTTATCAAATCTTCCTTCAAACCCTAAAAGGAAAGACTAGCCGGGATTAATTACACACTACAAGTTCGCCAATCTTTCAGCCAGGCCAGTGTCGGTACTTTGAGGGAGGTCCCCCGTACTTTCGCACGAACCTAATTAATGTAAACCTCATTTTCCCAGAGGCGTAAGCTCGTTAACACCTTTCTAGACACCTACTTGATCGGCTAATTGTAATGTATAAAACTCTCCCAGGAGTAACTCTTACTCGCAGCGGGTATCGGGATCCAACTATCTCATAGAAGGTATGCAATCTCATTGCAAATTTCAACACTTGAAATTCCCGATAATATTTTGCCCCTAACGTGCTATAACCTTGACGAAAGCCAACAAACCATAGCCCGCTAGTCAAGTTCAACCCGTACATTTCTTGATCGAATTAAACCCACCCGCACGACCCTTGACGAAAGCCAACAAAGCCGCACGACTACCCTAATCCAATCGCATCATATGCTAGCAGATAAGCAGCATATAGCTACCGCACACTGCACCTTGACGAAAGCCAACAAATGCAGCACGAATACTATATACAACTTATCTGAAATGACGGAGGGCTACGACAGGTTTTTTTGAAAACCTATTGCGCAATGAACTTGATATCGTTGTAGAATCAAATGATTTTAAAAATGGAGTGCTTTAGAGGCTTTTCTAGTTTTGCTAAAGGAGTCACTCCCGGTGAAGGGATCGTCGGTCCTTTCCTCGTCGAATGAGGTGCGGGATATATCATATATATCACTGTGCAAAGCAAAAACACTTAAAAGCAATCAAAAGACAAACCGAGTGTGTAGCATCTGCCAGTTATTACTAAAGGAGTCACTCCCGGTGAAGGGATCTCGGTCCTTTCCTTATCGAATAAGGTGCAGGATATATCATATATACCGCTGTGCAAAGCAAGAACTGTAGCTACCTGTTTTATTTTGAAATTCGATTCTACAACATCTTAGGTTTCTTTTATTTCATTAATCACATTAATGAAGTCCCATCATTTAAGTACCTAAACATCACAGATAAATACGACGTACACTTATGCCATCCGCATTCGCCTCGATGTCCCCTCGTGCACCGTTAGGTTAGGTAACTAACGGCAGAGCAGGGCAGGGCTAGCGCGGGTGTAAAACATAAGTAACGCCTATATAATATATCATATATACTATATACTGTATCTATCAGAGAACATTACATGATCACATCACAGATATCGCAGCAGAAGAAACATATGAAATATTGGATATACTAGGACGTCCGTGTTTTTAATACGAGCCAGTATAAAACACGGATTCCACGCTCGTGATGAATAGCCAAACCCACACCCCTAGACCCCTACGAGAGCGGCAAGCAACCCTACCAATTCTAGAGTTAGGAGACCCGGACTCGACTCCTCGAGTTGGTCTCCCACTGGACTCCAGAACCCGGTTACTTGTGCCCTCCTCCTTGGGTCTATCCTAGTGCGGAAAAGTAAATAATATACAAACGGTGACAACTTCCGCAACCTTGGAAGCGCCCCAAATAAAAGAATATTACATACAGATTTTTACATGAATGAAAATGAAGAACACTCATCTCACATAAAAAAAAAAAACCCCGGCTATTCAAACACGATGATCCAATATAACATATCCAGTAACACATAACATCACATGTCATCAACGTAAGTAAATATGTCCATCCCAATTGTCGTTGACATATAGCAACGAAACCGGCGATATCACATATTACACTTACGGTCACAGAAAAGAAAGTGTAAAACTACAACAGTTGGAATCCGCAACCTCCTCAGACATCGCATGCCTGAATAAATGAATTCCTTAGACATCGCATGCCTAACAATTATAAACCCCGCATTTTAGTCTCAAAATCGAAAACTCTTTTCAATATCAAGTCGGGTAATTCAACAAGATTCCCGACATCATGATCGAATGCTCGTCGCAAACTTTAGTAGACGGCCGCACCCCCGACGCCGTCGACGAAGTGCACCAAGGCGGAACACCGCTGCCGCGAGTACCCGGACGGATGCTTTCGGCGACGGGGTTCTCCTACAGTCACTTGGTCGGGGCTATGGAGTGAGGCTGTCTATTAAGTTTACCCGGCGAGTATCCGCATACGCTACGTGATTGCGACGGACTTTTGATCATATCAAAATTCCGTGGCAACCGATCAGTTGAGACTAAAGTGCTGTGTTTATAACATTCATTCAGTTATCTCATAACTATTATTGTGAATTCCAATTATTGTATCCCATTCCAGATAAATAGAAAATGTTAAATATTTCGATCGAACAGTCAAACACCCAAGTTTTCCCAGTACAGATCAACACATGAAATAAGTCTAACAACATTCAGTTCGTACCTCAGTACCAACGGTCCAGCCGTAGAAGGGTCAAGCCAACGCCTCACATGTGGCACGCCGTACTGCCCCAAACCCGAAGGTTCAAAGGTCAGTTCAAGACGGTCACATAATCGAGTTAAGGTTTGTTGTCTTCTAGAGGGTCCATTGAGTTACTTGCACTACTTAGAACGTCGTTAAACTACGGAAAAATCCAACACTTGGAAATTTCCCGACAGGGGAAAAATTGGGTATTTATATCCGGTCGAATTTTTTAACATATTCTAAAATTTACCTGGAAAGCCACACAGACAAAATTTGATAATCCGATCGAATATACGAATCCCCAAAATAACCCCAGAAAATTCAACTCTTGAATTAATTATTAAAAATTCCCAGGAAAACCAGAACCACAAAATAGGAGTTACTGTGCAAATAAAATGGGGCAATGAGACCATTAGGCCGCGGAACCGCCGCACGAGCCATGCTCGTGCCGCGGATCCGCGGCTGTTCAATGGAATTGGCTCATCAAACTTCACCGTAACTCTTAGATATCCCTGCTGGTTTTTCTGAATATTTTTAATCTGGAAAAAACCACGTTTTTAGAAAAAGGACAGAGAGCATGGAAATTTTGGGTTTTCGGTTCGTTCGGACTTCAAATTCCGTCTAGATTTCGCCTAAGGCTCTAGCTAGGCTCTGAAACCACTGTAGGTCAGGCAGCCACCCCATCCAATGGGGTCGCCGTGGCACCAACGGGTCCCTCAGCCGCTACTTTTTACGCATGCCCCCTCGCGAGGACTACAACCCGCCGGAACACCTTCCGGTCTCAGGACACCCTGGGGGTAAGAGCCTATGCTTCGCCACACTGTCACACAGTGAGAACCCCCCATAGGTCGACATCGAATGCCTAGTAGCTCTGATACCACTGTAGGGTTCCTAAGCACACCCAAGAGGTCTCACAAGGCATCAACCATGCCAATTTCTAATTTTAACGGTGCCGAGAAACCCGACTACGGATCGTTGGCTAGAAAACTAGGCGAAAAAGAAACTAGTTAACACTTAACTACAAGAATACGGAAATACAACCTTTGTAGATCCGGTCCTCCACCTCCACGGCTCCGTGATGAAGTCATCTCCGCTGTCCAAATCAAAATCCGGGCTCTAGCGTCGGCTTCAACGGAGAAAGAGCGGGCAAGTTCGTCGGCTTCGTGCCGAAGATGATCTACGTCGAGACATCGCTAGATCAAGCTCCAACTTCACCAAGTGATGAAACTTATGAAGAAAACACACTCTACTACTTGGCAAGAGGTAGAGGATGAAGAAATAGGAAGTGGGTTCAATTTAGAATTGGATTTCTCACTCTTTTCCATCAATCACCATTGATGGAGCTTGCTTTCTTTACTTGAAGAAAATGAAGAAGAAGAAGAATATTGTTATGATAAGTTAATTAAAAAAAAAGAATAGAAAATCAATACTTATCATAATTCTAACTATGGTTATGTGTAGAGAATTGACCAAGGTTAAAGGAATGGTTAGGGTTAAGGATGAGATAAGAATGGTTACAAAGTCAAAGCTTCATGAAGCTTCAACTAAACTCCAAAACTAGCAACCATTCTTTTCTCATTTATTCAAAAATAAATAAATAAATAAATAAGTAAGATAAGAAAACCCTAATCATTAGTTTAACCATGGCTTAATTCATTACACTTAACTATAGTTAAACATGTATCATCAAACATGATACAATCAAGTGCACAAAAGTATATCACATATACAACTTGTGCAATCCAAGTGAGAGAATCCATATAAAGTGAACCAATACCAGTTAATGCAAAGTAATATATCAAATATATAATTATGCATTAAATCATTAAATCAACACTTGATTCAATGATCCGGTCATGTCGCACACAACCGACTAGTATACAATGTATCGGCTTATCGAATCAATCCTTGATTCGATAACTAGGTTATATCGCATACAACCATTCGACACATTCATCGCGAGAATGGAATACGGTATCACATACACGTATTATTCTCGGTCCCGCACATATCTCATATGCGCTCCTATTTCGTTTCGCTTGAACCAGGAAACCTCTGTGTAGGACTCTAAAGACTCGTCAATACGCCGGCAGCAGGTGATGATCATATCAAGCACTCACAAGCCGCAAGCGGTTTGCTAAACGTAACGGCCACCCGGATATTGAGCGATCTGAAGATCGACGAGCAAGCCCGCTCACACTCCAGTGAATCCAACCAGTAACACTACCGTACAGTCCGGTCTGATCGTCTGATATGTCGCATATCTCGCCTAGGGGTGGTAAACGTCAGACCCCAATAGCTCGATAAGTCGTGTCGATATGAGGTCTATAACAATTCGAGAAACTACTGGTAACACTTACCAGTAAATCTCAGCAACCCTGGCCAGGGATTTCCTGTTATAGCCAATCGAACACAGCGCAACATAAACCTCCTATACCGGGAGAGACGAATCCCCTCCTATCGCTCATTGTCTCCATGTGACTCGGGACTGTACCCAAAAACCACCGTTTTGCACGCCCTCTTGGATGTGGTAAGATGGAAATCAAAGCACAGTGGGAACCACACAAGACTCTATGACGATCTCGGGTCAACAGACTACTCTGTACCAGTGTCACCAGAGAACTGCCATCTGACGTGAGGTATAATTCCATCTGGGAGTTCTCGGCGAGTCCGTCCAGTGTACCCAGTCTCTACTGAGCACCCGTATATCATCTCTGATGTCAAACACCAATGGATATGGGATCATCCATCGCCCATCTGTATGGGTTGAGAAGGTATATGCTAGTCTACTCTGGTATATCGATGCCCCGTCTCGATACACCCACGACTAGGGACTTTGAAGGATGTACTTATGGACTACCATGTCCCCACTAGTATGATCCGCATCATAGTCCAGGTAGTCAAGTACAGATCCTAAGGGCTTTACCAACATGTAACAGAGAGACAATCAGTATACACGTTAAGGTAAAGATCAACCAGATAGCATACTATCATGTCGAGCAAGAAAGTCCTCCCCATATACGTCCCAGCATCCACTACAATATACATCCTATGTACAGTAATGGCCTCTAGGGCATACATATAACTAACAAAATCTAATCTGGTTGTTAAGTTTACAAATTGTTGCTCCTAAATTGTCCAAATTATATAATCTTGCAAATTACATTTTAGGATTAATGTAAATAGGTGAGATTAAAATCTAGTTAATATTTGTGTGACCTAATTAAGATATTAAGTGAGCAATGTGGCCGTTAGAATTGCTAAAACATCTAGATTAGTATTAAAATGGTTAATGGTTGCTTACTAGGTTTTTGGAATAAATCGATTTGAATTGAGTTTGAGGTTTTGATGATTTATAACATATTTCATATAAAATTTAGTGTGTTGTGAATGCGCGATTGGTACAATTGGGTTTTAGGCTTGGTGGTTTTCACGTATAGCGACCCTAGTTATGGTTTGTGGTATTGTCGCGAGCGTGTTTTGTGCATGAAGTGCGTGCGCGTCTAGTTAGGGCGCGTGGTTGAATTGTATCATTTGTATCCGCGACTATCATTTATTTATCCTCTTAATTGCTTGTGTGCGATTCTAGGATCGGGTGCAGATGCGTCGGATGTGGCGCGGAAAAGGCTTGGCTGAGATCAGATCAGATTACTCGAGGCGTCCCGGTGAATAGATGTACACATCTATGGGGGGCTCGTCTGGATGGAGCGAGGCACCCGATGGTTTAGTATTATTTGTAGTACTTGCATTATATGCGTAGTTTCCTAATTATGCATCTCATTGCATTGCATCATCTTACATACACACACATGTGGGATATCATCTCATAGAACACTTGAACCATTACCTTTGGTTCATGCCGCACGTGCACTATTCATGCGAACACATACGCCTTTGGTAATTGCTATGTCACGAACACTATAGAACTTGCCTAGAATCGGTAATTGTGCATGCGCATCATATATGATCCGTTGACTTATACTTGTGTATTCATTTCTTTAAAATGGATATGTAGGATTGTTAATTGTATATACATACATCATTGTATCATGATTCATGCATAGTTTCTGGCTGTACTTCGCATGGTATACACTGTCGTATCATAGATTTCCACCCTCACTGGTATGTTTATATATTGTGATTCTTCTCGAGGATTTCATTATTTATGAGATTTCTGGATTTTGGGGGAAAACCGCAAGAATTTTATAAACTTATTGTCCTTTTAAAATGCAAGTTGTGGTTTTCTCGTGATGTATGGGTCGTCCACCATGAGTTTTTCCTGATTTCTGTTGGTTTCGAGACCCGATTTGAGGAGTAGGATGAACCGTTTCGAATACATGGTGGGCCTGGTATGGTACCCCGGGCCAAAGTGTTTTTGTGGGGATGACAATGAGCCTGGCAGGGGCAGACTACCTACCGGTGACGTCTGACGCGGCGGATATCCGGAGGATACCGACCGTAGTTGTGAGATTTGATGATATGGGCCGATCTGGACTGACGGAGCCCGAGATATTGAGATATTGATACATTGAGACATCGAGGTGTTGAGATATCGAGATATTGAGACATTGATATATTCATATTTGTGTCGATACTTGACACGGCTTTTCTGATGATTTCATTGATGATACCTCAGCTATTTTACAAAGTTTTTCTAAGTAAGGATACATATTTTCTCGTACCAAACATATAAAAGTTTCGTGTTGATTATGCATTCATGTTGCATACATATTAGTGCATCGCATTATATCAAGATATGTAGGTTGTGATGCATTTGCGTGCATGATTACGATAGCCTTATTAGATATTACTTACTACTCACGAGTTGGCAACTCACCCCCGTTGTGCCATAGTATCTTGCAGGTCCGACCCGTCAGCATTGTAGCGGCGGTCTTGCTTTTCTTGGCCTCTTTTGCTCGGACTTGCGACTTTGCTCGTAAGTGGGCTGCGAGGATTACTTTTGTCTCCACTTGTAATTATTTGTATCTAGTACTCTCCATCCACCACTTCTACCATTGTATATGCGACCTAGAGATAAGACCGTGAGAGTTGTATATATGTTGTTTCTCTGGGGTCGAGCTCACTTGAGCCGACGTGATGCCTTCTTACTTTTGTGTTTTTATATGCTTATTTGCTCGATGATATTACATATATTGCATGTGGTTGTGATTCCGCCTTGGGCGAAGAGCTAGCTCCCGCTTGGAGATGCCATTATTCATTCATATATGTATTCATGTTTTGTACCCGTTTGGGGGCCAGTATTTACAAGGGAGACTCTGTCGAAATTTTCGGGAAAATGTGATGTTTTCAAAATTGTTTTCTTGCGACCTTATTTTGTTAAAATCACTTCTTTCAAACAAGTTTTCCTTCACTCTTTTATTCTAATGGTTTAGATTTCTGGGGTTTGGCTTACTTGGATTACGTCACGCCTCTAGACATTTCGTAATTTAAGTTCCAGTCACGTTTCGTACCTTCGGGTCGTGACAGAAAGAGTATTTCTGACCCATCTTCTTCATAAAAGACGGATTCCAACTGACTTTTACTCAATCGCGTGGTTTCTTGGGTCTGCTTCGCTGTTTTCGAACGTCATTCTTGTTCTCTACCATGTTTTTCCCTCTGTATAGGGCTTTTTTCTTGTCGTGGGAACGTACAGCGGGCTGAGGATGAAGGGCATCATAATCTTCTCTTTCTGCAGACTGCTGAGTGAGACGCTTCGTCCTGGCCTTTTCCTAAATGGCCATTTCGCTGCTGTGGTCAACCCGAACCTTTTGACTGGCTTCTCTCATTAGCTTGTCGATTTGTTCTTCGAATGACAGACTTGGTATTCTTACAGCGGGATCTTGCTCTCATTCAATATCAGCGCTATCAGGAAAAGCATTCTCTTCTCAACCGGAGTTATTTATGACACGGCAGCCATGGAATCGCTCCCGTTTCTTGGACCGAATGTATCTAAGCCCGGTCGTCTCCATCCTTCCATTAGGCAACTTTCGCTGAGTCCCGGGAACGTCCCAAATCTTGTTGTAGAACTAGGCTTGTCGAGCGGTTTGTTTGAAGGGTATGCCTTGGCATCTTAATAGCCCTTTCAATCCCTCTACGTAATATCTGGGCAGACGGATTGGTTGAAGCCTGTCAAGCGCAAGTTCGGCACCATTCTAGACTTCTCTCTCCATTTCGTCTCCGTAGGTCGATAGAAGAGGATCTCATTTTCACCTCTTCGCCTGGGAGGGACGTAGAAAGTCTGCAGCTCTTGCACGCTGTATGTATTGAGCTTATCAAGTTCCGTGTGATGCCGCTGTGGAACCATGGTGATTTGTAAACTCTGATCAGCTCCAGTAACGGTTTGTGCTGACGGGCGAACAGAGAACACGGCGCTGACCTCGTCCTCTGAGTCACTGCCAAAGACCAAAATAGGAGCAGATGGTCCGGTTCTGTTACCTTGGGGTTGCCCCGAGTAGACTATCTATTCATCCTCCTCGGTATCGCTTCCAAAGATTGGAATAGTGGCGACGGCTTTTTGTTGGTTCTCCGGCTTAGGACATCTTTCCGTGTCTTTGAAGTCTGGTATGAAGTACTTTGCGTCTTCATATTTTTGGACTTCGTTTATGGAGAATTGGTTTAGCTCCCCCGTAATGGTGTACTCGAGGCCGTCTTTAAGATACTTCATACACTGATACTGTGTAGAAAGGATGGCGTTGTACTCGTGTAACCAAGGCCTGCCGAGCAGAGCGTTGTAGCAAGTCTTAGCGTCTATGACATGAAATTTAATATCAGTGATGAGTAGCCCGAAGTGTAACGTCAATATTACGGACCCAAGCGTCCGTGATGACTGTGAGCCAAACCCGGAGATAGAGATTTTGTACTGAGCCAGGTGTTGAACGTTCATGCAAATCTCCTTCAGCACCTTCACATTGAGAAGGTTGACGGGGGACCCGTTGTCAACCAGGATCTTCCTATCTTGATGTTGTGGCAGTACCCTGTGACATATAGAGGATGGTTGTGCTCATACGTTCCGAGGAGGAGATCTTCATCGCCGAATGTAATGCCAGCTGTATGAACCTCTGCCAGCTCGTCCTTCATCTTTTCTTCTGCAAGGAAAGCTTGGAACTGATCGGGCTCTTGTAATGCCCTGATCAGAGAATCTCTTGCTTCTTTAAACAGGAGGAGAGCATCCAGTATACTCAGTTGTGAGGGTATTTTCCTCAGATGTGCCAAGACATTGTAATCCATCTTGTTTTTCTTAGGCGGGTCCTTGGCTGCGGGCTCTTTGACGACTCTATCATCGAGGGCAATTTTCTCAGGGACTTTTTCCTTCCCCTTATCTCTTTTTCTTGAACCTTTGTTTGTAGGCCCGAGGTTCTTTTCAGGCAGCGTGCGGTTACGCAGCTGAATATTCTCGTAGTTCTTCTCCTCTTCTTCTTTTCCGGAGGTGGATTCTTTGAAGAGAGGGCCGAGGGTTATTTCTTCCTCAGAATCGCTCCTGAATGTATGAACTTGGGATTTTCCTTCTGTCGAACCAACCATATGAAAGTTGCCAACCGTTCCTTCATGCTCATCTGTCGCGCTTCTTTACTGTCGACGAGCTTTGCGTTTCATCCGCTTGAAGTGTTGTCAGTGAGCAACGTATCCTTGCCATCACTTCTTGAAGGCATGGCACTCTTCGATGGGGTGGGTAACCCTCCGATGATATAGGCAATAGTTCGGATGTGAAATCTCTCCGTTTAGGAATGTGGCCCCGGGAATATTTCCCTTGAGAGACGGCAGCTTCATTCCCATTGATAGGGCTTTGGCGAACTGTTTCACCGTCTTAAAATTTCTTTTGTTTGCCGCAGGTGTGCTTCGGTCTGGTTGGAGTACTTTGTGACTCTTCCTCGCTGCGTCTTCTTCATCCTGACGCCGATGCTTGACCTTTTCATATATGGCCATTTCACGCTCTCGGTCAGCTCTGCTCTTTTGAAAAGCTTCATTTAGCACCCTGTCAATTGGATCTTCTGGCAGCTCTGAGGATTTCGGTGCCGATCCTACCCCAGTTCCTCTGTGTTGCTTTCCGACGTCGAGGGAGTTTCTTCGTCATTTAATGAAGAATGAGAGACTATGTGGTAACTTGCTGCATAATCCTCGGGTTCTTCTGACGAGTCATTTCCCTCATCATCGTCACTATCTCCGTTCTCAAGGATATGGTTAAGAAACTCTTAGAGGGTGACCGGGATCCGCGCCTTCTGATTGTATTCTTCCAGTGCGTCAATATACTTCTGCAGGTCCATGCGCTTTTCATTAGGCTGCACGGGCTTCTTGGTCTTCTTCTTTTTCTTCGAAGACTTTGAAAGCTTGACCTGGGGGTTTTGCCCAACAGTTTTCGGTGCGAGATGCGGTTTCAGCATCCCCTCAATGATCTCGGGCTTCAGTGGGCTTTTCCACCTGATTGCCGGACATGCTTGAAGATCCTTCAGCATTCTTTTGGTTTTAGCTGAAAGAGAAACTTCCCATAAAGTTTCTTCCATAAATGAGCATGATGCCTCCGGCATATCCACCTTTTTAGGAGCGTGCCTCTATGGCGGGTTCATCCTACAGTTCTCAGAAAGCGTAAATTTTCCCCGTTGATACTGGTCCTCGATCCAATTTTTGAAGACATAGCAATCTTCAAATGGGTGGCACACCATTCTGTGATAGGAGCAGTAGTTGGGGTTATTGACATCACCGGGCTGCGGTAGACGTTTTGGGTCTGGCAGAGTGATGAGTTTGTTGCGCCCTTCTAACAATCTCCTCGTTTTATCATGGGGAAACGAGTAAGCACTTCCTAGCTTCTCTTCCAGGGATTGGCATGGGCGCGCGTTTTTTTGGCGAGCAACGGGTTTCAGGTCACTCGGTTGTTGTTGAGTATTGGCAACGAATGCTGCTTTCCCTTTACCCTTTGCATTCCGAGGGTCCATTTTTGAAGAGGAAGGCCCATGGCCCATCTGGTCCATTTAGGCTAACATGTCGATCAGAGCCTGGAAGGTGGTCGGCTTAAAGAACGTCATAAACTGGGACACAGTCGCCTGGGGATCTAGACTCCCTATGAACATGCCCACGGCCGGAGCTTCTTCGATGCGTTGTTCGCATTTTGACTATAGGTTCCGCCACCGGATTGCGTATTGAACCCAGGTCTCTCCCGGCTTTACCTTAGCGTTGATTAACGCCATGATCGGGGTGCGCTCGCTTACGCTGGCTAACCGCTGCGTGAATAGCAATTCCATTTCCGTGAATGTTTTGACGGAGACATTTGGGAGCTCCGAGTACCATTCAAATGTCGTCTCTGACAGGATGCCAACGAACTGGCGAGGCAGCAATTTGTCGTCGCCTCCAGTATTGCCGCATAAAGCTCTGAACTGAGCGACATGCTTATGCGGGTTGCCTGTTCCTTTGTACACATGGAATTTGGTGATCGTATAGCCCGTCGGATATTTGATTTGATCGTACCAGCCTGGGTACGGTCGCCCGGTTCTGACGACTTGGCCAGCCGCTTCACTTGCCTAATGAGCACATATTTGTTGAGCTATGTAATCATCAAGGGCAGCTTTGGAGATCGTTTCCTTCCTGGTTGTCGATAAAGCTGGAAAAGGGTTTGATGTTTCCCCTCTGTCGTCCTCGATAATTATCGGCGGGTCTTCAGCTGGAGATTCTAGCTGGATCATCATTCCAACCATGTATTGAAACAGGAGCGCCATCTATTTTATATTAGCAGCTTGTTCCACGGCTTCCTTATCCTTTCTTTCCTGCACCCTTCGCAGGAACTCTGTATCGGTCTCCTGCTCCTAATGCTATTCAGACGCTGCTTCCGGGCTTTCTTTTTGCCCGGTGAGTGCTGCCATTTTTGTCGGCATCTCCTGGAGCTTTTGTTGCTGCTCCTGAGCTTTTGTCAATGACCGAGTTTGAAGCTGATGACCCAAGGAAGCACGGCTTTCCTCTTTTCCGGAAGCCATGTAAACCGTGTGCACGATCATGCCCCCAGACTTGGGCATTTGGATCTATCACCCTTAGGATTTGCCGCCGGTGATGGTATTTTCTCTAGCTTCATCCTTTTGTGGGAGGTTAAAGTTGTAGGAGCCGTTGTAGCAGGCGCCTGTTTGAAATAAGTCTTTCGCTGTATGTTGAAGGGATGACTTTCGTCTTGTCGAACCTTCATTTTCTTCGGTTGACGAGAATAGTTCTTGTTGATCATAGAATCATGAACTTTCCTCCAGACCCTGTAGATTTAGGAGGACAGCTGCTGAGGGGGCTGCTTCGGCTCTACCTGTGTCATATTTTCAGCAGGAAGTAGAGATTTCTTCAACACCGCGGTTGGGGAGTTCTTCCACACCCTCCTAACCGGTTCAAAGCTGTTCCCAGTAGGAACAGCAGCGTTAACTTCTACCATTGGAGCTGGTGGGGTGAATCCGGAGGGTGACCAGCTCTTCTCACACGGTGCTAGTGGCGACGTCGAGCGTGCCTTGCCGATGGGCCCACCTCAGTTGTGGAAGCGGTTCCGTCGTGCCCCCTGCTTTGGTTAGGGGCTGCTACTGGTGCCAGCCTGTCGAAGACCGACGACCGTTTAGAGAGAATGGCCAATCTTTTGAAGGCCGACTTTTTGGTAGGGAACCTCTTTTGATGATTTCTTCCGTAAAAGGAGTTGGAACGGCCAATCTTTGGAAGACGGATGCTTTGGTAGGAGAAGCTCCTTTGATGACTTCACCTGCTGAAGCTGGAACGCCTATCCATTTTGGGGTAACCCCTTCAGGTATTGCAAGCCTCTTTGCGGGCCCACTTGAGTTTTGGCTCGGCCTGTTGAAGACTGAGGTGGAAGACTAGGATGACCCGTTGAGAGGGGCCGTAGTGGTTGCAAGTCGATCAAAGACCAACTTCTTTGGAGCTTCTTGTGGCGGCACTGGGGCGCTGAAGCTTGCTGGCTGGAGCATAGTCCCGAAGAACAATACAGTGGTGGCCAGAGTCACCTATTCCACTGGCATTGAAAAGATGCAGGCCACATTAGGCCCATATGTCACACCTCCAGTTGAGGCGGAGCGGGAGTTGCTGTTGCAGTTGGTGCAGCTGGAAGCCATTGATGTTCACTTCATCTTTCTGCACAGAAGCAAGACACCAAATCTTAGTACCATGAATCTAAGGGCAACCATAGCAAACCGCGATTTTGTTCGCGAAAACGGCGAACGAAGTGTAGAGTGGAAAGAGAAAGAGGTCCCACCGGGCATGCTAGAATCTGTTTACCTCCGAAAACAGAGACGAACCGGGATGGATCGTCTTGCCTGAATTTGGGGGCAGATGCTATTTGGATTTATTTGTCCACCTCTCCGAAGATACCCAGTTGATTTATGGCACCGTATATCGGAGGTTCAGACGGATGCGGCCGTTGTAGCAGACTTCGTCAGATTCCTCCTCGTTTGCAAGGGGGTTTTGATTGTGGGGATGCTCTTCCCTGCAGACGCAAGCTCCTGCAGTTAATTACGTTATCGCATCGCGATAACCAATTTCTCCTGCTCTGGAAGTTCACTTCGTGTCGTGTGTATTTTTATTTGTTTAGGTTTTCCGTGGATTGTATACGGAGACTAATTTAAGTTGTCACCCGTAAGGCGTGGATTAGTCCAAATCCGTATATCTTAGATTTGGGTTTTTTTTATTTAAGGATCGTTAATCAGGTTTGAGATTAAGATCGACTTATATGTATGTGAGCAGTTGGGGCTCAGTTAGTCTTTTGTTAAAGATACATTAGTCCAATTTGAGACTAAGATCTACATAACAAGGTTTTAGGATCATTTTTGTTTCAGATCCAACAAGAGAGAATTTGGGCTCTATTGTTTTAGTTTAAGGATGTTTCGATCTGTTATCGCCATTTTGGAGGCGATGTTTTAGTTTGAGGACATTTCGGTCTGTTGATCACCGTTTTGGAGGTGAGGTTTTAGTTTAAGGATGTCTCAGTCCGTTTAACACCATTTTGGAGGTGATATTTTAGTTTAAGGACATCTCCATCCATTAATCATCTTGCGTGCACGTGTATTTGTTACGTGATGGGATGAGCAACGATGATATGGGATACATCCAGTTTGAGATGTGGTTTAATTTGGGATGTGCACGTCAGTTTGGGAAGTGCACAAAAAAGCAGTTGGGACCCGACAACCTCTCTGAAGACGTTGAGGAATTACAACGACATGTATCAGAGGTGTAGAGAGATGTACCCTTGAACAAATTTCCGTATTTGAGGGAAAACGCATTAATGGTAAACCCAGGAATCATTAGTCATATTTTGAGACTAAGATTTCTTCAGGGGAATGTGGGACGAATATCGTTTTGGGATATCATCAGTTAGAAGATCGATAGTCGTATTTGGGACTAAGATCAGTTTGGGAAGTAGTGAGCACATGGGCTCGGTTTATCTGAATTAGGGAGTTTCTACTCTCAAGGGACCTAACCAACTTGGGCTTGGTCCAGTCAGTTTTCTTTTTATTTGAAAAAGAGTGCCGAGCACTTGTTTAGGCTCAGCCCCCTTTTTTGTGCAAAATGTGCTGAGCACTTATGTAAGTTCTGATGCTCACATATAATCATGTGGGGTTTTCAGTCATAGGAATTGACCAATAAGTGTTAAACACTTTACCTTTTTTGTCTTTATATGGAGCGCTAAGCACTCTTTATGGTGCCCATGTGCGAAGCATGTGAGGAGCTAGGCGCTAGGCGCTGCCTAGTGAGTGCCAAGCACTTTTTATTCTGTGGCGCCCATGTGAGGGTCACATGAGGTGCTGGGCACCGCTTACTGAGTGCTAAGCACTCATTTCTTTTGTAGCACCCATGTGAAAGGCACGTGGGGCGTTGGGCGCTGTGGCGCCTACGTGAGGGGCATGTAAGGCGCTGGACGCTGACCGCCGCTCATTGAGTGCTAAGCACTCCCCTTTTTATGTGGCGCCACGTGAGGGGCACGTGAGGAGCTGGGTGCTAGCTTTTTCCTTATATGCTTTGTTTTGAGAAATTCGATATCCTAATTCTTTTCTGAATGTTTGTTCCTCAAGAACAAGTTCTTCCCGATGAGAATTAAATTCTCAACTTGTGAGAGACTTGTCTTGTGAATCTCAGATCCGGAGAAAGAACTAAGTTCTTTTAAAAGGGTTAAACCCTTCAATAGGTAAATAAGATGCTTTGATCTCTCTTCTTTTTATTTACCTAGGTTTTTTCTGAGAAGGGAAATCTTCTTCTTTCTTCCTTTTTGAAGCTTTCTGCTTTGTTTTTAGAAGCTTATGGGGGTTCTTCCCTCTCAGACTTGAAGTTTTGGGTCCTTTATATAGTAGAGGCAAGTTTGTTGATTAGTTCTGAAGAAATCTCTCCTTAAGAGATCCCAATTAATTTGGGGATTTTACCCACCGTTGGATTTTTGATCCAAGGACTTCTGTTTTACAGAAAGTATTTTCTTGTTTTTAACAAGATTAAGGAAATATTTTCCCATACAAAATTTATTCTGTAGATTGGTGATTCTTTAATCACCATTGGATTTTTAATCCAACGGTACTCTGTTTTACAGAGGGAAATCTTTCTTATTTAGAAAGATTTGATGAATGTTTCCTCTAAACAGAATTTAATTCTGCATCCTGATTATTTATCATCTCCGTTGGATCTTTTGATCCAGCGGCTCTGTTTAACAGAGAGTAGAATTTAATTTTACTAGACACCGGCACTCACATGTTGTGCACGTGGACGCTATTTAAGATTTTTGTGTGCTTTCCACATTGGTGCCACTCATATAAGCGTTTTTAACTTGGGCACTGGCGCCCTCATGGAAGGCACGTGAGGCGCTTGAGCGCTGGGCGTTGCCTCATAGAGTTTTGCTCTTTTATTGGGGAAAAATGGTATTCGGAGCTCCCAAATGACTCTGTAAAAACATTCACAGAGATGGAACTGCTGTTCATACAGCGTTTCGCCAGCGCGAGCGAACGTACTCCAATCACGGCCTTAATCAATGCAGTATAAAGCCGGGAGAAATATGGGTCCAATACGTGATCCGGTGGTGGAACCTATGGTCTAAGTGCGAACAGCGCATTGAAGAAACTCCCGCCATGGGCATGTTCATCGGGACCCTTGATCCTCTAACGACTGTGTCCCAGTTCATGACATTATTCAAACCAACAACCTTCCAGGCTCTGATAGATAAACTGGCCCGAATGGACCAGATGGGCCACGGGCCTTCCTCCTCAAATAAGGACCCTCGAAATAAAAAGGGTAAAGGGAAAGCGGCCTTCGTCTCCAACACGCAACAACAACCGAGTGGCCCAAAACCGGCTACTCGCCAAAACAACGCGCGTCCGCGCCCATCCTTAGAGGAAAAATTAGGATGCGCTTACCATTTTCTCGTGACAAGACGAGGAGACTGTTCGAATTGGCAGTGCATAACAAACTCATCACATTTCCATACCCGTGGCGTCCACTACAACCCGGCGACGTCAACAATCCTAACTACTGCTCCTATCACAGAATGGTGAGCCACCCAATTGAAAATTGCTACGTCTTCAAGAACTGGGTCAAAGACCAGTATTAACAAGGAAAATTCGTGCTGTCTGATAATTGGAGGGTAAACCCACCTCAGAAGCACACTCCCAAAAAGGTGGATGCGCAGGGGGCATAATGCTCCTTCTTGGAAGAAACTCTATGGGAAGTCGTTCTTTCAACAAAAACCAAAAGAATGCTGAAAGATCTACAGGCATGTCCAGCAGTCAGGTGGAAAAGCCCACTTGAACCCGAAATAATCGAAGGGATGCTGAAACCTCGTCCCGCATCGAAAATTGTCGACAAAAGGCAAAACCCCCAAGTCGAGCCTTCAAAGTCATCAAAGAAAAAGAAGAAAACCAAGAAGCATGTGCAGCCTGCCGAGTATGATGACAAGCGCACAGATCTACAAAAATACATTGACACGCTGGAGGAGTTCAACCAGAAGGCGCGGACACCGGTCACTCTCGAAGAGTTCCTCAAGCGTTTTCTTGAGGACGAAGATAGTTACTATTATGAGGGAAATGACTCATCAAAAGACACCGAAGACCGTGTAGCAAGTTGCCACATGGTCTCTCATTCATCGTTATATGGAAAAGAAGCTCCCTCGGTGTCAGAAAACAACGTAGAGGAACCGGGGACAGAATCGGCGCTAAAACCCCCGGAACTGCCAGAAGACCTAATCGATAGGCTGTTAAACGAAGCCTTTCAAAAAAGCAAAGTTGACCGAGAACGCGAAACAGCCATATATGAAAAGGCTAAGCGTCAGCATCAGGACAAATAAGCTGCGGCAAGAATAAGTCGTAAAGTACTCCAACCAAACCAAAGCATACCTGCTATAAATAAGAGCAAGATCAGAACAGAGAAGCGGTTCACCAAAGCCCTGTCAATGGGGATAAAGCTGCCACCTCTCGTAAGAAACACTCCCGTTGTCATATTCCTCGATGGGGAAGATTCACATCCAACCTACTGCCTCTATCATCGGAGGGTTACCCACCCCACCAAGGAGTGCAGTGCCTTCAAGAAGTGGTGGCAAGGATACGTTGTCCATTAAAAACACTCCAACAGGATTAAGTGCGAAGCTCGTCGACGGCAAAATAGTGCGACAGATGCGCATAATGAAATGACTGGTAACTGTCATATGGTTAGTACCAGTTCGGAAGGGGAAAACCCCCAAGTTCTTACCTTTGAGAGCGATTCTGGGGACGAAATACCCCTCAGCCCTCTCTTCAAATACCCCCCTCTGAAAAAAAAGAGAAAGAGAAGAACTGCGAGAATATTCAGCTGCGTAACCGCACGCTGCTTGAGAAGAACCTCGGACCTACAAACAAAGGTTCGAGCAAAAAGGACAAAGGGAAAGAAAAAATCTCTGAGGAAATTACCCTCGACAATGGAGTTGTCAAAGAGCTCGTAATAAGGGACCTGCCGAGGAAAAACAAGGTGGATTACAATGTCCTAGCACATCTAAGGAAAATACCCTCACAACTGAGTATATTGGATGCTCTCCTCCTATCCAAAGAGGCACGAGATTCTCTGATCAATGCATTACAAGAGCTCGATCAGTTCCAAGTTTTTTTCGCGGAAGAGAAGATGAAAGATGAACTGGCAGAGATCCACATGGCTGACATTACATTCAGCGATGAAGATCTCCTCCTCGGTACGTGCGAGCATAATTGCCCGTTATACGTCACTGGGTACTGCCACGACATCAAGATAGGGAAAATCCTTATCGACAATGGATCCTTCGTTAACCTGCTCAATGTAAGAGTGCTGAAGGAGATTTGCATGAACTTTCAGCACCTCGCCCGAGATAAAATTACCATATACAGGTTCGATTCACAGTCTTCACGGACGCTTGGGTCCGTAATACTAGCATTACACTTTGGGCTGCTCGTCACTGACATCAGATTTCATGTCATTGACGCCAAGACTTGCTATAACGCTCTGCTCGGCATGCCTTGGTTATACGAGTACAACGCCATCCCTTCTACACAACATCAGTGTATGAAGTATTTCAACGATGGCTCGGAGTACACCATCACGGGAAAGCAAAATCCATTCTCCATAAACAAAGTCCGGAAATATGAAGACGCAAAGTACTTCCTACCAGACATCGAAGATACGGAAAGGTGTCATAAGCGGAGGAAAAATAGAAGTCCATCGCCACTATCCCGATCTTTGGGAGCGATACCGAGGAAAACGAAGAAATATCTACTCGGGGCAACCCCAGAAAGAAAACATTAAGCCCGAACCATCTACTCCTATTCTAGTCTTTGGCAGCGACTCTGAGGATGAGACCAATGCAGTGATCTCCCTCCACCCGTCAATGCAAACTATTGCCGAAGCAGATCAGGGTCTGCAAATCACAATGGCTCCACCTCGACACTACAAAGAACTTGATGCGCTCCATACATACAGCGTACAAGAACTGCAAACTTTCTACGTGCTTCCTAGGAGAAAGGGTGAAAAGGCGATCCTCTTCTACCAATCTACGGAGACCAAAGTAGAAAAAGAAGTTTGGCATGATGCCGATTTTGCACTCAACAAGTTTCAACCAATCTGTCTGCCAAGATATTACACGGAGGGATTAAATAGGCTGTTAAGATGCCAAGGTGTACCCCTCGAACAAATTGCTCGACAAACCCAATTCTACAAAAAGATCTGGGATATTCCCGGGACTCAGTGAAAGATGCCCAATGGGAAGATGGAGACAACCGGGCTCGGATATGTTCGGTCCAAGAAATGGGAGTAGTTCCACAGTTGCCACATCGTAAACAGCTCAAGTGAAGCAGAAGACGCTTCTCCAAATAGCCGTGACGTCAAATCGGAGCGAGATCCCGCTCTAAAAACGTTAAGTCCATCGCTAGAAGAGCAAATTAACAGGTTAATAAAATAAGCTTGTCAAAAGAGCCGGGACAATCACAGCCGCGAAATGGCCATTTATGAAAAGGCCAGAACGCGGCGTCTCAATTAGCAATCTGCGGAGAATGAAGACAATAATGCTCTTCATCTCCAGCCCACTATATGTTCTCGCGAAAGGGGAAAATTCCGAAATAGAGGCAAAAACAAGGCAAAGAACGCAAACAACGTTCGAAAAAAACAAAGTGGATCCAAAACGTCATGCAATCAAGAAAAACTCGATTGGAACTCGTCCTTTATAAAGAAGATGGGTCGGGAATACTCTTTCCCCCAAAACAAGACAAGAAAAATATTCAACCTAGTCATGAAGCACCAAATGATGACACTTCCGGAGTCTCGGCACCCCGAATAAATAAACGAGGTCCATCATCCGGATTATTGATCCTATCATCGAGTAATAGGTCATCCCTTTGAATACCGCTTCACCTTCAAAGACTAGGTAGAAGACCAGTATCAATAAGGCAGGTTCACTTTATCCAATAGCTGGAGGGTAACCCCGCCGCAAAAGCATGAGCCAAAGAGGACCTATACCGTGAGGATAGGACCATCTCAACATCAAGAATGGAAGCGAACTCGTACCTGTTATATGATAACACTCTCAAAAGAAGGAGGGCACGAGACTATGGATGACCTCCATATATGCTTCACAAATGAAGACGAGGAAGGGGTGATCTCAGAGTTTCCATCATCACCAAAATGAAAGTCTACCCTAGCACCACCATGGGGTCTAAGTGGCATCAAGCATGACAAATTCAAATTTTTATGGCGCTAAGATAGACTATCCAAGATCTTTAGTTAGGTGATTACGGTTATGGTTTGATATCTACAAAAACTATGAGAAGTGAAAGATGGCTATACCCTCGTAGATTAAGTCTTTCACTTCACATGCTCCGTGTATTAAATCCCTCGACTCCATTAGGCTCCACTTGATGCTTTGTACGAGCTTCCTCCGATAACCTTCGTGCCGAAGATGATCCACGCGAAGTCTCTCCAACGCAAGCTACCTCTACACTAAACTATTTAGCGTAGGAAACACACTACACTCGATCGCTAGTCAAGTGTAGGATGATGAAGTAGGGGATGTTAAAGCTCAAAACTTTGTGTTCAAGCTTCATGGTTCACATCACATATGAGGGTTGAACCTTGAATCATGACTTTGAGGAAGAAGAAGAAGGTAGAGAGCAAGCATGGGAGCAAAGCAAGAAAATAGCTAAGTGTTTGAAATGAGCTTAGAAAAATGAATGGCAACTATTGACCCCCCCACTCATTCAAGCATGGAATTTTTGCAATATAAAATTGTAACCATGCTTGAATAGTGAGTCAAGATAAATAAACAAATGTAAAGCCCATGCTTGCAACCATGCTCTCATTTTCCACCTCATTTCTATTTTTCTCGAAAATAGAAATCATGCCATGCCACACACACACACATACACACACATATTTATATATATATATATATATATATATATATTAATACATATAAGAAAATATTTAGTGAGCTAATGATATTAGTTAAGATATAATTATATCGCATATGACCGACTAATATCCAGTTATATCACACTTGATTTAATAATCCAGTTATATGCGACATATCAGACGAAGAAACCAAATTGTACGGTAGTGTTACTGATAGGCTTCATGGAGAGTATGGATGAGCTTGCTTGTTGATCTTCATATCGTTCAATACCCGGGTAGCCGTTACGTCCAGCTAGTACCGCTGACGGCTTGTAGGTGATTGATGTGATCATCACCTACTGCTGGCGTATTGACGAGTTTTTAGAGTCCCACACCGAAGTTTCCTGGTTCAAGCGAAACGAAATAGGACACATATGTGATATGTGTGTGGGCTCGATTAAATACGTGTATGTGATACCGTATTGTAATCTGGCATTTATCTGTTATCGGTTCGGTTATATGTGATATAACCAGATTGTCAAATCAAGTATTGATTTGATAATGTGATATACAGATATATGATATTGGTAGGGCATATGTGATATAACCGGATTATTAAATCAAGTGTTGATTTAATAATTTGATATACATTATATGTGATATAATTATATCTTAACCAATATCATTAGCTCACTAATTATTCTTCATAATATATATATATATATATATATATATATTATGAAGCAAGGCATGATTTCTATTTTTGAGAAAAATAGAAAAAAAAGATGGAAAATGAGAGCATGGTTGCAAGCATGGGCTTTATTCATAGTTTATTCATCTTGACTCACTATTCATGCATGGTTGCAATTTTATATTGCAAAATTCCATGCTTGAATGAGTGGGGGTCAAGAGTTGCCATTCAATCTAGTATCATGCTCAACACTTAGCCATGTTTCATGAGTTGCTCCCATGGTTGCTCTCTAGCTTCACCTTCCTCGTCAAATGTCATGGTTCAAGCTTCAACCCTCACATGAGATGTGAATCATGAAGTTTGAACACAATCTTGTGAGCTTTTAATATCCTTACTTTCACATCCCACACCAAACTAGCAATTTGGTGTGGTGTATTTGCTACACTAAAGGAGTTTAGTGTAGAATTAGCTTGGGCTAGAGGGACTTCGGGTGGATCGTCTTTGGCGCGAAGATCATGAAGGAGGGTCGTTCAACTCGAAGAAGAGCCTTGTAGAGTCGTGTGGACGTCAACCCGGAGCTTTAGAAGAGAAGGTATCGAACTAAAAAGGTTGTATGCTCTTTTCTTCTCTTGGTTTTAATCACATCACAAAGGCAGACCCTAAAAATCTAGTAATGATCTTGTTAGTCTAACTTAGCACCTAATAAAATTAAAATGTGGCATGCTTGATGCCTCTAGAACCTCATGGTGGTGTTAAGGTAGACTTTCATGGTATCAAACCCAAGCTAGAACATTAGGGTAACTTGTAGCGACGTTAAAAATCCACCGTTTTTGTCGTGCAAAAACTACCGATAAAAACAGTTTTGAAAATGATGTTTTGAGTTGTTTGCACACCCCGCGGGCTCACGGTTTGAACCGAGAAGCTGCGGGGTGGAGCGTACGCATCCTGGGGACACCCCATGGGGACCGAGAGACTGGGCTCACTCCCCAAGACCACCATAAGGTGGTCTTGGCGGTGGGGACCCAAAACTGCCCCCACCATAGGCAGTTTCAGGTCTGCCTCACCCCCTGGTCACCTCATGGTGGCCTCGGGGGTAGGGTACCCCCTCTAGGCCCCCATTCGATAGTTTATTTTAGTTCTTCTCCCCCGCGAAGATTCGGGCGGGTTTCGAGTTCGTTTCGACTCCCGGATTGGCTTAAAACGATCGGTTTTGGAACTTTAGCTCACTGGATTTTTCAAGTGTTGGAAATTTGGTTTAGTTTGCTAATTGCGTGCAGAATTCTAATGTCGCGGTTACTTTACAAGCTTTGTGATGTGTGTGATACAATTATTAGAATCTGTATTAATTAGTTTTGTGAAAACTAGTTAGTATATTGTAAAGCTAGCCGTTTAGTCTCAATTGATCGATTGCCACAAAGTTTTGATTCGGATCAAAACTCCGTCGCAATTGCGTATTGTACGCGATCACTAAGTCGGGAATCTTGTTGAATTATCCGACAACCAATTGAAAAGAGTTTTCAATTTGAGACTAAAATGCAAGTTTTATAAGTTAGGCATGAAATCCGGAATATGAGATATTCCGGGTTTATGATGTCTAAGAATATTGCGGATTCTAATTATTATAGTTTTCTGTTTCTTTTCTACGACCGTAAATGTAATATGTGGGGTATCCCAATCCCGTTGCTATATGTCAACAAGGTTTAGGGATACGCATATTTGCTTACGTTGATGATATGTGTTGTCATGTGTTGCTATTGATATGATTTATTGGATCGTCGTGAAAGAATAGCCGGGGGTTTTATGTGAGATGAGGGTTTTTATTTTCATTCATGTAAAATTTGTATGTAATATTCTTTTATTGGGGCACTTCCAGGTTGACGATGGTGTCACCATTGTTGTATATTATTTACTTTTCCGCATTAGGATAGACCCAAGACGAGGAGCACAAGTAACCGGGTTCTAAAGTCCAGTGAGAGACTATCTCAAGGAGTTGAGATCGGGTCTCCTAACTTTAGAATTGGCAGGATTACTTGCCGCTCTCGTAGGAGTCTTGGGATGTGGGTTTGGCTATTCATTACGACTGTAGAATCTGTGTTTAACATTATTGGCTTAATTTAAAACACGGACATCCTAGTATATCCAATATTTCATATGTTTCTTCTGCTGCTTGATTCTGTGATGTTGATCATATAACTGCATGCGACGAATGTAATATTATATATATGATATATAATAAACGTTGCTTATGTTTTGCACCCGCGCTAGTCCAGCCCCCGCTCTGCCAGTAGTTAAGTAACCTAACGGTGCATGACGGGGCCTCGTGGCGAATGCGAATGGCATAAGCGTACGTTCTATTTTCGTATCATTTTTCTGTAACGTTTAGGAAACATTAATTCATGGAACTTCATAAATGTGATTAATGAAAAGAAAGAAACCAAAAGATACTGTAGAATCAAATTGTCAAAAAGGGTATCTCTAGTTTTTGCTTTGCACAGTGGTATTCCTTGATGAATATCCAGCACCTCATTCGATGAGGAAAGAGCCGAGATCCCTTCACCGGGAGTAACTTCTTTAGCGAAACTAGAAAATGCTACAACTCACTCGGTTTTTTTTTTTGATTGCTTTTATAGTTCTTGCTTTGCATAGTGGTATTCCTGAATATCCTGCACCTCAATCAATGAGGAAAGAGCCGAGATCCCTTTACTGGGAGTGACCTCTTTAGCGATACTAGCAAAATCCTAAAAAACGCTCATTTTTCAAAATCACTAGATTCTACAACGATATCAAGTTCATTACATTCATGGTTTTCTTAAAAACCTGTGTGGCCCTCCGTCATTTCAGATAAGTACTATTTAGTATTCGTGCTGCGTTTGTTGACCATAGCCAAGACGTAGTGTGCAGTAGCTAATTAGTGCTTGTCTGCAGCATGTGATGCGATTGGATTAGGGTAGTCGTGCGGCTTTGTTGACCTTAGCCAAGGGTCGCACGGGTGGGTTTAATTCAATCAAGAAATGACGGGTTGAACTTGCCTAGCACTTATGATTTGTTGACCATAGCCAAGGTCATAAGTTGCTAGGGGAAAAAACCATTATCGGGAATTTCAAGTATTGAAATTTGCAATAAGATTGCATACCTTCTATATGATAGTTGGACACTGATACCCACTGCGAGTAAGAGTTGCTCCTAGGAGAATTTTGCACTTTACAATTAGCCGATCAAGTAGGTGTCTAGAAAGGTGTCAACGGGGTTATGCTTTTAGGGAAACGAGGTTTATTTTAATTAGATCCGTGCGAAAGCACGGGGAACCTCTCTCGGAGTACCGATACCTGCATGCCGAAAGATTGGCGAACTTGTAAGGTGTAATTAATCACGACTAATCTTATCTTTTAGGGTTTGAAAGAAGATTTGATAAAAAAACAGTGGGAGCCATCCTGATTAGATAAAAATAACCAATCTAAATCTTGCAAAGAGCGCACGCAAAGTGATTATCCTTCTCTCTCTCCTGGTAGTGACCAATGACATGCATTAATCAAGATAATAATATGGTTGTATTGACCGGACCTACTTATTATACTGGGGTAGGTTCCGCTCTATCTTATGATTGTCATAAGTCTGAGTAAGGAATAGGGAAATATTCGGATTCCTATGCTACCCAAACAAAGAAAAATCATGTTGATGCATTGTCTTCGGGTGTGTTCGTTACCAAGAACTGTTTCTTAGTTTACCTCTACGTCCTAGGTATTGGATACCGGATCAGGATCCCACACATGTAAATTGTTACATGGGATATAGACAGGTGGTGAACTGGGAAAGGGTGATATATCTCTAGTAGTAGAGATAGTGCAATTGTTATAGCCAAAGCAGTTGGCAAATATCACCTAGTGTTGCCAACTGGTAATACATCGATTCTTAGTGACTGTTATTTCGTACCAACAAATATTGTGAATATTTTCCTAAATCAAGTGTTGATTAGGTAAGGTATGTTGTATAACAGTGTACACGTTCTGAATCAAACTACAGTTCTAAACATACACACACAAGAAGAACAGTTCAGAAATGAACGAAGTCTTCTTGTGGCATTGTAGACTGGGTTATATCGATGAAACAAGACTAGCTTAAGTTCCATAAGGATGCATATTTGAATCTGTTCGAATTTTCAACTTATGAAACTTGCCGGTCATGTCTCAAAGACTAGGTGACCAAATCTCCGTTTACTGGAAACGTAAAAATAGCTACTGAACTCTTGGACAGATACATGTTGATGTATGCGGTCCAATATCTACACATGTCAGGGATGGTTCCGCATACTTTATTGCATTTACAGATGTTCTCTCAAGATACGAACATGTGTTCTTGTTGAAACACAAAACTGAATCTTTTGAGAATTTCAAGGAATATAAGTACGAAGAAAAGAACCAGATGGGTAAAGGTATTCAAATCCTTAGATATGTTCGGGGAGAAGAATGCCGGAGCACGGAATTCCGAGACTATTTAAAAGAGAATGAGATTCTCTCTCAACTTACTCCTCCGTATACACCACAGCACAACGGTATATCGGGGTGGAAGAATCGCAACCTATGAGATATGGTGCGCTCTATGATGAGTACTGATAAGTTGCCTATTTCCTTTCAGGGACATGCACTTGAGAATCTGCATACCTATTGAATAGAGTTCCGATCAAATCTGTTGCCTACCACTCCATATAAGATATGGAATGAGAAAAGACCATCTCTTAAACGAGTTAAGATATGGGGTTGTCCGGCCTATGTTGAAAAGTAAAATCCGGACAAGCTCGAGGTAAGGTCAGTTCTGTGCAAGTTTGTAGGATACCCCAACCATTCATGAGGGTATATCTTCTACCACACCGAGGAACAAAAGATGTTTCATTTATCGACATGACACCTTTTTAGAAAAGGAATTTCTTGTGGAAGAAATTAGTGGCGATGAGGTAAAACTAGAAGAAGTTCCAGCAAAGCAAACTATAACTGACGATTTGGTGGATCCGAAGGATTCAATAGTCCCTGATGAACCGAAGCCACTCCGCAGATCTAGTTGGGTTCCTCATCCACCTAAGAGATACCACGGTTTTCTTATAGAAGGTGGGAGCGAGGATTGCATCATGGAGATGATGACCCAACTAGTTTCGAGCAGGCCATCACAAGTGGAGACTATGTGAAATGAGTAGGTGCTATGCGATCTGAGATGGAATCCATGTACACCAACAAAGTATTGAATTTGGATGTTGCTCCTGAAGGGATAAAACCCATTGGGAGCAAGAGGATCTTTGAGAAAAATAATTTTGTGTAAATGGAAAAGTTGAGACTTTCAAAGTTATGCTTAAGTCCATCAGGATCCTACTTTCTATTGTTGGATACCATGACTACGAAATCTGGCAGGCTGCACATCAAAATCATTTTTCTAAATGGTGATTTATAAAAGAGTGTGTATATGACATTGCCATAGGGTTTCGTAGACAGTGGGAGCAGCGGAAGCATGTGCAAGCTGCTTAAATCCATCTATGGGTTAAAGCAGGCATCGCGGAGATGGAACATCTATTTTAATGAAGCTGTCAAAGAGTTTGACTTCATCAAAAAGATAGATGAGCCATGTATAAATAAGAAGGTTGTAGAGAGTATGATTGTCCTGCTCGTATTATACGCGGATGACATACTCTTGATAAGAAAGGGTGTTCCTATGCTACACTCGGTCAAGCACCTCTTATCACACAGGTTCTCCATGAAAGATCTAACTGATGTTTCCTACATCCTGAGGATATAGATCTATAGAGATAAATCTAAATGGATTTGGGATTGTCCCAATCCAGGTACATAGACACCATGCTAAAAGGGTTTTAGTATGGATGATTCTAAGCGTGGTAATATACCCGCTTGTTCGGGAATCACTCTTTCCAAAAAGATGTCTCTCGAGAATGATTTGGAGAGGGCTCGCATACAAGAGATACCCTGTGCTTTGGCAGACAGGTCAATCATGTATGCGATGTAATGTACCAGACCATATGTAGCTTACTCACTAGGTGTAGTGAATAAGTATCGAAAAGATCTTTAGAAAAACCACTGGACAGCTAAAGAACATTCTTAAGTACTTAAGAAGGACTAAAGAGATGTTATTGGTGTATAGTAACGGTGAACTATAGATGGAGTCCTTTACTGATTCAAGCTTACAGTCTCATAAGGACAACTGAAAGTCACTTTCGGGTTTTGTCTTCACCCTCAGTGGAGGGACGATATGTTGGAAGGGTTCCAAGCTATATATCGTAGAAGCCCCGTTGATAGAGGATAATTATATCGCTACAAACGATACTGCCCAAGAGGTTTTCTGGATGAATAGAGTTCATGAGATGAACAAGGTTCCTACCATTGGGCATCCAATACTTAAGTATTGTGATGACAATGGAGTTATGGCTTTGGCCTAGGAACCCCGGTCCCGTCAGCGATCCAGACATATTCTTAGACAATATCATCTGATAAGGGAGATAGTTAATCTCTGGGAGATCGAGATTAGGAGAGTTGACAAAGAGGATAACACAGCGGATCCACTCACCGAGGCCATCCCCCAGATGCTATTCGAGAGACTTTTGGGATATTGGGTATGAGATACTACAACAACTGGCCTTAATGCAAGTGGGAGATTGTTAGTAATATGTATGCCGTAAAGGCCATTATTGATGATATAGTGGATGCTTGGACATATATATAAAGGATTTTCTTGCTCGACATGATAGTATGCTATCAGGTTATCTTTATCTTAACATGTAGACTGGTATTTGTTGGAGATAGTGCCCTCAGAGTCAATTATTGGATCACAGGCACGTGATTGCAATGATTGAGAGAGGACCTATACCGTTAGAACAGTCTTACTCAAGATGATAGTATGCTACCTAGTTTATCTTTATCATCGTGTACTGCTTTAGGTGACCTTACAGGTCACTATTGCGCGTTGATAGAGCCCTTAGGATTCTTACTTGACAGCCAGCAGTATGATGGAGATCATATACGTGGGAGCTGGTAGTCTATAAGCACATCCTTAAAAGGTCCCTAGTCGTGGGAGTTTCGAGACAAGGCATCGATACTCCAGAGTAGACTAGTGTATACAGTCGAGACCCCGACGTGCTAGTGGTTAAATCCACAACCAAAGTATCGACGAGTCTTTAGAGTCCCCCACAGACCGTTTTCTCAAGTTTCGGGCGAAACGCTGTAGAGGCCGTATGGAGATATGGCAGGGTTCAATCATATACGTACGGTATTTCACGGATCATGATCGGACGGATAATACTAGCGGGCTTTGGTTTAAGCCGGATCCTAGTATTGTACAGTGTAGATTTTGTCTCATTGCATTTGTATTCAGTCGGAATACAAATGCGGGTATGTATATACAGTCGCGGGGTTTTCCTGTAATTTATTACGGGATCGTTTTTCTGAAGTTGCCAGTTTCCTTTCCGTTTCGGCCATTTTTCCTTTGTTTCTTTTCTTGGCTGAAAATTGGTGGAGGAGGGCTTATTTGCAAATGTGCAAATTAGTATTGTGGAGGGTGTTATTTGCAAGTAGTTGCTTCATGATGGTTCTTGCTTCCTTTGACTTCTTTACTTCATGATTGCTTGACTTTTGGAGTTATGATGGTTGATGGAGTGTTGGACTTTGTTTGTGATCATTTCTTCTCATCATCACTCTCTCTCTCTCTCACACTCTCCTAGCTTGGGGTCGGCCACATTAGAGGAGGGGGCTGCCAAAAAATTTTGAGGGTGATTTTGGTTCTCTTCATGCTTGCAAAAATCCCCAAGTTCATCTCAAAATGCTTTCATCCCATTCCTCCACCAAAACCATGGCAACTTCACACCCCAATGAGACATAGTTTTCTACACTTCATCTACAGTACCCTTGGGCACGTCGACTCGCCAACTTCGTGCTCGAGTTGCCTCGGTCCAGAGGTGGGAGCCCGTAAAAGAACGCGGAGATGTGGTGCCCTTCCGACAAGGAGATGAAGACCGGAGATTCCGCGGGGAGATCGGGACGATGATGTCACGACCCGAAAGAGCACGTGACTGGCCCTTGAACCATATGAAGTCTATAGGACTCCATCTGATCCAAGTAAGCCAAAAGCCCAGAAATCTAAAACCATTTAAGAAATAAGTAAAGAAATTGGTTTAAAGAAGTGAAGAAATACAAGTTTGAAATCAAGGTTTTTAAATAACTAAGCCGAATATGCAATTTAAAAACAGTACAGTCTTTTCTAAAAATTTCGGCAGAGTTTCTTTTGTAAAACTGGCCCCGAATGGGGTACAACAAGGATAACAATATATATGCAATGATAAAGGCATCCCCAAGCGGGAGCTAGCTCTTCGTCAATCGACGGTCACAACCACACATGCAACAATAATATACAACGCCAAGTGGCGAGGATCAAATCCAAAAGAAGCTCAAAAGCAACAAGAAAACCGCAATACTACTAAGCGCGACTCTAAGGTCGAATAGTACATCACTAGTCTAGGTCTGAAACAATATACAAGTTTTTGGTTGATGGAAATACTGGATACAATGAAATAAATAAATACAATGGTGGTTCTTGATGCGAAAGAATCCACCTACCAAAGCAAATCACCCGCAAGAAGGTAGTGTGCCAGAAATGCCGCAATAAAACCTGTACGGCAGAACCTGCAAGAACTGTAGCACAACGGGGGTGAGTTGCCAACTCGTGAATAGAAACATCTACAAGCAGAAACCGAATGCAAGACATAAACCTAAGTCAACGATCAGTAATATAATCCACAAGAGTACATCTGAGTGTAATAAGGTGGCAAGGTAACATCTAATCATGTAGGTAGTGCCAGGTACTCAGGTAACAACATGTCATCAGTAAAAGGTATGTCTGCATGAAGTAAATATGATGAAATATCAATGATATCAATACACATATATTAGCGTCCCATACCACTAATATTGGTGTAAGGGTATATATAACAGCGCCCTCATACCCTGTTATATATACAAATGAAGTATGATAAGTGTAAATCCAGTCTGTATATGATCCCAATCTGTAAATATGTGGAACCCGTCCACCCGTCACCCACTGACGATAAGCATCATGTATGCAATGTGAGGATATAAACAAAAGCATGGAAAAACATCATGAAACCCGTGCCTAGCATCGACACGTAAATCCTCATCTAACGGGCTCCGTCAGTCCGGATCGGCCCGCGGGCTATGTCTGCGGAATCGGCCCTCGGCCCCGGCAGTACGCCCATCTCTCGTCTCCGGTCGGTATCCCCCAGATATCCGCCGAGCTCAAAAACAATCACCGGTAGGTGCTCGCCCGCCTCCAGGCTCAATCGGCAAACTCATCGATCATCTTGCCGAGGGGAACCATACCGGGCCCACCACGAACCCGCAAACGGATCATCACCTCCTCGAATCGGGTTTCAAGCACACGTCTCAGCACCGAGAAAATGCATGGTGGACGCACCGAAATATCATATCACGAGGTACCGGGTTTTTCATAAAAGAGTATCTTTTCTTAAATAATCCCACGGTCCTCAAAATCAGAAATCACATGAAAATCCAACATCAGGAAGTAAATCCAATGCGATGTGCTATGCAATCAATCCATGATGTATGCGACATGTAAAGAAAAGTAATCATATCGGAAATCATGCAACATGGAATAGAAATGTGCATATGTCGAAGGAAGAATCATATCATGAATGCAACAGTACTACAGTGTAGTGGCATGGCAATTATCGATGATGAAGTGTGTGAGCCGGCAAATAGTGTACGTGGAACATACGCATCATCGATAATGGTGCTGGTGTCCTAACAGCATGATAATAATATAGCAATGAATATATGCCAGCAATGCGAATAGCATGAAGATGCAGAAATCTAGTAGTCAACATCACAGTGAAGTATCTACTATGCAACTACATCTAAGTATTAGGTCAAACAGGAGGGGTAGGTGTGGAAACCACCTAAATCTGAGTCGATAAATATAGATATATAGTCGGTGATCCCGCCTCAACAATATATCGTATGACATCCTCGAGTTATGAGTGCGGATCTATCATCAATATCGGCTCGTACGGTAAATCATCGTACGGCATCCACAAAGCTGGGTACAGGTCAACATCTCACTATTTCGTCACATAACAGGTATCACTATCATCAGATCATATAGTCTGGGGTACTACTCTATGTCTAGCACCAAACGATACCATCAATGAAGTATGCATGCGGGGGTAAACACATATCCCAAGCCCGCAAGAAATCACAAGTCATATCCCACATATGAATCGTATCCAATCACCGATCTCACGGCACCAAGCCCACATCATCGACTCATCTCCAAAGTCATCCCATATCATCAAACACAGTGCAAGTATAAGTAATATGCAAGGGTGTGTGTGTGTAGGTGTAATTCTATCCTAGGGTTCGCGACTATGAACTACACTAGTCACTTCTAACCCTACACTATCCATAATACACCTATTATCGCAATAAACTACATAGTATTCTATCTACGGACTGCGGGGGTGCTATACGCCATCCACCCGACTTCCCCCTGTAGATATAATCTACTCACCTTGCATCATCATTTGCGGACATCACCACGCATTTGCTTGTCGCCCCGAAGTCTTCGTGGGTACCTACACATCAAATATCGTATATGCGCATTAAAACCAAATCCAAGCTAAAACGGCGCATGAAATCCAAAACGATACGATAAGGGAGCCTATAGGTGAGAACCTATGGCATGCCTTCAAAACCATCAATAAATCCTCTATATCGTCGTATAAACGCCAAATAGTCGAGGTAAAACGAAACACACCAGTGCAGAAATGAAAATACGGAATACGGAAACTAAAGTCCAAAACAGCAACTCATGAAATGTGTTCCAGATTTTACCCCAGGTCACTTTATACAAATCTATATATACCAGGGGCCTAAACTAACAATGTAGGAGCTACAGAACCAATACGAGCCAAGAAGGTGGGACCCAGGCCGCAATTGGCGGCCAAAAGAGGAAAATTGGCGGCCGGGAAAGGGAATTAGGGGCTAGGGTCTTGGGGTTAGCTTCCTGGGTGCCTGCACATATCTCTATCCACTCAATTTTATTTTCAGGTGCCTCGTATGATAGCAGATTCAAATAAACCTTCACAGATTTCACAATTTCCCCGATATCGGTTTCTAAAATCCGTATTCTGTGGTTAAGCCTCAGGTTTTGGGTTCCAATTCATACACTAGGGTGTTGGTGTATCCTCTACTGACCTCAATCTCCCAATACAACACAAGTTTCCTCAAACCCTAACTTGATTATCACCAAGTCCATAATATCACACAATATCGGTTAAATCTTAACATGGGGTTATAGGAAAGGCTATAATTAAGCTAATGGTTCAGTAATTACCTCCATTAGCAACTCAAGAAAATTCTTGAGTTGCCCCTAGTGGCCAAAATCCTTGCTTCTTTAGCTCCATGTGTAGATCTAGGGATTTTGCACAATTTTAATGAAAGGAGATTGGGGTTTTGGAGTGATTTTTGAGATGAAGTGAGGAGTTGAAGAGGGGAGGGAAAGGGGCTAGGGCAGCAGCAGCAAGGGAGAGGAAGAGGGAGAGAAATGAGAGGGAGAGAAAATGGCTAAGGGTTTTCAAGGTCAATGGTCCACCTCTCTCTCTCACACCTACCCTCATTCTTTAATCTTTTTCTTTTCTATTCCTTTTTCTTTAATTCCCAAGACCTTCTCACAAGAATAGTAAACCCAAATGATAAATCATGGCAAGAAAAATGCACAAGTGTAGAAAAAGTGATATGTGCAAGTTTTGCACAAAATTACCAAAAAAACCCGATTAGCGATTTTTAATCGCGATTAGCACTAAATTAGTGTCAAACTAATCACAAAAACTTAAAAATGTCATAATTCACTAATTTACCCTATTTTAGAATTTTCCATAATTTTTCTCAAATTTTTCCTATTTATTTGCATTTAATTATAGATTTAATATTAAAATAATCAATAAAATAATATTAAATTATAAAAATTCCCAAAATTAATATTTTATATTTTTGAAGATGTTACAATCTACCCCCTTAAAGAAATTCGGTCCCCGAATTTAAATTTAAACCCCCCAATACTAAAACAATTTCAGTAATAATCCAATTTGTCGGGGCTCCGAAAACATCAACACATAGAGAATATCATAAAAATGTACTGCTGTACTAGAAATCAATCCCCAAAAATGCATATATAAGAATATCCTATGCGTCTGGTGCGCAAGGAATCAAAATCCATAAATGTGTCAAACAGGTGTACAAAACAACTTTTAGGTGCAACGGGTGTGCACGAAACATCTGTCGTAGGCAACGTGTGTGCCTGACAGAAAAAAAATCAGGTGCATGTGACATGCACGAAGAATCCCGATTTAGTGCATCTGGCGTGCACCAAAATCGTATATCAAAACACTGCATACGGTAGGCATGAAATCTCAATCAATATCTCAAATGTAATAACTCTGCGCAAAATATATAAATATCCAGTGGGTGCATGAAACCAACATCATGAAACTCAGTCATCAAAACTAAATCATGCAAACAGAACGCCCCAAAATACCGAAATCCAAAATGACGGATACGTGATAATCGAATCACCAAATCACAAATCATAAATACCGTCTTCGGTAGTTCCTCCTTCAAGGTCGAGAAGGAGTCGGTGCATCCACTGCTAGCAGCGCAGGATATCTACTTGCCTCTTGCTCACGGTCTGGCGTCCTCTGACTCTCTGGGTCCATATCTTCTCTGTGGGTTACCAATCTCACAGTCAATCGGCTCATCGTCCCTGTCAGGTGTGCTAACGGGGACGATTCCATTCTGCCACTTCTCTGGTCACCTCTCGGTCAATCCTCATGACCACTCGTAAGGCAGCATATCGCTGGCGTTGGCCTCTGGCTCTCTGAATGCACGTCACACATCTGATCCTGGGTGCAACATCATTGCAGCAATGTCCCGGAAGGAATCCTGCTCAGGGTCTCTTCCAATCATGCCTATGCCGATCTGTACAGAGGCTGGCTCTCTTGCATAATCTCTTCTCACTCGACAGACATCTGTGTCCTCGGCACAATATTTTCTCGGAAACTGGTCGCATCCCAACGTCTCTGTAAGCATATCAGGTCTCTAGTCTCGACGGGAAGTAATGGCAGCTCGTCAGTGTCTCACACGAGCCTCTCGTTCCACCAGTCTCTATCGTCGTCCGCTATGACGTCACGCCAAGCTACTATGCACTGCACTGTTCTCGGCCACGGTCAATCTGAAGTCTCTCACACGGACTCGAAATCGCGTATTCTGTAGCTTCATCATTCTGTAGCAGATGTCAGGCCGAACAGGTCCTCGGGAACACGTCCCAACCATCGGAGGAATACTCATCACTCGTCCGTCCTTGATCAATTCGCAATGCATCTGGGTAAGTTCCTTTATCCGAACCTGGTCAACTACCTCGTCGACCATGCCGAACTCTGCCCTGCTGGGTGTGCGAAATACGACCACTCCTGGGTCTAGGTCTTCTCGTATCGTTTCCCGAAGGGTCCTGTCGAGGTTTCCTTCTCAAATCTCAATCCTGCCGAAAAGCCCGGAAGTCGTCATCCAATGCTGAAGCTAAAGCTTATTCCGGAACGGCTGCATACTTATCGCGCTTCTTTCTGGAAGATATATCCATATACCACGCCTCTGGGTGCATATCACATCTCTGATGTCAGCGGAGTGGGACGTCATCTCGTCGAAATCTCGTACGAACTCTTTTCTTCACTCTGCTCAAATGTCGACTGATTCGGACTTAACTCATCGTGGCTACACGAACTGCGCTCCGACGGCTACGCTCGCATCTGGAGTCTCCCAAGCAGTGTCCCATCACGATATCCGAAAGATGTCGAACCATCCGATCGACTCGTCAGATCCTCATAATCCCCCAAGAGCTCACATCTCGGGTACAGTTTAATAGTATCGAGTACATGCCACAGCGTCGGTGGTCCAGCCGTAGAAGGGCAAACCCAAGCCTCACTAATGGCGCCGAGGAACCGCTGCAAACCCGAAGGTTCAAAGGCTTTCACACGGTCATTAAGTCGAGTTAGGGTTTCATTCTTCTAGAGGGTCCATAGAATCACCTGCATGTCTTTCCGTATACTTTAAACTTGGAAAATAGGTTCCTGACATTCGATCGTCTCAATCGACTCTCAACGAATCTGCGTGAAGTCGTCTCTAGCTGGAAACAATCTATCTGAAGACCTCGCATCGGTAGACGAACGAACCACATGTCCTAGTCATTTATCCTCAGGTGACTAGCGACTCGCTATCATCTGTCGCATATCTGCCTGAAAGCTACGGCAATCTCAGCTCGTAAGCTTCGGAAGCGACATCCTGTCAATCTCAGCAACAGCTGGTCCATCTGTCTGCACGGTAGGCGACATCACAATCTCTGAGGTATGCTGTACATCAACAGTCCTCTCTCAACTGGCAGCTCTAACAATGGCCCGATCATCCGGTGCAAAACCAAGTACTCGCCTCCACTAGAGGTCACAATCACCAACACTAACTCGAGACGTTCCCATGTCACCAGAAAACACAATGGTCGGCCCTCGTACCAAACGAGCTCACACCGGCCGTAACCCTAGCAGCAGCCCAAACTGCGCTCAAACATGGTGACAGGAACCTCAATCGAGTATCAAAGAGAGCACATCAATAGCAAGAAAGGAAACAACAGATCCAAAGTGGATACATGATCATAGGAAGGAACAGCATCAATGAAGGTATGATCATGAAACTAATAGAATCGGGGATCTCAAATGGATGAATAATCCTGGATATAAAGAGAATCACTGATCTCGAAAGTATGTACATCCTAAGGTTCCTTAAGCGGAGTGGCGTGTCGTAAGTATGCCGCGGAACATACCAACGGTACGTCACTCTACTTTAGTCACCTATTCCATCAACCAAGGGTCATCCTAATACGACGAAAGTTCGGGTCTAATACCCCCTCGACCAAGCCTAAGTTCCGTAAGGTCAAGCCTAGGTTCCGTATATAGGTAACGCCCTAGGCTCCACATAGTCAAACTTAGACTCGAACCAAGGTCAACCTAGCGCTCTGATACCAACTTTGTCACGACCCGAAAGAGCACGTGACTGGCCCTTGAACCATATGAAGTCTATAGGACTCCATCTGATCCAAGTAAGCCAAAAGCCCAGAAATCTAAAACCATTTAAGAAATAAGTAAAGAAATTGGTTTAAAGAAGTGAAGAAATACATGTTTGAAATCAAGGTTTTTAAATAACTAAGCCGAATATGCAATTTAAAAACAGTACAGTCTTTTCTAAAAATTTCGGCAGAGTTTCTTTTGTAAAACTGGCCCCGAATGGGGTACAACAAGGATAACAATATATATGCAATGATAAAGGCATCCCCAAGCGGGAGCTAGCTCTTCGTCAATCGACGGTCACAACCACACATGCAACAATAATATACAACGCCAAGTGGCGAGGATCAAATCCAAAAGAAGCTCAAAAGCAACAAGAAAACCGCAATACTACTAAGCGCGACTCTAAGGTCGAATAGTACATCACTAGTCTAGGTCTGAAACAATATACAAGTTTTTGGTTGATGGAAATACTGGATACAATGAAATAAATAAATACAATGGTGGTTCTTGATGCGAAAGAATCCACCTACCAAAGCAAATCACCCGCAAGAAGGTAATGTGCCAGAAATGCCGCAATAAAACCTGTACGGCAGAACCTGCAAGAACTGTGGCACAACGGGGGTGAGTTGCCAACTCGTGAATAGAAACATCTACAAGCAGAAACCGAATGCAAGACATAAACCTAAGTCAACGATCAGTAATATAATCCACAAGAGTACATCTGAGTGTAATAAGGTGGCAAGGTAACATCTAATCATGTAGGTAGTGCCAGGTACTCAGGTAACAACATGTCATCAGTAAAAGGTATGTCTGCATGAAGTAAATATGATGAAATATCAATGATATCAATACACATATATTAGCGTCCCATACCACTAATATTGGTGTAAGGGTATATATAACAGCGCCCTCATACCCTGTTATATATACAAATGAAGTATGATAAGTGTAAATCCAGTCTGTATATGATCCCAATCTGTAAATATGTGGAACCCGTCCACCCGTCACCCACTGACGATAAGCATCATGTATGCAATGTGAGGATATAAACAAAAGCATGGAAAAACATCATGAAACCCGTGCCTAGCATCGACACGTAAATCCTCATCTAACGAGCTCCGTCAGTCCGGATCGGCCCGCGGGCTATGTCTGCGGAATCGGCCCTCGGCCCCGGCAGTACGCCTATCTCTCGTCTCCGGTCGGTATCCCCCAGATATCCGCCGAGCTCAAAAACAATCACCGGTAGGTGCTCGCCCGCCTCCAGGCTCAATCGGCAAACTCATCGATCATCTTGCCGAGGGGAACCATACCGGGCCCACCACGAACCCGCAAACGGATCATCACCTCCTCGAATCGGGTTTCAAGCACACGTCTCAGCACCGAGAAAACGCGTGGTGGACGCACCGAAATATCATATCACGAGGTACCGGGTTTTTCATAAAAGAGTATCTTTTCTTAAATAATCCCACGGTCCTCAAAATCAGAAATCACATGAAAATCCAACATCAGGAAGTAAATCCAATGCGATGTGCTATGCAATCAATCCATGATGTATGCGACATGTAAAGAAAAGTAATCATATCGGAAATCATGCAACATGGAATAGAAATGTGCATATGTCGAAGGAAGAATCATATCATGAATGCAACAGTACTACAGTGTAGTGGCATGGCAATTATCGATGATGAAGTGTGTGAGCCGGCAAATAGTGTACGTGGAACATACGCATCCTCGATAATGGTGCTGGTGTCCTAACAGCATGATAATAATATAGCAATGAATATATGCCAGCAATGCGAATAGCATGAAGATGCAGAAATCTAGTAGTCAACATCACAGTGAAGTATCTACTATGCAACTACATCTAAGTATTAGGTCAAACAGGAGGGGTAGGTGTGGAAACCACCTAAATCTGAGTCGATAAATATAGATATATAGTCGGTGATCCCGCCTCAACAATATATCGTATGACATCCTCGAGTTATGAGTGCGGATCTATCATCAATATCGGCTCGTACGGTAAATCATCGTACGGCATCCCCAAAGCTGGGTACAGGTCAATATCTCACTATTTCGTCACATAACAGGTATCACTATCATCAGATCATATAGTCTGGGGTACTACTCTATGTCTAGCACCAAACGATACCATCAATGAAGTATGCATGCGGGGGTAAACACATATCCCAAGCCCGTAAGAAATCACAAGTCATATCCCACATATGAATCGTATCCAATCACCGATCTCACGGCACCAAGCCCACATCATCGACTCATCTCCAAAGTCATCCCATATCATCAAACACAGTGCAAGTATAAGTAATATGCAAGGGTGTGTGTGTGTAGGTGTAATTCTATCCTAGGGTTCGCGACTATGAACTACACTAGTCACTTCTAACCCTACACTATCCATAATACACCTATTATCGCAATAAACTACATAGTATTCTATCTACGGACTGTGGGGGTGCTATACGCCATCCACCCGACTTCCCCCTGTAGATATAATCTACTCACCTTGCATCATCATTTGCGGACATCACCACACATTTGCTTGTCGCCCCGAAGTCTTCGTGGGTACCTACACATCAAATATCGTATATGCGCATTAAAACCAAATCCAAGCTAAAACGGCGCATGAAATCCAAAACGATACGATAAGGGAGCCTATAGGTGAGAACCTATGGCACGCCTTCAAAACCATCAATAAATCCTCTATATCGTCGTATAAACGCCAAATAGTCAAGGTAAAACGAAACACACCAGTGCAGAAATGAAAATACGGAATACGGAAACTAAAGTCCAAAACAGCAACTCATGAAATGTGTTCCAGATTTTACCCCAGGTCACTTTATACAAATCTATATATACCAGGGGCCTAAACTAACAATGTAGGAGCTACAGAACCAATACGAGCCAAGAAGGTGGGACCCAGGCCGCAATTGGCGGCCAAAAGAGGAAAATTGGCGGCCGGGAAAGGGAATTAGGGGCTAGGGTCTTGGGGTTAGCTTCCTGGGTGCCTGCACATATCTCTATCCACTCAATTTTATTTTCAGGTGCCTCGTATGATAGCAGATTCAAATAAACCTTCACAGATTTCACAATTTCCCCGATATCGGTTTCTAAAATCCGTATTCTGTGGTTAAGCCTCAGGTTTTGGGTTCCAATTCATACACCAGGGTGTTGGTGTATCCTCTACTGACCTCAATCTCCCAATACAACACAAGTTTCCTCAAACCCTAACTTGATTATCACCAAGTCCATAATATCACACAATATCGGTTAAATCTTAACATGGGGTTATAGGAAAGGCTATAATTAAGCTAATGGTTCAGTAATTACCTCCATTAGCAACTCAAGAAAATTCTTGAGTTGCCCCTAGTGGCCAAAATCCTTGCTTCTTTAGCTCCATGTGTAGATCTAGGGATTTTGCACAATTTTAATGAAAGGAGATTGGGGTTTTGGAGTGATTTTTGAGATGAAGTGAGGAGTTGAAGAGGGGAGGGAAAGGGGCTAGGGCAGCAGCAGCAAGGGAGAGGAAGAGGGAGAGAAATGAGAGGGAGAGAAAATGGCTAAGGGTTTTCAAGGTCAATGGTCCACCTCTCTCTCTCTCACCTACCCTCATTCTTTAATCTTTTTCTTTTCTATTCCTTTTTCTTTAATTCCCAAGACCTTCTCACAAGAATAGTAAACCCAAATGATAAATCATGGCAAGAAAAATGCACAAGTGTAGAAAAAGTGATATGTGCAAGTTTTGCACAAAATTGCCAAAAAAACCCGATTAGCGATTTTTAATCGCGATTAGCACTAAATTAGTGTCAAACTAATCACAAAAACTTAAAAATGTCATAATTCACTAATTTACCCTATTTTAGAATTTTCCATAATTTTTCTCAAATTTTTCCTATTTATTTGCATTTAATTATAAATTTAATATTAAAATAATCAATAAAATAATATTAAATTATAAAAATTCCCAAAATTAATATTTTATATTTTTGAAGATGTTACAGATGACGAGAAGACCGAAGGACACGGATCGCTCGGTATATCTCTCTACCCCTTCTCTAGTTAGCTAGGAGTAGGTTAATGGCCCGATCCGGGTTTAAAGTGCGCGGTGGTGCTGGTTTACAAGTTTTGTAAAAGTATCGTTTCCGCATTTTGGCCTCGTTCAGTCGGCCAGGGCGCCGCCGTGCACTTACACTGGTATCAGAGCCACGCCATTAACCTAGTCTAGTTTGCTCTAATGTGTTTACAAGTTCGATCGAACGGATTTTCCGAAAACCCGCATTTTCTGGTTCAGTTCTCTGTTGAATTTTTTTTGGCTCGAAAAATTATTTGGTGCATTGCATAAATACAGGCAGGGTTTTTAATGTAATCTGGGAAAATTTGGTGGAATGATATTCTTGTTTGGCCACGGAACCGCGGCCGTACCCCTACTTTGGCCGCGGTTCCGCCGCAGTAAAGAAGAGTCACTGCACCAAATTTCTTCTGTTGGTTCCTGAGATGAAAATGGGGGTTTTGGAATATTCTGTTTGGGTCCGGATTTTCTATGAGTGCTTCAGTAGTGCTTAGGGCCCACTTCGGTAAATTTAGTCGATCAAAAATTTTAAACATGTTAGTTCACAGTATTTAAATTATATCTGCAACCGTGAATGTCATTTGATCGGTAAATCCTTTCTAACTGCTATAGCCCTTTTAGACGGATTTGCGAACGTGACATTCACGTTGATGTTCTGTGTTGTGCTGTGATGTTGCGAATTGTCGTGGTGGATAGCCTGGATGCAATGTTAGTACAGTTTTGGTATTATTATGTACATTTGATATTGTGGGGCGAGCGTCCGACATGTCGACTGCCGTCACTGCCTGTTTGTATATTATTCTTTTGGGGCACGACCGGGGTGAGGTCGATGTACCCGTTGTATATATATTTTACTTTCTGTACTAGGATTACCCCGCGGAAGGGTGCACGGATAGCCGGGTTCTAGAGGGCAACGGGCCCTCATCTCATGGCATTGAGACGGAGGGGGCTTTACTCTAGAATTGGCGGGCTATTCGCTGCACTCATAGGGGGTACAGGTTGACCCAGGAGGGGTGTCCAAGTTACTGGATTCCGTGAAATGCTGGGTGGTCCATTCACGTTGCTGAAGGGGGCTGCCTCGCTTCAGGTTTTGGCGGGTAACTTGCCGCGCCCGTAGGGGTCTAGGATTTCATTGCACAGGCTATCCACACGACCAGGGGAACGTCGGGTTTCAGTAGCGGCTCTATGAAACCCGGGGATCCCAGATATCTGTATTGTTCTGTGATGCTTATTACATTCTATGATGTTGCATTTTATCACGCCTTGAGCGAATATTATATATTGATATATATACTAGTAGATGTTGTATATGTTTTGCATCCGTGCTAGTCCAGTCCCCGCTCTGTCGTTAGTTAAGTAACCTAACGGGTAATGACGGGACCCAGTGGCGAATGCGGATGGCATATACGTACATCATTATTTTCGTTCTTTATTGGTGTGATCAATTGATGGGACTGCGTTGATTCGGATAAATGCAAGCTAAACAAACCTATTCTGATGTTGTTGGAACATTTTTCAAAAAGCTGTTATTGCAAGGATGTTCTCTTTTGTTTTGCACAGTGGTATTCGGTTATGAATATCCAGCACCTCAGTCGACGAGGCAAGGGCCGAGATCTCTTCACCGGGAGTGACCCCTTGGACAGAAGTTTGCGTTAGGGTAATAACTTCACTATAGACGATTGCCTTTTGCTTTCCATCGTGGTATTCGGTTGTAATATCCTGCACCTCGTTCTACGGGGAAAGAGCCGATATCCCTTCACCGGGAGTGACCTCTTTAGCAAAGGTTTTCGTTACTATATTTTTATAAAGCTATGCGGTTCTTTCAACGATATCAAGTTCATTACGTTAAAGGTTTTTTGCCAAAAACCATTCGTAGCCCTCCGTCATTTCAGTTAAATGTTCGGTAGTATTCAAGCTGTGTATTTTGACCTACGCCAAGGCATAGTGATTGGTAGCTACCGGATATTTATCTGTTGCATAGATAGATGCGTTGGTTTGGGACAGTCGTACTACTATTTTGGCCTACGTCAAAGGTATGTACGGGTGAGTTCAAATTAACCTGGACAATGACGGGTAGAACTTGACATGTGACTTATGATTTGTTGGCCTTAGTCAAGGTCATAAGAGCATGGGGCAAAAATCACATCGGGAGTTTCTAAAGAAACTGAAACTTGCCAGATATGCGCATTCCTTCTAGAGTGTGATTGTTGGAGATTGTGCCCTCAGAGTCAATTATTGGATCACAGGCACGTGATTGCAATGATTGAGGGGAGGACCTATCCCAGTAGGACAGTCTTACTCGAGATGATAGTATGCTATCTGGTTTATCTTTATCATCGTGTACTGCTTTAGGTGACCTTACGAGTCGCTATTACACATTGATAGAGCTCCTAAGATTCTTGCTTGACTACCAGCAGTATGAGGGCGATCATATACGTGAGAGCTGGAGTCTATAAGCACATCCTTAAAAGGTCCCTAGTCGTAGGAGTTTCGAGACAGGGCATCGATTCTCCAGAGTAGACTAGTGTATACAGTCGAGACCCCGACGAGGGGCGGTGGCCGGTCTCAAAAGCCACTGGTGTCAGTTGGTTCACCTAAGATGTATACAGGTGCTCATTAGGTTATGAGTACACCGGAAAGGACTCGCCGGGAACCTGCTAGTTGGGATTATACCAGACGTCAGATAGCAGTTCCCAGGTGACATGTATACAGGTTAGTTCATCGACCTGAGATCATCATTTATCTCGTGTGAGTTCCCACTGTGCTTTGATTACTACCCTACCACGCTCAAAGGAGACGTGCAAACAGGTTTTAGTTGGGTACAGTCCCGAGCCACATAGAGGCAGTGAGCGGATCTGCAGGGGTTCGTCTCTCCCGGTATTGGGGGTGAGGTCGCGCTGTGTCTAGGAGAGCCAGAACATGAAAAGTCCTTGGCCAAGGCAGGAGATTTGCTGGTAGGTATTCCAGTAGTATCTCAGGGTGTTCTGGGCTACACTCCGACACGACTTGTACCGCTTTTGGGGGTCTGACTTTTACCAACCCCCTAGGCCCGCCATACGATACTCATAGACGAACGGACCGGACTGTACGGATATTGTCACTGACAGCCTCAGTAGGGTGTCAAGATGAGTTCGCTCATCGACGTCCCTTTTGGTCAATAGCTGGTGGCCCGTCACGTATGGCTAATACCTCTGACGTGCTAGTGGTTAAATCCACAGCCATAGTATTGACGAGTCTTTAGAGTCCACCACACACAATTACTCAGGTTTCGAGCGAAACGCTGTAGAGGCCGTATGGAGATATGGCAGGGTTCGATCAGATACGTGCGGTATTGCACGGATCATGATCGAGCGGTTTTTACTAGCCGGCTTTGGCTTAAACCGGATCCTAGTATTAGATAGTGTAGATTTTGTCTCTTTGCATTTGTGTTCAGTGGGAATACTAATGCGGGCATGTATTTGCAGTAGCGGGGCTTTCCTGTAATTTATTACGGGATCAGTTTTCTGAAGTTGCCAGTTTGCATTCCATTCCGGCCGGTTTTCATTTGTTCCTTCACGGCCGGAATTTTCGGTGGAAGGGGTTATTTGCTATTCGCAAATAACTTATTTGTGGAGGGGTCCTTTGTAATTTGGTGGCATTATGATAGATTTCTCATGATGAGATTCCTTTTGGGTCATTCCATTGCTTTTATGAGAATGGAAATGAAAAGATTGTGATTATGTTTTGGTGTGACCATTTTCTCTTTTATTAATCCTTCCTTGCATTATTTGTTGTTTGCACACTCCACCATTTTCCTCATGAGGCCGGCCAATTTTTTAGGAGAGAGATGAGAGGATTCATTTTGTGGTGGTGGGATTTTATTCATCTCATTTTCTCTTTGGCTTGCTTGCAAAAAAATTCCACACAACTCTCCATAGCTCATTTTTCTTTCTGCACCTCCATACATGGCAACTTCTAACCCTCAAGAGACATAGCCTACTACACTAGTCTACAGCAAATCTTGGATGCGTCGGCTAGCCAACTTCGCGCCCAAGTTGTCTCGGTCCAGAGGTGGGAGCCCGTAAAAGATTCCGGCTATGTGGTGCCCTTTCCGACGAGGAGGAGATGAACGGAGTTTCCGCAGGAGATCGGAGTGGAGACGAAGACCGATGAACACGGATCGCTTGGTATATCTCTTCACCCATCTTTTAGTATGCTAGTAGCTAGGTTAATAGCCCGATCTGGGTTAATAGTGCGCGGTGGTGCCGGTTGCAAGTTTTGCAAAGTTTTTGTTTCCGCGTTTCCGGCGTCGGATCGACGGCCGGGGCGCCGCCGCGGACTTACATTAGTATCAGAACCACGCCGTTAACCTACCTAGCTTGCTCTAGTATGTTTAAAACCCGATCGAACAAAAATCGCAAAAACCGTATTTCTAGTGCATGTGTTCTCTGTTGCAATTTTTCCAGCTCCAAAAATTTTTCATGTCATTGCAGAAAAACATGCAAGAAATTCTAAGAATTCTGGGAAAATACGATTCACTGATTCCTTACTATGACCGCGGAAACGCGGCCAAACCCCTGGTTTGGCGAATCGCTGAACCAAATTTTTCCAGTGGGCTTCTGAGTTGGAAATAGGGGTTTTGAGATATTATTTTTGGGCCCAGATTTTCTGTAAGTGCTACAGTACTGCTTGGGGCCCACTTGATAAAATTTGTTCGATCGGATATTTTAAACATACTGGTTCACAGTATTTGCATTATATCTGCGACCGTGAATATCACTCGATCGGTAAATCCAGTCTATCTGCTATAGCCCTTTTAGACGAATTTGCGAACGTGACATTCACGTTGATGTTATGTGTTGTGCTGTGATGTTGTGGATTGGTCGTGGGGATAGCCTGGATGCAGTGGTAGTACTGTTCTGTTTTATATGTACATTTGATATTGCGGGGCGAGCGTCCAACATGTGGACTGCCGTCACTGCCTGCTTGTATTATTTTTTTGGGGCACGACCAGGTTACGGTCGATGTACCCGTTGTATGTATATTTTACTTTCTGTACTAGGATTACCCCGCGGAGGGGTGCACGGATAGCCGGGTTCTAGAGGGCAACGAACCCACATCTCATGGCGTTAAGACGGAGGGTGCTTTACTCTAGAATGGGCGGGCTGTTCGCCGCACTCGTAGGGGGTACAGGTTGACCCAGGAGGGGTGCCCAAGTTACCGGATTCCGTGAAGTGCTGGGTGGTCCATTCACGTTGCTGAAGGGGGCTGCCTCGCTTCAGGTTTTGGCGGGTAACTTGCCGCGCCCGTAGGGGTCTAGGATTTCATTGTACAGGCTATCCACACGACCAGGGGAACGTCGGGTTTCAGCAGCGGCTCTGTGAAACCCGAGGATCCCAGATATCTGTTTTGTTCTGTGATGCTGTACATTTCTGTGATGTTGCATTTTATCACGCCTTGAGCGAAAATTATATATATTATATATATATACTAATAGATGTTGTATATGTTTTGCATCCGCGCTAGTCCAGTCCCCGCTCTGTCGTTAGTTAGCTAACCTAACGGGTGATGACGGGACCCAGTGGCGAATGCGGATGGTATATACGTACGTCATTATTTTCGTTCTTTTATGGTGTGATCAATTGATGGGACTGCGTTGATTCGGATCAATGCAAGATAAACAAACCTATTCTGATGTTGTTGGAACACTTTTCGAAAAGCTGTTATTGCAAGGGCGTTCTCTTTTGTTTTGCACAGTGGTATTCAGTTAGAATATCCTTCCCCTCAGTCGACGAGGCAAGGGCCGAGATCCCTTCACCGGGAGTGACCCCTTGGACAGAAGTTTGCGTCAGGGCAATAACTTCACTATAGCCGACTACTTTTGCTTTGCATCGTGGTATTCAGTTGGAATATCTTGCACCTCATTCTACGGGGAAAGAGCCGAGATCCCTTCACCGGGAGTGACCTCTTTAGCAAAGGTTTTCGTCACTATATTTTTCAAAGCTATCAGTTCCTTCAACGATATCAAGTTCATTACGTTTAAGGTTTTCGCCAAAAACCATTCGTAGCCCTCCGTCATTTCAAGACGGTAGCACATAGTATTCATGCTATGTATGTTGGCCTTCGTCAAGGCATAGTGTATGGTAGCTATTTGTTACTTTTCTGCAGCATAGATAGATGCGTTGGTTTGGGACAGTCGTACTACTATTTTGGCCTTCGTCAAGGGTATGTACGGGCGGGTTCAAATTAACCTGGATAATGACGGGTAGAACTTGACATGTGACTTATGATATGTTGGCCTTCGTCAAGGTCATAAGAGCATGGGGCAAAAATCCACATCGGGAGTTTCAAAAGAACTGAAACTTGCCAGATATGCGCATACCTTCTGGAGTGTGATAGCGTGAGCGGATTCCGTCACGTTATCATGCGATGAGAGTTGGATCCCGATTCCCACTGATGAGTTAGTTTACTCCTCGGATGATCCCGGCTAATTCTTCTTTCAGGTTTGGGGAAGAATTTGACGTTACAGTGGGAGGTTTCCAGATTAGATAAAGTGATAACCATTCTGATCTAGGTTAGAGTGCACGCTGAGTGTTTCTTTTCTCTCTCTCTTTGGCAGCGACCATTGACTCGACCCTAGACTATGACTCAGTGACCAAGTTAACCGAACCTTCTTAACACTGGCTTTTGGATTGTCAGAGTTGCAAACCTCATTGCCACTCCTACTTTTACCCTTTTTCTCCAGGGCACCCCGTATTACTACGAACGTCCACTTTCATTGGACAAAACCATCGTATGGTTATATACGAACTCGAAGAAATTCGAGGATGGTTTTTGGTTCTGGAGAAAACGAATAGGACTATTCAGTTGTCTTTTCCTTTCACCTTCTCTCATTGCGAGTACTCCTTGGTTTAGAAGATAGTACACCTATTACGCAAATTGGATGGTCTTCTTCCAAACCTTAGGCTGGTGCCGAATGGTGGGGAATGAAGAAAGCCAATTAGCCTAAACGGTATACAGAAGGTATTAAGTTAAGACAAAGCAAGGGATTAGTAAGAGGGCAAAGTAAATTGCGACTGCTATTCACGACCAAACCAAGTATTTCTTCGCCAATCCTAAATCACCTTTGTATTTCTCCAGGACACTCCGTATCACTACGAAGATCCCAGTTTATTGGATAATCCATCGTATGGTTATATATGAACTCGAAAGGAACTTGTTCCAGTTCGGGGATGGATCCTGGTTCAGGAGAAATAGGAATTAAGTTCATTCGGTTGTCTTTTATCTTCACCTTCTCTCGCATTACGAGTGCTCCTAGGATTAGGACAGTACACCCATTATGCTTATTGGATAGTCTTCTTCCAAACCATAGGCTGGTGCCGAACGGTAGGGAAGGAAGAAAACCATTTGGCCTAAAAGGGTGTACAGAAAGTATTGACTAAAGACATATAAAGGGATTTGGAGAGATGTCAAAGAAATATATGGTTACAGTTGTGAATATAGACAATGGAAGAGGCATTACTAGGAATACCAGAATACCCCATCGAAACATTTCAATGTTTCATTTTCACTGTGTACTGTTAAAAGAAAACTGATTTCCCAATTAGATACTTGCTCCAGGGTATGTATTTACCAGGTTTGATTCTCACATCTGTATGGTTTTACAGATGATGAGTGGGAGTGAGTTATTGCGAATTGGGTGACCATCCTCATAATATCGGGATTCGTTGTAATTGGTGATATTTGAGGAAGTCACCTGGGTTGTTTGCCGGTCGGCAAATATTTGGTTTTGAATATCCGTTGTTATGCACCAATTTCAAATTGATATATCTGTACGTCTATTTTTATAGAGTGAGATATACCTTTTTGAAATTATGTCTATGACATTTACCTATATCAGTGGATGGTTAGGTAAGGAGCATTGAACAGCGGTGTAATTCTTCTTAACCATAAGTACAGTTTTCAACCTACGACACACAGTGAATGAGTCACTAGACTCGGGGACTTATACAGAATATTGTATATTGTCCAGTGTCCATCATAACAGAGGGGTTGGTCCTCGTACTATATTCAGTTTACTTATAACTTCTCTAGTTCTTAGACAGGTGTTTCGTTGAAACACAAGGTCGAAGTTTTGAGAAGTTATACGTATATGAATAAAGTAGAGAACCAGGTATTGCAGGTATCGGGATTCTTCAACGTGATCGAAGATGTAGATACTTGTGTATGGTATTCAGTTGATAGTAATGATTAAGAGGACTTGCTTCTCTTTCAGGTTACTCATAATTGGAAGCATTCCTAAGTTGAGTAACGCTGATCGGCCTCTCTTTCATTTACTTGACATGCACTGGTGACAGCTGCATGATTTGAATCTGGTTCAATTAAATCAGTGCCTCTGTTTCTATATTGGATATAGAACAGTTCATATCTTGACATTATTAAGATACGGGGAGTTGTCCGGCTTATGCTTAAAACCAGACTCCGGATAACTCAAGGCACATTTCTGTAATGGCTGTTTGTGGGTTGACCCGGGCTATGACGAGGGTTGACTTTCTACCATCTAGAAGATCAATAGTGATATTGTTCTTAACTCGCCACAGTTTTAACAAAAATGGATTTTTTCAGAAAACAGTAGTGGGAGTATTGTAGAACTGGAAGTGATTCCAGAACCGCAAATGATTACTGAAGATTTGATAAGAACCTAAAGATTCAATCTGGTTTAACATTCCATTGGCCACTCCGCAGATATAGTGGGTAACCTCAGGCACTCGAGAGGTACTTCGGTATGCTCAAGGACGGTGGCAGGGAGGTTCTTGTTTACCCAGACTTGCCATTGCTGTTGTTCCAGACTGTGAGACCCGGCAGGAGGATGAGTATAGCGTCGTTCTGAACTAGTTTTAGAAGTATACGTCTATATGACTCTGCCAGAGGGTTGTCGTAGTCAGTGGGAGCAGCGGAAGCATTGGTGGACATCAGGCTTATGTCTATTTATAGACTAAAGCAGATATAGCGGAGATAGATCATCTATTTCTGATATGACAGTCATAGGTTTGACTTCATCAGAATAGGGGATGGATCTGTTCAGAAGGTAGTAGGGTGTGATGTCCTGGTATTTGATGACATACACAGAGTAGGAAGTGATATTCCTATACTACGATCGGTTATACTTTGGTCGTCACACAGTAGTTTCTCCACATAGGACTTGGATATTATATCAGACATTCTGGTTACTAGATCTATGGTTTTAGATCTAGATTTGGGTGGTGTTAGTTATATGTATGCCCTAGAGGCCATTACTGTACATTGGATGTATATTGTAGTGGATGCTGGGACATATATAGGGAGGACTTTCTTGCTCGACATGATAGTATGCTATCTGGTTGCTCTTTACCTTAACGTGTACACTGATTGTCTCTCTGTTACATGTTGGTAAAGCCCTTAGGATCTGTACTTGACTACCTGGACTATGATGCGGATCATACTAGTGGGGACATGGTAGTCCATAAGTACATCCTTCAAAGTCCCTAGTCGAGGGTGTATCGAGACGGGGCATCGATATACCAGAGTAGACTAGCGTGTACCTTCTTGACCCATACAGATGGGCGATGGATGATCCCATATCCATCGGTGTTTGACATCAGAGATGATATACGGGTGCTCAGTAGAGACTGGGTACACTGGGCGGACTCGTCGAGAACTCCCAGATGGTATTATACCTCACGTCAGATGGCAGTTCTCTGGTGACACTGGTACAGAGTAGTCTGTTGACCCGAGATCGTCATAGAGTCTTGTGTGGTTCCCACTGTACTTTGATTTCCATCTTACCACGTCCAAGAGGGCGTGCAAAACGGTGGTTTTTGGGTACAGTCCCGAGTCACATGGAGGCAATGAGCGATAGGAGGGGATTCGTCTCTCCCGGTATAGGGAGTTGATGTTGCGCTGTGTTCGATTGGCTATAACAGGAAATCCCTGGCCAGGGTTGCTGAGATTTACTGGTAAGTGTTACCAGTAGTTTCTCGAATTGTTATAGACCTCATATCGACACGACTTATCGAGCTATTGGGGTCTGACGTTTACCACCCCTAGGCGAGATATGCGACATATCAGATGATCAGACCGGACTGTACGGTAGTGTTACTGGTTGGATTCACTGGAGTGTGAGCGGGCTTGCTCGTCGATCTTCAGATCGCTCAATACCCGGGTGGCCGTTACGTTTAGCAGACCGCTTGCGGCTTGTGGATGTTTGATATGATCATCATCCGCTGCCGGCGTATTGACGAGTCTTTAGAGTCCTACACAGAGGTTTCCTGGCTCAAGCGAAACGAAATAGGAGCGCATATGAGATATGTGCGGGACCGAGAATAATGCGTGTATGTGATACCGCATTCCATTCTCGCGATGAATGTATCGGAAAGGTTGTATGCGATATAACCTAGTTATCGATTCAAGCGTTGATTCGATAAGCCGATACATTGAATACTAGTCGGTTGTGTGCGACATGACCGGATCATTGAATCAAGTGTTGATTTAATGATTTAATGCATAATTATATATTTGATATATTACTTTTCACTAACTAGTATTGGTTCACTTTAAACGGATTTTCTCACTTGGATTGTGCACATTGTATATGTGATATACTTTTGTACACTTGATTGTATCATGTTTGATGATACATGCTTTTTGGTTAAGTGTAAAGAATTAAACCATGGTTAAGTTGGAAATTAGGGTTTTGTTTAATCCATTATTTATTCATTTTTGAATAAATATTAAGCATAAAGAAATGAAATGGTGGCTAATTTTGGACTTGCATGTTGAAGCTTCATGAAGCTTTGACTTAGTCACCATTTTGTCTCATGCTTAACCCTAACCACTCCACTCAACCCTAGTTGATTTTCTACACTTCACCATGGTTAGATTATGATAAGCATCCCTTTTATTTTCTATTTGGAAAATAACTTATCATAACAATATTCATCTTCTTCATCTTCTTCTTCCTTGAAGAAGCTTGCTTCATCAATGGTGATTGATGAAAACAAGTGAGAAATCCAATTCTAAAGTCTACCCACTTCCTATTTCTTCATCCTCTACCTCTTGCCAAGTAGTAGAGTGTGTTTTCTTCACAAGTTTCTTGACTTGGTGAAGTCGGAGCTTGATTTAGCGATGCCTCGACGTAGATCATCTTCGGCATGGACATCGATGACCTAGCCCGTCCATTCTCCGATGAAGCCGACGCTAGAGCACGGGACTTGTTATGGACAGCGAGGAGACTTCATTGCGGAGCTATGGAGGTGGACAAACGGATCTACAAAGGTTGTATATCCGTATCCCTTAGTTAAGTGTTAAGTAGTTTATTGTTTCGCCTAGATTTCTAGCCAACGATCCGTAGTCTAGGGTTTCTCGGCACCGTATTTTTCAAATTGGCATGGTTGATGTCTTGTGAGACCTCATTAGGGTGCCTAGGAACCCTACAGTGGTATCAGAGCCTAGCTAGAGCCTTAGGCGAAGTCTAGACGACGTTTGAATCCCGATCGAACCCGAAACCCCATATTTCCCATGCTCTCTGTCCTTTTTTCAAAACTGTGCATTTTTGCACATTAAAAATATGCAGAAAATCAAGCAGGGTTTTATATGAATTACTGTGATATACGGGGGCCTAATTCGAATAAACCACCGCGGAACCGCGGCACGAGCTTGGCATGTGCGGCGGTTCCGCGGCCGACTGGTCTCCCCTTGCGTTGACTTTTGCACAGTAATTTATATTTAACAGTGATGTGTTCTCTGGATATTTTAAATATTTATTCAAGTGTTGAATAATCTGGGATGTTTTGGAGCTTCGATGATTCGATCGGGTTTATCAGATTTTGTCTATTTGGCTTTCCGGATAATTTTTGGATATGTTAAAAAGTTCGACCGGATATAAATACCCACTTTTTCCCCTGCCGGAAAATTTCCAAGTGTTGGATTTTTCCGTGGTTTAACGACATTCTAAGTAGTGCAAGTAACGCGATGGACACTCTAGAAGACAACAAACCTTAACTCGATTATGTGACCGTCTTGAACTGCCCTTTGAACCTTCGGGTTTGGGGCAATACGGCGTGCCACATGTGAGGCGTTGGCTTGACCCTTCTACGGCTGGACCGTTGGTACTGAGGCACGAACTGAATGTTGTTAGACTTATTTCATGAGTTGATTTGTATCGGGAAAACTTGGGTGTTCGAATGTTCGATCGGAAAGTTTAACATTTTCTATTTATCTGGAATGGGATACAATAATTGGAATTCACAATGAGTTATGAGATAACTGAATGAATGTTATAAACATAGCACTTTAGTCTCACTTGATCGGTTGCCACGGAATTTTGATGTGATCAAAAGTCCGTCCCAATCACGTAGCGTACGCGGATACTCGCCGGGTAAACTTAATAGACAGCCTCACTCCATAGCCCGACCAAGTGACTGTAGGAGAACCCCGTCGCCGAAAGCATCCGTTCGGGTGCTCGCGGTAGCGGTGTTCCGCCTTGGTGCACTTCGTCGACGGTATCGGGGGTGAAGCCGCCTACTGAAGTTTGCGACGAGTATTCGATCAGGATGTCGGGAATCTTGTTGAATTGCCCGACTTGATATTGAAAAGAGTTTTCGATAATGAGACTAAAATGCGGGGTTTATAATTGTTAGGCATGCGATGTCTAAGGAATTCATTTGGTCAGGCATGCGATGTCTGAGGTGGTTGCAGATTCCAACTGTTGTAGTTTTACACTTTCTTTTCTGTGACCGTAAGTGTAATATGTGATATTGCCGGTTTCGTTGCTATATGTCAACGACAATTGGGATGCGCATATTTACTTACGTTGATGATATGTGATGTTATGTGTTGCTGGATATGTTATATTGGATCGTCGTGTTTGAATAGCCGGGGGTTTTTATGTGAGATGAGTGTTTTTTCATTTTCATTCATGTAAAAACTTGTATGTAATATTCTTTTATTGGGGCACTTCCAGGTTGCGGAAGTAGTCACCGTTTTTATATTATTTACTTTTCCGTACTAGGATAGACCCAAGGAGGGGAGCACAAGTAACCGGGTTCTGGAGTCCAGTGGGAGACCAACTCGAGGAGTCGAGTCCGGGTCTCCTAACTCTAGAATTGGTAGGGTTACTTGCCGCTCTCGTAGGGGTCTAGGGGTGTGGGTTTGGCTATTCATCACGACCGTGGAATCCGTGTTTTATACTGGCTCGTATTGAAAACACGGACGTCCTAGTATATCCAATATTTCATATGTTTCTTCTGCTGCGATATCTGTGATGTGATCATGTGATGTTCTGTGATAGATACAGTATATAGTATATATGATATATTATATAGGCGTTACTTATGTTTTACACCCGCGCTAGCCCTGCCCCGCTCTGCCGTTAGTTACCTAACCTAACGGTGCACGAGGGGACATCGAGGCGAATGCGGATGGCATAAGTGTACGTCGTATTTATCTGTGATGTTTAGGTACATTAAATGATGGGACTTCATTAATGTGATTAATGAAATAAAAGAAACCTAAGATGTTGTAGAATCGAATTTCAAAATAAAACAGGTAGCTACAGTTCTTGCTTTGCACAGCGGTATATATGATATATCCTGCACCTTATTCGATAAGGAAAGGACCGAGATCCCTTCACCGGGAGTGACTCCTTTAGCAATAACTGGCAGATGCTACACACTCGGTTTGTCTTTTGATTGCTTTTAAGTGTTTTTGCTTTGCACAGTGATATATATGATATATCCCGCACCTCATTCGACGAGGAAAGGACCGACGACCCCTTCACCGGGAGTGACTCCTTTAGCAAAACTAGAAAAGCCTCAAAAGCACGCCATTTTAAAAATTCATTCGATCCTACAACGATATCAAGTTCATTACGCAATAGGTTTTCAGAAAAACCTGTCGTAGCCCTCCGTCATTTCAGATAAATCCTGTTTAGTATTCGTGCTGCGTTTGTTGACCTTGTCAAGGCGCAGTGTGCGGTAGCTAACCAGTATTTATCTGCTTATGCATATGATGCAGATTGGGTTAGGGTAGTCGTGCGGCCTTGTTGACCTTGTCAAGGGTCGTGCGGGTGGGTTTGATTCAATCAAGAAATGACGGGTTGAACTTGACTTGCGGTCTATGCTTTGTTGACCTTGTCAAGGTCATAGATCGTTCGGGGCAAAAAATTATCGGGAATTTCAAGTGTTGAAATTTGCAATGAGATTGCATACCTTCTATGAGATAGTTGGATCCCGATACCCGCTGTGAGTAAGAGTTACTCCTGGGAGAGTTTTATACATTACAATTAGCCGATCAAGTAGGTGTCTAGAAAGGTGTCAACGGGGTTACGCCTCTGGGAAAACGAGGTTTACATTAATTAGGTTCGTGCGAAAGCACGGGGGACCTCCCTCAAAGTACCGACACTGGCCTGGCTGAAAGATTGGCGAACTTGTAGTGTGTAATTAATCCCGGCTAGTCTTTCCTTTTAGGGTTTGAAGGAAGATTTGATAAAAAGCAGTGGGAGCCATCCTGATTAGATAAAATAATAACCAATCTATTCTTGACAGAGCGCACGCTGAGTGTTTTCTTCTCTCTCTCTCCAGGTAGCGACCATATCACGCCTTAATCAAGATAATAATACGGAATATTGACCGAACCCGCTTGTTATACTGAGCTGGGGAACGTTGGTTCCGCTCCAACTTATAATTGTTATAAGACAGAGCAGGAAATTGGGGAATACCAGATTTCCCGTGCCGCCCAAACGAAGAGAGTGCATGCTGATGCATCATCTTCGGGTGTGTTCATTATACAGAACTGTTTCTCAGTATCCTTTACGTCCTGGGTATATGATACCGGATCAGGATCCCAGATATGTAATCTGTTACATAGGGCTACAGATAGGTAGAGAACTGAGAACGGGTGATAAGTTTCATGAGGCAGAAAACGGGGCAAGAGTTGCAGCCAAGTCTATTGGTCACTGTCACCCTGTATTACGAATACATTGATTCTGAACGAATGTTATTAGATACCGAACCTGATATACAAAATCGTATCTATCTCTTTATTAGTAAAGAAATGATAAAATTTTGTATTGTTGGATAATGTTTTGAACATTTCCTATATCAAAAGTTGATCGGTTCAGGCACGTTATCTAAAAGCGTTGATGTTCTAAATCAAATTACAGTTCTTAGTATACGGAACACACACAAGAGGAAAAGTTCAGAAATGAACGAATTCTTCTTGAGGTATTGTAGACTAGGTCATATCAATGCGACCCGACAAGCTAAGTTCCACATAGATGCATATTTAAATCTGTTTGAATTTACATCTTATGAAACTTGCCAGTCATGTCACAAAGATATAATGACCTTAGCTCTGTTTATTGGAAACAGAGAAAGAGTTAGTAAACTCTTGGGACTGATACATGATGATGTATGTAGGTCCCCTGTCTACAAATGCCAAGACTGGTTCTTTATACTTCATTACATTCTCTGATAATCTTTCAAGATTCAGACCTATGTTCCTGTTGAAACACAAGTCCGAACCTTTTGAGATATTCACAGAATATAAGTTAGAAGTAGAGAACCAAAATACGGGTATAAGTATTATGTCCTTTGATGAGATCAAGGAGGAGAATACTTGAGCACGGAATTCCTGGACTATTCTAAAGGAGAATGAGATTCTCTCTCAGCATTACTCCTCCATATACACCATAGCAAGATGGTATATCGGGGTGGAGCTATCTCACCCTATATGATAAGGTGTGCTCTATGATGAGTACTACTGAGTTACCTATTTCCTTTTTTGGGAGTTATGCGCTTGAGAAGCTGCATACCTATTGAATAGGGTCCCGATCAAATCAGTAGCCTACCACTTCATATGTGATATGGAAAGGGAAGAGCCCATCTCTTAAGCTAGTTAAGATTTGGGGTTGTCCGGGCTATGTCTAAAACCATAATCCGGATAAGTTCGAGGCAAGGTCTGTTATGTAGAACTGGAATAGTTCCAGCTATACAAGCTACAGCAGATGATTTGATAGAACTAAAAGATTCAATAGTTACCAATGAACCTCAGCCTCTCCGCCGATCTAGTAGGGTTCCTCACCCACCTGAGAGATACTTCGGTTTCTCTATGACAGTGGGAGCGAGGATTACATCATGAGATGATGACCCAACTAGTTTCGAGCTGGCCATCAGGAGTGAGACTCTGTGAGAATGGCTGGATGTTTATCGATCTGAGATAGAATCCTTATACACCAACAAAGTATGGACTTTAGTTGCTATATCTGAAGGGTTAAATCCCCATCAGGAGCAAGTATATCTTGAGAAGATTACTTGGTGTACATGGAAAAGTTGAGACTTTCAAAGATAGAATTGTTAAAGGTTTTCGTCATCGACCTGGCGTGGATAATGATGAAACCTTTTCCAGTAGCTATGCTTAAGTCCATCCAGATCCTACTTGCCACGGCTACATGCCATAACTACGATATCTGGCGGTTGGGTGCCATGACTGCTTTTCTAAATGATGTTTTAGAAGAGTGCGTCCATAAGTACACAGCCAGAGGGCCTCGTAAACAGTGGGAGCAGCGGAAACGTGTGCAAGATGTTTTATCTGATAAAGCAGGCATCGCGGAGTTGGAACGTCTGTTTTGATGTGTTGGTTAAAGAGTTTGACATCATCAAAATGGTAGATGAACCTTGTATATACAAAAAGGTAGTAGGGAGTATGGTGACGATCCTCGTAGAGTACGTGGATGACATACTCTTGATAGGGAAGTAGTTTCCTATGCTACGCTCGATCAATCTCCGATTATCACAAAGATTCTCCATATAGGATCAAAGTGATACCTCCTAAATCCTGGATTTTGGATCTATGAGATAGATTTAATTGGATGTTAGGATTCTCACTAGTTGTAGTGAGATGGTATCAATCGATCCAGGGGAGAATCACTGGAAGTGTTCCAGGGTGATAAAGACGACTGAATGTCAGTCGCAGGCATTGTCTTTACCCTCAATCGAGGGACGGTATGTTGGAAGAGTTCCAAGCTAGATACCGTGGCATACTAGACGATAAAGGCAGGATACATCGCTACTTAAGATGCTACCAAGGAGGATGTTTGGGTGAATAATGGTTCATGAGATGAACTACGTTCCAACCATTGTGAGACAATGAAGTTGTGGCTTATGCCAAGGAACGTCCGTCCCATCAGTGATCCAGACATATTCTAAGGCAGTGTCACCTGATCATGGAGATGGTTGATCTCCAGGGGATCGAGGTCAGGAGAGTAGACTCAGAGGACAACACAGCGGATCCACTCACAAAGGCCTGTTCCCAGAGAGAGACTTTTATGGGATGGTTGAGTATGAGATACTTCAAACCACTGCTACAGATGGCCCTAGTGCAAGTGGGAGATTGTTAGTTATATGTATGCCCTAGAGGCCATTACTGTACATTGGATGTATATTGTAGTGGATGCTGGGACATATATAGGGAGGACTTTCTTGCTCGACATGATAGTATGCTATCTGGTTGCTCTTTACCTTAACGTGTACACTGATTGTCTCTCTGTTACATGTTGGTAAAGCCCTTAGGATCTGTACTTGACTACCTGGACTATGATGCGGATCATACTAGTGGGGACATGGTAGTCCATAAGTACATCCTTCAAAGTCCCTAGTCGAGGGTGTATCGAGACGGGGCATCGATATACCAGAGTAGACTAGCGTGTACCTTCTCGACCCATACAGATGGGCGATGGATGATCCCATATCCATCGGTGTTTGACATCAGAGATGATATACGGGTGCTCAGTAGAGACTGGGTACACTGGGCGGACTCGCCGAGAACTCCCAGATGGTATTATACCTCACGTCAGATGGCAGTTCTCTGGTGACACTGGTACAGAGTAGTCTGTTGACCTGAGATCGTCATAGAGTCTTGTGTGGTTCCCACTGTGCTTTGATTTCCATCTTACCACGTCCAAGAGGGCGTGCAAAACGGTGGTTTTTGGGTACAGTCCCGAGTCACATGGAGGCAATGAGCGATAGGAGGGGATTCGTCTCTCCCGGTATAGGGAGTTGATGTTGCGCTGTGTTCGATTGGCTATAACAGGAAATCCCTGGCCAGGGTTGCTGAGATTTACTGGTAAGTATTACCAGTAGTTTCTCGAATTGTTATAGACCTCATATCGACACGACTTATCGAGCTATTGGGGTCTGACGTTTACCACCCCTAGGCGAGATATGCGACATATCAGACGATCAGACCGGACTGTACGGTAGTGTTACTGGTTGGATTCACTGGAGTGTGAGCGGGCTTGCTCGTCGATCTTCAGATCGCTCAATACCCGGGTGGCCGTTACGTTTAGCAGACCGCTTGCGGCTTGTGGATGTTTGATATGATCATCATCCGCTGCCGGCGTATTGACGAGTCTTTAGAGTCCTACACAGAGGTTTCCTGGCTCAAGCGAAACGAAATAGGAGCGCATATGAGATATGTGCGGGACCGAGAATAATGCGTGTATGTGATACCGCATTCCATTCTCGCGATGAATGTATCGGAAAGGTTGTATGCGATATAACCTAGTTATCGATTCAAGCGTTGATTCGATAAGCCGATACATTGAATACTAGTCGGTTGTGTGCGACATGACCGGATCATTGAATCAAGTGTTGATTTAATGATTTAATGCATAATTATATATTTGATATATTACTTTGCACTAACTAGTATTGGTTCACTTTAAACGGATTTTCTCACTTGGATTGTGCACATTGTATATGTGATATACTTTTGTACACTTGATTGTATCTTGTTTGATGATACATGCTTTTCGGTTAAGTGTAAAGAATTAAACCATGGTTAAGTTGGAAATTAGGGTTTTGTTTTATCCATTATTTATTCATTTTTGAATAAATATTAAGCATAAAGAAATGAAATGGTGGCTAATTTTGGACTTGCATGTTGAAGCTTCATGAAGCTTTGACTTAGTCACCATTTTGTCTCATGCTTAACCCTAACCACTCCACTCAACCCTAGTTGATTCTCTACACTTCACCATGGTTAGATTATGATAAGCATCCCTTTTATTTTCTATTTGGAAAATAACTTATCATAACAATATTCATCTTCTTCATCTTCTTCTTCCTTGAAGAAGCTTGCTTCATCAATGGTGATTGATGAAAACAAGTGAGAAATCCAATTCTAAAGTCTACCCACTTCCTATTTCTTCATCCTCTACCTCTTGCCAAGTAGTAGAGTGTGTTTTCTTCACAAGTTTCTTGACTTGGTGAAGTCGGAGCTTGATTTAGCGATGCCTCGACGTAGATCATCTTCGGCATGGACATCGATGACCTAGCCCGTCCATTCTCCGATGAAGCCGACGCTAGAGCCCGGGACTTGTTATGGACAGCGAGGAGACTTCATTGTGGAGCTATGGAGGTGGACAAACGGATCTACAAAGGTTGTATATCCGTATCCTTTAGTTAAGTGTTAACTAGTTTATTGTTTCGCCTAGATTTCTAGCCAACGATCCGTAGTCTAGGGTTTCTCGGCACCGTATTTTTCAAATTGGCATGGTTGATGTCTTGTGAAACCTCATTAGGGTGCCTAGGAACCCGACAGGTGGTTTCCCAATCTGGGTACTTTGACAGCATTCTATGAGTATTTAGAATGGACGACTCCTGGCATGGTAGTGTACCTGCAGGTGATGGAGTCACCCTCTCTAAAGGTGTCTTACAGACTAAAGGGGAGAGGGATACGCATGATTGGCAGATCACTTGCTTAGGCAATTGAGTTGATCATGAGATGTCAAGTACCACACCAGATGTTGTTCTTGCAGTAGATGCAATAAGTTGATATTGATCCAATCCTGGAGAAACAGTCGGAAGCAGTTTTTGAACATAAGTGGATGTTCTAGGGATATGATAATGGTATTCTCCTTCGGGAGACAGTTATCATTCCAGGCTTCCAAGGTGACCTGGATGGCAGAGTGGCTGTCAGAGTTTTAGTTTTCCCTCTGACGAGGGGCAGTAGTTTGGACAGCTGGTCCAAGCAGATACTGAGGGAAGGCATGGCGCAGGATACTGATTAAGTTCAGTTGACGATACAGTCTAAGAAGTTTGGATTTGGAGTTCATTTATGAGCTAGGTCCCATCAGACATCCAGACACATTCTAAGACAGGTATCGCTCATTTCGAGAGATGGCTTTCTCCGCGAACTTGAGATAAAGAAAGACATAGAAAGAAACACCATAGCGGATCCACTCACTGAGGCTATTTCTCGAATGTAATAGTTTCGCAAACGAGCTTTGTGAGACTGACTAGTAGAGGAGTTGGGTGTTCGGTATCACACGGGCTGTGAGTATGCGACATCGCAATAATTAGCTTTGAGTGCAAGTGGGAGATTGTTAGAGATTGTGCCCTCAGAGTCAATTATTGGATCATAGGCACGTGATTGCAATGATTGAGGGGAGGACCTATCCCAGTAGGACAGTCTTACTTGAGATGATAGTATGCTATCTGGTTTATCTTTATCATCGTGTACTGCTTTAGGTGACTTTACGAGTCGCTATTACACGTTGATAGAGCTCCTAGGATTCTTTCTTGACTACCAGCAGTATGAGGGCGATCATATACATGAGAGCTGGAGTCTATAAGAACATCCTTAAAAGGTCCCTAGTCGTGGGAGTTTCGAGACAGGGCATCGATTCTCCAGAGTAGACTAGTGTATACAGTCAAGACCCCGATGAGGGGCGGTGGCCGGTCTCACAAGCCACTGGTGTCAGTTGGTTCACCTAAGATGTATACAGGTGCTCATTGGGTTATGAGTACACCGGACAGGACTCGCCGGGAACCTGCTAGTTAGGATTATACCAGACGTCAGATAGCAGTTCCCAGGTGACATGTGTACAGGTTAGTTCATCGACCTGAGATCGTCATTTGTCTCGTGTGAGTTCCCACTGTGCTTTGATTACTACCCTACCACGCTCAAAGGAGACGTGCAAACAGGTTTTAGTTGGGTACAGTCCCGAGCCACATGGAGGCAGTGAGCGGATCTGCGGGGGTTCGTCTCTCCCGGTATTAGGGGTGAGGTCGCGTTGTGTCTAGGAGAGCCAGAACTTAAAAAGTCCTTGGCCAAGATAGGAGATTTGCTGGTAGGTATTCCAGTAGTATCTCAGGGTGTTCTGGGCTACACTCCGACACGACTTGTACCGCTTTTGGGGATCTGACTTTTACCAACCCCCTAGGCCCGCCATGCGATACTCATAGACGAACGGACCGGACTGTACGGATATTGTCACTGACAGGCTCAGTAGGGTGTCAGGATGAGTTCGCTCATCGACGTCCCTTTTGGTCAATAGCTGGTGGCCCGTCACGTATGGCTAATACCTCTGACGTGCTAGTGGTTAAATCCACAGTCATAGTATTGACGAGTCTTTAGAGTCCACCACACACAGTTACTCAGGTTTCGGGCGAAACGCTGTAGAGGCCGTATGGAGATATGGCAGGGTTCGATTAGATACGTGTGGTATTGCACGGATCATGATCGGGCGGTTTTTACTAGCCGGCTTTGGCTTAAGCCGGATCCTAGTATTAGATAGTGTAGATTTTGTCTCTTTGCGTTTGTGTTTAGTGGGAATACTAATGCGGGCATGTATTTGCAGTAGCGGGGTTTTCCTGTAACTTATTACGGGATCAGTTTTCTGAAGTTGCCAGTTTGCATTCCATTCCGGCGTGTTTTCCTTTGTTCCTTCACGGCCGGAATTTTCGGTGGAGGGGGTTATTTGCTATTTGCAAATAACTTATTTGTGGAGGGGTCCTTTGTAATTTGGTGGCATTATGATAGATTTCTCATGATGAGATTCCTTTTGGGTCATTCCATTGCTTTTATGAGAATGGAAATGAAAAGATTGTGATTATGTTTTGGTGTGACCATTTTCTCTTTTATTAATCCTTCCTTGCATTATTTGTTGTTTGCACACTCCACCATTTTCCTCATGAGGCCGGCCAATTTTTTGGGAGAGAGATGAGAGGATTCATTTTGTGGTGGTGGAATTTTATTCATCTCATTTTCTCTTTGGCTTGCTTGCAAAAAAATTCCACACAACTCTCCATAGCTCATTTTTCTTTCTGCACCTCCATACATGGCAACTTCTAACCCTCAAGAGACATAGCCTACTACACTAGTCTACAGCAAATCTTGGACGCGTCGGCTAGCCAACTTCGCGCCCAAGTTGTCTCGGTCCAGAGGTGGGAGCCCGTAAAAGATTCCGGCTACGTGGTGCCCTTTCCGACGAGGAGGAGATGAACGGAGTTTCCGCAGGAGATCGGAATGGAGACGAAGACCGAAGGACACGGATCGCTTGGTATATCTCTTCACCCATCTTTTAGTATGCTAGTAGCTAGGTTAATGGCCCGATCCGGGTTAATAGTGCGCGGTGGTGCCGGTTGCAAATTTTGCAAAGTTTTTGTTTCCGCGTTTCCGGCGTCGGATCGACGGCCGGGGCGCCGCCGCGGACTTACAGTGATAACGTGAGTGGATTCCATCACATTATCATGCGATGATAGTTGGATCCCGATTCCCACTGATGAGTTGGTTTACTCCTCGGGTGATCCCGACTAATTCTTCTTTCAGGTTTAGAGGAGAATTTGACGGTACAGTGGGAGGTTTCCTGATTAGATAAAGCGACAACCATTCTGATCTAGGTTAGAGTGCACGCTGAATATTACTTGTCTCTCTCTCTCTTTGGCAGCGACCATGACCCGACCCTAGACTATAACTCAGTGACCAAAATTAACCGAACCTTCTTAAACACTAGCTTTTGGATTATCAGAGTTGCAAACCTCATTGCCACTCCTACTTTTACCCTTTTCTCCAGAACACCCCGTATTACTACGAACGTCCACTTCCATTGGATAAAACCATCATATGGTTATATACGAACTCGAAGGAATTTATTCGAGGATGGTTTCCGGTTCTGGAGAAAACGGATAGAACTATTCAGTTGTCTTTTCCTTTTACCTTCTCTCAGGTTATGAGTGCTCCTTGGATTAGGGGATAGTACACCCGTTACGCCTATTGGATAGTCTTCTTCCAAACCTTAGGCAGATGCTGAACGGTAGGGAATGAAGAAAACCAATTAGCCTAAACGGTGTGCAGAAGGTATTAAGTAAAGACAAATAAAGGAATTAGAAGGAGGGCAAAGTAAACTGCGACTGCTATTCACGACCAAACCAAGTATTTCATTACCACTTCCATTTCACCTTTGTATTTCTCCAGAACACTCCGTATCACTACGAAGATCCACAGTTATTTGGATACTCCATCGTATGGTTATATACGAACTCGAAGGAACTTGTTCCAGTTCGGGGATGGATTCTGGTTCAGGAGAAATAAGAATAAGGTTTATTCATGTGTCTTTTATCTTCACCTTCTCTCGCGTTGCGAGTGCTCCTAGGATTAGGATAGTACACCCATTACGCTTATTGGATAGTTTTCTTCCAAACCATAGGTTAGTGCCGAACGGTAGGGAAGGAAGAAAACCATTTGGTTTAATGGGGTGTGCAGAAGGTAATGACTAAAAACATATGAAGGGATGTGGAGAGATGGCAAAGAAATATACGGTTACAGTTGTGAATCTGGATAATGGAAGAGGCATTACTAGGAATACCAGGATACCCCTACGAAACATTTCAATGTTTCAGTTTCACTGTGTACTGTTAAAAGAAAACTGATTTCCCAATTAGACACTTGCTCCAGGGTATGTATTTACCAGGTATGTTTCTCACATCTGTATGGTTTTACAGATGATGAGTGGGAGTAAGTTATTGGGAATTAGGTGATCATCCTTATTATATCGGAATTCGTTGTAATTGGTGATATTTGAGGAAATCACCTGGGTAGTTTGCCAGACGACAAATATTTGGTTTTGAATATCCGCTGTTATGCACCAATTTCAAATTGATATATCTGTATGTCTATTTTTATAGAGTGAGATATACCTTTTTGAAATTATGTCTATGACATTTACCTATATCAGTGGATGGTTAGGTAAGGAGCATTAAACAGCGGTGTAATTCTTCTTAACCATAAGTACAGTTTTCAACCTACGACACACAGGGATTGAGTTATCAGACTCAAGGGACTTATACAGAGTATTGTATGTTGTCCAGTGTTCATTAAGACAGAGGGGTTGGTCCTCGTACTATATTCGGTTTACTTATGACTTCTCTAGTTCTTAGATAAGTGTTTCGTAGAAACATAAGGTCTGAGTTTTGAGAAGTTATAGGTATATGAATAAAGTAGAGAACCAGGTGTTGCAAGTATCGGGATTCTTCATGGTGATCGAAGATGTAGATACTTGTGTAGGGTATTCAGTTGATAGTAATGATTAAGAGAACTTGCTTCTCTTTCAGATTACTCATAATTGGAAGCACTCCTAAGTTGAGTAATGCTGATCGGCCTCTCTCCATTTAGTTGACATGCACTAGAGACAGCTGCATGATTTGAATCTGGTTCAATTAAATTAGTGCCTCTGTTTCTATATTGGATATAGAACAGTTCATATCTTAACGATGTTAAGGTACGGGGAGTTGTCCGGCTTATGCTTAAAACCAAACTCCGGATAACTCAAGACACGTTTCTGTAATGGCTGTTTGTGGGATGACCCGGGCTATGACGAGGGTTGACTTTCTACCATATGGAAGATCAATAGTGATATTGTTCTAGACTCGCCACAGTTTTAATAAAAATGGATTTTTTCAGAAAACAGTAGTGGGAGTATGGTAGAACTGGAAGTGATTCCAGAACCGCAAACGATTACTGAAAATTTGATAAGAACCTAAAGATTCAATCTGGTTTGACATTCCATTGGCCACTCCGCGGATACGGTGGGTAACCTCAGGCACCCGATAGGTACTCCGGTAGCCTCAAGGACGGTGACAGGGAGGTTCTTGTTTACCAAGACTTGCCATTGCTGTTGTTCCAGACTATGAGACCCGGCAGGAGGATGAGTATAGCGTCATTCTAAACAAGCTTTAGAAGTGTACGTCTATATGACTCTACCAGAGGGTTGTCATAGTCAGTGGGAGCAGCGGAAGCATTGGTGGACAAGTAGCTTATGTCTATTTATAGACTAAAGCAGAAATAGCGAAAATGGATCATCTATTTCTGATGTGACAGTCATAGGTTTGACTTCATCAGAATAGGGGATGGATCTGTTAAGAAGGTAATAGGGTGTGATGTCCTGGTATTTGGATGACACACACAGAGTAGGAAGTGAAATTCCTATACTACGGTCGGTTATACTTTGGTTGTCACACAATGATTTCTCCACATGGGACTTGGATATAATATCAAGACATTCTGATTACTGGATCTATGGTTTTAGATCTAGATTTGGGTAGTTTCCCAATCTGGGTATTTAGACAGCATTCTAAAGGAGTTTTAGAATGGACGACTCCTGGCACGGTAGTATACCTGTAGGTGATGGAGTCACCCTCTCTAAAGGTGTCTTACAGACTAAAGTGGAGAGGGATGTGCATGATTGGCAGATCACTTGCTTAGGAAATTGAGTCAATCATGAGATATCAAGTACCACACCAGATGTTGTTTTTTGCACGAGATGCAATAAGTTGATATTAATCCAATCCTGGAGAAACAATCGGAAGCAGTTTTAGAACATAAGTGGATGTTCTAGGGATATGATAACGACAGCCTCATTCAGGAGACAGTTATCATTCCAGGCTTCTAAGGTGACCTGGATGACAGAGAGGTTGTCAGAGTTATAGTTTTCCCTCTGACGAGGGGCAGTACTATGGACAGGTGGTCCAGGCAGATACTGAGGGAGGCATGGCGCAGGATACTGATTAAGTTCAGTTGACGATACAGTCTAAGAAGTTTGGATTTGGAGTTCATTTATGAACTAGGTCCCATCAGATATCCAAACACATTCTAAGACAGGTATTGCTCATTTCAGGAGATGGCTTTTTCCACGAACTTGAGATAAAGAGAGACATAGAAAGAAACATTAGAGCGGATCCACTCACTGAGGCTTTCCTCGAACGCATTAGTTTCACAAGCGGGTTTTGTGAGACTGATTAGTAGAGGAGTTGGGTGTTCGGTATCACACGGGCTGTGAGTATGCGACATCGCAATAATTAGCCTTGAGTGCAAATGAGAGATTGTTGGAGATAGTGCCCTCAGAGTCAATTATTGGATCACAGGTACGTGATTGCAATGATTGAGAGAGGACCTATACCGTTAGAACAGTCTTACTCAAGATGATAGTATGCTATCTGGTTTATCTTTATCATCATGTACTGCTTTAGGTGACCTTACAGGTCACTATTGCGCGTTGATAGAGCCCTTAAGATTCTTGCTTGACAGCCAGCAGTATGATGGCGATCATATACGTGGGAACTGGTAGTCTATAAGCACATCCTTAAAAGGTCCCTAGTCGTGGGAGTTTCGAGACAGGGCATCGATACTCCAGAGTAGACTAGTGTATACAGTCGAGACCCCGACGAGGGGTGGTGGCTGGTCTCACAAGCCACTGGTGTCAGTTGGTTCACCTAAGATATATACAGGTGCTCATTGGGTTATGAGTACACCGGACAGGACTCGCCGGGAACATGCTAGTTGGTCTTATACCAGACGTCAGATAGCAGTTCCCTGGTGACATGTGTACAGGTTAGTTCATCGATCTGAGATCGTCATTTGTCTCGTGTGAGTTTCCACTGTACTTTGATTACTACCCTACCACTCTCAAAGGAGACGTGCAAACTGGTTTTAGTTGGGTACAGTCCCGAGCCACATGGAGGCAGTGAGCGGATCTTCAGGGGTTCGTCTCTCCCGGTATTGGGGGTGAGGTCGCGCTATGTCTAGGAGAGCCCTTACATGAAGTCCTTGGCCAAGGCAGGAGATTTACTGGTAGGTATTCCAGTAGTATCTCAGGGTGTTCTGGGCTATACTCCGACACGACTTGTACCGCTTTTGGGGGTCTGACTTTCACCAACCCCCTAGGCCTGCCATGCGATGCTCATAGACGAACGGACCGGAATGTACGGATATTGTCACTGACAGGCTCAGTAGGGTGTCAGGATGAGTTCGCTCATCGACGTCCCTTTTGGTCAATACCTGGTAGCCCGTTACGTATGGCTAATACCTCTGACGTGCTAGTGGTTAAATCCACAACCAAAGTATTGACGAGTTTTTAGAGTCCCCCACAGACCGTTTTCTCAAGTTTCGGGCGAAACGCTGTAGAGGTCGTATGGAGATATGGCAGGGTTCAATCATATACGTGCGGTATTGCACGGATCATGATCGGACGGATAATACTAGCGGGCTTTAGTTTAAGCCGGATCCTAGTATTGTACAGTGTAGATTTTGTCTCATTGCATTTGTATTCGGTCGGAATACAAATGCGGGTATGTATATACAGTCGTGGGGTTTTCCTGTAATTTATTACGGGATCGTTTTTCTGAAGTTGCCAGCTTGCTTTCTGTTTCGGCCATTTTTCCTTTGTTTCTTTCCTAGGCTGAAAATTGGTGGAGGAGGGCTTATTTGCAAATGTGCAAATTAGCATTGTAGAGGGTGTTATTTGCAAGTAGTTGCTTCATGATGGTTCTTGCTTCCTTTGACTTCTTTACTTCATGATTGCTTGACTTTTGGAGTTATGATGGTTGATGGAGTGTTGGGCTTTGTTTGTGATCATTTCTTCTCATCATCACTCTCTCTCTCTCTCTCACACTCTCCTAGCTTGGGGCCAGCCACATTAGAGGAGGGGGCTGCCAAAAAATTTTGAGGGTGATTTTGGTTCTCTTCATGCTTGCAAAAATCCCCAAGTTCATCTCAAAATGCTTTCATCTCATTCCTCCACCAAAACCATGGCAACTTCACACCCCAATGAGACATAGCTTTCTACACTTCATCTACAGTACCCTTGGGCACGTCGACTCGCCAACTTCATGCTCGAGTTGCCTCGGTCCAGAGGTGGGAGCCCGTAAAAGAACCCGACGATGTGGTGCCCTTCCGACGAGGAGATGAAGACCGGAGATTCCGCGGGGAGATCGGGACGACGACGAGAAGACCGAAGGACACGGATCGCTCGGTATATCTCTCTACCCCTTCTCTAGTTAGCTAGGAGTAGGTTAATGGCCCGATCCGGGTTTAAAGTGCGCGGTGGTGCCGGTTTACAAGTTTTGTAGCCTCTTTCAGACGGCCGGGGCGCCGCCGTGCACTTACAGTATTTATATTGTCTATCTCTTACATGTTGATAAAGCCCTTAGGATATGTACTTGACTACCAGGACTATGATGAGATCATACTAGTGGGGCCAGGGTGGTCCAAAAGTACATCCTTTAATAAGTTCCTGGTCGAGGGAATATCGAGACTAAGGCATCAATATTCCAGAGTAGACTAGCGTATACGCTTCTTGACCCATATGATGGGTGATGGATGATCCCACATCCATTGTTGTTTGACATCAAAGATGGTATATGGGTGCTCAGTGGAGATTGGGTACACTGAACAGGACTCGCCGAGAACTCCTATGTGGTAGTATACCTATTGTCAGATAGCAGTCCTCTGGTAACACTGGTACAGGTTAGTCTGTAGACCCGAGATCGTCATAGAGTCTTGTGTGTCTCCCACTGTGCTTTGATTTACTCCCTAACACGGCTCAAAGGAGTCATGCAAACAGGTGGATTTTGGATACAGTCCGAGTCACATGGAGGCAATGAGCGATAGAAGGGGTTTCGTCTCTCCCGGTATTGGGGGTTGATGTTGCGCTATGCTCGATTAGCTATAACTGGAAGTCCCTGGCCAGGGCTGCTGCTGAGATTTACTAATAACAGTTATCAGTAGTTTCTCAAACCGTTATAGGCCAGACATCGGCATGACTTATCACGTTACTGGGGACTGACATTTACCACCCCTAGGCATGATATGCGACATATCAGACGAAGAGACCGGACTATACGGTAGTGTTACTGATAGGCTTCATGGAAAGTATGGATGAGCTTGCTTGTTGATCTTCATATCATTCAATACCCGGGTAGCCGTTACATCCAGCTAGTACCGCTGACGGCTTGTAGGTGATTGATGTGATCATCACCTACTGCTGGCGTATTGACGAGTCTTTAAAGTCCCACACATAAGTTTCCTGGTTCAAGCGAAACGAAGTAGGACACATATGTGATATGTGTGTGGGCCCGATTAAATACGTGTATGTGATACCGTATTGTAATCTGGCAGTTATCTGTTATCGGTTCGGTTATATGTGATATAACCAGATTGTCGAATCAAGTGTTGATTTGATAATGTGATATACAGATATATGATATTGGTCGGTCATATGTGATATAACCGGATTATTAAATCAAGTGTTGATTTAATAATGTGATATACATTATATGTGATATAATTATATCTTAACTAATATCATTAGCTCACTAATTATTCTTCATAATATATATTAATATATATGATATATATATATATATATAATGAAACATGGCATGATTTCTATTTTTGAGAAAAATAGAAAAAGAGGTGGAAAATGAGAGCATGGTTGCAAGCATGGGTTTTATTCATAGTTTATTCATCTTGACTCACTATTCAAGCATGGTTGCAATTTTATATTGCAAAATTCCATGCTTGAATGAGTGGGGGTCAAGAGTTGTCATTCAATCTAGTATCATGCACAACACTTAGCCATTTTCATGAGTTGCTCCCATGGTTGCTCTCTAGCTTTACCTTCCTCTTCAAATGTCATGGTTCAAGCTTCAACTCTCATATGAGATGTGAATCATGAAGCTTGAACACAATCTTGTGAGCTTTTAACATCCCCTACTTCACCATCCCACACCAAACTAGCAATTTGGTGTGGTGTATTTTCTACACTAATGGAGTTTAGTGTAAAGTTAGCTTAGGCTAGAGGGACTTCGGGTGGATCGTCTCACGAAGGAGGGTCATTCAACTCGAAGAGAAGCCTTGTAGAGTCATGTGGACTTCAACCCGGAGCTTTAGAAGAGAAGGACTCGAACTACAAAGGTTGTATGCTGTTTTCTTATCTTGGTTTTAATCACATCACAAAGGCAAACCCTAAAAATCTAGTAATGATCTTGTTAGTATAATTTAGCACCTAATAAAATTAAAATGTGGTGTGTTTGGTGCCTCTAGAACCTCATGGTTGTGTTAAGGTGGACTTTCAACTATCATGTCGAGCAAGAAAGTCCTTTATATATATGTCCTAGTATCCACTATATCATCAATAATGGCCTCAAGAGCATACATATTCCTAACAATCTCCCTCTTGCACTAAGGCCAGTTGTTGTAATATCTCATATCCAACGTCCCAAAAGTTTCTCGAATACCATCTGGGGAATGGCCTTGGTGAGTGGATATGCTGTGTTATCCTCTATGTCAACTCTCCTAACCTCGATCTCCCGGAGATCAACTATCTCCCTGAACAGGTGATACTGTCTAAGAATATGTCTGGCTCACTGACGGGACTGAGGTTTCTAGGCCAAAGCTGTTGGCTATAGTGCCCTCAAGTCAATTATTGGATCACAAGCACGTGATTGCAATGATTGAGGGAGGACCTATACCGGTAGAACAGTCTTACTCGAGATGATAGTATGCTATCTGGTTTGTTTTTATCATCGTGTACATGCTTCAGGTGACATTACAGATCACTATTACATGTTGATAAAACCCATAGGATTCTTGCTTGACTGCCAGCAGTGTGATGGCGATCTTATACGTGGGAGCTGGGGTCTATAAGCACATCATAAAAGTGTCCCTAGTCGTGGGAGTTCCGAGACTGGGCATCGATACTCTAATAGTAGACTAGTGTATATGGATCGAGACCCTGACGAGGGGTGGTGGCCGGTCTCACAAGCCATTGGTGTCAGTTGGTTCACCTAAGATGTATACAGGTGCTTATTGGGTTATGAGTACGCCGGACGAACTCGCCAGGAACATTCTAGTTGGTATTATACCTATTGTCAGATATCAGTTCCCAGGTGATATGTGTACATGTTAGTCTATCGACCTAAGATCGTCATTTGTCTCGTGTGAGTTCCCACTGTGCTTTGATTACTACCCTACCACGGCTAAAAAGAGTCATGCAAACAGGTTTTAGTTGGGTACAGTCCCGAGCCACATGAAGGCAGTAAGTGGATCGTCAGGGGATTCGTCTCTCCCAATATATTTGGGGTTGATGTTGCGGTGTGCACAGGTAGCCATCACCAGAAATCCTCGGCCGGGGTAGACAAGAATTTCTGATTCGGATCAGTAGTTTCTCAGTTGGTGATAGGATTCATACCGACACTAAATATCGCGTTATTAGGGGTCTGACTTTATCCACCCCTAGACACGATATGCGATACCCATAGACGAACGGACCGGACTTTATGGATATCGTCACTGTCAGGCTCAGTAGGGTTTCAGGATGAGTTCGCTCATCGGCCTCCCTTTCGCTCAATACCTGGGTAGTCGTTACGTAGAGCTAGTGCCACTAACGTGCTTGTGGTTAAACCCATCGTCATCGTATTGACGAGTCTTTAGAGTCCCATATAGAGGGTTTCCTTGGTTCGGGCGAAACGTTGTAGAGGCCGTATGGTTTTATGGCAGGGTTCGATCATATACGTGCACTTGTGCACGGATCATGATCGGACGGATAATACTAGTGGGCTTTGGTTTAATCCGGATCCTAGTTTTATATTGTTGGATTACTATCGTCTCATTGTCTACGTATTCAGTCGGAATACGGATGCAGGTATGTATATACAGATGAGGGGTATTCTTGTAATTCGTTATGAGTTTACTTTAGAAGTTGCCATTCTCTTTTTTATTAAACATTTGGATTAATGTTTATTTGGTGGAAATTGTGGGTTCAAGTCTTAGCCTTGGGCAATGAATATGGCACATGGCATTTGTGTGACTTATGGTATTGGTTCTTGTGTGCATTCATTATGACATGGGTTTTGTTTGGGGTGAGATTTTTGTGAGATATTTTCTTGTGATGGATTCTTTCTTTTTGCTCACATATACTTCACAAACCAACCAAAAAGAAAAACAGCACATAGAATTCTTCACTTGGTTTTTCTTTGAGCCAAAACTTGAGCTCACTCATTTCCTCACTTGGCTTCTTCTTCACCTCCACCAATACCCTCTCATGAGTTGAGAATCCATGGGTGTTTTGAGACAAAGTATTCACACACACTCTCTACTTCATCTTTGGCATCTAGGTTAACAAACTGGATGCTCGAGTTGCTTCGGTTTTGAAGCGGGAGCCTGTATTACTAATCCTCGACGTGGATCGTCTTCGACGAGGGAGACCGGAGAACGAACATCATCGAGGGAGCCGCGAGGACCCTAGGACAGAGGTTGAAGACCGAAGGACACGGATCAATCGGTATAACCTCTTTAAACTCTTTTTATAGAACTAGTATAGGGTTAATGGTTCTATCCGGGAATCGGGTTCCATTAGCGCCGGGTTTTAAAAGTTTTTGTTCTGCGTTTGGCCACGGATTGATGGCCGGGGCATTGGCGTAACCTTACATGGTATCAGAGACAACCCATTAACCGCATACTAGTTATTTAGACAATGTTAAATTATCGAAACCGAAACAACTCCGAAATATCACTCGATGTATTCTAGTTTCTGTCAAAATTTTATGTGTCTTCTAAAAATTTTTTAGCAACTGCAGAAGACTGCCTAGGAGACCACTAGAACACACACCAAACACGAGCACCTAATTCCACTACTGGAGTGGCCACATGCAAGATAATTCTGGACTGGACGGTTTTTATGAGGAGTCAGGTCTTGGATTTTTGTGTGTTGTCTAGTCTCTGGAATACTGGTTCAGTGGTATTGCGAATTTGGCCCAGTTTGGATATGGTTTTATCTAGTTGTTTGGGGCTATTCGGGGTTATTTCGAAGTTGATATTTCTAACATTGTTTAAAGTTTTACAATACTTATATTGCTATCTACGACCATGAATGTTATTAGATCGGTACAACTTGTCTAATTGCTATAGTTCTTTTAGACGGGTTTGCGAACATGACATTCACGTTGATGTTCTATGTTGTGCTGTGATGTTGCGGATTCGTCGTGGTGGATAACTTGGTTGCAATGATAGTGCAGTTTAGTTTCATTTGTACATTTGATATAGCAGGGCGAGCATCCGACATGTGGACTGTCGTCACTGCCTGTTTGTATATTATTTGTTTAGGGCACGACCGGGTTGAGATCGATGTCACCGTTGTACATATTTTCTTTTCTATACTAGGATTACCCCGTGATGGAGTGCATAAATAACCGAGTTCTGGAGGGCAACGGATCCGCGTCTCATGGCGTTGAGAAGGAGGGGGCCTCACTCTAGAATTGGCGGGATATTCACCGGTACAGGTTGACCTAAGGAGGGGTGCTCAAGTTACCAGATTCCGTGAAGTGCTGGGTGGCCCATTCACTTTGATGAAAGGGGATGCCTTACTTCTGGTTTTAGCGGGTAACTTGCTGCACTCTAGGGGTCTAGGTTTTCATTACACAGGCTATCCACACGACTAGGGGAACGTCGGGTTTCACTTGCGGCTCAAAGGAAACCCGGGGCTCCCAGATTATCTGTATTGTTCTGTGATGCTTATTACTTATCTGTAATGTTTCATTTATAACGCCTGGAGCTATTATTGTATATTTCTATATATATATACTAGTAGATATTGTATATGTTTTACACCCGCGCTAGTCCAGTCCCCGCTCTGTCATTAGTTAAGTAACCTAGCGGGTGATGACGGGACCCAGTGGCGAATGCGGATGGCATATACGTACATCATATTTTCGTTCTTTTGTGGTGTGATTAATTGATGGGACTGCGTTGATTCAAATCAATGCAAGGAAAACAGACCTATTCGATATTGTTGGAACAAATTTTCAAAAGCTGTTATTATAAGGGCGTTTTCTTTTGTTTTGCATAGCGGTATTCGGTTATGAATATCCAGCACCTCATTCCACGAGGCAAGAGCCGAGATTCCTTCATCAGGAGTGACCCCTTGGGTAGAAGTTTGCGTCAGGGTAATAACTTCACTATAGTCGATTACGTTTTGCTTTGCATCGCGGTATTCGGTGGAAATATCCTGCACCTCATTCCATAAGGAAAGAGCCAAGATCCCTTCACCGGGAGTGACCTCTTTTGCAAAGGTTTTCGCCACTATATATTTATTAAAAGCTATCCGGTTCCTTCAACGATATCAAGTTCATTACGTTAAAGGTTTTTCGCCAAAAACCATTCGTAGCCCTCCGTCATTTCAGACGGGTAGCACTTAGTATTCATGCTTTGTTTGTTGGCCTTCATCATGGCATAGTGTATGGTAGCTATTTGTTACTTTTCTGTTGCATAGATAGATGCGTTGGTTTGGGATAGTTATACTACTATTTTGGCCTTCGTCAAGGGTATGTACGGGTGGGTTCAAATTAACCTGGATAATGACGGGTAGAACTTGACATGTGACTTATGATATGTTGGCCTTCGTCAAGGTCATAAGAGAATGGGGTAAAAATCATATCGAGAGTTTCAAATATACAGGAAACTTGCCAGGCATGCGCATACCTTCTGGAGTGTGATAACATGAGTGGATTCTATCACGTTATCATGCGATGATAGTTGGATCCCGATACCTACTGATGAGTTGGTTTACTCCTCGGGTGATCCCGACTAATTTTTCTTTCAGGTTTGGAAGAGAATTTGAGGATACAGTGGGAGATATCCTGATTAGATAAAGTGATTGATCATTCTGATTTAGATTAGAATGCAAGCTGAGTGTTTTTTTCTCCCTCTCTTTGGCAGCGACCATGTCCCGACCCTTGACTATAACTCCGTAACCAAGTTAACCGGACCTTCAAAAACACATTGACTTTTGGATTGTCAGAGTTGCATACTTCATTGCCACTCCTACTTTTACCCTTTGCTTTTTCTCCGGAACATTACGTATCACTACGAAGATCCATATTTATTGGATATGACCATCGTATAGTTACATACGAACTCGAAGAAACATGTTTCAAATTCGAGGATGGTTTTCGGTTCGAGAGAAATTGAATAGGACTATTCAGTTGTCTTTTCCTTTTACCTTCTCTCAGGTTGTGAGAACTCCTAGGATTAGGAAAGGGTACACCTATTGCGCTTATTGGACAGTCTTCTTCCAAACCATAGGCAGGTGCCGAAAAATGGGTAATGAAGAAAACCAATTAGCCTAAGTGTGGTATACAGAAGGTAATAAGTAAAGACAAATAAAGAGATTAGAAAGAGGGAAAACTAAAAATGTGACTGCTATCATTCACGACCAAACCGCGTAGTTCATCGCTACTCCTACTTCACTTTTGCATTTCTCCGGTTCAAGAGAAATTGAATAGGATTATTCAAGTTGCCTTTTATCTTTACCTTCTTTCAGGTTGCGAGGGCTCCTTGGATTGGGAGGGTATACCTATTACGCTTATTGGATAGTCTTCTTTCAAACCATAGGCTAGTGCCGAACGGTAGGGAAGGAAGAAAATAAATTAGCCTAAGTGTGGTGTACAGAAGGTAATGAGTAAAGAAAAATAAAGGGATTTAGAGAGATGGAAAAGAGATATACGGTTACAGTCATGAATCTGGATAATGGAAGAGGCATTACTAGGAATACGCAGCTACCCCTTCGAAACATTTTCGTGTTTCAGTTTCACTATGCGTTGTTAATTGAAAACTGATTTCTCAATTAGATCCTTACTCCAGGGTATGTATTTACTAGGTTTGATTCTCACATATGTATGGTTTTACAGATGATAAGTGGGAGTAAGTTTTTGGGAATTAGGTGATTATATCCTCTTTATATCGGAATTCATTGTAATTGGTGATATTTGAGGAAATCGCCTAGGGTTTTGCCTGATGGCAGATATTTGGTTTTGAATATCCGTTGTTATGCACCAATTTCAAACTGATATATCTGTAGGTTTAATTTATAAAGTGAGATATAACTTTTTGAAATTATGTCCCTCATATTTACCTATACCAGTTGAAGATTGGGTAAGGAGCATTCAACAGCGGTGTAATTCTTCTTAACCATAAGTACGGTTTTCAACCTACAACGCACAGGTTTTGAGTTATTGAACTCAGGGGACTTATACAAAGTATTGTATGTTGTCAAGTGTCAATAAGGACAAAGGGTGTTTCCCCCAATCAGAGCAAAACTCTGTTCAAATTTTGAAATTTGAAAGGAAGCAGCGCTTCATAAAAGCGCTGGCTCCAAGAGCGCGGGCGCTATTGTTAGTTATATGTATGCCCTAGAGGCCATTACTGTACATTGGATGTATATTGTAATGGATGCTGGGACATATATATGGATGACTTTCTTGCTCGACATGATAGTATGCTATCTGGTTGAACTTTACCTTAACGTGTATACTGGGTGTCTCTCTGTTACATGTTGGTAAAGCCCTTAGGATGTGTACTTGACTATCTGGACTATGATGCGGATCATACTAGTGGGGACATGGTAGTCCATAAGTACATCCTTCAAGGTCCCTAGTCGTGGGTATATCGAGACGGGGCATCGATATACCAGAGTAGACTAGCGTATACCTTCTCAACCCATACAGATGGGCGATGGATGATCCCATATCCATTGGTGTTTGACATCAGAGATGATATACGGGTGCTCAGTAGAGACTGGGTACACTGGACGGACTCGCCGAGAACTCCCAGATGGTATTATACCTTACGTCAGATGGCAGTTCTCTGGTGACACTGGTACAGAGTAGTCTGTTGACCCGAGATCGTCATAGAGTCTTGTGTGGTTCCCATTGTGCTTTGATTTCCACCTTACCACGTCCAAGAGGGCGTGCAAAACGGTGGCTTTTGGGTACAGTCCCAAATCACATGGAGGCAATGAGCGATAGGAGGGGATTCGTCTCTCCAGGTATAGAGAGTTGATGTTGCCCTGTGTCCGATTGGCTATAACCGGAAATCCCTGGCCAGGGTTGCTGAGATTTACTGGTAAGTGTTACCAGTAGTTTCTCGAACTGTTATAGACCTCATATCGACACGACTTATCGAGCTATTGGGGTCTGACGTTTACCACCCCTAGGCGAGATATGCGACATATCAGACGAACAGACCGGACTGTACGGTAAGTGTTACTGGTTGGATTCACAGGAGTGTGAGCGGGCTTGCTCGTCGATCTTCTGATCGCTCAATACCCGGGTGGCCGTTACGTTTAGCAGACCGCTTGCGGCTTGTGGGTGTTTGATATGATCATCACCTGCTGCCGGCGTATTGACGAGTCTTTAGAGTCCTACACAGAGGTTTCCTGGCTCAAGCGAAACGAAATAGGAGCGCATATGAGATATGTGCGGGACCGAGAATAATGCGTGTATGTGATACCGTATTCTATTCTCGCGATGAATGTATTGATTAGTTGTATGCGATATCACCTAGTGATCGAATCAAGGATTGATTCGATAAGCCGATACATTGTATACTAGTCGGTTGTGTGCGACATGACCGGATCATTGAATCAAGTGTTGATTTAATGATTTAATGCATAATTATATATTTGATATATTACTTTGCATTAACTAGTATTGGTTCACTTTAAATGGATTTTCTCGCTCGGATGTGCACATTGTATATGTGATATACTTTTTGTGCACTTGATTGTATCATGTTTGATGATACATGCTCACTAGGGTTTGTGTGAAGATTAAACCATGCTTGTATATTGGTTAGGGTTTTCATTTTCTTATTCATTTATTTATTTATTTATTTTATTTTGGAAATGAAAAAGGGAAAATGGTAGCTTTCTTTGTTTGTTATTGAAGCTTCATGAAGCTTTGACCTTGTGACCATTTTGTCTTGATGCTTAACCCTAACCCTTCATTCTAACCATGGTTTATTCTCTACACCAAACTATGGTTGCTAAATGATAAGTATTCATTTATTTTCCTTTTTGGAAAAGACTTATGATATTCTATCATCTTCTTCCTCTTCTTCTTCTTCATGAAGAAACCTTGCTACATCAATGGCAACTTGAGCAAATGAGTGAGAAATCCAATTCTAAAGTGAACCCACCTCCTATTTCTTCATCCTCTACCACTTGCCAAGTAGTATAGGGTATTTTCTTCACAAGTTTCATGACTTGGTGAAGTGGGAGCTTGATCTAGTGATGCCTCGACGTAGATCATCTTCGGCATCGACATCGACGACCTAGCCCCCCCATTTCTCCGACGCAGCCGACGCAAGAGTCCGGGAACCGATTTGGACAGCGGAGGGACATTATTGCGGAGCTATGGAGGTGGAGCACCGGATCTACAAAGGTTGTATTTCCGTTCTTGTAGTTAATTTGTTAACTAGTTGCTTTGTCGCCTAAAATTCTAGTTAACGATCCGTAGTCTAGGGTTTCTCGGCACCGTAAAATTTGAAATTGGCATGGTTGATACCTTGTGAGACCTCTTGAGAGTGCCTAGGAACCCTACAGTGGTATCAGAGCCTAGCTAGAGCCTTAGGCGATGCGTAGACGCAGTTTGAAGTCCGATCGAACCAAAACCCGAACCCGAAACATGCTCTCTGGACTTTTTCTAAAAACTGGGTTTTTTCCAGATTAAAAATTTCTAAAAAATTCAGCAGGGTCCTATTAGAATTACTGTGAAATTCGTAGGGCTAATTCGTCAAAAGTGCGGCGGAACCGCGGCAGAAGCCTGGCTTCTGCGGCGGTTCCGCGGCCGTTTGATGACGTCACCCTTCCTATTTTGCACAGTAATTCCTCTTTCACAGTGCTGATTTTTATGGGAATTTTTAATATTTATTCAAGAGTTGAATTTTCTGGGGTTGTTTTGGGGATTCGTTTATTCGATCGGATTGTCAAACTCTGTCTATGTGTCTTTCCGGATGATTTTTGAATATGTTAAAAAGTTCGACCGGATATAAATACCCAATTTTTCCCTTGTCGGGAAATTTCCAAGTGTTGGATTTTTCCGTGGTTTAAAGACGTTCTAAGTAGTGAAAGTAATTAGATGGTCCCTCTAGAAGACAACAAACCCTAACTCGATTATGTGACCGTCTTGAACTGCCCTTTGAACCTTAGGGTTTGGGGCAGTACGGCGTGCCACATGTGAGGCATTAGCTTGACCCTTCTACGGCTGGACCGTTGGTACTGAGGCACAAACTGAATGTTTTTAGACTTGTTTCATGTGTTGAGCTGTTTCGGGAAAACTTGGGTGTTCGACTGTTTGATCGAAAAGTTTAACATTTTCTATTTATCCGGAATGTGATACAATAATTGGAATTCACAAGTAGTTATGAGATAACTGAATGAATGTTATAAACATAGCAGTTTAGTCTCACTTGATCGGTTGCAACGGAATTTTGATGTGATCAAAAGTCCGTCGCAATCACGTAGCGTACGTGGATACTCGCCGGGTAAACTTAATAGACAGCCTCACTCCATAGCCCCGACCAAGTGACTGTAGGAGAACCCCGTCGCCGAAAGCATCCGTCCGGGTGCTCGCGGCAGCGGTGTTCCGCCTTGGTGCACTTCGTCGACGGTATCGGGGGTGCGGCCGTCTACTGAAATTTGCGACGAGCATTCGATCAAATTGTCGGGAATCCTGTTGAATTGCTCGACTTGGTATTGAAAAGTGTTTTCGATTTTGAGACTAAAATGCGGGGTTTATAATTGTTAGGCATGCGATGTGTATGTAATTCATTTGATTAGGCATGCGATGTCTATGGAGGTTGCGGATTCCAACTGTTGTAGTTTTACACTTCTTTTCTGTGACCGTAAGTGTAATATGTGATATCGCCGGTTTCGTTGCTATATGTCAACGACAATTGGGATCGACATATTTACTTACGTTGATGACATGTGATGTTATGTGTTGCTGGATATGTTATATTGGATCGTCGTGTTTGAATAGCCGGGGGGTTTTTATGTGAGATGAGTGTTTTTCATTTTCATTCATGTAAAAACTTGTATGTAATATTCTTTTATTGGGGCACTTCCAGGTTGCGGAAGTTGTCACCCTTTGTATATTATTTACTTTTCCGCACTAGGATAGACCCAAGGAGGGGAGCACAAGTAACCGGGTTCTGGAGTCCAGTGGGAGACCAACTCGAGGAGTCGAGTCCGGATCTCCTAACTCTAGAATTGGTAGGGTTGCTTGCCGCTCTCGTAGGGGTCTTGGGGTGTGGGTTTGGCTATTCATCGAGACCGTGGAATCCGTGTTTTATACTGGCTCGTATTGAAAACACGGATGTCCTAGTATATCCAATATTTCATATGATTCTTCTGCTGCGATATCTGTGATGTGATCATGTGATGTTCTGTGATAGATACTATATATAGTATATATGATATATTATATAGGCGTTACTTATGTTTTACACCCGCGCTAACCCTGCCCCGCTCTGCCGTTAGTTACCTAACCTAACGGTGCACGAGGGGATATCGAGGCGAATGCGGATGGCATAAGTGTACGTCGTATTTATCTGTGATGTTTAGGTACTTAAATGATGGGACTTCATTAATGTGATTAATGAAAGAAAAGAAACCTAAGATGTTGTAGAATCGAATTTCAAAATAAAACAGGTAGCTACAGTTCTTGCTTTGCACAGCGGTATATATGATATATCCTGCACCTTATTCGATGAGGAAAGGACCGAGATCCCTTCACCGGGAGTGACTCCTTTAGCAATAACTGGAAGATGCTACACACTCGGTTTGTCTTTTGATTGCTTCTATAGTTTCTGCTTTGCACAGAGATATATATGATATATCCCGCACCTCATTCGACGAGGAAAGGACCGACGATCCCTTCACCGGGAGTGACTCCTTTAGCAAAAATAGAAAAGCTTCAAAAACACTCCATTTTAAAATCATTTGATTCTACAACGATATCAAGTTCATTACGCAATAGGTTTTCAGAAAAACCTGTCGTAGCCCTCCGTCATTTCAGATATGTACTGGTTAGTATTCGTGCTGCGTTTGTTGACCTCTGTCAAGGCGTAGTGTGCGGTAGCTGATTAGTGCTTATCTGTATAAGCATATGATGTGATTGATTTAGGGTAGTCGTGCGACCTTGTTGACCTCTGTCAAGGGTCGTGCGGGTGGGTTTACTTCAATCAGGAAATGACGGGTTGAACTTGACTAGCAGCCTATGGTTTGTTGACCTCTGTCAAGGTCATAGGACGCTAGGGGCAAAATATTATCGGGAATTTCAAGTGTTGAAATTTGCAATGAGATTGCATACCTTCTATGAGATAGTTGGATCCCGATACCCGCTGCGAGTAAGAGTTACTCCTGAGAGAGTTTTACACATTGCAATTAGCTAATCAAGTAGGTGTCTAGAAAGGTGTCAACGGGGTTACGCCTCTGGAAAAACGAGGTTTACATTAATTAGGTTCGTGCGAAAGCACGGGGGACCTCCCTCAAAGTACCGACACTGGCCTGGCTGAAAGATTGGCGAACTTGTAGTGCGTAATTAATCCCGGCTAGTCTTTCCTTTTAGGATTTGAAGGAAGATTTGATAAAAAGCAGTGGGAGCCAACCTGATTAGATAAAATAATAACCAATCTATTCTTGCAAGAGCGCACGCTGAGTGTTTTCTTCTCTCTCTCTCCAGGTAGCGACCATATCACGCCTTAATCAAGATAATAATACGGATTATTGACCGAACCCGCTTGTTATACTGAGCCGGGGAACGTTGGTCCCGCTCCAACTTATAATTGTTATAAGACGGAGCAGGAATTTGGGGATTACCAGAATTCCCGTGCCGCCCAAACGAAGAGAGTGCATGCTGATGCATCATCTTCGGGTGTGTTCGTTATAAAGAACTGTTTCTCAGTATCCTCCGCATCCTGGGTATATGATACCAGATCTGGATCCCAGATATGTAATCTGTTACATAGGGCTACAAAAGGGTAGAAAAACTGAGAACGGGTGATAAGTTTCATGAGGCAGAAAACGGGGCAAGAGTTGCAGCCAAGTCTGTTGGTCACTGTCACCCTGTATTTCCAATACATTGATTCTGAACGAATGTTATTAGATACCGAACCTGATATACAAAATCATATCAGTCTCTTTACAAGTAAAGAAATGATAAAATTTTGTATTGTTGGATAATGTTTTGAACATTTCCTATATCAAAAGTTGATCGGTTCAGGCACGTTATCTAAAAGCATTGATGTTCTAAATCAAACTACAGTTCTTTTGTATACTGAACACACACAAGAGGAAGAGTTCAGATATAAACGAATCCTTCTTGAGGTATTATAGACTAGGTCATATCAATGTGACCCGACTAGCTGAAGTTACATATAGATGCATATTTAAATCAGTTTGAATTTACATCTTATGAAACTTGCCAGTCATGTCACAGAGATAAGATGACCATAGCTCCGTTTAATGGAAACAGAGAAAGAGTTAGTGAACTCTTGGGATGATACATGTTGATGTATGTAGGTCCCCTGTCTACATTTGCCAAGACCGGTTCTTTATACTTCATTAAATTCTCTGATGATCTCTTTTGATTCAGACATGTGTTCCTGTTGAAACACAAGTCAGAACCTTTTGAGATATTCACAGAATATATGTTAGAAGTAGAGAACCAATACGGGTATAAGTATTATGTCCTTTGATGAGATCAAGGAGGAGAATACTTGAGCACGGAAATCCTGGATTATTCTAAAGGAGAATGAGATTCACTCTCAGCATTACTTCTCCGTATACACCATAGCACGATGGTATATAGGGGTGGAGCAATCACACCCTATATGATAAGGTGTGCTCTATGATGAGTACTACTGAGTTACCTATTTCCTTTTTGGGAGTTATGCACTTGAGAAGCTGCATACCTATTGAATAGGGTTCAAATCAAATCAGTTGCCTACCACTTCATATTTGATATGATAAGGGAAGAGCCCATCTCTTAAGTTAGTTAAGATTTGGGGTTGTCCAGCCAATGTCTGAAAAACAAAATGCGGACAAACTCGAGGCAAGATCTGTTATGTACAACTGGAAAGGTTCCAGCTATGCAAACTACAGCAGATGATTTGGTAGAACCGAAGGATTCAATAGAAACCAACGAACCTCAGCCTCTCCGCCGATCTAGTAGGGTTCCTCACCCACCTGAGAGATACTTCAGTTACTCTATGACAGTGGGAGCGAGGATTGCGTCATGAGATGACAACCAAACTAGTTTCGAGCTGGCCATCAGGAGTAGGACTCTGTAAGAATGGCTGGATGCTTAGTGATCTGAGATGGAATCCATATACACCAACAAAGTATGGACTTTGGTTGCTATATCTGAAGGGTTAAATCCCCATCAGGAGCAAGTAAATCTTGAGAAGATTACTTGGTGTAGATGGAAAAGTTGAGACTTTCAAAGCTAGACTAGTTAAAGGTTTTCGTCATCGACCAGGCGTGGATAATGATGAAACCTTTTCCAGTACCTATGCTTGAGTCCATCCAGATACTACTTGCCACGGCTACATACCATGACTATGATATCTGGCGGTTGGGTGTCATGACTGCTTTTCTAAATAATGTTTTAGAAGAGAGCATCTATAAGTACACAGCCAGAGGGCTTCGTAGACAGTGGGAGCAGCGGAAACGTGTGCAAGATGTTTTATAGGATAAAGCAGGCATCGCGGAGTTGGAACATCTGTTTTGATGGATAAGTCAAAGAGTTTGACATCATCAAAATGGTAGATGAACCTTGTATAAACAAAAAGGTAGTAGGGAGTGTGGTGGTGATCCTCGTAGAGTACGTGGATGTCATGCTCTTGATAGGGAAGGAGTTTCCTATGCTACGCTCGATCAATCTCCGCTTATCACAATGATTCTCCACATAGGATCAAAGTGATACCTACTAAATCCTGGGTTTTGGATCTATGAGATAGATCTAAATGGATATTAGGACACTCACTAGTTGTAGTGAGATGGTATCAATCGATCCTGGGGAGAATCACTGGAAAGGTTCCAGAGTGATAAAGACGACTGAGTGTCAGTCACAGGCATTGTCTTTACCCTCAATCGAGGGACGGTATGTTGGAAGAGTTCCAAGCTAGATACCGTGACATACTAGACGATAAAGGCAGGATACATCGCTACTTAAGATGCTACCAAAGAGGATGTTTGGGTGTTTATTGGTTCATGAGATGAACTAAGTTCCTCCCATTGTGTGACAATGGAGTTGTGGCTTGTGCCAAGGAACACCCGTCCCATCAGTGATCCAGACATATTCTAAGGCAGTATCACCTGATCATGGAGATGGATGATCTCCAGGGTGATCGAGGTTTGGAGAGTAGACTCAGAGGACAACACAGGGATCCACTCACAAAGGCCTGTTCCCAGAGAGAGATTTTTATGGGATGGTTGAGTATGAGCTACTACAACCACTGCTATCAGATGGCCCTAGTGCAAGTGGGAGATTGTTAGTTATATGTATGCCCTAGAGGCCATTACTGTACATTGGATGTATATTGTAATGGATGCTGGGACATATATAGGGATGACTTTCTTGCTCGACATGATAGTATGCTATCTGGTTGAACTTTACCTTAACGTGTATACTGGGTGTCTCTCTGTTACATGTTGGTAAAGCCCTTAGGATGTGTACTTGACTATCTGGACTATGATGCGGATCATACTAGTGGGGACATGGTAGTCCATAAGTACATCCTTCAAGGTCCCTAGTCATGGGTATATCGAGACGAGGCATCGATATACCAGAGTAGACTAGCGTATACCTTCTCGACCCATACAGACGGGCGATGGATGATCCCATATCCATTGGTGTTTGACATCAGAGATGATATACGGGTGCTCAGTAGAGACTGGGTACACTGGACGGACTCGCCGAGAACTCCCAGATGGTATTATACCTTACGTCAGATGGCAGTTCTCTGGTGACACTGGTACAGAGTAGTCTGTTGACCCGAGATCGTCATAGAGTCTTGTGTGGTTCCCACTGTGCTTTGATTTCCACCTTACCACGTCCAAGAGGGCGTGCAAAACGGTGGATTTTGGGTACAGTCCCGAATCACATGGAGGCAATCAGCAATAGGAGGGGATTCGTCTCTCCAGGTATAGAGAGTTGATGTTGCGCTGTGTCCGATTGGCTATAACCGGAAATCCCTGGCCAGGGTTGCTGAGATTTACTGGTAAGTGTTACCAGTAGTTTCTCGAACTGTTATAGACTCATATCGACACGACTTATCGAGCTATTGGGGTCTGACGTTTACCACTCCTAGGCGAGATATGCGACATATCAGACGAACAGACCGGACTGTACGGTAAGTGTTACTGGTTGGATTCACAGGAGTGTGAGCGGGCTTGCTCGTCGATCTTCTGATCGCTCAATACCCGGGTGGCCGTTAGGTTTAGCAGACCGCTTGCGGCTTGTGGGTGTTTGATATGATCATCACCTACTGCCGGCGTATTGACGAGTCTTTAGAGTCCTACACAGAGGTTTCCTGGCTCAAGCGAAACGAAATAGGAGCGCATATGAGATATGTGCGGGACCGAGAATAATGCGTGTATGTGATACCGTATTCTATTCTCGCGATGAATGTATCGATTGGTTGTATGTGATATCACCTAGTTATCGAATCAAGGATTGATTCGATAAGCCGATACATTGTATACTAGTCGGTTGTGTGCGACATGACCGGATCATTGAATCAAGTGTTGATTTAATGATTTAATGCATAATTATATATTTGATATATTACTTTGCATTAACTATTATTGGTTCACTTTAAATGGATTTTCTCGCTCGGATGTGCACATTGTATATGTGATATACTTTTGTGCACTTGATTGTATCATGTTTGATGATACATGCTCACTAGGGTTTGTGTGAAGATTAAACCATGCTTGTATATTGGTTAGGGTTTTCATTTTCTTATTCATTTATTTATTTATTTATTTTATTTTGGAAATGAAAAAGGGAAAATGGTAGCTTTCTTTGTTTGTTATTGAAGCTTCATGAAGCTTTGACCTTGTGACCATTTTGTCTTGATGCTTAACCCTAACCCTTCATTCTAACCATGGTTTATTCTCTACACCAAACTATGGTTGCTAAATGATAAGTATTCATTTATTTTCCTTTTTGGAAAAGACTTATGATATTCTATCATCTTCTTCCTCTTCTTCTTCTTCATGAAGAAACCTTGCTACATCAATGGCAACTTGAGCAAATGAGTGAGAAATCCAATTCTAAAGTGAACCCACCTCCTATTTCTTCATCCTCTACCACTTGCCAAGTAGTATAGGGTGTTTTCTTCACAAGTTTCATGACTTGGTGAAGTGGGAGCTTGATCTAGTGATGCCTCGACGTAGATCATCTTCGGCATCGACATCGATGACCTAGCCCGCCCATTTCTCCGACGAAGCCGACGCAAGAGTCCGGGATCCGATTTGGACAGCGGAGGGACATCATTGCGGAGCTATGGAGGTGGAGCACCGGATCTACAAAGGTTGTATTTCCGTTCTTGTAGTTAATTTGTTAACTAGTTGCTTTGTCGCCTAAAATTCTAGTTAACGATCCGTAGTCTAGGGTTTCTCGGCACCGTAAAATTTGAAATTGGCATGGTTGATGCCTTGTGAGACCTCTTGAGAGTGCCTAGGAACCCTACAGCTAAGAGTCAAAGACACTGAGGCAGCGCTCACGTGCAAAGCAATAGAGCGCTAGCATCAAGAGCGCCAGCACTAAGAGTCAAAGACTCTGAGGCAGCGCTCACGTGCAAAGCACGAGAGCGCTGGCGCCAAGTGCGCCAGCGCTAAGATTCAAAGACTCTGAGGCAGTGCTCACGTGCAAAGCACGAGAGCGCTCGCGCCAAGTGCGCCAGCGCTAAGAGTCAAAGACTCTAAAGCACCACTCACGTGCAAGGCACGAGAGCGCCAAGCGCTAGAACTAAATGTTCTCCACCGTTGGATCAAAGATCCAACGAAGATGATAAATCATCAAATTACCAAAATAAAATTCTGTTGAGGGAATGCTCCTCATATCTTTCCAAACAGGAAAGATTGTGCTCTGTAAATCAGAGCACCGTTGGATAAGATCCAATGGTGATTAAAAATCACCAAGATACAAGATAAGTTATGTATGGGAAAATATTTTTCCAATCTTATTAAAAATAAGAAGATTGTCTTCTGTAAATTAGAAGCTCTGGGATCAAAGATCCAATAGTGGGGAAATATCCCCAAATCAATCAGAGGAAGATTTCCTAAACTGATTCAACAAATCAGCCTCCCCTATATAAAGGCCCCAAGACTTCAAGTCTTGGATCGAAGAAACTCACCATAAGTTTCATACAGAGGAACCCCCCACAAACTTTAAGAAATTTTGAAGAGAAGAGCAAGCTCTCGGAAAAAGAAATTTTCTTCAAGGTAAAAAAGAGAAATCATAACATCTCCTTAATTTTTAAGAGTTTAACTCTCACATCATAAGAACTCAGTTCTTTATATAGATCACAGATCCACAAGACTAGGTTTTTCACAAAAAAACAAAGAGATCATAGCATCTCATCAAAAGGAGAAGAACTTAGTTCTTAGACCTATGAGACAAAATCTCTTATAAACCGAGAATTTAATTCTCAGAGTACAGAACTGATCAGAGCTGCCTAAAAAGAGCCTTAGCGCTCCAATTAAAAAGAAGCGTTTCAGCGCTCCAAGTCTGGCGCTCAGCGCCCAGTGCTCCAGGCGCTATGTTATAAAAAGAGTCTTAGCGCTCCAAATTAAAAAGAAGCGCCTCAGCGCTCCAAATCTGGCGCTCGGCGCCTAGTGCACCAAGCGCTATTTCATAAGAAGCGCTTTAGTGCTCCAGCGCTCCAAATTTGGCGCTAAGCGCCCCACGTGCTCCTCACGTGTGTGCTATTTCATAGGAAGCGCTTCAGCGCTCCAAGCCTGGCGCTCAGCGCCAAGCGCACCACGTTCTCCTCATATGGGCGCTGAAGGAACACAAAGTGTTCTTTAAATAAAAGCCTCAGTGCCATAAAAAGTGTTCAACACTCAGCAAAAGACAAAAAGAAAAAGGGTGTTAGAACCCAAGTCAATGCTCAGCATTGTTAAATAAAAAGGGACTGAGCCCAAATGAATGTTCATCATTCTATTCAAAACTGAGTGGGTTGAGCCCATGTTGGTCATAAATCCTTCATTCAGATTAACTGAGCCTATGTGCTCATAATCTCTTAATTGATCTTAGTCCAAAACCTGACTACGGATCTCCCAACCAACATTGGTTCAAGGGTACATCTCTTCATACCTCTGATATGTGTCGTTATAATTCTTCAACGTCTTCAGAGTGGTGACGGGTCCCGACAACCAGAAACCCAATAGACCGCAACGTCCTAAAACTAACAATGGACCGTAATGTCCTTAAACTAATTACAGACCGCAACGTCCCTAAACTAATTACAGACCGCAACGTCCCTAAACTAAACTCTATGGACTATGATGTCCTTAAACTCATGGACTATGGTGTCCTTAAACCCAACGGACCGCAACGTCCCTAAACTAAACTCTATAGACTATGACGTCTTTAAACTATGGACTATGATGCTCTTAAACTCCATGGACTATGATGTCCTTAAACTCCATGGACTATGATGTTCTTAAACTTACGGACCGCAACGTACCTAAACTAAACTCTATAGACTATGACGTTTTTAAACTATAAACTATGATGTCCTTAAACTCTATGGACTATGATGTCCTTAAACTTACGGACCGCAACGTCCCTAAACTGAACTCTATAGACTACGACGTCTTTAAACTATGGACTATGATGTCCTTAAACTCCATTGACTATGATGTCCTTAAACTTATGGGCCGCAACGTCCCTAAACTAAAACGATAGAGCTCAAATACTCTTTCGTCGGATCTAAATGATCCCAAAATCTTGTTAAGTAGATCTTAGTCTAAAATTAGACTAACGTATTCTCAACAAACGTTTGAGTTGACCTTAGTCCAAAACAAGACTAACGGTCCTTAAACCAACCCAAACCCAAATCTAAGAAAATACGGATTTGGACTAATCCACGCCCTGCGGGCGATAACATAAATTAGTCTCCATATACAATCCACGGGCAACCAAAAATAAAACAAACACACACGACACGAAGTGACCATCTGGTGCAGGAGAAAGTGGTTACCGCGATGCGGTAGCATAATTAAATGCAGGGGCTTGTGCCTGCAGGGAAGAGCGTCCCCACAATCAAAAACCCCTCATAATGAGGGGGAATCTGATGAAGTCTGCTACAACGGCCACATCCGTCTAAACCTCTGATACACGGTGCCATAAATCAACTTGGCATCTTTAGAGAGGTGGATGGATAAGACCTAATAGCATCTGCCCCTGAATTCAGGCAAGACATTTTGTCTTCCCGGTCTTCGGCGGTAAACAAAGGGGTTGGTCCTCGTACTATATTTTGTTTACTTGTGACTTCTCTAGTTTTAGACAAGTATCTCGTAGAAATACAAAGTCCAAGTTTTGAGAAGTTATAGGTACAAGAATTAAGTAGAGAACCACGTGATGCAAGTATCAGGATTCTTCAAGGTGATCGAAGATGTAGATACTTATGTTTTGGTATTCAGTTGATCGTAATGATTTTGAGAACTTGCTTCTCTTTCAGGTTACTCATATTTGGATTCACACCTAAGTTGAGTAATGATGATTGGTCTCTTTCCATTTAGTTGACATGCACTGGAAACAGCTGCATGATTTGAATCTGGTTCTAATTAAATCAGTGCATTTGTTTCTATATTGTATATAGAATTGTTCGTATCTTAACAATGTTAAGGTATATGGAGTTGTCCGGCTTATGCTTAAAACCAGACTCTGGAAAACTCAAGGCACGTTTCTGTAATGGCAGTTTGTGGGTTAATCCGGGCTATAATGAGGGTTAACTTTCTACCATCTGGAAGATCAATAGTGATATTGTTCTTGACTCGTCACAGTTTTAGTAAAATGGACTTTTTCAGAAAACAGTAATGGGAGCTTGGTAGAACTGAAAGTGATTCCAGAATCACAAACGATTACTGAAATTTTAATAGAACCTAAAGATTCAATCAGGGTTTGACATTCCATTAGCCACTCCGCAGATATGGTGGGTAATCTCAGGCGCCCGAGAGGTACTTCGGTATTCTCAAAGACGGTGACAAGGAGGTTCTTGTTTACCCAGACTTTACACTATTGTTGTTCCAGATTATGAGACCCGGCAAGAGGATGAGTATAGAATCGTTCTAAACTAGCTTTAGAAGTGCACGTGTATATGACTCTGCCAGAGGGTTTTTGTGGTCAGTGGAAGCATAGTAGACAAGTAGCTTGTGTCTATTTATAGACTAAAGCAGATATATCGGAGATAGGTCATCTATTTTTGATGTGACAGTCATGGTCTTTGACTTCATCAGAATAGGAGATGGATCTATTAAGAAGGTAGTAGGGTGGTATGTCCTGGTATTTGGATGACATATACTTTGTAGGAAGTGAAATTCCTATACTACAATCGGTTATACTGTGGTTGTCACACGGTAGTTTCTCTACATAGGATATGGATATTATATCTGGCATTCTGGTTACTAGATCTATGGTTTTAGATCTAGATTTGGGTAGTTTCCCAATCTGGGTACTTAGACAGTATTCTAAAAGTGTTTTAGAATAGACGACTCCTGGCATGGTAGTGTACCTGCAGGTGATGGAGTCACATTTTCTAAAGGTGTCTTACAGACTAAAGAGGAGAGGGATGTGTATGATTGGCATATCACTTGCTTAGGCAATTGAGTCAGTCATGAGATGTCAAGTACCACACCAGATGTTGTTTTTGCACTAGTTGCAATAAGTTGATATATTAATCCAATCCTGGAGAAACGTTCGGAAGCAGTTTATGAACATAAGTGGATATTCTAGGGATTTGATAATGGTAGCCTCCTTCTGGAGACGGTTATCATTCCAGGCTTCCAAGATGACTTGGATGACAGAGTGACTGTCAGAGTTATAGTTTTCCCTCTTGACGAGGGGCAGTAGTTTGGACAGGTGGTCCAAGCGGATACTGAGGGAGGCATGGCGCAGGTTACTGATTAAATTCAGTTGACGATACAGTCTAAGAAGTTTACTGGATTTGGAGTTCATTTATGAACTGGGTCCCATCAGATATCCAGACATATTCTAAGACAGGTATTGCTCATTTCGGGAGATAGCTTTCTCCGCAAATTTAAGATAATGAGAGACATAGAAAGAAAAATTGGAGTGGATCTATTCACTGAGGCTATTTCTCAAACGCAATAGTTTTACAAACGAGATTTGTGAAACTGATTAGTAGAGAAATTGGGTGTTAGGTATCACACGGGCTGTGAGTATGCGATACCGCAATAATTAGCCTTAAGTGCAAGTAGAAGATTGTTGGCTATATTGCCCTCAAGTCAATTATTAGATCACAGGCACGTGATTGCAATAATTGACGGAAGACTTATACTAGCAGAACAGTCTTACTCGAGATGACAGTATGCTATCTGGTTTGTCTTTATCATCGTGTACATACTTCAGGTGACATTACAGATCACTATTACATATTGATAGAGCCCATAGGATTCTTGCTTGACCGCCAGCAGTGTGATGGCGGTCTTATACGTGGGAGCTGGAGTCTATAAGCACATCCTTAAAGTGTCTCTAGTCGTGGGAGTTTCGAGACTGGGCATTGATACTCCAATAGTAGACTAGTGTATACGGATCGAGACCCCGACAAGGGGCGGTGGCCGGTCTCACAAACCATTGGTGTCAGTTGGTTCACCTAAGATGTATACAGGAAGCTCATTGGGTTATGAATACACCGGACGGACTCGCCGCTAGTTGGTATTATACCTATTGTAAGATAGCAGTTCCCAGGTGACATGTGTATAGGTTACTCTATTGACCTGAGATCGTCATTTGTCTCATGTGAGTTCCTCCTGTGCTTTGATTACTACCCTACCATGGCTCAAAGGAGTCGTGCAAACATGTTTTAGTTGGGTACAGTCTCGAGCCACATGGAAGCAGTGAACGGATCGTCAGGGGATTCGTCTCTCCCGGTATATTAGAGGTTGATGTCACGGTGTGCACGGGTGTCCATCACCAGAAATCCTCGGCCGAGGTAGACGAGAATTACTAATTCGGATCAGTAGTTTCTCAGTTGGTGATAGGTTTCATACCGACACTAAATATCGCGTTATTAGGGGTCTGACTTTATCCACCCCCTAGACTCGATATACGATTCTCATAGACGAACGGACCGGACTGTATGGATATTGTCACTGTCAGGCTCAGTAGGGTTTCTGGATGAGTTCGCTCGTCGGCATCCCTTTCGTTCAATACCTGGGTAGCCGTTACGTACAACTAGTGCCACTGACGTGCTTGTTGTTAAACCCGCTGCCAGCGTATTGACGATTCTTTAGAGTCACACATAGATGGTTTCCTTGGTTCGGGTGAAACGTTGTAGAGGCCGTATGGTTTTATGGCAGGGTTCGATCATATACGTGCACTAGTGCACGGATCATGATCGGACGGATAATACTAGTGGGCTTTGGTTTAATCCGGATCCTAGTTTTATATTGTTGGATTACTTTCGTCTCGTTGTATTCGTATTCAGTCGGAATACGGATGCAGGTATGTATATACGGATGAGGGGTATTCTTGTAATTCGTTACTAGTTTACTTTACAAGTTGCCATTCTCTTTTTTATTAAACATTTGGATTAATGTTTATTTGGTGGAAATTGTGAGTTCAAGTCTTGGCTTTGGGCAATGAATGTGGCACATGGCATTTGTGTGACTTGTGGTATTGGTTATTGTGTGCTTTCATTGTGACATAGGTTTTGTTTGGGGTGAGATATTTGTGAGATCTTTTCTTGTGATGGATTCTTTCTTTTTGCTCACATATACTTCACAAACCAACCAAAAAGAAAAACAACGGATAGAATTCTTCACTTGGTTTTTCTTTGTGCCAAAACTTGAGCTCACTCATTTCCTCACTTGGCTTCTTCTTCACCTCCACCCATACCCTCTCATGAGTTGAGAATCCATGGGTATTTTGAGACAAAATATTCGCACAATCTCTACTTCATCTTTGGCATCTAGGCTAGCAAACTGGATGCTCGAGTTGCTTCGGTTTTGAAGCGGGAGCCCGTATTACTAATCCTCAAAGTGGATCATCTTCGACGAGGGAGACCGGAGAACGAACATCATCGAGGCAGCCGTGAGGAGCCTAGGAAAGAGGTCGAAGACCGAAGGACACGGATTGATCGGTATAACCTCTTTAAACTCTTTTTATAGAACTAGTATAGGGTTAATGGTTTGATCCGGGAATCGGGTTCCGTTAGCGCTGGGTTTTAAAAGTTTTTATTCCGCATTTGGCTACGGATTGATGACCGGGGCACTGGCGTAACCTTACAAAAGCTGTTAGTTATATGTATGCCCTAGAGGCCATTACTGTACATTGGATGTATATTGTAGTGGATGCTGGGACATATATAGGTAGGACTTTCTTGCTCGACATGATAGTACGCTATCTGGTTGCTCTTTATCTTAACATGTATACTTTCTGTCTCTCTGTTACATGTTGATAAAGCCCTTAGGATGTATACTCGACTTCCAGGACTGTGATGCAGATCATACTAGTGGAGGCCAGGGTAGTCCATGAGTACATCCTTCAATGTTCCTAGTCGTAGGAATATCGAGACGGGGCATCGATATTCCAGAGTAGACTAGCGTATATCTTCTCGACCCATGTGATGGGCGATGGATGATCCCATATCCATTGGTGTTGGACATCAGAGATGGTATGCGGGTGCTCAGTGGAGACTGGGTACACTGAACGGACTCGCCGAGAACTCCCAGATGGTATTATACCTCACGTTAGATGGCAGTTCTCTGGTGACACTGGTACAGCTTAGTCTGTTGACCCGAGATCGTCATAGAGTCTTGTGTGTCTCCCACTGTACTTTGATTTCCACCCTACCACGGCTCTACTGAGTCGTGCAAACAGATGGTTTTTGGGTACAGTCCCGATTCACATGGAGGCAATGAGCGATAGGAGGGGATTCGTCTCTCCCGATATTGGGGGTTGATGTTGCGCTATGCACGACTGGCCATAACTGGAAATCCCTGGCCATGGTTGCAGTGATATACTGATAAGAGTTATCAGTAGTTTCACACATGTTATGGACCTTACGTGGGCATGACTTATCGAGCTATTGGGGTCTGACGTTTACCACCCCTAGGCGAGATATGCGACATATCAGACGAATAGACCAGACTGTACGGTAAGTGTTACTGGTTGGATTCACAGGAGTGTGAGCGGACTTGCTCATCGATCTTCTGATCGCTCAATACCCGGGTGGCCGTTACGTTTAGCAGACCGCTTGCGGCTTGTTGGTGTTTGATATGATCATCACCTACTGTCGGCGTATTGACGAGTCTTTAGAGTCCTACACAGAGGTTTCCTGGCTTAAGCGAAACGAAATAGGAGCGCATATGAGATATGTGCGGGACCGAGAATAATGCGTGTATGTGATACCGTATTCTATTCTCGCGATGAATGTATCGATTGGTTGTATGCGATATAACCTAGTTATCGAATCGAGGATTGATTCGATAAGTCGATACATCGGATATTAGTCGGTCATATGCGATATTACCAGATCGTTAAATCAAGTGTTGATTTAATGATTTAATGTATAATTATATATTTGATATATTACTTTGCATTAACTAGTATTTGTTCACTTTAGATGGATTTTCTCACTTGAAGTGCACATTGTATATATGATATAGTTTTGTGCATTAGTTTGTATCATGTTTGATGATACATCCAAACTTGGGTATGTGTATGCTTTAAACCTTGTTTAGGTTAATGGTTAGGGTTTTGTGATCTTTACTTATTTATTTATTCTTTTATTCATTTATTTTGGCAAGAATAAAATGGTGGCTAACTTTGTTTCTTTCTTGAAACTTCATGAAGCTTTGAAGCTTTGACCATTTTGTTTCTTAGCCTTAACCTAACCATTAAACCTAACCCTAGTTTATTCTCTACACTTAACCATGGTTGCTATATGATAAGAATCACTTTATTTTCTATTTTCAAGATATTTCTTATCATATTCTTTTCTTCTTCTTCTTCTTCTTCTTCAAGAAGAAGAAACCTTGCATCCTCTAATGGTGTCATGATAAAAAGAGTGAGAAATCCAATTCTAAAGTAAACCCACTTCCTATTTCTTCATCCTTTACCACTTTCCATGTAGTATAGGGTGTTTTCTTCACAAGTTTCATGACTTTGTGAAGTTGGAGCTTGATCTTGAGTTGCCTTGACGTAGATCATCTTCGGCATCGATGTCGACGACCTAGCCCGATCATTTCTCCGACGAAGCCATAGCCAGAGTCCGGGATCCGATGATTGCAGCAGAGGGTCGTCAACACGGAGCTGTGGAGGTGGAGGACCGGATCTACAAAGGTTGTATTTTCGTTCACTTTAGTGTAAAGTTGATTACTTGCATTGCATCGCCTATACCTCTAGTTACGATCTTGCTTAGGGTCACTTGGCACATAGAAAAATTTTGAATTGGCCATGTTTGATCACTTATAGAACCTCATGGGTGTGCCCAGGAACCCTACAGTGGTATCAGATCCTAGCTAGAGCCTTAGGCGATGCGTAGACGATGTTAGAAACCCGATCGAACCGAAACCCTAAAGCAAAATCCTTCTCTGTTCATTTTTTGAAATCGGGGATTTTTGTGAATTAAAAATATCCAGAAAATCCAGCAGGCTTTTTCATGAATTACTGTGAAGCACGTGAGGGTAACTCGACCAAGTTGCCGCGGAACCGCGGCAATAGCATGGCATTTGCGGCGGTTCCTCGGCCATATAGGAGCTTCTTGTCATTTATTTTGTACAGTAATTCCTATATTGTAGTGCTGGTTTTCCTGGGAATTTTTAATCTGAACTTAAGAGTTGAGTTTTCTGGGTTGTATTGGGGACTCGATAATTCGATCGGATTATTTAACTTTGTTTACTGTATTTTTCCGGGTATTTTTAAAATATGTTAAAAAGTTCGACCGAAAATAAATACCCACTTTTTCCCCTGCCGGGAAATTTCCAATTGTTGGATTTTCCGAAGTTTAATGACGTTCCAAGTAGTGCAAGTAACGCGATGGTCCCTCTAGAAGACAACAAACCTTAACTCGATTATGTGACCGTCTTGAACTGCCCTTTGAACCTTAGGGTTTGGGGCAGTACGGCGTGCCACATGTGAGACGTTGGCTTGACCCTTCTACCGCTGGACCGTTGGTACTGAGGCACGAAGTGAATGTTTTTAAACTTATTTCATGTGTTGAGCTGTTTCGGGAAAACTTGGATGTTCGATTGTTCGATCGGAAAGTTTAACATTTTCTATTTATCCGGAATGTGATACAACATTTAGAATTCACAAGTAGTTATGAGATAACTGAATGAATGTTATAAACATAGCAGTTTAGTCTCACTTGATCGGTTGCCACGGAATTTTGATGTGATCAAAAGTCCGTCGCAATCACGTAGCGTACGCGGATACTCGCAGGATAAACTTAATAGACTGCTACACCCCATAGCCCCGACCAAGTGACTGTAGGAGAACCCCGTCGCCGAAAGCATCCGTTCGGGTGCTCGCGGCAGCGGTGTTCCACCTTGGTGCACTTCGTCGACGGCATCGGGGGTGCGGCCGTCTACTAAAGTTTGCGACGAGCATTCGATCTGAATGCCAGGAATCCTGTTGAATTGCCCGACTTGATATTGACAAGAGTTTTCGATAATGAGACTAAAATGCGGGGTTTATAATTGTTAGGCATGCGATGTCTAAGGAATTCATTTGATTAGGCATGTGATGTCTAAAGAGTTTGCGGATTCCAACTGTTGTAGTTTTACACTTTCTTTTCTGTGACCGTAAGTGTAATATGTGATATCGCCGGTTTCGTTGCTATATATCAACGACAATTGGGATGCGCATATTTACTTACGTTGATGACATGTGATGTTATGTGTTGCTGGATATGTTATATTGGATCATCGTGTTTGAATAGCCGGGGGTTCTTATGTGAGATGAGTGTTTTTCATTTTCATTCATGAAAAAACTTGTATGTAATATTCTTTTATTGGGGCACTTCTAGGTTGCGGATGATGTCACCATTTGTATATTATTTACTTTTCCGCATTAGGATAGACCCAAGGAGGGGAGCACAAGTAAACGGGTTCTATGGTCCAGTGGGAGACCATCTCGAGGAGTCGAGTTCGGGTCTCCTAACCCTAGAATTGGTAGGGTTGCTTGCCGCTCTCGTAGGGGTCTAGGGGTGTAGGATTGGCTATTCATCACGACCATGGAATCCGTGTTTTATACTGGCTCGTATTAAAAACACGGACGTCCTAGTATATCCAATATTTCATATGATATTTTCTGCTGCGTTATCTGTGATGTGATCATGTGATGTGTTCAGATAGATATTATATATAGTATATATGATATATTATATAGACGTTGCTTAGGTTTTACACCCGCACTAGCCCTGCCTCGCTCTGGCGTTAGTTACCTAACCTAACGGTGCAGACGGGACATCGAGACGAATGCGGATGGCATAAGCGTACGTTATATTTATCTATGATGTTTAGGTGGACTTAAATGATGGGATATTTATTAATGAGATTAATGAAAGAAAATAAACCTAATTGATGTTGTGGAATCGAATTTCAAAATAAAAACAGGTAGCTACAGTTCTAGCTTTGCATCGCGGTGTTCCTTGTAGAACATCCTGCACCTTATTCGATAAGGAAAGGACCAAGATCCCTTCACCGGGAGTGACTCCTGTTAGTGTGTATGCCCTAGAGGCCATTACTGTATCATACTAGTTTGTATATTACTTAATGGATGCTTGGGATATTCACCTTGTATATACAATCTTGCTCAAAATAGTAGTATGCTACTTGGTTTGTTTCTACTTCAATGTGTACATGTGTTTATTTTAGTATATCGCCTATACACATTAGTAGAGCCCTTAGGATCTTTGCTTGATTACCAGCGATGTGATGGCCGTCACACTAGTGGGGCTGGGTAATCTATAAGCGCATCCTTATGCAGGTCCCTGGTCGCAGGACTATCGAGACAGGGCATCGATACTCCGGAGTAGACCAGCGCATGCGCTTCTCATCCCAGTGTGGGAGACGGTCTGTCCCACAGCCGTCAGTACGTCGTACTTGAGATAGTATGCGGGTGCTCGTTAGGTTACGGGTACACTGGACAGGACTCGTCGGGAACTGACTAGTTGGTATTATACCTATCGTCAGTTATCAGTTCCCAGGAGACATGAGTACAGCTTAGTCCTCTGACTTGACACTGTCACTTCGCCTCGGGTGTGTTCCCACTGTACTTTGATCACTACCCTACCACGGCTTAAAGGAGTCGTGCAAACAGGTGGTGGTTGGGTGCAGTCCCGAAGCACTTGGAGGCAGTGACGGTTAGACAGGATTCGTCTCTCCCGGTATTGGGGGTTGACATCGCGCTGTGTCTAGGAGAGCCATTACACGAGTAGTCCCTGGCCAGGGCAAACGAGATATACTGGTAGGTTTCCAGTGTTATCTCAGGGTGTTTTGGGCTTCGCTCCGGCACGACTTGTACCGCTATTGGGGGACTGACGTTTACCGCCCCCTAGGCCCGCCATGCGATGTATCAGACGAACAGACCGGACCGTACGGAGAATGTCACACTCAGGCTCAGTAGGAGTTCAGATGGGTTTCGCCTCGTCGGTCTTCTTGTCGGCATTACCTGGGGACCGTTACGCACAGCTAGTGCCGCTTGCGGTCTGTGGTTAAACCCACTGCCAGCGTAGTGTCGAGTCTTTAGAGTCCCACACAGAAAGCTTTTCGCCTTTAGGCAAAAGAGTAGAGGTCGCATGGTATTGCGACAGGTCGCATGGTTTTGCGACAGGGTTCGGTCACATCCGTGCACTTGTGCACGTACAGTGTCCGGACAGTTTACACTAGCGGGCTTTGGTTTAAGCCAGATCCTAGTGTACCTTATGGGATTGGATTTATCCAGTTTGCATTCGTGTTCCTCGGAACGCGGATGCGGGTGTGTATGCACAGTTGACAGGGAGGCACAGACAGCGGATTCTCATTAGGGTTGTTGACAGTTGACCGTTGACTTTTTGACTTTTTGCTCAACCCTAATGAGAATATGATATGCGATTAACTATTATATTAATTAAGTATTATGGTGACTTGGTTGTTGACTTTTGTTGACTTTGTTGACTTGTTGACTTTTGTTGACTTGTTGACTTTGTTGACCGGTTGACTAGGCTTGACTAGTTGACCATCATGATAACCATGGTTATCATTTCATGCCAAAGACTTTTACTTGCTTGTTCATTTGAGTAAAATGAGTGCATGACATGATAAGGTTATGGTTGCTTCAACCATCACATAAGACTTTTATTGATATGATGAGTTATGATTACATTGGATTATGAAAGGGTGAGAGACAAAAGAGAGCCTCATTCTTTCTTGCTCATTCTCTCTCTTGTTCTTGAGCTCTCCTCTTGCTCTCACCCTCAACCTCTTGCTCCCTCTCTTGATCTATGGTTCTCTTGTCTCATGAGTTGAGAATCAAGAACCATAGATAAAATCCCATTCTATTTCCTCTCTACTCATTCTAGTTCACTAGGTTTAGCAAACCAAGTGAACTAGTTTCTTCAAAGAACGAAGAAGGAGCTAAAGGTTGGAGCTTTCAGGTGGATCTATCTTCGGCGTACGGAGACGACGAGAAGAAGCCATTGGACCACCATCGGAGCTTTGAAGACGAAGGAGTTCAAGACAAGCAAGGTATAACCATCTCCATCCGAGTAGCTAACTCTCTTTAGCTAAGTATGCTAGTTTTAGTTTAGTTAAAGATCCCGACTTTGGTTAGTCCATGTTGCCCCTTGCGCTAAAAATTTGATTTTTATACCGTTTCCGCCTCCCCGTAAGAACCGGGGGTCGCAACGTGGACTTACAGTGGTATCAGAGCCTAACTAAACTTAAACTAGCTTGGTAGTGAAGTGTAACGAAGTTCGGAACCGGAAAAATCAAAAAAAAACCAAACTTTTACAAAACCTGAGTTTCTGTTGAATTTTTTTCTGGTCAAAATGAAAAACTTTATACTCCTAAATTCGGCTCAGGGTTTTGTGTGAACACCCATGAAAAACGGTCCACTGTTTCGTTCAAACCGCCGCGCTTCCGCCGCACGAGGTAGGCATGTGCCGCGGAAGCGCCGCGGTTTGTCGTCTTCTCTGCATCGTTTTTCATGCAGTGTGTGTCTGTGTTGGTTTTGGGATTTTTGAAATATATTATATGTGCCCAGATTTTCCAGAAAAGAAATTTCCTTTTGGGGTCCTATAATTCCGTATTTTTTCCGAACTTCACTGCACTTTGACTATGATGGTTATATCTGTGATGTTTGCATGTATTGAACGTCGGCTAATCGCTATAAGTCGATTGGTCGGGGTTATACATAATCTGTGTTTGATGCTGGAATGTGTATATAAATATGTTGGATTGTCGCGGGTGAATAGCCGGGGGTTGTGAGACGAGAGTTTTCTTTTCTTGCAATTCATGTAAATTTGTAAATTGATGTAATAATTATTTGTATGGCCGCACAACCGGGTCGGGGTTGTAGCCGTCATTGTATCATTTCTTTTTACTGTTTTTGCTCCTAGGATAGACCCATGGAGGGGTGCACAAACTACCGGGTATGCCGAAGTGTCGAGTGGCCTACTCATGGAGATGAGGGAGGTTGCTACGCTTCGGGTACTTGGCGGGTAGTTTGCCGCACCCGTAGGGGTCTTGGGTGGGGTTTTGGCTATTCACCGCGACCGTGTTATCTGTTTTTGTTACAGGCTCGTACAAATTACAGATTTCTAGTATATCCAATGTATTTATCTGAGATCTGAAATGTTTATCATTGCAGTATATCTATATATGATATTATTTAGGCGTTGCTTATGTTTTACAGACGCGCTAGCCCAGCCCCCGCTCTGTCGTTAGTTAAGTAACCTAACGGGTAATGACGGGGCCCCGTGGCGAATGCGAATGGCATAAGCGTACGTCATATTTTGGTTGTTTTCTGCAATGGTAGGATTAAATGATGGGACGCATTAAAAGAACTAATGCAAGAATATCACGCATTAAAAGAACTAATGCAAGATAATAAACCAAGTTAAAGTCGTTGGAACACTCTCGAAAAACCACTCGGTTCTTTTCAAAAACAACTTTTAAATGCGGAGCTTGAGCCACTCCTTTTAAAAGCTATCTCGTTCCATCGACCAAATCAAATTCACTATGTTCACGGTTTTGCCAAAACCATCCGTAGCCCTCCGTCGTTTCACATGAATAGTCAATAGTATTCAAGCTGTGTGTGTTGGCCAAAGTCAAGGCACAGTGATTGGTAGCTATTGGGTGTTCATGTGTAGCATAGATAGATGCGTTGGTTTGGGACAGTCGTACTGCCATTTTGGCCAAAGTCAAGGGTAGGTACGGATGGATCCAAATTAACCTGGATAATGACGGGTAGAACTTGACATGTGACTTATGATATTTTAGCCAAAGTCAAGGTCATAAGAGCATGGGGCAAAAATCCACATCGGGAGTTTCATAAGTACTGAAACTTGCTAGATTTGCATACCATTTGGAGTGTGATGATTCTGGTAGGATTCCTTCAGTTTCGTCACGCGATGATATTTGGATCCCGATCCTACTGTGAGTATATGCTACTCCTCGGGAAATTTCTCACTAATCGATCAATGCTATAAACCTAGTAGGTGCCTAGAAAGGTGTTAGCGGGGCTACGCCCCCAGGGAAAAGAGGTTCTCTAATTAAGGAACTTCGCGAAAGCGTTGGAAAACCTCCCTCGAAGTACCGACACCGGCCTGGCTGAACGGTTAAGCAAGTATTGTACGGTGGGATTGATCCTGACTAATTCTTCCTTTATGGTTTGAGGAGGGATTCGAGAAACAGTGGGAGCCATCCTGTTTAGACAAACTAAAAACCACTCTAAACTTGCAAGAGCATCATGCTGAGTGTTTCTTCTTCTCTCTCCTAATTGCAGCGACCAATCAACATGACTGGACTTAAGTTACTCCTAGATAAAAACAAACTGACAGGGCCAAACTACAAAGATTGGCTCAGGAATGTCAAGATAGCAATCACTTATGACAAGCTGGGGTATCTTCTTACCACCAAAGCTCCCCCTGTCCCTGGTCCAACTTCCAGTGTCGCGGATAAGGAAATCCGCAAGACTTGGGAGATTGATAGCGCGAAGGCCAAGTGCCTCCTGCTTGCCTCGATGGACAACGAACATCAGAGGAGGCATGAGAATATGGACATGGAGTCCATATTGCTCCATACAAAAGAACTGTATGGAGAGCAATCACGTATCGCAAGATACGAAGCGTCGAAAAAGTTATTTTCGACAAGAATGGCCGTCGGATCATCAGTAGCCGAGCACGTGCTAAAGATGATCGGCTTCATTGAGGAGCTCGCTGACCTAGGGATCACATTGGAGAGTGAGCTATATACGGATATAGTTCTCCAGTCCCTTCCTTCCACTTACGCCCAGTTTATACTGAACTTCAACTTACAAGAAAAAGAGGTTGAACTTTCAGAGCTCCTCAACATGCTGAGGAGCGCAGAGGGCACCCTACAGAAAGGTAGGGATACATCCACTTTGTTTGTAGGAGGATCATCTTCTTCTAGGTCCAAGGCGAAAGCCAAGGGAAAGAAGAAGAAGGCCCCCGCCAAACCAAGGGGCGGTGTTAGTAAAGTGGATACGAAGGGAAAAGGTAAAGAAACAAAGATAGCGGGGAAGCTTGTGGATAAGGAAGAATGCTTCTATTGTCATAAGAAAGGACACTGGAAGAATGATTGCAGGGCCTGGAAGGCCAGAACACAGGAATTGAAGCAGGTTGCAGCTTCAGCTTCAGGTGTGTATGTTATTGAAAATTGTCTTTCAATAAACTCTACTTCCTGTGTATTGGATACCGGATCAGGATCTCATATCTGTAATTTTTTGCAGGCGTTGAGAAACCGTAGGGTTTTGAAGGCAGGTGACATGACCCTCAAAGTTGCGAACGGAGCTAGCATGGATGCTAAAGCCGTGGGGGACTATCACCTGGGAATGTCAGATGGACATGTTTTGGTTTTGCGTAATTGCTTTTTTGTACCTAACGCAACTTGTAATATCATTTCTGTATCTTTAGTTTCTAAAGAAGGTTATGAATTTGCGTTTGTAAGTAATGTTGTAAACATTCACCTTAATCAAGTTTTGATTGGGTCAGGTACATTGAGTAATGGTATATACGTGTTAAACCAACCACAAATTTTCAACGTCCAGAATACACACAAAAGAAAGTCTCCAGAAATAAATCAGACTTTCTTATGGCATTGTAGATTGGGTCACATCAATGAGAGAAGGTTGACTAAGTTACATACAGAAGGATATTTGAATGCGTTCGAATATCAATCGTATGCCACTTGTCAATCTTGTCTCAAAGGAAAGATGACAAAGACTCCGTTTACTGGACATGGAGTAAGAGCGAGCGAGCTCTTGGGACTCGTACACAGTGACGTGTGCGGTCCAATATCTACACATGCCCGAAGCGGACATTCTTACTTCATTACTTTTACGGATGACTTCTCAAGGTACGGTTATGTCTTCTTAATGAAACATAAGTCCGAGGCCTTTGGAAAATTCCAGGAGTATAAGAATGAAGTGGAGAAACAGACCGGCAAAAGTATTAAGATTCTAAGATCGGATCGAGGTGGAGAATACTTAAGTGCCGAGTTCCTGGGCTATTTAAAAGAGAATGGAATTCTCTCTCAGCTTACTCCTCCATACACCCCGCAACATAACGGTGTATCGGAGAGACGGAACCGCACCCTATTGGATATGGTGCGGTCCATGATGAGTAACGCTGAGTTGCCGCGATCATTCTGGGGATATGCGCTAGAATCAACCGCATACCTTTTGAACCGAGTTCCCACTAAGACTGTGCCTACTACGCCATTTGAGATGTGGTGTGGGAAGAGACCCCATCTTAATCACATTAAGATATGGGGAAGTCCAGCTTTTGTCAAAAAGCAGCATGCGGACAAGCTCGAGGCACGCTCAGTACTGTGCAAGTTTGTGGGATATCCAAAGAATTCCAAGGGATATTTCTTCTACTGTGAAGAGGAACAAAAAGTTCTTGTTTCTCGTCATGCCCACTTTCTAGAACACCAGTTCATAGAAAAAGAAATAAGTGGGAGCCCAGTAGAACTGGAAGAAATTCCAGAACCATGGACTATTACTGAAAGTTTAGTGGAACCAGAGGGTTCGGAAGAACAGGACATTCCTACGCCACTCCGCAGGAGTAGTAGGCAGTCTCATCCGCCCGAGAGATACTACGGTTTTCTCATAGACGGGGATAGAGAGGATTGCATCATAGATTATGATGAGCCTACTAGCTTCCAGCAGGCCGTTCAGAGCGTTGACTCAGTGAAATGGCTGGATGCAATGCGGACCGAAATGGAGTCCATGTACACCAACAAGGTATGGACGTTGGACATTGCTCCAGATGGGGTAAAACCCGTAGGATGCAAGTGGATCTTCAAAAGGAAGATTGGTGTAGATGGACAGGTTGAGACCTATAAAGCTAGGCTGGTAGCAAAGGGTTTCCGTCAAAGACCTGGCTTGGACTACGACGAAACCTTTTCTCCAGTAGCCATGCTGAAATCCATTCGGATCCTTCTTGCCATTGCTGCCTTCCACGATTATGAGATCTGGCAAATGGACGTAAAGACAGCTTTTCTAAATGGAAATTTAGAGGAGTGTGTCTATATGGACCAACCAGAGGGTTTCATTCAGAGTGGGAGCAGCGGAAAAGTGTGCAAGTTGCTTAAGTCCATCTATGGACTAAAGCAGGCATCGCGGAGTTGGAACATCTGCTTTGATGAGACGGTCAAAGAATTTGGCTTTATCAAAAATCCAGATGAACCATGCATCTATAGTAGATTTGTAGCGAGAACTGTAGTATTCCTCGTTTTATACGTGGATGACATTCTCTTAATAGGAAATGACATTCCTATGCTACAATCTGTCAAGGGGTTCTTGTCACACAGGTTCTCCATGAAAGACCTGGGTGATGCCTCATACATTCTGGGTATCCGGATCTACCGTGACAGATCCTAGAGGATATTAGGACTTTCACAGTCCAGGTACATCGACACCATACTGAAGAGGTTCAGTATGGAAGATTCCAAGCACGGTAACCTACCGGCTTGTCACGGGATCACCCTCTCTAAAGAGATGTCTCCCAAGACTGATTTGGAGAGGGATCGCATGTCTATTATACCCTACGCTTCTGCGGTAGGCTCTATAATGTATGCGATGTTGTGTACCAGACCGGATGTAGCTTATGCACTGAGTGTGGTAAGCCGGTATCAGTCTAACCCTGGGGAGAAACACTGGATAGCGGTAAAGAACATTCTCAAGTACCTGAGAAGGACTAAGGAGATGTTCTTGGTGTATGGCGGAAAAGACCTCCAGATCGAGGCCTTTGCTGACTCCAGCTTCCAGAGTGACAAGGATGATTCCAAGTCTATGTCGGGTTTTGTCTTTACCCTCAATGGAGGGGCGGTGTGTTGGAAGAGTTCCAAACAGGAAACCGTTGCAGACTCGACGATGGAAGCGGAATACATCGCTGCATCTGATGCCGCAAAAGAAGCTGTCTGGATGAGGAAGTTCTTGAAAGAACTTCAGGTGGTTCCGTCCATTGTTGATCCAATACCTCTGTATTGCGACAACAACGGGGCTATAGCTTTAGCAAAGAAACCCAGGTCCCATCAGAGATCCAGGCACATCTTGAGGCGGTATCACCTGATCAGGGAGATCGTAGATCGCCAGGAGATCGAGGTTCGGAGAGTCGCTTCAGAAGATAACACTGCTGATCCATTCACCAAGGCCCTGCCCCAGACTCAGTTCGAGCGGCTGATCGAGATGATAGGTCTTCGATACGCCAGTACATGGCCTTAGTGCAAGTGGGAGATTGTTAGTGTGTATGCCCTAGAGGCCATTACTGTATCATACTAGTTTGTATATTACTTAATGGATGCTTGGGATATTCACCTTGTATATACAATCTTGCTCAAAATAGTAGTATGCTACTTGGTTTGTTTCTACTTCAATGTGTACATGTGTTTATTTTAGTATATCTCCTATACACATTAGTAGAGCCCTTAGGATCTTTGCTTGATTACCAGCGATGTGATGGCCGTCACACTAGTGGGGCTGGGTAATCTATAAGCGCATCCTTATGCAGGTCCCTGGTCGCAGGACTATCGAGACAGGGCATCGATACTCCGGAGTAGACCAGCGCATGCGCTTCTCATCCCAGTGTGGGAGACGGTCTGTCCCACAGCCGTCAGTACGTCGTACTTGAGATAGTATGCGGGTGCTCGTTAGGTTACGGGTACACTGGACAGGACTTGTTGGGAACTGACTAGTTGGTATTATACCTATCGTCAGTTATCAGTTCCCAGGTGACATGAGTACAGCTTAGTCCGCTGACTTGACACTGTCACTTCGCCTCGGGTGTGTTCCCACTGTACTTTGATCACTACCCTACCACGGCTCAAAGGAGTCGTGCAAACAGGTGGTGGTTGGGTGCAGTCCCGAAGCACTTGGAGGCAGTGACGGTTAGACAGGATTCGTCTCTCCCGGTATTGGGGGTTGACATCGCGCTGTGTCTAGGAGAGCCATTACACGAGTAGTCCCTGGCTAGGGCAAACGAGATATACTGGTAGGTTTCCAGTGTTATCTCAGGGTGTTTTGGGCTTCGCTCCGGCACGACTTGTACCGCTATTGGGGGACTGACGTTTACCGCCCCTAGGCCCGCCATGCGATGTATCAGACGAACAGACTGGACCGTACGGAGAATGTCACACTCAGGCTCAGTAGGAGTTCAGATGGGTTTCGCCTCGTCGGTCTTCTTGTCGGCATTACCTGGGGACCGTTACGCACAGCTAGTGCCGCTTGCGGTCTGTGGTTAAACCCACTGCCAGCGTAGTGTCGAGTCTTTAGAGTCCCACACAGAAAGCTTTTCGCCTTTAGGCAAAAGAGTAGAGGTCGCATGGTATTGCGACAGGTCGCATGGTTTTGCGACAGGGTTCGGTCACATCCGTGCACTTGTGCACGTACAGTGTCCGGACAGTTTACACTAGTGGGCTTTGGTTTAAGCCAGATCCTAGTGTACCTTATGGGATTGGATTTATCCAGTTTGCATTCGTGTTCCTCGGAACGCGGATGCGGGTGTGTATGCACAGTTGACAGGGAGGCACAGACAGCGGATTCTCATTAGGGTTGTTGACAGTTGACCGTTGACTTTTTGACTTTTTGCTCAACCCTAATGAGAATATGATATGCGATTAACTATTATATTAATTAAGTATTATGGTGACTTGGTTGTTGACTTTTGTTGACTTTGTTGACTTGTTGACTTTTGTTGACTTGTTGACTTTGTTGACCGGTTGACTAGGCTTGACTAGTTGACCATCATGATAACCATGGTTATCATTTCATGCCAAAGACTTTTACTTGCTTGTTTATTTGAGTAAAATGAGTGCATGACATGATAAGGTTATGGTTGCTTCAACCATCACATAAGACTTTTATTGATATGATGAGTTATGATTACATTGGATTATGAAAGGGTGAGAGACAAAAGAGAGCCTCATTCTTTCTTGCTCATTCTCTCTCTTGTTCTTGAGCTCTCCTCTTGCTCTCACCCTCAACCTCTTGCTCCCTCTCTTGATCTATGGTTCTCTTGTCTCATGAGTTAAGAATCAAGAACCATAGATAAAATCCCATTCTATTTCCTCTCTACTCATTCTAGTTCACTAGGTTTAGCAAACCAAGTGAACTAGTTTCTTCAAAGAACGAAGAAGGAGCTAAAGGTTGGAGCTTTCAGGTGGATCTATCTTCGGCGTACGGAGACGACGAGAAGAAGCCATTGGACCACCATCGGAGCTTTGAAGATGAAGGAGTTCAAGACAAGCAAGGTATAACCATCTCCATCCGAGTAGCTAACTCTCTTTAGCTAAGTATGCTAGTTTTAGTTTAGTTAAAGATCCCGACTTTGGTTAGTCCATGTTGCCCCTTGCGCTAAAAATTTGATTTTTATACCGTTTCCGCCTCCCCGTAAGAACTGGGGGTCGCAACGTGGACTTACAACTCCTTTAGCAAAAACTGGCAGATGCTACAACCCTCGGTTTGTCTTTTGATTGCTTCTATAGTTTTTGCTTTACACGGTGATATATATGATATATCCCGCAACTCATTCGACGAAGAAAGGGCCGACAATCCCTTCACCAGGAGTGACCCCTTTAGCAAAACTAGAAAAGCCTCAAAAACATTCCATTTAAAAACCATTTGATTCCGCAACGAGATCAAGTTCAAAGCGTTAAAGGTTTTCATTAAAAAAAAACCATTCGCAACCCTCCGTCATTTTAGGAAGTAGAGTACTTAGTATTCGTGCTGTGTTTGTTGACCTTAGTTAAGGCACAGTGTACGGTAGCTAAGTGATGTCTTCCTACACCGTATATGATGCGATTAGTTAGGACAGTCGCGTGACTTTGTTGACCTTAGTTAAGGGTCATGTGGGTGGGTCTAATTAATCACAAAATGACGGGTAGAACTTGACAAGTACTTATGATTTGTTGACCATAATTAAGGTCATAGGTGCTAGGGGTAAAAAGCTTTATCAGGAGTTTCAAGTGTTGAAATTTGCAATGAGATTGCATACCTTCTATATGATAGTTGGATCCCGATACCCACTGCGAGTAATTGTTACTCCTGGGAGAGTTTTGCACTTTGCAATTAGCCGATCAAGTAGGTGTCTAGAAAGGTGTCAACGGGGTTACGCCTCTGGGAAAACGAGGTTTACTGTAATTAGGTCCGTGTGAAAACACGGGAAACCTCTCTCAAAGTACCGACACTGGCCTGGCTGAAAGATTGGCGAACTTGTAGAGTGTAATTAGTCCCGGCTAGTCTTTCCTTTTAAGGTTTGAAGGAAGATTTGATAAAAACAGTGGGAGTCATCCAGATTAGATAAAATAAATAACCAATCTAATCTTGTAAGAGCGCACGCAGAGTGTTTTCTTCTCTCTCTCTCCAAGTAACGACCATATCACGCCTTAATCAAGATAATAATACGGATTATTGACCGAACCCGCTTGTTATACTGAGCTGGGGAACGTTGGTCCCGCTCCAACTTATAATTGTTATAAGACAGAGCAGGAAATAGGGGATTACCAGAATTTCTATGCCGCCCAAACGAAGAAAGTGCATATGATGCATCTCCTTCGAGTGTGTTCATTATACAGAACTGTTTCTCAGTATCCTCTGCGTCCTGGGTATCTAATACCGAATCAGGATCCCAGATATGTATTCTGTTACGTAGGGCTTCAGAAAGGCAGAGAACTGAGAACGGGTGATAAGTTTCATGAGACAGAAAACGGGGCAAGTGTTGCAGCCAAGTCTGTTGGTCACTGTCACCCTGTATTACCAATACATTGATTCTGAACAAATGCTATTAGATACCGAACCTGATATACAAAATCATATCAATCTCTTTATTTATTAAAGAAATGATAAAATTTTGTATTGTTGGATAATGTTTTGAACATTTCCTATATCAAAAGTTGATCGGTTCAGGCACGTTATCTAAAAGCATTGACGTTCTAAATCAAACTACAGTTCCTAGTATACAGAACACACACAAGAGGAAGAGTTCAGATATGAACGATTCCTTCTTAGGGTATTGTAGACTAGGTCATATCAATGTGACCCGACTAGCTTAAGTTACATTTTAGATGCATATTTAAATCAGTTTGAATTTACATCTTGTGAAACTTCCCAGTCATGTCACAAAGATAAAATGACCATAGCTCTGTTTATTGGAAACAGAGAAAGAGTTAGTGAACTATTGGGACTGATACATGATGATGTATGTAAGGTCTCCTGTCTACACATGCCAGGACCGGTTCTTTATACTTCATTATGTTCTCTGATGATCTCTCAAGATTCAATCATGCGTTCCTGTTGAAATACAAGTCCGAACCTTTTGAGATATTCACAGAATATAAGCTAGAAGTAGGGAACCAATACGGGTATAAGTATTATGTCCTTTGATGTGATCAGGGAGGAGAATACTTGTGAATAGAATTCCTGGATTATTCTAAAGGAGAATGAGATTCTCTCCCAGTATTACTCCTCTGAATACACCACAGCACAACGGTGTATCAGGGCGGAGCAATCGCACCGTATTGGATATGGTGTGCTCTATGATGAGTACTACTGAGTTACCTATTTCCTTTTGGGGGTTGTGCACTTAAGAAGCAGCATACCTATTGAATTGGGTTCGAATCAAATCAGTGCCTACCACTCCATATAAGATATGGTATGGGAAGAGCCTATCACTTAAGTAAGTTAAGATTTGGGATTGCCCGGCCTATGTCAAAAGCAAAATCCGGACAAGATCGAGGCAAGGTCAGTTCTGTAGAACTGGAAAGGTTCCAGCTATACAAAACTACAGCTGATGATTTGACAGAACCAAAAGATTCAATAGTCCCCGATGAACCTCAACCTCTCCGCCGATCTGGTAGGGTTCCTCACCTGCCTGAGAGATACTTCGGTTTCTCGATAACAGTGGGAGCGAGGATTGCATCATGAGATGATGACCCAACTAGTTTCGAGCAGGCCATCGAGAGTGGGGACTCTGTAAGAATGGCTGGATGCTTAGCGATCTGAGATGGAATCCATGTACACCAACAAAGTATGGACTTTGGTAGCTATATCTGAAGGGTTAAATCCCCGTCAGGAGCAAGTATATCTTGAGAAGATTACTTGGTGTAGATGGAAAAGTTGAGACTTTCAAAGCTAGACTTGTTAAAGGTTTTCGTCATCGACCAGACGTGGATAATGATGAAACCTTTTCCAGGGACTGTGCTTAAGTCCATCCAGATCCTACTTGCCATTGCTACATACCATGACTACGATATCTGGTGGTTGGGTGTCATGACTGCTTTTCTAAATACTAATTTAGAAGAGAACGTCTATAAGTACACAGCCAGAGGGCCTCGTAGACAGTGGGAGCAGCGGAAACATGTGCAAGATGTTTTAAGTGATAAAACAGGCATCGCGAAATTAGAACATCTGTTTTGATGAGTTAGTCAAAGAGTTTGACATCATCAAAATGGTAGATGAACCTTGTATATACAAAAAGGTAGTAGAGAGTATGGTGGTGATCCTCGTAGAGTACGTGGATGACATTGGTAGTGATTCTCGTAGAGTACGTGGATGACATACTCTTGATAGGAAAGGGGTTTCCTATGCTACGAACGGTCAATCTCCTCTTATCAGAAGGATTCTCCAAATAGGATAAAGGTGAATCACTGGAAAGGTTCCAGGGTGATAAGGACGACTGAATGTCAGTCGCAGGTATTGTCTTTACCCTCAGTACAGGGACGGTATGTTGGAAGAGTTCCAAGTTAGATACCGTGGCAAACTAGACGATAAAGGCTGGTAACATCGCTATTAAAGATACTACCAAAGAGGCAGTTTGAGTGTATATTGGTTCATAAGATGAACTAGGTTCCTACCATTGTATGACAATGGAAATATGGCTTTGGCCCAGGAACCCTGGTCCCATCAGTGACCCAGACATATTCTGAGGCAGCAGCATCTGATCATGGAGATAGATGATCTCCAGGGTGATCAAGGTTAGGAGAGTAGACTCCGAGGACAACACGGCGGATCCACTCATAAAGGCTTTTTCCCAAAGAGAGACTTTTATGGGATGGTTGAGTATTAGATACTGCAACCACTGCTATAAATGGCCCTAGTGCAAGTGGGAGATTGTTAGTTATATGTATGCCCTAGAGGCCATTACTGTACATTGGATGTATATTGTAGTGGATGATGGGACATATATAGGTAGGACTTTCTTGCTCGACATGATAGTACGCTATCTGGTTGCTCTTTATCTTAACATGTATACTTTCTGTCTCTCTGTTACATATTGATAAAGCCCTTAGGATGTATACTCGGCTTCCAGGACTGTGATGCAGATCATACTAGTGGGGGCCTGGGTTGTCCATGAGTACATCCTTCAATGTTCCTAGTCATGGGAATATCGAGACGGGGCATCGATATTCCAGAGTAGACTAGCGTATATCTTCTCGACCCATGTGATGGGCGATGGATGATCCCATATCCATTGGTGTTTGACATCAGAGATGTTATGCGGGTGCTCAGTGGAGACTGGGTATACTGAACGGACTCGTCGAGAACTCCTAGATGGTATTATACCTCACGTCAGATGGCAGTTCTCTGGTGACACTGGTACAGCTTAGTCTGTTGACCCGAGATCGTCATAGAGTCTTGTGTGTCTCCCACTGTGCTTTGATTTCCACCCTATGACGGCTCTGCTGAGTCATGCAAACAGGTGGTTTTTGGGTACAGTCCCGATTCACATGGAGGCAATGAGCGATAGGAGGGGATTCGTCTCTCCCGGTATTGGGGGTTGATGTTGCGCTATGCACGACTGGCCATAACTGGAAATCCCTGGCCAGGGTTGTAGTGATATACTGATAAGAGTTATCAGTAGTTTCACACATGTTATGGACCTTACGTCGGCATGACTTATCGAGCTATTGGGGTCTGACGTTTACCACCCCTAGGCGAGATATGCGACATATCAGACGAACAGACCGGACTGTACGGTAAGTGTTACTGGTTGGATTCACAGGAGTGTGAGCGGGCTTGCTCGTCGATCTTCTGATCGCTCAATACCCGGGTGTCCGTTACGTTTAGCAGACCGCTTGCGGCTTGTGGGTGTTTGATATGATCATCACCTATTGCCGGCGTGTTGACGAGTCTTTAGAGTCCTACACAGAGATTTCCTGGCTCAAGCGAAACGAAATGGGAGCGCATATGAGATATGTGCGGGACTGAGAATAATGCGTGCATGTGATACCGTATTCTATTCTCGCGATGAATGTATCGATTGGTTGTATGCGATATAACTTACTTATCGAATCGAGGATTGATTCGATAAGTTAATACATAGGATATTAGTCGGTCATATGCGATATGACCGGATCATTAAATCAAGTGTTGATTTAATGATTTAATGTATAATTATATATTTGATATATTATTTTGCATTAACTAGTATTTGTTCACTTTAGATGGATTTTCTCACTTGAAGTGCACATTGTATATATGATATAGTTTTGTGCACTAGTTTGTATCATGTTTGATGATACATGCAAACTTGGGTATGTGTATGATTTAAACCTTGTTTAGGTTAATGGTTAGGGTTTTGTGATCTTTACTTATTTATTTATTCTTTTATTCATTTATTTTGGTAAGAATAAAATGGTGACTAACTTTGTTTCTTTCTTGAAACTTCATGAAGCTTTGAAGCTTTGACCATTTTGTTTCTTAGCCTTAACCTAACCATTAAACTTAACCCTAGTTTATTCTCTACACTTAACCATGGTTGCTATATGATAAGAATCACTTTATTTTCTATTTTCAAGATATTTCTTATCATATTCTTTTCTTCTTCTTCTTCTTCTTCAAGAAGAAGAAACCTTGCATCCTATAATGGTGTCATGATAAAAAGAGTGAGAAATCCAATTCTAAAGTGAACCCACTTTCTATTTCTTCATCCTCTACCACTTGCCATGTAGTATAGGGTGTTTCCTTCATAAGTTTCATGACTTGGTGAAGTTGGAGCTTGATCTTGAGTTGCCTCGACGTAGATCATCTTCGGCATCGAAGTCGACGACCTAGCCCGATCATTTCTCCGACGAAGCCATAGCCAGAGTCCGGGATCCGATGATTGCAGCGGAGGGTCATCAACACGGAGCTGTGGAGGTGGATGACTGGATCTACAAAGGTTGTATTTTCGTTTGCTTTAGTGTAAAGTTGATTACTTGCATTGCATCGCCTATACCTCTAGTTACGATCTTGCTTAGGGTCACTTGGCACATAGAAAAATTTTGAATTGGCCATGTTTGATCACTTGTAGAACCTCATGGGTGTGCCCAGGAACCCTACAAAAGCCACAGCTCCATTTTCATCCCAATACACAGGTACTGGATGCCCAATGTTTGGAACCAAGTTCATCATATAAACTTATTCATCCAGAAAACCTCTTTGGCAGTATCGTTGGTAGCGATGTAATTAGCCTCTATCAACGAGTCTGCTATGGTATATAGCTTAGAACCCTTCCAACATACCGTCCCTCCACTGAGGGTGAAGACAAACCTCGAGACTGACTTTCAGTCGTCCTTATCACTCTGGAAGCTCGAATTGGTAAAGGACCCCTTCTGGAGTTCACCATTACCATACACCAAGAACATCTCTTTAGTCCTTCTCAAGCACTTAAGAATGTTCTTCACAGCAGTTCAGTGGTTTTCCTAAGATCTTTTCGATACTTACTCACTACACCTGCTGAGTAAGCTACATCTGGTCTGGTACATAATATCGCATACATAATTGTCCCGTCTGCCTAAGCATAGGGCATTCCTTGCATGCGAGCCCTCTACAAATCAGTCTCGAGAGACATCTCTTTGGAGAGAGTGATTCCTGAACAAGCGGGTACATTGCCACGCTTAGAATCATCCATCTAAACCCTTTAGCATGGTGACTATGCACCTGGATTGGGACAATCCCAAATCCATTTAGATCTATATCCCCAGGATGTAGGAGGCATCAGTTGATCTTTCATAGAGAACCTTTGTGATAAGAGGTGCTTGACTGAGTGTACCATAGGAACATCATTTCCTATCAAGAGTATTTCATCCACGGTAATACGAAGAAGACAACCATACTCTCTACAACCTTCTTATTTATAAGTGGTTCATCTACCCTTTTGGTGAAGTCAAACTCTTTGACAGCTTCATCAAAACAGATGTTCTATCTCCGCGATACCTGCTTTAACCCGTAGATAGATTTAAGAAAGCTCTCTGGCAGTGTCATATACGCTCTCTTCTAAATCACCATTTAGAAAAGCGGTTTTGACGTGTAGACTGCCAGATTTCGTAGTCATGGTATACAACAATGGCAAGTAGGATCCTGATGGACTTAAGCATTGCTTTGAAAGTCTCAACTTTTCCATCTACACCAAATTATATTACTCAACGATCCTCTTGCTCCCGATGGGTTTTACCCCTTCAGGAGCAACATCAAAAGTCAATACTTTGTTGGTGTACATGGATTCCATCTCAGATCGCATAGCATCCAGCCATTTCACATAGTCTCTACTTGTGATGGCCTGCTCGAAATTAGTTGGGTCATCATCTCCATGATGCAATCCTCGCTCCCACTATCTACGAGAAGACTTTAGTATCTCTCAGGTATATGAGGTACCCAACTAGATCTGCGGAGTGGCTTCGGTTCGTCAGGGACTATTGAATCCTCTGGTTTCACCAAATCGTCCGTTATAGTTTGCTTAACTTCTTCCAGTTCTACCTCATTGCCACTAATTTCTTCCATAAGAAATTTCTTTTCTAAAAAGGTGGCATGTCGAGTAACAAAACATATTTTGTTCCTCGATGTGGTAGAAGATATACCCTCGGGAATGGTTGGGATATCCTACAAACTTGCACAGAACTGACCTTGCATCGAGCTTGTCTGGATTTTTCTTTTCAACATAGGCCAGACAATCCCATATCTTAACTCGTTTAAGAGATGGTCTCTTTCTATTTCATATCTCATACGGAGTGGTAGGCAACAGATTTGATCGGAACTCTATTCAATAGGTATGCATCTTCTCAAGTGCATGTTCTTGAAAGGAAATTGGCAACTCAGCAGTACTCGTCATAGAGCGCACCATATCTCATAGGGTGCGATTCCTCCATCCCGATATATTGTTGTGCTGTGGTATATACGGAGGAGTAAGCTGAGAGAAAATCTCATTCTCTTTTAAATAGTCCCCGAATTCCGTGCTCTAGTATTCTTCTCCCCGATCATATTAAAGGATTTGAATACCTTTACCCATCTGGTTCTCAACTTCGTACTTATATTCCTTGAAATTCTCAAAAGATTCAGATTTTTGTTTCTACAAGAACACATGTCTGTATCTTTAGAGAACATCGGTGAATGTAATAAAATATGCGGAACCATCCCTGGCATGTGTAGACATATGACCGCATACATCACCATGTATCTGTCTAAGGGTTCAGTAGCTCTTTCTCCATTTCCAGTAAACGGTGATTTGGTCACCTAGTCTTTGAGACATGACTGGAAAGTTTCATAAGATGTAAATTCGAACGGATTCAAAATATACATCCTTATGGAACTTTAGCTAGTCTTGTCTCATCGACATGACTTAGTCTACAATTCCTCAAGAAGATTTTGTTCATTTCTGAACTGTTCCTCTTGTGTGTGTTCTGTACGTTTGAACTGTGTTTTGATTCAGAACGTGTATACTGTTATACAACGTACCTTACCCAATCAACACTTGATTTAGGAAAATATTCACAATATTATTAGTACGAAATAACAGTCGCTCAGAATCATTGTATTACCTGTTGGTAACACTAGGTGATATTTGCCAACTGCTTTGGCTGCAACAAGTGCACCATCTCTACTACTAGAGACATATCACCCTTTTCCAGTTCTCCAGCTTTCTATAGCTTATGTAACTGTTAGTTATATGTATGCCCTAGAGACCATTACTATACATAGGATGTATATTGTAGTGGATGCTGGGACATATATAGGGAGGACTTTCTTGCTCGACATGATAGTATGCTATCTGGTTGAACTTTACCTTAACGTGTATGCTGATTGTCTCTCTGTTACATGTTGGTAAAGCCCTTAGGATCTGTACTTGACTACCTGGACTATGATGCGGATCATACTAGTGGGGACATGGTAGTCTATAAGTACATCCTTCAAAGTCCCTAGTCGAGGGTGTATCGAGACGGGGCATCGATATACCAGAGTAGACTAGCGTATACCTTCTCGACCCATACAGATGGGCGATGGATGATCCCATATCCATCGGTGTTTGACATCAGAGATGATATACGGGTGCTCAGTAGAGACTGGGTACACTGGACGGACTCGCCGAGAACTCCCAGATGGTATTATACCTCACGTCAGATGGCAGTTCTCTGGTGACACTAGTACAGAGTAGTCTGTTGACCCGAGATCGTCATAGAGTCTTGTGTGGTTCCCACTGTGCTTTGATTTCCATCTTACCACGTCCAAGAGGGCGTGCAAAACGGTGGTTTTTGGGTACAGTCCCGAGTCACATGGAGGCAATGAGCGATAGGAGGGGATTCGTCTCTCCCGGTATATGGGGGTTGATGTTGCACTGTGTTCGATCGGCTATAACAGGAAGTCCCTGGCCAGGGCTTCTCAGAGAATTGCTGGTAAGTGTTACCAGTAGTTTCTCGACCCGTTATGAGCCTCATATCGACACGACTTATTGAGCTATTGGGGTCTGACGTTTACCACCCCTAGGCGAGATATGCGACATATCAGACGATCAGACCGGACTGTACGGTAGTGTTACTGGTCGGATTCACTGGAGTGTGAGCGGGCTTGCTCGTCGATCTTCAGATCGCTCAATACCCGGGTGGCCGTTACGTTTAGCAGACCGCTTGCGGCTTGTGGATGTTTGATATGATCATCATCCGCTGCCGGCGTATTGACGAGTCTTTAGAGTCCTACACAGAGGTTTCCTGGCTCAAGCGAAACGAAATAGGAGCGCATATGAGATATGTGCGGGACCGAGAATAATACGAGTATGTGATACCGTATTCTATTCTCGCGATAAATATATCGAATGGTTGTATGCGATATAACCTAGTTATCGATTCAAGCGTTGATTCGATAAGCCGATATATTGGATACCAGTCGGTTATGTGCGCATGACCGGATCATTGAATCAAGTGTTGATTTAATGATTTAATGTATAATTATATATTTGATATATTACTTTGCATTAACTAGTATCGGTTTACTTAAGATGGATTTTCTCGCTCGGATGTGCAAGTTGTATATGTGATATACTTTTGTGCATTTGATTGTATCATGTTTGATGATACATGATTGTTTGGTGTATGGTTTAAACCATGGTTGGTCAATGGTTAGGGTTTTCTTTTGCTTCATTTACTTATTTATTTATTCATTTATTTATCCATTTTGTTATTTTAGCAAAAGAAATATGATGAAGAGAAAATGGTGGCTTTATTTGTTTGTATTCTTTGAAGCTTCATGAACATTTGACCAAAGCAACCATTTTTGTCTTCTTGTCTAAACCTAACCATTCTTTAACCATGATTAACTCTCTACATCTAACCATGGTTTAGTTATGATAAGAATAGATAATTCTTTGCTTTTTCATTATTCTTATCATAACTTTTTCATGAGCTTCTTCTTCTTCTTCAAAAACACATGAAGAAAAAGCTTCTAGTCATCAATGGTAGATTGATGATATGAGTGAGAAATCCAATTCTAAAGTATACCCACTTCCTATTTCTTCATCCTCTACCTCTTGCCAAGTAGTAGAGTGTGTTTCCTTCACAAGATTTTAGGGTTTGGTGAAGGAGGAGCTTGATCTAGCGATGCCTCGACGTAGATCATCTTCGGCATGGACATCGACGACCTAGCTTGCCCATTCTCCGACGAAGTCGACTCTAGAGCCCGGATTTGATTTGGACAGCGGAGATGACCTCGTTGCGGAGCCGTGGAGGTGGATATCCGGATCTACAAAGGTTGTAATTTCCGTATCTCATTAGTTAACTGTTAACTAGTTCTTGTTCGCCTAGATATCTAGCAAACGATCCGTACTTTAGGGTTTGTAGGCACCATAATTTTTGAAATTGCCATGGTTGATGGCTTGGGAGACCTCACTAGAGTGCCTAGGAACCCTGCAGTGGTATCAGAGCCTAGCTAGAGCCTTAGGCGAAGTCCAGACGGAAATTGAAGTCCGATCGAATCGAAACCTTACCCGGAAAATTGCTCTCTGTCCAATTTTTAAAATCTGGTATTTTTCCACATTAAAAATGTTCAGAAAAATCAGCAGGTGAATATATGAAATACTGTGAAATTCGTGCACATAATTCCTTCATATTGCCGCGCTTCCGCGGCACGAGCTAGCCTCGTGCGGCGGTTGCGCGGCGGTACGACCATTTTGTTCAGTACTATTTGCACAGTATCTCATAATTATTAGTGCTGGTATTCCTGGGTATTTTTAATATTTATTCCAGAGTTGAATTTTTCTGAGTTGTTTTGGGAATTCGGTATTTCGATCGGGATATCAAATTTTGTCTGTGTGGCTTTCCGGATAAATTTTAGAACATGTTAAAAAGTTCGACCGGATATAAATACCCAATTTTTCCCCTGTCGGGAAATTTCCAAGTGTTGGATTTTTCCGTAGTTTAACGACGTTCTAAGTAGTGCAAGTAACGCGATGGTCCCTCTAGAAGACACAAACCTTAACTCGATTATGTGACCGTCTTGAACTGCCCTTTGAACCTTCGGGTTTGGGGCAGTACGGCGTGCCTCATGTGAGGCGTTGGCTTGACCCTTCTACGGCTGGATCGTTGGTACTGAGGTACGAACGGAATGTTGTTAGACTTGTTTCATGTGTTGATCAGTTTCGGGAAAACTTGGGTGTTCGATTGTTCGATCGGAAAGTTTAACATTTTCTGTTTATCTGGAATGGGATACAATAATTGGAATTCACAAGTAGTTATATGATAACTAAATGAATGTTATAAACGTAGCAGTTTAGTCTCACTTGATCGGTTGCCACGGAATTTTGATGTGATCAAAAGTCCGTCGCAATCACGTAGCGTACGCGGATACTCGCCGGGTAAACTTAATAGACAGCCTTACCCCATTGCCCCGACCAAGTGACTGTAGGAGAACCCCGTCGCCGAAAGCATCCCTTCGGGTGCTCGCGGTAGCGGTGTTCCGCCTTGGTGCACTTCGTCGACGGCGTGAGGGGTGCGGCCGTCTACTAAAGTTTGCGACGAGCATTCGATCAGGATGTCGGGAATCTTGTTGAATTGCCCAACTTGATATTGAAAAGAGTTTTCGATAATGAGACTAAAATGCGGGGTTTATAATTGTTAGGCATGCGATGTCTAAGGAATTCATTTGGTCAGGCATGCGATGTCTGAGGTGGTTGCGGATTCCAACTGTTGTAGTTTTACACTTTCTTTTCTGTGACCGTAAGTGTAATATGTGATATCGCCGGTTTCGTTGCTATATGTCAACGACAATTGGGATGGACATATTTACTTACGTTGATGACATGAGATGTTATGTGTTGCTGGATATGTTATATTGGATCGTCGTGTTTGAATAGCCGGGGGGTTTTATGTGAGATGAGTGTTTTTCATTTTCATTCATGTAAAAACTTGTATGTAATATTCTTTTATTGGGGCGCTTCCAGGTTGCGGGAGTTGTCACCTGTTGTATATTATTTACTTTTCCGCACTAGGATAGACCCAAGGAGGAGGGCACAAGTAACCGGGTTCTGGAGTCCAGTGGGAGATCAACTCGAGGAGTCGAGTCCGGGTCTCCTAACTCTAGAATTGGTAGGGTTGCTTGCCGCTCTCGTAGGGGTCTAGGGGTGTGGGTTTGGCTATTCATCACGACCGTGGAATCCGTGTTTTATACTGGCTCGTATTGAAAACACGGACGTCCTAGTATATCCAATATTTCATATGATTCTTCTGCTGCGATATCTGTGATGAGATCATGTGATGTTTCTGTGATGGATATAGTATATAGTATATATGATATATTATATAGACGTTACTTATGTTTTACACCCGCGCTAGCCCTGCCCTGCTCTGCCGTTAGTTACCTAACCTAACGGTGCACGAGGGGACATCGAGGCGAATGCGGATGGCATAAGTGTACGTCATATCTATCTGTGATGTTTAGGTACTTAAATGATGGGACTTCATTAATGTGATTAATGAAATAAAAGAAACCTAAGATGTTGTAGAATCGAATTTCAAAATAAAACAGGTAGCTACAGTTCTTGCTTTGCACAGCGGTATATATGATATATCCTGCACCTCATCCGACGAGGAAAGGACCGAGATCCCTTCACCGGGAGTGACTCCTTTAGCAATAACTGGCAGATGCTACACACTCGGTTTGTCTTTTGATTGCTTTTAAGTATTTTGCTTTGCACAGTGATATATATGATATATCCCGCACCTCATTCGACGAGGAAAGGACCGACGATCCCTTCACCGGGAGTGACTCTTTTAGCAAAACTAGAAAAGCCTCAAAAGCACTCCATTTCAAAAATCATTCGATCCTACAACGATATCAAGTTCATTACGCAATAGGTTTTCAGAAAAACCTGTCGTAGCCCTCCGTCATTTCAGATAAGTAGTAGTTAGTATTCGTGCTACGTTTGTTGGCCTGCGTCAAGGCGTAGTGTGCGGTAGCTAACTGGTGCTTATCTGCATAAGCATATGATGTGATTGGATTAGGGTAGTCGTGCGACTTTGTTGGCCTGCGTCAAGGGTCGTGCGGGTGGGTTTAATTCAATCAGGAAATGACGGGTTGAACTTGACTAGCGGACTATGGTTTGTTGGCCTGCGTCAAGGTCATAGGACGCTAGGGGCAAAATATTATCGGGAATTTCAAGTGTTGAGATTTGCAATGAGATTGCATACCTTCTATGAGATAGTTGGATCCCGATACCCGCTGCGAGTAAGTGTTACTCCTGGGAGAGTTTTATACATTACAATTAGCCGATCAAGTAGGTGTCTAGAAAGGTGTCAACGGGGTTAAGCCTCTGGGAAAACGAGGTTTACAGTAATTAGGTTCGTGCGAAAGCACGGGGGACCTCCCTCAAAGTACCGACACTGGCCTGGCTGAAAGATTGGCGAACTTGTAGTGTGTAATTAATCCCGGCTAGTCTTTCCTTTTAGGGTTTGAAGGAAGATTTGATAAAAAGCAGTGGGAGCCATCCTGATTAGATAAAATAATAACCAATCTATTCTTGACAGAGCGCACACTGAGTGTTTTCTTCTCTCTCTCTCCAGGTAGCGACCATATCACGCCTTAATCAAGATAATAATACGGATATTTGACCGAACCCGCTTGTTATACTGAGCTGGGGAACGTTGGTCCCGCTCCAACTTATAATTGTTATAAGACAGAGCAGGAATTTGGGGAATACCAGATTTCCCGTGCCGCCCAAACGGAGAGAGTGCATGCTGATGCATCATCTTCGGGTGTGTTCGTTATACAGAACTGTTTCTCAGTATCCTTTACGTCCTGGGTATATGATACCGGATCAGGATCCCACATATGTAATCTGTTACATAGGGCTACAGAAAGGTAGAGAACTGAGAACGGGTGATAAGTTTCATGAGGCAGAAAACGGGGCAAGTGTTGCAGCCAAGTCTGTTGGTCACTGTCACCCTGTATTACCGATACATTGATTATGAACGAATGTTGTTAGATATCGAACCTGATATACAAAATCATATCTATCTCTTTATTAGTAAAGAAAGGATATAATTCTGTATTGTTGGATAATGTTTTGAACATTTCCTATATCAAAAGTTGATCGGTTCAGGCACGTTATCTAAAAGCATTGATGTTCTAAATCAAACTACAGATCTAAGTATACGGAACACACACAAGAGGAAGAGTTCAGAAATGAACGAATTCTTCTTGAGGTATTGTAGACTAGGTCATATCAATGCGACCCGACTAGCTGAGTTACATTTAGATGCATATTTAAATCAGTTTGAATTTACATCTTGTGAAACTCGCCAGTCATGTCACAAAGATAAGATGACCATAGCTCCGTTTACTGGAAACAGAGAAAGAGTTAGTAAACTCTTGGGATGATACATGTTGATGTATGTAGGTCCCCTGTCTACACATGCCAAGACCGGTTCTTTATACTTCATTATATTCTCTGATAATCTCTCAAGATTCAGTCATATGTTCCTGTTGAAACATGAGTCCGAACCTTTTGAGATATTCACAGAATATAAGTTGGAAGTAGAGAACCTAAACGGGTATAAGTATTATGTCCTATGATGAGATCAAGGAGGAGAATACTTGAGCACGGAAATCCTGGATTATTCTAAAGGAGAATGAGATTCTCTCTCAGCATTACTCCTCTGAATACACCATAGCACGATGGTATATCGGGGCGGAGCAGATACACCCTATTTGATATGGTGTACTCTATGATGAGTACTACTGAGTTACCTTTTTCCTTTTGGGAGTTATGCGCTTGAGAAGCTGCATACCTATTGAATAGGGTTCGAATCAAATCAATGCCTACCACTTCATATGTGATATGAAAAGCGAAGAGCCCATGTCTTAAGTTAGTTAAGATTTGGGGTTGTCCGGCCTATGTCTAAAAGCAAAATCCGGACAAGCTCGAGACAAGGTCAGTTATGTACAACTGGAAAGGTTCCAGCTATACTAACTACAGCTGATGATTTGAAAGAACCAAAGGATTCGATAGTTACCAACGAACCTCAGCCTCTCCGCCGATCTAGTAGGGTTCCTCACCCACCTGAGAGATACTTCTGTTTCTCTATGACAGTGGGAGCGAGGATTGCATCATGAGATGATGACCCAACTAGCTTCGAGCTGGCCATCAGGAGTAAGACTCTGTAAGAATGGCTGGATGTTTAGCGATCTGAGATGGAATCCTTATACACCAGCAAAGTATGGACTTTAGCTGCAAGATCTGAAGGGTTAAATCCCCATCAGGAGCAAGTATATCTTGAGAAGATTACTTGGTGTACATGGAAGAGTTGAGACTTTCAAAGCTAGACTTGTTAAAGGTTTGCATCATTGACCAGGCGTGGATCATGATGAAACCTTTTCAAGGATCTATGCTTAAGTCCATCCAGATCCTACTTACCACGGCTACATACCATGACTACGATATCTGGTGGTTGGGTGTCTTGACTGCTTTTCTAAATGATGATTTAGAAGAGTGCGTCTGTAAGTACACAGCCAGAGGGCTTCGTAGACAGTGGGAGCAGCGGAAACGTGTGCAAGATGCTTTATAGGATAAAGCAGGCATCGCGGAGTTGGAACATCTGTTTTGATGAATTAGTCAAAGAGTTTGACATCATCAAAATGGTAGATGAACCTTGTATAAACAAAAAGGTAGTAGGGAGTATGGTGATGATCCTCGTAGAGTACGTGGATGACATACTCTTGATAAGAAAAGAGTTTCTTATGCTACGCTCGATCAATCTCCGCTTATCACAATGATTCTCCATATAGGATCAAAGTGATACCTACTAAATCCTGGGTTTTGGATCTATGAGATAGATCTAAATGGATGTTAGGATACTCACTAGATGTAGTGAGATGGTGTCAATCGATCCTAAGGAGAATCACTGGAAGTGTTCCAGGGTGATAAAGACGACTGAGTGTCAGTCACAGGCATTGTCTTTACCCTCAGTAAAGGGACGGTATGTTGGAAGAGTTCCAAGCTAGATACCGTGACATACTAGACGATAAAGGCTGGATACATCGCTACTTAAGATGCTACCAAAGAGGCTGTTTGGGTGTATATTGGTTCATGAGATGAACTATGTTCCTCCCATTGTGTGACAATGGAGTTGTGGCTTATGCCAAGGAACGCCGGTCCCATCAGTGATCCAGACATATTCTAAGGCAGTATCACTTGATCATGGAGATGGTTGATCTCCAGGAAGATCGAGGCAAGGAGAGTAGACTCAGAGGACAACACAGCGGATCCACTCACAAAGGCCTGTTCCCAGAGAGAGACTTTTATGGGATGGTTGAGCATGAGATACTGCAACCACTGCTACAGATGGCCCTAGTGCAAGTGGGAGATTGTTAGTTATATGTATGCCCTAGAGGCCATTACTATACATAGGATGTATATTGTAGTGGATGCTGGGACATATATAGGGAGGACTTTCTTGCTCGACATGATAGTATGCTATCTGGTTGAACTTTACCTTAACGTGTATGCTGATTGTCTCTCTGTTACATGTTGGTAAAGCCCTTAGGATCTGTACTTGACTACCTGGACTATGATGCGGATCATACTAGTGGGGACATGGTAGTCTATAAGTACATCCTTCAAAGTCCCTAGTCGAGGGTGTATCGAGACGGGGCATCGATATACCAGAGTAGACTAGCGTATACCTTCTCGACCCATACAGATGGGCGATGGATGATCCCATATCCATCGGTGTTTGACATCAGAGATGATATACGGGTGCTCAGTAGAGACTGGGTACACTGGACGGACTCGCCGAGAACTCCCAGATGGTATTATACCTCACGTCAGATGGCAGTTCTCTGGTGACACTAGTACAGAGTAGTCTGTTGACCCGAGATCGTTATAGAGTCTTGTGTGGTTCCCACTGTGCTTTGATTTCCATCTTACCACGTCCAAGAGGGCATGCAAAACGGTGGTTTTTGGGTACAGTCCCGAGTCACATGGAGGCAATGAGCGATAGAAGGGGATTCGTCTCTCCCGGTATATGGGGGTTGATGTTGCACTGTGTTCGATCGGCTATAACAGGAAGTCTCTGGCCAGGGCTGCTCAGAGAATTGCTGGTAAGTGTTACCAGTAGTTTCTCGACCCGTTATGAGCCTCATATCGACACGACTTATTGAGCTATTGGGGTCTGACGTTTACCACCCCTAGGCGAGATATGCGACATATCAGACGATCAGACCGGACTGTACGGTAGTGTTACTGGTCGGATTCACTGGAGTGTGAGCGGGCTTGCTCGTCGATCTTCAGATCGCTCAATACCCGGGTGGCCGTTACGTTTAGCAGACCGCTTGCGGCTTGTGGATGTTTGATATGATCATCATCCGCTGCCGGCGTATTGACGAGTCTTTAGAGTCCTACACAGAGGTTTCCTGGCTCAAGCGAAACGAAATAGGAGCGCATATGAGATATGTGCGGGACCGAGAATAATACGAGTATGTGATACCGTATTCTATTCTCGCGATAAATATATCGAATGGTTGTATGCGATATAACCTAGTTATCGATTCAAGCGTTGATTCGATAAGCCGATATATTGGATACCAGTCGGTTATGTGCGCATGACCGGATCATTGAATCAAGTGTTGATTTAATGATTTAATGTATAATTATATATTTGATATATTACTTTGCATTAACTAATATCGGTTTACTTAAGATGGATTTTCTCGCTCGGATGTGCAAGTTGTATATGTGATATACTTTTGTGCATTTGATTGTATCATGTTTGATGATACATGATTGTTTGGTGTATGGTTTAAACCATGGTTGGTCAATGGTTAGGGTTTTCTTTTGCTTCATTTACTTATTTATTTATTCATTTATTTATCCATTTTGTTATTTTAGCAAAAGAAATATGATGAAGAGAAAATGGTGGCTTTATTTGTTTGTATTCTTTGAAGCTTCATGAACATTTGACCAAAGCAACCATTTTTGTCTTCTTGTCTAAACCTAACCATTCTTTAACCATGATTAACTCTCTACATCTAACCATGGTTTAGTTATGATAAGAATAGATAATTCTTTTCTTTTTCATTATTCTTATCATAACTTTTTCATGAGCTTCTTCTTCTTCTTCAAAAACACATGAAGAAAAAGCTTCTAGTCATCAATGGTAGATTGATGATATGAGTGAGAAATCCAATTCTAAAGTATACCCACTTCCTATTTCTTCATCCTCTACCTCTTGCCAAGTAGTAGAGTGTGTTTCCTTCACAAGATTTTAGGGTTTGGTGAAGGAGGAGCTTGATCTAGCGATGCCTCGACGTAGATCATCTTCGGCATGGACATCGACGACCTAGCTTGCCCATTCTCCGACGAAGTCGACTCTAGAGCCCGGATTTGATTTGGACAGCGGAGATGACCTCGTTGCGGAGCCGTGGAGGTAGATATCCGGATCTACAAAGGTTGTAATTTCCGTATCTCATTAGTTAACTGTTAACTAGTTCTTGTTCGCCTAGATATCTAGCAAACGATCCGTACTTTAGGGTTTGTAGGCACCATAATTTTTGAAATTGCCATGGTTGATGGCTTGGGAGACCTCACTAGAGTGCCTAGGAACCCTGCAGTAACAAATTACATGCGTGAGATCCTGATCCGGTATCCAATACCCAGGACGTAGAAGTAACTGAGAAACAGTTCTTGGTTACGAACACACCCGAAGACAATGCATCATGCAAGCTTATTCTTCATTTGGATGGCATAGGAATCTGGATATTCCCCTATTCCTTGCTCAGACTTATGACAATCATAAGATAGAGCGAAACCTAGCCCAGTAGAATAAGTAGGTTCGGTCAAAACATCCATATTATTATCTTGATTAAGGCATTTCATTGGTCGCTACCAGGAGAGAGAGAAGGATAATCACTTTGCGTGCGCTCTTTGCAAAATTAGATTGGTTATTTTATCTAATCAAGATAGCTCCCACTATTTTTATCAAATCTTCCTTCAAACTCTAAAAGGTAAGATTAACAGGGATTAATTACACCCTATAGATTCACCAATCGTTCAGCCAGGAAGGTATCGGTACTCCGAGGGAGGTTCCCCGTGCTTTCGCACGGACCTAATTAAAATAAACCTCATTTTCCTAGAGGCATAACCCCGTTGACACCTTTCTAGACACCTACTGGATTAGCTAATTGTAAAGTGCAAAATTCTCTGAGGAGTAACTCTTACTCGCAGTGGATATCAGGATCCAACTATCATATAGAAGGTATGCAATCTCATTGCAAATTTCAACACTTGAAATTCGCGACAATAGTTTTTACCCCTAGCAACTTATGACCTTGGCTATGGTCAACAAATCATAAATGCTAGCCAAATTCAACCCGTCATTTCTTGATTGAATCAAACCTACCCGTACGACCCTTGGCTAAGGTCAACAAAGCCGTACAACTATCCTAATCCAATCGCATCACATGCTGCAGACAAGCACTAATTAGCTACCGCACACTACTCTTTGGCTATGGTCAACAAACGTAGCACGAATACTAAATAGTGCTAATCTGAAATGACGGAGGGCTACGCAGGTTTTTAAGAAAACCATGAGCATAATGAACTTGATATCGATGTAGAATCTAGTGATTTTGAAAAGAAGTGTTTTTTAGGCTTTTGCTGGTTTCGCTAAAGTGGTCACTCCCGGTGAAGGGATCTCGGCTCTTTCCTCATCGAACAAGGTGCTGGATATTCAGGAATACCACTATGCAAAGTAAAAACTAGAGAAGCAATCATAAGACAAAACTGAATGGGTTATAGCATTTGCTAGTTTCACTAAAGAGATCACTCCCGGTGAAGGGATCTCGGCTCTTTCCTCATCGAATGAGCTGCTAGATATTCATCAAGGAATACTACTATGCAAAGAAAAACCTAGAGCTAACTTTTTTGAAAATTTGATTCTACAATATCTTTAGGTTTCTTTCTTTTCATTAATCACATTAATAAAATCCCATCATTTAATGTTTCCTAAACATTACAGAAAAGTGAAACGAAAATAGAATGTACGCTTATGCCACCCGCATTCGTCACTGGGCCCCGTCATGCACCGTTAGGTTACTTAACTACCGGCAGAGCGGGGGCTAGACCAGCGCGGGTGCGAAACATAAGAAACATTTATTATATATCATATATATAATAGAACATTCATCTCACGCGGTTATATGATCACATCACAGAACCAAGCAGCAGAAGCAACATATGAAATATTGGATATACTAGAATTTCCGTGTTTTAAATTTAGCCAGTAATGTAAAACACGGATTCCACAGTCATGATGAATAGCCTAACCCACATCCCATAGACCTCTATGAGAGCGTCAAGTAACCCTACAAATTCTTGAGTTAGGAGACTCGGTCTCAACTCCTTGAGATGGTCTCCCACTGTACCCTAGAACCCGGTTACTTGTGCTCCCCGTCTTGGGTCTATCCTAATGCGGAAAAGTAAATAATATACATCGGTGGTGACATCATCCTCAACCCGGATGTGCCCCAATAAAATGAATATTACATACAAATTTTACATGAATGAAAATTGAAAAACTCTCATCTAACATAAAACCCCCGGCTATTCAATCACGACGATCCAATAAAACATATCACTAGCAACACATGATATCACATATCATCAACGTAAGAAAATACGCATATCCCAAATTCCGTTGACATATAGCAACGAGATTTGGGATACCCCACGTATTACACTTACGGTCGCAGAAAAGAAATGTAAAACTGCAATAATTAGAATCTGCATATCCTTAGACATCATAAACCCGGAATATCTCATATTCTGAATTTCATGCCTAACGCTATAAACCCCGCATTTTAGTCTCATATCAAAAACACTTTTCAATAATTTAGTCGGGTAATTCAACAAAATTCCTGACTAACCGATCGAATACGCGTCGGAAACTATAGTAGATGGCCGCACCCCCGATACCGTCGACCAAGTGCACTTAGACGGAACACTGTGGCCGCGAGCACCCGAGTGGGTACTATTGGCAATGGGGTTCTCCTATAGTCACTTGGTTAGGGCAATGGGGCGAGGCTATCTACTAAAGTTATTCGGCGAGTATTCGCGTACAATACGCGATTGCGACGGAGTTTCGATCCGAATCGAAACTTCGTGGCAATCGATCTACCGAGACTAAAATGCTAGATTTATAAACACTAAATAGTTTTCACAAAACTAATTAAATGTGGATTCCAACTACAGCATCCATATCAAACTAAACCCGAAACGACATAACAATTACGACTACGAAACACTCTGTATTAGCCCCAATAGAACTGTTAACATAACATGCAAACTAGGCTAATCAAACAATACCTGAAAACCTAAAATCAAGTCACCGAAACACTACAAAAATTTCAAGGCCAGATCAGATCAAAAAACCGGCCAGACCATTTTTATAAGGTATGTCGCCGGGTCAAAAATCGTATTTTGGCCTCGAATTTTTCCAGTGTTCAAGTTGCATCACATACAACATTCTGCAGTTGCTTAAAAAATTTTACAGATCATTTGGAAATCGACAGAAACTTAATTTTGGTTTTGGGTGTTTCGGAGTTTTTTCGGTTTCGTAATTCTAATTACATCGTCTAATCTTCTAGCCTAGGCTCTGATACCATGAAAGTCTACTCTAGCACCACCATAGGGTCCAAGTGGCATCAAGCATGCCAAATTCAAATATTTATGGTGCTAAGCTAGACTATCCAAGATCTTCAGCTAGATGATTAGGGTTATGGTTTGATATCTACTAAAACTATGAGAAGCGAAAAATAGCTATACCCTCGTAGATCGAGTCATTCACTTCACATGCTCCGTGTAGTAGTCCCCCGACTCCACTAGGCTCTACTTGAGGCTTTGGACGAGCTTCCTCCGATGCCCTTCGTGCCGAAGATGATCCACGCGAAGTCCCTCCAACTCAAGCTACCTCTACACTAAAATCTTTAGCGTAGGAAACACGCTAAACTCAATCGCTAGTCAAGTGTAGGATGGTGAAGTAGGGGATGTTAAACCTCACAAGTTTGTGTTCAAGTTTCATGGTTCACATCACATGTGAGGGTTGAAGCTTGAATCATGATTATGAGGAGGAAGAAGAAGAAGCTAGAGAGCAACCATGGGAGCAAAGTAAGAAAATGGCTAAGTGTTTGAAATGGGCTTGTAGGGTTCCTAGGCACTCTAATGGAGTCTCACAAGTGATCAAACATGCACATATCAAATTTTACGGGTGCCTACAAACCCTAATACGGATCGTCAACTAGATATATAGGCGATGCAAGCAAGTAAACGGAAATATAGCTAAAGGAAAGGGGCTACAACCTTTGTAGATTCGGTCCTCCACCTCCTAGGCTCCGTGATGAAGTCCCCTCGCTGTCCAAATCGTATCTTGGGCTCTAGCGTCGGCTTCATCGGAGGAAAAACGGGCTAGGTCATCGACGACGTGCTGAAGATGATCTACGTCGAGGCATCACTAGATCAAGCTCCACCTTCACCAAGCCATGAAAACTTGTGAAGGAAACACCCTATACTACTTGGCAAGAGGTAGAGGATGAAGAAATAGGAAGTGGGTAGACTTTAGTTTTGGATTTCTCACTAGTTTTCATCACTTGCCATTGGAGTAGCAAGCTTTCTTCATGGAAGAAGAAGATGAAGAAGAAGAAGAAGTTATGATAAGTATTGAATAATTAGATAAATAAATCAATATTTATCATATATTAACCCTTGGTTAATTGTAGAGAATGGACCATGGTTAACTTGTATGGTTAGGGTTAAGGATGAGACAAGAATGGTGACTTAGTCAATACTTCATGAAACTTCAACTAAAAAACAAACTAAGCCACCATTTCTTTTTTCTCTTTATCATTTTCTTTTTCCAAAATAAACAAAAAGAATAAATAAAAGAATAAGTAAATAAAATGAAACCCTAACCATTCATATAACCATGGTCAATTCTTTACACAAACCCAAGCTTGCATGTATCATCAAACATGATACAATCTTATGCATAAAAGTATATCACATATACAACTTGCACAATCCAAGTGAGAAAATCCATTTAAAGTGAACCAATACCAGTTAATGCAAAGTAATATATCAAATATATAATTATACATTAAATCATTAAATCAACACTTGATTCAATGATCCGGTCATGTCGCATATAACCGGCTAGTATCCAATGTATCGGCATATCGAATCAATCCTTGATTCGATAACTAGGTTATATCGCATACAACCATTCGACACATTCATCGCGAGAATGAAATACAGTATCACATACACGAATTATTCTCGGTCCCGCACATATCTCATATGCGCTCCTATTTCGTTTCACTTGAGCTAGGAAACCTCTGTGTAGGACTCTAAAGACTCGTCAATACGCCGGCAGCAGATGATGATCATATCAAACACCCACAAGCCGCAAGCGGTCTGCTAAACGTAACGGCCACCCGGGTATTGAGCGATCAGAAGATCGACGAGCAAGCCCGCTCACACTCCTGTGAATCCGACCAGTAACACTTACCGTACAGTCCGGTCTGTTCGTCTGATATGTCGCATATCTCGCCTAGCGGTGGTAAACGTCAGACCCCAGTAGCTCGATAAGTCATGCCGATGTGAAGTCCATGACATGTGTGAAACTACTGATAACACTTACCAGTAGGTCACTGCAACCCTGGCCAGGGATTTCCTGTTATGGCCAGTCGAGCATAGCGCAACATCAACCCCCAATACCGGGAGAGACGAATCCCCTCCTATCGCTCATTGCCTCCATGTGAATCGGGACTGTACCCAAAAACCACCTGTTTGCACGACTCAGTAGAGCCGTGGTAGGGTGGAAATCAAAGCACAGTGGGAGACACACAAGACTCTATGACGATCTCGGGTCAACAGACTAAGCTGTACCAGTGTCACCAGAGAACTGCCATCTGACGTGAGGTATAATACCATCTGGGAGTTCTCGGCGAGTCCGTTCAGTGTACCCAGTCTCCACTGAGCACCCGTATGCCATCTCTGATGTCAAACACCAATGGATATGGGATCATCCATCGCCCATCGCATGGGTCGAGAAGATATACGCTAGTCTACTCTGGAATATCAATGCCCCGTCTCGATATTCCCTCGACTAGGAACATTGAAGGATGTACTCATGGACTATCCAGGCCCCACTAGTATGATCTGCATCACAGTCCTGGAAGTCGAGTACACATCCTAAGGGCTTTATCAACATGTAACAGAGAGACAGAAAGTATACACGTTAAGATAAAGAGCAACCAGATAGCGTAGTATCATGTTGAGCAAGAAAGTCCTACCAATATATGTCCCAGCATCCACTACAATATACATCCAATGTACAGTAATGGCCTCTAGGGCATACATATAACTAACAATCTCCCACTTGCACTAGGGCCATCTGTAGCAGTGGTTGCAGTATCACATACTCAACCATCCCCTAAAAGTCTCTCTTTGGGAAAAGGCCTTCGTGAGTGGATCCGCCGTGTTGTCCTCTGAGTCTACTCTCCTAACCTCGATCATCCTGGAGATCAACTATCTCCATGATCAGGTGATGCTGCCTCAGAATATGTCTGGGTCACTGATGGGACCAGGGTTCCAGGGTCGAAGCCACACTTCCATTGTCACATAATGGTAGGAACCTAGTTCATCCTATGAACCAATATACACCCATACTGCCTCTTTGGTATTATCTTTAATAGCGATGTTACCAGCCTTTATCGTCTAGTTTGCCACGATATCTAGCTTGGAACTTTTCCAACATACCGTCCCTTTACTAAGGGTAAAGACAATGCCTGTGACTAACATTCAGTCGTCTTTATCACTCTGGAACCCTTCCAGTGATTCTCCCCAGGATCGATTGATACCATCTCGCTACAACTAGTGAGTATCCTAACATCCAATTAGATCTATCTCATAGATCCAAAGCTTAGGATTTAGTAGGTATCACTTTGATCCTATATGGAAAATCATTGTGATAAGCGGAGATTAATCGAGCGTAGCATAGGAAACTCCTTCCCTAACAAGAGTATGTCATCCACGTACTCTACGAGGATCGTCACCATACTCTCTACTACCTTTTTGTTTATACAAGGTTCATCTACCATTTTGATGATGTCAACTTCTTTGACTAATCCATCTAAACAGATGTTCCAACTCCGCGATGCCTGCTTTATCCTATAAAGCATCTTGCACACGTTTCCGCTGCTCCCACTGTCTATGAGGCCCTCTGGCTGTGTTCTTATAGACGTTCTCTTCTAAATCAATATTTAGAAAAGTAGTCATGGCACCCAACCACCAGATATCGTAGTCGTGGTATGTAGCCGTGGCAAGTAGGATCTGGATGGATTTAAACATAGTCCCTGGAAAAGATTTCATCATTATCCGTGCCTGGTTTTGCTTTTTAGACATAGGCTGGACAGCCCCAAATCTTAACTTACTTAAGATATGGGCTCTTCCCTTTCCATATCACATATGAAGTGGTAGGCATTGATTTGATTCGAACCTAATTCAATAGGTATGCAGCTTCTCAAGCGCATAACACCCAAAAAGGAAATAGGTAACTCAGTAATACTCATCATAGAGCACACGATATCTAATATTATGTGATTGCTCCGCCCCGATACACCGTTGTGCTGTGGTGTATTCAGAGGAGTAATACTGAGAGAGAATCTCATTTTCCTTTAGAATAGTCCAAGGATTCCATGCACAAGTATTCTCCTCCCTGATCTCATCATAGGACATAATACTTATACCCGTATTTTGGTTCTCTACTTCCAACTTATATTCTGTGAATACCTCAAAAGCTTCGGACTTATGTTTCAACTGGAACATACGACTGAATCTTGAGAGATTATCAGAGAATATAATGAAGTATAAAGAACCAGTCCTGGCATGTGCAGACAGGAGACCTTACATACATCATCATGTATCAGTCCCAAGAGTTTCCTAACTCTTCCTCTGTTTCCAATAAACAGAGTTATGGTCATCTTATCTTTGTGAGACGACTGGCAAGTTTCACAAGATGTAAATTCAAATTGATTTAAATATGCATCTAAAATGTAACTTCAGCCAGTCGGGTCGCATTGATATGACCTAGTCTACAATACCTCAAGAAGAATTCGTTCATTTCTGAACTCTTCCTCTTGTGTGTGTTCTGTATACGAGGAACTGTAGTTTGATTTAGAACGTCAATGCTTTTAGATAACGTGCCTGAACCGATCAACTTTTGATATAGGAAATGTTCAAAACATTATCCATCAATACAAAATTTTATCAATTCTTTACTTATAAAGAGACTGATATGATTTTGTATATCAGGTTCGGTATCTAATAGCATTTGTTCAGAATCAATGTATCGGTAATACAGGGTGACAGTGACCAACAGACTTGGCTGCAACACTTGCCCCGTTTTCTGCCTCATGAAACTTATCACCCGTTCTCAGTTTTTCTACCTTTTTGTAGCCCTATGTAACAGATTACATATCTGGGATCCTGATCCGGTATCATATACCCAGGATGCAGAGGATACTGAGAAACAGTTCTTTGTAATGAACACACCCGAAGGAGATGCATCATATGCACTTTCTTCGTTTGGGCGGCATAGGAATTCTGGTATTCCCCTATTTCCTGCTCTGTCTTATAACAATTATAAGTTGGAGCGGGACCAACGTTCCCCAGCTCAGTATAACAAGCGGGTTCGGTCAATACATCCATTTTATTATCTTGATTAAGGCGTGATATGGTCGCTACCAGGAGAGAGAGAGAAGAAAACACTCTGCGTGCGCTCTTGCAAGATTAGATTGGTTATGTATTTTATCTAATCAGGATGGCTCCCACTATTTTTATCAAATCTTCCTTCAAACCCTAAAAGGAAAGACTAGCCGGGATTAATTACACTCTACAAGTTCGCCAATCTTTCAGCCAGGCCAGTGTCGGTACTTTGAGGGAGGTTTCCCGTGCTTTCGCACGGACCTAATTACAGTAAACCTCGTTTTCCCAGAGGCGTAACCCCGTTGACACTTTCTAGACACCTACTTGATCGGCTAATTGCAAAGTGCAAAACTCTCCCAGGAGTAATAATTACTCGCAGTGGGTATCAGGATCCAACTATCATATAGAAGGTATGCAATCTCATTGCAAATTTCAACACTTGAAACTCCCGATAAAGGTTTTTACCCCTAGCACCTATGACCTTAACTATGGTCAACAAATCATAAGTACTACTCAAGTTCTACCCGTCATTTCGTGATTAATTAGACCCACCCACATGACCCTTAACTAAGGTCAACAAAGTCACGCGACTGTCCTAACTAATCGCATCATATGCGGTGTAGGAAGACATCACTTAGCTACCGTACACTGTGCCTTGACTATGGTCAACAAACACAGCACGAATACTAAGTACTCTACTTCCTAAAATGACGGAGGGTTGCGAATGGTTTTTGTGAAAACCTTTAACGCTTTGAACTTGATCTCGTTGCAGTATCAAATGGTTTTTAAATGGAATGTTTTCGAGGCTTTTCTAGTTTTGCTAAAGGGGTCACTCCCAGTGAAGGGATCGTCGGCCCTTTCCTCGTCGAATGAGGTGCGGGATATATCATATATATCACTGTGCAAAGCGGAAACTATAGAAGCGATCAAAGACAAACCGAGGGTTGTAGAATCTGCCAGTTATTGCTAAAGGAGTCACTCCCGGTGAAGAGATCTCGGTCCTTTCCTCATCGAATAAGGTGCAGGATGTTCTACAATGAACACCGCGATGCAAAGCAAGAACTGTAGCTATCTGTTTTTATTTTGAAATTCGATTCCACAACATCAATTAGGTTTATTTTCTTTCATTAATCTCATTAATGAATATCCCATCATATAAGTCCACCTAAACATCACAGATAAATATAACGTACGCTTATGCCATCCGCATTCGCCTCGATGTCCCGTCTGCACCGTTAGGTTAGGTAACTAACGGCAGAGCGCGGCAGGGCTAACGCGGGTGTAAAACATAAGCAACGTCTATATAATATATCATATATACTATATACAATATCTGTCACAGAACATCACATGATCACAGATAAATCACAGCAGAAGAAACATATGAAATATTGGATATACTAGGACGTCCGTGTTTTCAATACGAGCCAGTATAAAACACGGATTCCACGGTCATGATGAATAGCCTATCCCACACCCCTAGACCCCTACAAGAGCGGCAAGCAACCCTACCAATTCTAGGGTTAGGAGATCCGGACTCGACTCCTCGAGATGGTCTCCCACTGGACCCTAGAACCCGGTTACTTGTGCTCCCCTCCTTGGGTCTATCCTAGTGCAGAAAAGTAAATAATATACAAAAGGTGACATCTTCCGCAACCTGGAAGTGCCCCAATAAAAGAATATTACATACAAGTTTTTACATGAATGAAAATGAAAAACACTCATCTCACATAAAAAAAACCCGGCTATTCAAACACGACGATCCAATATAACATATCCAGCATCACATAACATCACATGTCATCAATGTAAGTAAATATGCGCATCCCAACTGTCGTTGACATATAGCAAAGAAACCGGAGATATCACATATTACACTTACGGTCACAGAAAAGAAAGTGTAAAACTACAACAGTTGGAATCCGCAATCTCGTTAGACATCACATGCCTAACCAAATGAATTCTTTAGACATCGCATGCCTAACAATTATAAACCCCGCATTTTAGTCTCAAAATCGAAAACACTTTTCAATATCAAGTCGGGCAATTCAACAGGATTCCTGTCATCCTGATCGAATGCTCGTCGCAAACTTCAGTAGACGGCAGCACCCCCGATACCGGCGACGAAGTGCACCAAGGCGGAACACCGCTACCGCGAGCACCCGAACGGATGCTTTCGGCGACGGGGTTCTCCTACAGTCACTTGGTCGGGGCTATGGAGTGAGGCTGTCTATCAAGTTTACCCGGCGAGTATCCGCGTACGCTACGTGATTGCGACGGACTTTTGATCACATCAAAATTCCGTGGCAACCGATCAAGTGAGACTAAACTGCTATGTTTATAATATTCATTCCGTTATCTCATAACTACTTGTGAATTCCAATTATTGTATCACATTCCGGATAAATAGAAAATGTTAAACTTTCCGATTGAACATTCGAACACCCAAGTTTTCCCGAAACAGCTCAACACATGAAATAAGTCTAACAACATTCAGTTCGTGCCTCAGTACCAACGGTCCAGCCGTAGAAGGGTCAAGCCAACGCCTCACATGTGGCACGCCGTACTGCCCCAAACCCGAAGGTTCAAAGGGCAGTTCAAGACGGTCACATAATCGAGTTAAGGTTTGTTGTCTTCTAGAGGGTCCATCGCATTACTTGCACTACTTAGAACGTCGTTAAACTACGGAAAAATCCAACAATTGGAAATTTCCCGGCAGGGGAAAAAGTGGGTATTTATATCCGGTCGAACTTTTTAACATATTCTAAAATTACCCGGAAAGCCACATAGACAGAGTTAGACAATCCGATCGAAACACCGAGTCCCCAATACAACCCAGAAAATTCAACTCTTGAATAATTATTAAAAAATCCCAGAAAATCCAACACCAGAAAATAGGAATTACTGTGCAAGATTTATTGGGTAATGGGACCATATGGCCGCGGAACCGCGGCAGAAGCCATGCTTCTGCCGCTGTTCCGCGGCGGTTTAGATGAGTTAGGTCCTCGTTTTGCACCATAATTCTTAGGTCTTCCTGCTGAATTTTTTAGGAATTTTTAATCTGGAAAAAACCCATTTTTCAAAAAAGTCCAGAGAGCAAATTACGATTAGGGTTTCGGGACAATCGGACTTCTAACTCCGTCTACGCATCGCCTAAGGCTCTAGCTAGGCTCTGATACCACTGTATGGTTCCTAGGAACTCTAATGGAGTCTCACAAGTGATCAAACATGCACATATCAAATTTTACGGGTGCCTACAAACCCTAATACGGATCGTCAACTAGATATATAGGCGATGCAAGCAAGTAAACGGAAATATAGCTAAAGGAAAGGGGCTACAACCTTTGTAGATCCGGTCCTCCACCTCCTAGGCTCCGTGATGAAGTCCCCTCGCTGTCCAAATCATATCTTGGGCTCTAGCGTCGGCTTCATCGGAGGAAAAACGGGCTAGGTCATCGACGACGTGCCGAAGATGATCTACGTCGAGGCATCACTAGATCAAGCTCCACCTTCACCAAGCCATGAAAACTTGTGAAGGAAACACCCTATACTACTTGGCAAGAGGTAGAGGATGAAAAAATAGGAAGTGGGTAGACTTTAGTTTTGGATTTCTCACTAGTTTTCATCACTTGCCATTGGAGTAGCAAGCTTTCTTCATGGAAGAAGAAGATGAAGAAGAAGAAGAAGTTATGATAAGTATTGAATAATTAGATAAATAAATCAATACTTATCATATATTAACCCTTGGTTAATTGTAGAGAATGGACCATGGTTAACTTGTATGGTTAGGGTTAAGGATGAGACAAGAATGGTGACTTAGTCAATGCTTCATGAAACTTCAACTAAAAAACAAACTAAGCCACCATTTCTTTTTTCTCTTTATCATTTTCTTTTTCCAAAATAAACAAAAAGAATAAATAAAAGAATAAGTAAATAAAATGAAACCCTAACCATTCATATAACCATGGTCAATTCTTTACACAAACCCAAGCTTGCATGTATCATCAAACATGATACAATCTTGTGCATAAAAGTATATCACATATACAACTTGCACAATCCAAGTGAGAAAATCCATTTAAAGTGAACCAATACCAGTTAATGCAAAGTAATATATCAAATATATAATTATACATTAAATCATTAAATCAACACTTGATTCAATGATCCGGTCATGTCGCATATAACCGGCTAGTATCCAATGTATCGGCTTATCGAATCAATCCTTATTTCGATAACTAGGTTATATCGCATACAACCATTCGACACATTCATCGCGAGAATGAAATACGGTATCACATACACGAATTATTCTCGGTCCCGCACATATCTCATATGCGCTCCTATTTCGTTTCACTTGAGCTAGGAAACCTCTGTATAGGACTCTAAAGACTCGTCAATACGCCGGCAGCAGATGATGATCATATCAAACACCCACAAGCCGCAAGCGGTCTGCTAAACGTAACGGCCATCCGGGTATTGAGCAATCAGAATATCGACGAGCAAGCCCGCTCACACTCCTGTGAATCCAACCAGTAACACTTACCGTACAGTCCGGTCTGTTCGTCTGATATGTCGCATATCTCGCCTAGGGGTGGTAAACGTCAGACCCCAGTAGCTCGATAAGTCATGCCGACGTGAAGTCCATGACATGTGTGAAACTACTGATAACACTTACCAGTAGGTCACTGCAACCCTGGCCAGGGATTTCCTGTTATGGCCAGTCGAGCATAGCGCAACATCAACCCCCAATACCGGGAGAGACGAATCCCCTCCTATCGCTGATTGCCTCCATGTGAATCGGGACTGTACCCAAAAACCACCTGTTTGCACGACTCAGTAGAGCCGTGGTAGGGTGGAAATCAAAGCACAGTGGGAGACACACAAGACTCTATGACGATCTCGGGTCAACAGACTATGCTGTACCAGTGTCACCAGAGAACTGCCACCTGACGTGAGGTATAATACCATCTGGGAGTTCTCGGCGAGTCCGTTCAGTGTACCCAGTCTCCACTGAGCACCCGTATGCCATCTCTGATGTCAAACACCAATGGATATGGGATCATCCATCGCCCATCGCATGGGTCGAGAAGATATACGCTAGTCTACTCTGGAATATCAATGCCCCGTCTCGATATTCCTTCGACTAGGAACATTGAAGGATATACTCATGGACTATCCAGGCCCCACTAGTATGATCTGCATCACAGTCCTGGAAGTCGAGTACACATCCTAAGGGCTTTATCAACATGTAACAGAGAGACAGAAAGTATACACGTTAAGATAAAGAGCAACCAGATAGCGTACTATCATGTCGAGCAAGAAAGTCCTACCAATATATGTCCCAGCATCCACTACAATATACATCCAATGTACAGTAATGGCCTCTAGGGCATACATATAACTAACAGGGCTTAGAAAAATGAATGGCAACTCTTGACCCCCGACTCATTCAAGCATGGAATTTTTGCAATATAAAATTGCAACCACACTTGAATAGTGAGTCAAGATGAATAAATAAATATAATGCCCATCCTTGCAACCATGCTCTCATTTTCCCCCTCATTTCTATTTTTCTCAAAAATAGAAATCATGCCATGCTACATATATATATTCATATATATATATATATATATATATATATATATATATATATATATATACATACATATAAGAAAATATTTAGTGAGCTAATGATATTAGTTAAGATATAATTATATCACATATAATATATATCACACTATTAAATTAACACTTGATTTAATGATCCGGTTATATCACATATGATCGACTAATATCATTTATCTGTATATCACATTATCAAATCAACACTTGATTTGACAATCTGGTTATATCACATATAACCGAACCGATAACAGATAACTGCCAGATTACAATACGGTGTTACATACACGTATTTAATCAGGCCCACACACATATCACATATGTGTCCTATTTCGTTTCGCTTGAACCAGGGAACTTCTTTGTGGGACTCTAAAGACTCGTCAATACGCCAGTAGTAGGTAATGATCACATCAGTCACCTACAAGCCGTCAGCGGTACTAGCTGGACGTAACGGCTACCTGGGTATTGAGCGATATGAAGATCAATAAGCAAGCTTGTCCATAGTCTCCATGAAGCCTATCAGTAACACTACCGTACAGTCCGGTCTCTTCATGTGATATGTCACATATCATATCTAGGGGTGGTAAACGTCTGACCCCGGTAATGTGATAAGTCATGCCGATGTCTAGCCTATAACGGTTCGAGAAACTACTGATAACACTTATAAGTAATTCTCGGCGGCAGCCCTGACTAGGGACTTCCAGTTATAGCCAATCGAGCATAGCGCAACATCAACTCCCAATACCGGGAGAGACGAAACCCCTCCTATCACTCATTGCCTCCATGTGACTCGGAACTGTACCCAAAATTCACCTGTTTGCACAACACCTCTTGAGCGTGGTAGGGAGGAAATCAAAGCACAGTGGGAGCCATACAAGACTCTATGACGATCTCGGGTATACAGACTAACCTGTACCAGTGTCATCAGAGGACTGCTATCTGACGATAGGTATACTACCACATAGGAGTCCTCGGCGAGTCCTGTTCGGTGTACCCATTCTCCAATGAGCACCTGTGTACAATCTTTGATGTCACACACCAATGGTTGTGGGATCAGCCATCGCCCTCTAAGGGATAAGAAGCGTACACACTAGTCTACTCTGGAATATCGATGCCCTAGTCTCGATATTCCCTCGACTAGGAACTGATTAAAGAATGTACTTTTGGACCACCCTGGCCCTACTAGTATGATCTCATCATAATCCTGGTAGTCAAGTACATATCCTAAGGGATTTATCAACATGTAAGAGACAGACAGTATAAATACCAGTCTACATGTTAAGATAAAGGTAACCTGATAGCATACTATCATATCAAGCAAGAAAGTCCTCTATATATATGTCCAAGCATCCAATATATCATCAATAATGGAATCTAGGGCATACATATTCCTAACACAAAAGAGATGGAAGATGGGATACACACCACGGCGGACAACCTAAGACAAATTGACTTAGGGACATAAAACGATCCGAAGCCGACATTTGTCAGTGAGCTACTTTCTAAAAAATAGGTAGCCACGTTAAAAGACGTGCTCATGTAATATAAAGACTGCTACGTAAGGAACTATTTCAAGATGCCGGGTCTAGATCCAAAGGTGTTAGTTTATAAACTGGCTATATCGCCGGGTATAAAGCCAATCAAACAGGCACCGAGAAGGATGCGACTCGAACTTGAGATGAGCATCAACGCTGAAGTCAAGAAACTAATCAACTCCGGCTTCATCCAAGAAGTTCAATATCCCGACTGGATCGCTAACATCGTTCAAGTAAAGAAGAAAAACGGGACGGTGAACATCTGCGTAGACTTTCAGGACCTCAACAAAGCTTGCCTGAAGGATGACTTCCCAGTACCTGTTACCGAGCTGATGATCGAAAACACATCTACCAATGAGGTCTTCTCCTTCATAGATGGATCTTTAGGATATAAACAAATAAAAATGCATCCAGAAGACCAAAAGCATACCGCCTTTCGGACCCCACTGGGCATATTCTGTTATAAGGTGATGCCTTTCGGTTTAAAGAACGCTGACGCTACATACCAAAGGGCCATGACAAAGATCTTCGATGATCTCATCTATGAGATTGTCGAATGCTACATCGACGACCTTGTGGTTAAAAGCAAATCTCATGAGGAACATTAAGAACATCTAAAAATATTGTTCCTGTTAGTGTATATGCCCTAGGGGCCATTATTGTATCATACTAGATTGTATATTACTTAATGGAAGCTTGGGATATTCACAGTTGTATATACAGTCTTGCTAAAAATAGTGGTATGCTACTTGGTTTGTGTCTACTTTAATATGTGCATATGTTTCTTGTAACGTATCACTTATACATATTAGTAAAGCCCATAGGTTCTTTGCTTGATTACCAGCGTTGTGATGGCAGTCACACTAGTGGGGGCTGGGTAGTCTATAAGCAACATCCTATACAGGTCCCTAGTCGTAGGATTATCGAGACAGGGCATCGATACTCCAGAGTAGACTAGTGTGTACGCTTCTCATCCCAGTTAGGGAGATAGTCTGTCCCATAGCCATCAGTACGTCGTACTAGAGATAGTATACAGGTGCTCATTAGGTTACGAGTACACCGGACAGGACTCGCAGGGGAACTATTAGATGGTATTATACCCGTCGTCAGTTAACAGTTCCCAGGTGACATGAGTACAGCATAGTCCGCAGACTTGACACTGCTATTTCGCCTCGAGTGTGTCCCACTGTTCTTAGATTGCTACCCTACCACAGCTCAAAGGAGTCGTGCAAACAGGTAGCAGTTGGGTGCAGTCCCGAGCACTTGGAGGCAGTAGTGGTTAGATAGGATTCGTCTCTCCCGGTATTGGGAGATGATATCGCGCTGTGTCAGAGAGCCATTACGCAAAGTCCCTGGCCAGGGCAAGCGAGATATACTGGTAGGTTCCAGTAGCTTCTCAGGGTGTAATGGGCTTCGCTCCGACACGACTTATACAGCTATTAGGGGACTGACGCTTGCCGCCCCCTAGGCTTGATATGCAATAGTCTTAGACGAACAGACTGGACTGTATGGAGATTGTCACATCAGGCTCAGTGGGAGTTCGGATGAGTTTCCTCTTCGGCCTTCTTATCGACATCTACATGGGGACCGTTACGTACAGCTAGTGCCGCTTGCGGTCTGTGGTTAAACCCACTGCCAACGTAGTGTCGAGTCTTTAGAGTCCTACACAGAGAGTTTCCCTACTCCATGCAAAACGATATAGAGGTCGTATGGTTTTACGACAAGGGTTCGGACGAGTACGTATGTTTACGCACGTACGAATTTTCGGAAAGTTTTTACTAGCCGGATTTGGTTTAAGCCAGATTCTAGTATCAGGTTATTGGATTTATACTGTCTAAAGTTTTTCCGTGTTTTCACGGATTGGAGGGGCGTTCTCGTAATTTGTCGGGAAGCTTCTAGAAGAGTGGTGACTTGGGGGGTAAGGTGGCATTGCATTAAATGAGATTAGTGACTCATTTGTGTGATTCATCCATATCATTAATGCATCATGAATGCTTAATGACTCATGGATATGAATCACTCATAGATATTTATGAAGCATGGTTGTTAATTCTTTTATTTCATTTTTGGATAAATAAATAATGCTTCATATATATTATGATAGATCATTATCTCATTTCATTATCATCTTCACCTTCTCTCTCCTCAAGCTCACTCTCTCTTCAAACCCTAACCCTAACCTCTCATGTGTTGAGATCAAGGGTTAGCTAGACTAATACATCCATAACCTCACTCTATATCCCCTAGGCAGCTTAGATTAGCACTTTAAGCAACCTAGTTATCTCAAGTTTGAGATTAAGCTTGGCGTAGGAGCTTTCGGGTGGATCGTCTTTGATTCGAGGAGGCCGTTGAGGTGCCGATGTTCCAAGGAGCCTACGAGGAGTGGAGGACAGCGATGAAGACCCGAAGGACATAGAACGTGAGGTATAACTTCGAATCCGAGTAGTTAAACCTTTAGTAGTTAGTTAGCAATGGTTTAGATAACGATTCATGCGCTTAAGTCCGTGTTACGAAGCTTTGATAATCGTTTTTCATATATTCCGCCTCCCTGCAAGTTCATAGGGTGCGTGATATGGACTTACAGTGGTATCAGAGCCAACTAAACCATTACTAGCTTGTTAGCAACTGATTAGAAGTTCGATCGACAGAAAAACACGAAAACAAAAATTCGAAACCCTAAGTTTCTGTTAATTTTAAAAGTGTCTGAAAAACTTTTTGACATACCTTAAAATTTACAGCAGGGAATTTAATGAATTCTGGGAAAATACGAGGGTTCAACTCGACTTGACAACCGCGGAACCGCGGCCAAATGGTGCTTTTGGCCGCGGATCCGCGGCCGAGTCAACTCCGAGTTGACTCAGATTTGCTCTGTAATTCATTATTTTTGGTGTTTTGTTTTCTAATATGTTCTGTTTCTACCCAGGTTTCTTCAGTACATGTTTGCTTTTGGGGTAGACACGGAATATGGTATTCGATCGATATTCTAAGATATTTGCTAATTGGGTTTTTATCTGTAATGTTTAATGTGTTCGTAAACCTCTCCTAACTGCTAGTATGTCGGTTGGCAGGGGGTTGCACATTTCTGTAATGTTTACTGTTTGTGTATATGAACTGTATTGGACTGTTGTGATGATTAGCCGGGGTTTGAGATGTGTTTAATATTCATTCATTCAATGTAAATGTAATTTGATGTAATATTCTTTTGCGGGGCACATCCAGGTTGCGGTTGTAGCCACCATTGTATTATTATTTCTTTTTACTGTTTTTGCTCCTAAGATAGACCCAAGATGGGGTATACAAACTACCGGGTACGTTGAAGTGTTTAGTGGCCTACTCACGTTGTTGAGGGAGACCGCTTCACTTCGGGTACTTGGCGGGTAGTTTGCCGTACCCATAGGGGTCTAGGGTGGGGTAATGACTATTCATCACAACTGTGTAATCCGTTTTTTATTGCAGGCTCAAAGCAAATGCGGATTGCTAGTAAATCCAATAAAGTTCATCTGTGATCTGGAATGCTTATTATTGCGTCTGACGAATGTACAATATCTATATATTGTTGGAGATAGTGCCCTCAGAGTCAATTATTGGGTCACAGGCACGTGATTGCAATGATTGATGGAGGACCTATCCCGGTAGGACAATCTTACTCGAGATGATAGTATGCTATCTGGTTTACCTTTATCATCGTGTACTGCTTCAGGTGACCTGACAAGTCGCTATTACACGTTGGTAGAGCCCCTAGGATTCTTGCTTGACCACCAGCAGTATGAGGGCGATCATATAAGTGGGAGCTGGGGGTCTATAAGCATATCCTTAAATGGTCCCTAGTCGTGTGAGTTTCGAGACAGGGCATCGATACTCCAATGTAGACTAGTGTATACAGTCGAGACCCCGACGAGGGGCGGTGGCCGGTCTCACAAGCCACTGGTGTCAGTTGGTTCACCTAAGATGTATACAGGTGCTCATTGGGTTATGAGTACACCGGACAGGACTCGCCGGGAACATGCCAGTTGGTCATATACCAGACGTCAGATGGCAGTACCCTGGTGACATGTGTACAGGTTAGTTCATCGACCTGGGGATCGTCATTTGTCTTGTGTGAGTTCCCACTGTACTTTGATTACTACCCTACCACGGCTCAAAGGAGTCGTGCAAACAGGTTTTAGTTGGGTACAGTCCCGAGCCACATGGAGGCAGTGAGCGTATCTTCAGGGGTTCGTCTCTCCCGGTATTGGGGGTGAGGTCGTGCTGTGTCTAGGAGAGCCATTACACGAAGCCCTCGGCCGAGGCAAGGAGATTTACTGGTAGGTATTCCAGTAGTATCTCAGGGTGTTCTGGGCTACACTCCGACACGACTTGTACCGCTTTTGGGGGTCTGACTTTTACCAACCCCCTAGGCCCGCCATGCGATGCTCATAGACGAACGGATCGGACTGTACGGATATTGTCACTGACAGGCTCAGTAGGGTTGTCAGGCTGAGTTCGCTCACAGACGTCCCTTTTAGTCAATACCTGGTAGCCCGTTACGTATTGGCTTATACCTCTGACGTGCTAGTGGTTAAATCCACAACCAAGGTGTTGACGAGTCTTTAGAGTCCCCCACATTCAGTTACTCAGCTTTCGGGCGAAAGTTTGTAGAGGCCGTATGGAGATATGGCAAGGTCCGATCAGATACGTGCGGTATTGCACGGATCAGGATCGGACAGTTTGTACTATAGGCCGTATGGTTATATGGCAGGGTTCGATCAGATACGTGCGGTATTGCACGGATCAGGATCGAACAGATATTACTGGCCGGTTTTGGTATAAGCCGGATTCTAGTATAGTACAGTGGAGATTTAGTCTCATTGCATTTGTATTTCGGTCGGAATACAAATGCGGGTGTGTATGCACAGTTTCGGGGTTTTCCTGTAATTTATTACGGGACCAGTTTTCTGGAGTTGCCAGTTTGCTTTCCGTTTCGGCCAATTTCCTTTGTATCGTTCATTGGCCGAAGATTGGTGGAGGAGGGCTTATTTGCATTGTTGCAAATAAGTGTTTGTGGAAGGGGGTCTTTGCTTATTGTTGTATCATGATGGTTTTCATGATGTGCACCATCACTTGACTTCTTCTTCTCATGATGGCTTGAATTTTTGAAGCCATCATGCATAAGATGATGGTTGCCTTGGAGTGTTGGATTTGTTTTGGTGATCATTGCTTTTCATGATAACCTTTCCTCTCTCTCTCTCTCGCATGATAGTTTTTTGGCTCCCATTATTTTTGATACACTCTCATTCTCCTCCCTCCAATAGTCATGGCCGGCCACTCCCAAAAGTGGGCTGTCCAAAATTTTGGTGGTGGATTTTTGGCTCATTTGATGTTGCAAAATTCCCACAAGTTCCATCTCCAAACTCCATAGTTCCTCCCTCCACCAAAAGGCAATTCCTACAACCCCAAAATGAGACTTGTACACTACATTCTACAGTAAATCTTGGGCACGTCGAGTAGCCGGCTTCGTGCCCGAGTTGCCTCGGCATTGAGGTGGGAGCCCGTAAAAGAAGTAGGCAATGTGGTGCACTTCCGGCGACGAGGAGGAGACGGGACATTCCGCAGGAGATCGGGACGACGACGAGAAGACCGGAGGACTCGGATCTGTCGGTATACTTCTCTTCCCTATCTTGTAGTTAGTTAAGACTAATTAATGGTTCGATCCGGGTATTAGTGCGCGGCGGTTTGCCAGTTCAAGAAATTTTAAGTTTATCAACGCTTCCGCATTTGGCCGTCGGATTGACGGCCGGGACGCCGCCGTGCACTTACAGTGGTATCAGAGCCTCGCCATTAACTTAGTCTAGCTTGGTTTAATGTGTTTTGCATTTCCGATCGACCAAAACTCCAAAATCTACATTTTTGCTTGCATCAGTTTTCTGTTGAAATTTTTTGGTGTCGAAAAATTTTTCAGGTTACAGAAAAGTGATGTACTGGAAAAGATAAGAGTTCTGTGAAAATTCGATGAAGTGTCTCCATAGTAGGAGCGCGGAACCGCGGCCAAACACCCCCTTGGGCCGCGGTTCCGCCGCACACTATTTGGTTCACTGCACCAAATTGTTACAGAGGCTTTCTGGGCTTAAAATATGGGTTTTGGAATATTAATATTGGGCCCAGAATTTCCTGATCTGCTACAGTAATGCTTTGGGGCCCACTTGTTAAAATTTGATTGATCGGATATTTTAAACACATTATTTCACAGTATTTACATTATATCTGCGACCGTGAATGTCACTCGATCGGTAAATCCGGTCTAACTGCTATAGCCCGGTTAGACGGATTTGCGAACGTGACTTTCACGTTGATGTTCTGTTTTTGCTGTGATGTTGCGGATCGGTCGTGGGGGATAGCCTGGATGCAATGCTAGTACAGTTGTGGTTGTATTATGTACATTTGATATTGCGGGGCGAGCGTCCGACATGTGGACTGCCGTCACTGCCTGTTTGTATTATTATTTTGGGGCACGACCTGGTTGCGGTCGATGTACCCGTTGTATGTATATTTTACTTTCTGTACTAGGATTACCCCGCGGAGAGGTGCACGGATAGCCGGGTTCTAGAGGGCAACAAGCCCGCATCTCATGGCATTGAGACGGAGGGGGCTTCACTCTAGAATTGGCGGGCTATTCGCCGCACTCGTAGGGGGTACAGGTTGACCCAGGAGGGGTGCCCAAGTTACCGGATTCCGTGAAGTGCTGGGTGGTCCATTCACGGCGCTGAAGGGGGCTGCCTCGCTTCAGGTTTTGGCGGGTGACTTGCCGCGCCCGTAGGGGTCTAGGATTTCATATCACAGGCTATCCACACGACCAGGGGAACGTCGGGTTTCAGTAGTGGCTCTGTGAAACCCGGGGATCCCAGATATCTGTATTGTTTCTGTGATGCTGTACATTTTCTGTGTTGTTGCATTTCTTTCATGCCTTGAGCGAAATATAATATATTGGTATATATATATTAGTAGATGTTGTATATGTTTTGCATCCGTGCTAGTCCAGTCCCCGCTCTGTCGTTAGTTAGCTAACCTAACGGGTAATGACGGGACCCAGTGGCGAATGCGGATGGCATATACGTACATCAGTATATTTTCGTTCTTTGTGGTGTGATCAATTGATGGGACTGCGTTGATTCGGATCAATGCAAGTTAAAAACAAACCTAATCTGATGTTGTTGGAACACTTTTTCAAAAAGCTGTTATTGCAAGGACGTTCACTTTTGTTTTGCACAGTGATATTCGGTTATGAATATCCAGCACCTCAGTCGACGAGGCAAGGGCCGAGATCCCTTCACCGGGAGTGACCCCTTGGACAGATGTTTGCGTCAGAGCAATAACTTCACTATAGCCGATTACTTTTGCTTTGCATCGTGGTATTCAGTTGGAATATCCTGCACCCCATTCTACGGGGAAAGAGCCGAGATCCCTTCACCGGGAGTGACCTCTTTAGCAAAGGTTTTCGTCACTATATTTTCTAAAAAGCTATCCGTTCCTTCAACGATATCAAGTTCATTACGTTAAAGGTTTTCGCCAGAAACCATTCGTAGCCCTCCGTCGTTTCATATGGGTAGTCAATAGTATTCAAGCTGTGTTTGTTGGCCAAAGTCAAGGCACAGTGTTTGGTAGCTGTTGGTTATTCATATGCAGCATAAATAGATGCGTTGGTTTGGGACAGTCGTACTGCCATGTTGGCCAAAGTCAAGGGTATGTACGGGTGGATTCAAATTAACCTGGAGAATGACGGGTAGAACTTGACATGTGACTTATGATATGTTGGCCAAAGTCAAGGTCATAAGAGCATGGGGCAGAAATCCACATCGGGAGTTTCAAAAGAACTGAAACTTGCCAGATATGCGCATACCTTCTGGAGTGTGATGACGTGAGCGGATTCCGTCACGTTATCATGCGATGAGAGTTGGATCCCGATTCCCACTGATGAGTTAGTTTACTCCTCGGGTAACCCCGACTAATTCTTCTTTCAGGTTTGGAGGAGAATTTGAGGTACAGTGGGAGGATTCCAGATTAGATAAATTGGTAACCATTCTGATCTAGGTTAGAGTGCACGCTGAGTGTTTCTTTTCTCTCTCTCTTTGGCAGCGACCATTGACCCGACCCTAAGACTATGACTCAGTGACCAAATTAACCGAACCTTCTTGACACCGGCTTTTGGATTGTCAGAGTTGCAGACCTCATTGCCACTCCTACTTTTACCCTTTTTCTCCAGGACACCCCGTATTACTACGAACGTCCACTTCCATTGGACAAAACCATCGTATGGTTATATACGAACTCGGAGGGATTTATTCGAGGATGGTTTCAGGTTCTGGAGAAAATGGATAGGATTATTCAGTTGTCTTTTCCTTTTACCCTCTCTCAGGTTACGAGTACTCCTTGGTTTAGGGGTAGTACACCTATTACGCAAATTGGATTATCCTCTTCCAAACCTTAGGCTGGTGCCGACCGGTAGGGAATGAAGGAAACCAATTAGCATAACGATGGTGTGCAGAAGGTATTAAGTTAAGACAAATAAAGGGATTAGTAAGAGGGCAAAGTAAATTGCAACAGATATTCACGACCAAACCAAGTATTCCTTCGCCAATCCTAAAATCACCTTTGTATTTCTCCAGGACACTCCGTATCACTACGAAGATCCACAGTTTATTGGATACTCCATCGTATGGTTATATACGAACTCGAAAGGAACTTTTTCCAGTTCGGGGATGGATTCTGGTTCAGGAGAAATAGGAATAAGATTTATTCAGGTGTCTTTTGCCTTCACCTTCTCTCGCATTGCGAGTGTTCCTAGGATTAGGACAGTACACCCATTATGCTTATTGGATAGTCTTCTTCCAAACCATAGGCTGGTGCCGAACGGTAGGGAAGGAAGAAAACCATTTGGCCTAAAGGGGTGTGCAGAAGGTAAAGACTAAAGACATATGAAGGGATTTGGAGAGGTGGCAAAGAATTACACGGTTACAGTTATGAATCTGGATAATGGAAGAAGCATTACTAGGAATACCAGGATACCCCATTGAAACATTTCAATGTTTCAGCTTCACTGTGTACTGTTAAAAGAAAACTGATTTCCCGATTAGATACTTACTCCAGGGTATATATTTACCAGGTACGATTCTCACATCTGTATGGTTTTACAGATGATGAGTGGGAGTAGGTTATTGGGAATTGGGTGATCATCCTCATTATATCGGGATTCGTTGTAATCGGTGATATTTGAGGAAATCACCTGGGCTGTTTGCCGGTCGGCAAATATTTGGTTTTGAATATCCGCTGTTATGCACCAATTTCAAATTGATATATCTGTACGTCTATTTTCATAGAGTGAGATATACCTTTTTGAAATTATGTCTGTGACATTTACCTATATCAGTGGATGGTTAGGTAAGGAGCATTAAACAGCGGTGTAATTCTTCTTAACCATAAATATAGTTTTCAACCTACGACACACAGTGAATGAGTTATCAGACTCAAGGGACTTATACAGAGTATTGTATGTTGTCCAGGGTCCATCAGGACAGAGGGGTTGGTCCTCGTACTATATTCGGTTTACTTATGACTTCTCTAGTTTTTAAACAGGTGTTTCGCGGAAACACAGGGTCTGAATGTTGAGAAGTTATAGGTATTTGAATAGAGTAGAGAACCAGGTGTAGCAAGTATCGGGATTCTTCAAAGTGATCGAAGATGTAGATACTTGTGTATGGTATTCAGTTGATAGTAATGATAAAGAGAAATTGCTTCTCTTTCAGGTTACTCATAATTGGAAGTGTTCCTAAGTTGAGTAACGCTGATCGGCCTCCTTCCATTTAGTTAACATGCACTGGAGACAGTTGCATGATTTGGATCTGGTTCAATTAAATCAGTGCCTCTGGTGCTATATTGGATATAGAACAGTTCATATCTTAACGATGTTAAGGTACGGGGAGTTGTCCGGTTTATGATTAAAACCAGACACTGGACAACTCAAGGCACGTTTCTGTAATGGCTGTTTGTGGGTTGACCCAGGCTATGACGAGGGTTGACTTTCTACCATCTGGATGAACAATAGCAATATTGTTCTAGACTCGCCACAGTTTTATTAAAAATGGATTTTTTCAGAAAAACAGTAGTGGGAGTATGGTAGAACTGGAAGTGATTTCAGAACCACAAACGATTACTGAAGATTTGATAAGGAACCTAAAGATTCAATCCAGTTTGACATTCCATTGGCCACTCCGCAGATAAGGCGGGTAACTTCAGGCACCCGAGAGGTACTACGGTAGCCTCAAGGACGGTGACAGGGAAGTTCTTGTTTACCCACAATTGCCATTGCTGTTGTTCCAGGTTGCGAGACCCGGCGGGAGGATGAGTATAGCGTCGTTCTAAACTAGCTTTAGAAGTGTACGTGTATATGACTCTGCCAGAGGGTTGTCATAGTCAGTGGGAGCAGCGGAAGCATTGGTGGACAGGTAGCTTATGTCTATTTATAGACTGAAGCACCAGTAGCGGAGATAGATCATCTGTTTCTGACGTGACAGTCATAGGTTTGACTTCATCAGAATAGGGGATGGATCTGTTGAGAAGGTAGTAGGGTGTGATATACTGGTATTTGGATGACATACACATAGTAGGAAAAGAAACTCCTATACTACAATCGGTTATACTTTGGTCGTCACACAGTGGTTTCTCCACAAAGGAAATGGATTTTATATCAGACATACTGGTTACTAGATCTATGGTTTTTGATCTAGATTTGGGTAGTCTCCCAATCTGGGTACTTAGACAGCATTCTAAGAGTATTTAGAATGGACGACTCCATGCACGGTAGTGTACCTGCAGAAGATGGAGTCACCCTCTCTAAAGGTGTCTTACAGACTAAAGGGGAGAGGGATGTGCATGATTGGCAGATCACTTGCTCAGGCAATTGAGTCAATCATGAGTTGTCAAGTACCACACCAGATATTGTTCTTGCACTAGATGCAATAAGTTAATATTGATCCAATCCTGGAGAAACAGTCGGATGCAGTTTTAGAACATAAGTGGATGTTCTAGGGATATGATAACGACAGCCTCATTCGGGAGACAGTTATCATTCCAGGATTCCAAGGTGACATGGACGACAAGGAGGTTGTCAGAGTTATAGTTTTCCTTCTGACGGGGGGGGGGCAGTATTTTGGACAAGTGGTCCAAGGCAATACTGAGGGTGGCATGGCGCAGGATACTAATTAAGTTCAGTTGACGATACAGTCTAAGAAGTTTGGATTTGGAGTTCATTTATGAGCTACGTCCCATCAGACATCCAGACACATTCTAAGACAGGTATTGCTCATTTCGGGAGATGGGTTTCTCCGCGAACTTGAGATATAGAGAGACATAGAAAGAAACAACAAAGCGGATCCACTCACTGAGGCTATTCCTCGAACGCAATAGTTCCGCAAACGAGCTTTGTGAGACTGTCTAGTAGAGGAGTTGGGTGTTCGGTATCACACGGGCTGTGAGTATGCGACATCGCAATAATTAGCCTTGAGTGCAAGTGGGAGATTGTTGGAGATAGTGCCCTCAGAGTCAATTATTGGGTCACAGGCACGTGATTGCAATGATTGATGGAGGACCTATCCCGGTAGGACAGTCTTACTCGAGATGATAGTATGCTATCTGGTTTACCTTTATCATCGTGTACTGCTTCAGGTGACCTAACAAGTCGCTATTACACGTTGGTAGAGCCCCTAGGATTCTTGCTTGACCACCAGCAGTATGAGGGCGATCATATAAGTGGGAGCTGGGGGTCTATAAGCATATCCTTAAATGGTCCCTAGTCGTGTGAGTTTCGAGACAGGGCATCGATACTCCAATGTAGACTAGTGTATACAGTCGAGACCCCGACGAGGGGCGGTGGCCGGTCTCACAAGCCACTGGTGTCAGTTGGTTCACCTAAGATGTATACAGGTGCTCATTGGGTTATGAGTACACCGGACAGGACTCGCCGGGAACATGCCAGTTGGTCATATACCAGACGTCAGATGGCAGTTCTCTGGTGACATGTGTACAGGTTAGTTCATCGACCTGGGGATCGTCATTTGTCTTGTGTGAGTTCCCACTGTACTTTGATTACTACCCTACCACGGCTCAAAGGAGTCGTGCAAACAGGTTTTAGTTGGGTACAGTCCCGAGCCACATGGAGGCAGTGAGCGTATCTTCAGGGGTTCGTCTCTCCCGGTATTGGGGGTGAGGTCGTGCTGTGTCTAGGAGAGCCATTACACGAAGCCCTCGGCCGAGGCAAGGAGATTTACTGGTAGGTATTTCAGTAGTATCTCAGGGTGTTCTGGGCTACACTCCGACACGACTTGTACCGCTTTTGGGGGTCTGACTTTTACCAACCCCCTAGGCCCGCCATGCGATGCTCATAGACGAACGGACCGGACTGTACGGATATTGTCACTGACAGGCTCAGTAGGGTTGTCAGGCTGAGTTCGCTCACAGACGTCCCTTTTAGTCAATACCTGGTAGCCCGTTACGTATTGGCTTATACCTCTGACGTGCTAGTGGTTAAATCCACAACCAAGGTGTTGACGAGTCTTTAGAGTCCCCCACATTCAGTTACTCAGCTTTCGGGCGAAAGGTTGTAGAGGCCGTATGGAGATATGGCAAGGTCCGATCAGATACGTGCGGTATTGCACGGATCAGGATCGGACAGTTTGTACTATAGGCCGTATGGTTATATGGCAGGGTTCGATCAGATACGTGCGGTATTGCACGGATCAGGATCGAACAGATATTACTAGCCGGTTTTGGTATAAGCCGGATTCTAGTATAGTACAGTAGAGATTTAGTCTCATTGCATTTGTATTTCGGTCGGAATACAAATGCGGGTGTGTATGCACAGTTTCGGGGTTTTCCTGTAATTTATTACGGGACCAGTTTTCTGGAGTTGCCAGTTTGCTTTCCGTTTCGGCCAATTTCCTTTGTATCGTTCATTGGCCGAAGATTGGTGGAGGAGGGCTTATTTGCATTGTTGCAAATAAGTGTTTGTGGAAGGGGGTCTTTGCTTATTGTTGAATCATGATGGTTTTCATGATGTGCACCATCACTTGACTTCTTCTTCTCATGATGGCTTGACTTTTTGAAGCCATCATGCATGAGATGATGGTTGCCTTGGAGTGTTGGATTTGTTTTGGTGATCATTGCTTTTCATGATAACCTTTCCTCTCTCTCTCTCTTGCATGATAGTTTTTTGGCTCCCATTATTTTTGATACACTCTCATTCTCCTCCCTCCAATAGTCATGGCCGGCCACTCCCAAAAGTGGGCTGTCCAAAATTTTGGTGGTGGATTTTTGGCTCATTTGATGTTGCAAAATTCCCACAAGTTCCATCTCCAATCTCCATAGTTCCTCCCTCCACCAAAAGGCAATTCCTACAACCCCAAAATGAGACTTGTACACTACATTCTACAGTAAATCTTGGGCACGTCGAGTAGCCGGCTTCGTGCCCGAGTTGCCTCGGCATTGAGGTGGGAGCCCGTAAAAGAAGTAGGCGATGTGGTGCACTTCCGGCGACGAGGAGGAGACGGGACATTCCGCAGGAGATCGGGACGACGACGAGAAGACCGGAGGACTCGGATCTGTCGGTATACTTCTCTTCCCTATCTTGTAGTTAGCTAGGACTAATTAATGGTTCGATCCGGGTATTAGTGCGCGGCGGTTTGCCAGTTCAAGAAAATTTAAGTTTATCACCGCTTCCGCATTTGGCCGTCGGATTGACGGCCGGGGCGCCGCCGTGCACTTACATATATGATAGCTATTAGACGTCACTTATGTTTTACACACGCGCTAGCCCAGTCCCCGCTCTGTCGTTAGTTAAGTAACCTAACGGGTGATGACGAGACCCAGTGGCGAATGCGGATGGCATAAGAGGACATGGTATTTTCGTTGTTTTCTGCAATGATAAGATTAATGATGGGACGCATTATAATAATGCAAAGAAAATAAACCAAAGTTAAATTGTTGGAACAAATTTAAAAGAAACCACTCGGTTATTTTAAAAGAGCAGAATTTTTAATTGCGGAGCTTTAACCACTCCTTTTAAAAAGTATCAGGTTCCTTCGATTATATCAAGTTCACTACGTTCACGGTTTTGCCAAAACCATTCATAGCCCTCCGTCATTTCATTTGGGTATTCAGTAGTATTCAAGCTATGTATATTTGGCCCTTAGTCAAAACATAGTGTTTGGTAGCTGCTGGGGTATTCATTTGTTGCATAGATGATGCGTTGGTTTGGGACAGTCGTATTACTTTTCTTGGCCCTTGGTCAGAGTATATACGGGTGGGTTCAAATTAACTTGGATAATGACGGGTAGAACTTGACATGTGACTTATGACATATTTGGCCCTTAGTCAAAGTCATAAGAGCATGGGGCAAAAATCTATATCGGGAGTTTCTAAAGAAACTGAAATTTGCTAGTGTTGCATACCATTTTGGAGTTTGATGAATGTTGGTAGGATTCCTTCAACATTATCATACGATGATATTTTGGATCCCGATCCTACTGTGAGTATATACTACTTATCAGGAGATTCGTCACTTAACGATCAATGCTATAAACCAAGTAGGTGCCTAGAAAGGTGTCAGCGAGGTTACGCCCCTAGAGAAAAGAGGTTATTTAATTAAGGAACTTCGCGAAAGCGTTGGAAAACCTCCCTCGAAGTATCGACACTGGCCTGGCTGAACGGTTAAGCAAGTATTGTACGGTGAGAATTGTCCTGACTAATTCTTCTTTTATGGTTTGAGGAAGGATTCGAGAAACAGTGGGAGCCATCCAGTTTAGATAAATTAAAAACCAATCTAAACTTGCAACAACATCATGCTAAAATGTTTTCTTCTCTCTCTTAATTGCAGCGACCTTGTGACCACACATAGGTTACATCTAGATAACAAATTGACTGAATCTGACTTATATGACTGGCAAAGGTCTGTCCAAATGTTCATTGGCTATGACAAGCTGGATCACCCTATTACTACTCAAGATCCCGCCGTCCCAGGTCCAGTTTCCACTGTCGCGGATATGGATATCCGTCAGACAAGGGAAAAAGATAAAGCGAAAGCTAAGTGCCTCGTGTTAGCTTCAGTTGATGGTGTATACCAGAAGCAGCACGAGAAGATGGACTTAGTTTCCATCTTTCTCCATAATAAAGATTTATATAGAGAGCAATCTCATATCACTAGATATGAAACCTCGAACGAATTAATTCAAACGAAGTTGGCTGACGGGTCATCTGTAGGGGACAACGTCCTTACAATGACTAGCTATATTGATGAGCTCCGGGACCTGGAGACCGCGTTGGGAAACGAGTCAAATACTGACTTGATTCTACAGTCTCTGCCTCCTACCCTGAAGGAAACCAGGGAAGGAGAAGGAAAGAGAAAGGCAAAAGTTTCGGGACTGGATATAGTAAAAGAGGGACGTTCCTATTGTTACAGGAATGAACATTGGCAGAATGATTGCAGGGTTAGCAAAGCCAGTAGGCAGGATTCGAAGCATGTTGTGGCTTCGGTTTCGGGTGTGTTTATGATAGAGAACTGTATGTCAGTTAACCCTACTTCCTGGGTAATGGATACCGGGTCAAGATCTCACATCTGTAATTCATTACAAGCTCTGAGAAACCGTAGGGTTATCGGGATAGGTGATATGACCCTCACGGTTGCTAACGGAATGAGCATGAACGCTGAATCCGTAGGGGAATATCATCTTGGACTAACAACCGGGCAGATATTGATTCTGCATAACTGTTTTTATGTACCAGGTACGACTTGTAATATCATATCTATACCCTTACTTTCTAAGGAAGGATATGATTTTACTTTTGCAAGAGATGCGGTTCATATCCACCTAAATCAAGTTATGATTGGGTCAGGTACATTAGAAAATGGAATATATGTATTAAATCAAGCTCAGATTTTCAGTGTCCAGAACACACTTAAAAGAAAGTCTCCGGAAACAAATCAGGCTTTCTTATGGCATTGTAGACTAGGTCACATCAATGAGAGAAGGTTAACTAAGTTACATAGAGAAGGATATTTGAATCCGTTTGAATATCAAACATATGCAACTTGTCAATCCTGTCTCAAAGGAAAGATGACAAAGACTCCGTTCACTGGACACGGAGTAAGAGCAAGCGAGCTCTTAGGACTCGTACACAGTGACGTGTGCGGTCCAATGTCTACACATGCGCGAGGTGGTTATTCCTACTTCATTACTTTTACGGATGATTTCTCTAGGTATGGATATGTCTTCTTAATGAAGCATAAATCCGAGGCTTTTGAGAAATTCCAAGAATATAAGAATGAAGTGGAAAAACAAACAGGCAAGAGTATAAAGACACTAAGATCTGATCGAGGTGGTGAATACTTAAGTGCCGAGTTCCTGCGTTACTTAAAATAGAATGGAATTCTCTCTCAGCTTACTCCTCCATACACACCACAACATACGGTGTATCAGAAAGGAGGAATCGAACCCTATTGGATATGGTTCGTTCCATGATGAGTAACGCTGAGTTACCTCGATCATTCTGGGGATATGCACTAGAATCAGCTGCATATCTTTTGAACCAGGTTCCCACCAAGACCGTGCCTTCCACACCATATCATATGTAGAGTGGGAAGAAACCTTATCTTCAGTATCTAAAGATTTGGGGATGTCCGGCTTATGTTAAAAAGCAGCATGCGGACAAACTCGAGGCACGATCAGTACTATGTAAGTTTGTGGGATATCCAAAGAACTCCAGGGGGTATCTATTCTATTACGCAGAGGAACAAAAGGTTTTTGTTTCTCATAATACCCATTTTCTAGAATATCAGTTTTTAGAAAAGGAAACAAGTGGGAGCGAAATAGAACTGGAAGAAATTCCAGAACCACAAACTACTACTGAAAGTTTGGTAGAACCAGAGGTTCAAGAAGAAAGGGACATACCAGCACCTATCCGCAGAAGTAGTAGGCAGTCTCATCCGCCCGAGAGATACTATGGATTTCTCATAGATGGGGATCGAGAAGATTGCATCATTAATGATGATGAGCCTACTAGCTTCCAGCAAGCCATTCAGAGCGGTGACTCAGTAAAATGGCTGGATGCAATGCGGACCGAAATGGAGTCCATGTACACTAACAAAGTATGGACTTTGGACATTGCTCCAGATGGGGTAAAATCCGTAGGACGCAAATGGATCTTCAAAAAGAAGATTGGTGTAGATAGACAGGTTGAAACCTATAAGGCTAGACTTGTTGCAAAAGGTTTCCGCCAAAGACCTGGTTTGGACTATGACGAAACCTTTTCTCCAGTGTCTATGCTCAAATCCATTAGGGTCCTTCTTACTATTGCTGCCTTCCACGATTATAAGATCTGGCAGATGGACGTAAAGACGGCCTTTCTAAATGGAAATTTGGAAGAGAGCGTCTATATGGATCAGCCAGAGGGATTCATTCAGAGTGGGAGCAGCGGTAAAGTATGCAAGCTGCTTAAGTCCATTTATGGACTAAAGCAGGCATCGCGGAGTTGGAACATCTGTTTTGATGATACTGTCAAGGAATTTGACTTTATCAAAAATCCAGATGAACCATGCATATATAGTAAGATTGTAGGGAAAGCTGTAGTATTCCTCGTCTTGTACGTGGATGACATTCTCCTAATAGCAAATGATATTCCTATGTTACAGTCAGTCAAAAGATTCTTGTCACATAAATTCTCCATGAAAGACCTGGGTGATGCCACCTATATTCTGGGGATCCAGATCTATCGTGATAGATCAAAGAGGATGTTGGGACTTTCGCAGTCCAGGTACATAGACACCATATTGAAAAGATTCAGTATGGAAGATTCTAAGCGCGGTAATCTACCGGCTTGTCACGGAATCACCCTCTCCAAAGATATGTCTCCCAAGACTGATTTAGAAAGGGATCGCATGTCGATTATACCCTACGCTTCAGCGGTAGGCTCTATAATGTATGCAATGTTATGTACCAGACCAGAGCATTGAGCATAGTAAGCCGGTATCAAGCAAACCCATGGGAGAATCACTGGATAGCAGTAAAGAACATTCTCAAGTACCTGAGGAGGACTAAGGAGATGTTCTTGGTGTATGGCGGAAAAGACCTCCAGATGGAGGCCTTTGCCGACTCCGGCTTCCAGAGTGACAAAGATGACTCCAAGTCCATGTCGGGTTATGTCTTTACCCTCGATGGAGGGGCGGTCTGTTGGAAGAGTTCCAAACAGGAGACCGTTGCTGACTCAACGATGGAAGCGGTGTACATAGCTGCTTGCCATGCCGCAAAAGACGCTGTCTGGATGAAGAAGTTCCTCACAGAACTTCACGTGGTTCCTTCCAGTGTTGATCCAATACCTCTGTATTGTGACAACAACGGCGCTATAGCTTTAGCGAAGGAACCCAGGTCCCATCAGAAGTCCAGACACATCTTAAGGCGGTATCACCTGATCAGGGAGATCGTAAATCGCCGGGAGATCGAGGTGAAGAGAGTAGAGACGGAGAATAACATTGCTGATCTATTCACGAAGGCCATTCCTCAGACGCAGTTCGAGAGGCTATTCGAGATGATAAGTCTACGATATGCCAGCTCATGGCCCTAGTGCAAGTGGGAGATTGTTAGTGTATATGCCCTAGGGGCCATTATTGTATCATACTAGATTGTATATTACTTAATGGAAGCTTGGGATATTCACAGTTGTATATACAGTCTTGCTAAAAATAGTAGTATGCTACTTGGTTTGTGTCTACTTTAATATGTGCATATGTTTCTTGTAACATATCACTTATACATATTAGTAGAGCCCATAGGTTCTTTGCTTGATTACCAGCGTTGTGATGGCAGTCGCACTAGTGGGGGCTGGGTAGTCTATAAGCAACATCCTATACAGGTCCCTAGTCGTAGGATTATCGAGACAGGACATCGATACTCCAGAGTAGACTAGTGTGTACGCTTCTCATCCCAGTTAGGGAGATGGTCTGTCCCATAGCCATCAGTACGTCGTACTAGAGATAGTATACAGGTGCTCGTTAGGTTACGAGTACACCGGACAGGACTCGCAGGGGAACTGTTAGATGGTATTATACCCGTCGTCAGTTAACAGTTCCCAGGTGACATGAGTACAGCATAGTCCGCAGACTTGACACTGCTACTTCGCCTTGAGTGTGTCCTACTATTCTTAGATTGCTACCCTACCACGGCTCAAAGGAGTCGTGCAAACAGGTAGCAGTTGGGTGCAGTCCCGAGCACTTGGAGGCAGTAGTGGTTAGATAGGATTCGTTTCTCCCGGTATTGGGAGATGATATCGCGCTGTGTCAGAGAGCCATTACGCAAAGTCCCTGGCCAGGGCAAGCGAGATATACTGGTAGGTTCCAGTAGCTTCTCAGGGTGTAATGGGCTTCGCTCCGACATGACTTATACAGCTATTAGGGGACTGACACTTGCCGCCCCCTAAGCTTGATATGCGATAGTCTTAGACGAACAGACCGGACTGTATGGAGATTGTCACATCAGGCTCAGTGGGAGTTCGGATGAGTTTCCTCATCGGCCTTCTTATCGACATCTACCTGGGGACCGTTACGTACAGCTAGTGCCGCTTGCGGTCTGTGGTTAAACCCACTGCCAGCGTAGTGTCAAGTTTTTAGAGTCCCACACAGAGAGTTTCCCTACTCCATGCGAAACGATATAGAGGTCATATGGTTTTACGACAAGGGTTCGGACGCGTACGTATGTTTACGCACGTACGAGTTTTCGGACAGTTTTTACTAGCCGGCTTTGGTTTAAGCCAGATTCTAGTATCAGGTTATTGGATTTATACAGTCTAAAGTTTTTCCGTGTTTTCACGGATTGGAGGGGCGTTCTCGTAATTTGTCGGGAAGCTTCTAGAAGAGTGGTGACTTGGGGGTAAGGTGGCATTGCATTAAATTAGATTAGTGACTCATTTGTGTGATTCATCCATGTCATTAATGCATCATAAATGCTTAATGACTCATGGAGATGAATCACTCATAGATATTTATGAAGCATAGTTGTTAATTCTTTTATTTCATTTTTGGATAAATAAATAATGCTTCATATATATTATGATAGATCATTATCTCATTTCATTATCATCTTCACCTTCTCTCTCCTCAAGCTCACTCTCTCTTCAAGCCCTAACCCTAACCTCTCATGTGTTGAGATCAAGGGTTAGCTAGACTAATACATCCAAAACCTCACTCTATATCCCCTAGGTAGCTTAGATTAGCACTTTAAGCAACCTAGTTATCTCAAGTTTGAGATTAATCTTGGCGTAGGAACTTTCGGGTGGATCGTCTTTGATTCGAGGAGGCCGTTGAGGTGCCGATGTTCCAAGGAGCCTACGAGGAGTGGAGGACAGCGATGAAGACCCGAAGGACATGTAACGTAAGGTATAATTTCGAATCCGAGTAGTTAAACCTCTAGTAGTTAGTTAGCAATGGTTTAGATAACGATTCATGCGCTCAAGTCCGTGTTACGAAGCTTTGATAATTGTTTTTCATATATTCCGCCTCCCCGCAAGTTCGTAGGGTGTGTGACATGGACTTACAGTTCCGACGTCTTCAGAAGTATAATCTGAAGATGAATCCTCTAAAATGAGCATTTGGAGTCTCCTCAGGTAAATTCCTAGGATTCATCATACGGCACTGGAGTATCGAAATCGATCCATCAAAGATCAAGGCGATTATGGAAATGCCCATGCCAAGAACTCTCAAACAGTTGCGATCTCTTTAAGGAAAGCTCGCATATATCTGGCGATTCATAGCCAACCTCTCCAAAAAATGTCGTCCCTGCAGTCATTTAATGAAGAAGGGAACCCCGTTCGTCTGGGATCAAAAGTGCCAAAACACACTGGACGAAATCAAGCAATACCTGCAAAATCCGTCGGTATCGACCGCTCCGGTTAAAGGTGTTAGTTATATATATGCCCTAGAGGCTATTATTGTACATGAGATGTATAATATAGTGGATGCTGGGACATATATAGGGAGGACTTTCTTGCTCGACATGATAGTACGCTATCTGGTTGCTCTTTATCTTAACATGTACACTTATTGTCTCTCTGTTACATGTTGATAAAATCGTTAGGATGTGTACTCGACTTCCAGGACTATGATGAAGATCATACTAGTGGGCCCTGGGTAGTCCAAGAGTACATCCTTCAATGTTCCTAGTCGTGGGAATATCGAGACGGGGCATCGATATTCCATAGTAGACTAGAGTATATCTTCTCGACCCATGTGATGGGCGATGGATGATCCCATATCCATTGGTGTTTGACATCAGAGACGGTATGCTGGTGCTCGGTGGAGACTGGGTACAGTGAACGGACTCGCCGAGAACTCCCAGATGGTATTATACCTCACGTCAGATGGCAGTTCTCTGGTGACACTAGTACAGCTTAGTCTGTTGACCCGAGATCGTCATAGAGTCTTGTGTGTCTCCTACTATGCTTTGATTTCCACCCTACCATGGCTCTACTGAGTCGTGCAAACAGGTGGTTTTTGGGTACAGTCCCGATTCACATGGAGGCAATGAGCGATAGGAGGGGATTCGTCTCTCCCGGTATTGGGAGTTGATGTTGCGCTATGCTCGACTGACCATAACTGGAAATCCCTGCCCAGGGTTGCAATGATTTACTGGTAAGTGTTATCAGTAGTTTCATGCTTGTTATGGACCTTACATCGGCATGACTTATCAAGCTACTGGGGTCTGACGTATACCACCCCTAGACGAGATATGCGACATATCAGACAAACAGACCGGACTGTGCGGTAAGTGTTACTGATTGGATTCGCAGGAGTGTGAGAAGGCTTGCTCATTGATCTTCTGATCGCTCAATACCCGGATGGCCGTTACGTTTAGCAGACCGCTTGCGGCTTGTGGGTGATTGATATGATCACCACCTACTGCCGGCGTATTGACGAGTCTTTAGAGTCCTACACAGAAGTTTCCTAACTCAAGCGAAACGAAATAGGAGCACAAATGAGATATGTGCGGGACCGAGAATAATACCAGTATGTGATACTGTATTCTATTCTCGCGATTTGTATCATCAGTCGGTTATATGAGATATAGCCGGGTTACCGAATCTAGTGTTGATTCGATATATTGATACCTAGATATTAGTCGGTTATATGTGATATGACCGGATCATTAAATCAAGTGTTGATTTAATGATTTAATGTATAATTATATATTTGATATATTACTTTACATTAACTAGTATTTGTTCATTTAAGATTGACTTTCTCACTTTATGTGCACAAGTTGTATATGTGATATATGTTTGTGCACTAGTTTGTATCATGATTGATGATACATACAAACTTGAATGTGTGTATGACTTACACCATATTTAAGATAATGGTTTGGGTTTTTATTTATTTTGGTAAAACAAAATGGTGGCTTTCTTTGTCTTGGCTTGAAGTTTCATGAAGCTTTTAAGCATCTTTGACAAAGTCCACTCATTTTGTTTTGCATAAGATTTTTATTAACCAAACCATTAACTCAAACTATGGTTTAGTCTCTACAAATATTTACTCACCCATGGTTGCATTATGATAGACTTCACTTGATTATTCTTTTAAAATAATTCATTATTCTTATTCTTTTCTTTCTTCTTCTTCTTCTTCAAGAAGAAGAAGAAAAGCTTACTAGAAATTTTCAAGTGAAGAAATAGAGTGAGAAATCCAAATCTAAATTGAACCCACTTCCTATTTCATCATTCTCTACTACTTGCCATTTAGTTTAGGGTGTTCTCTTCACAAATTTCATAACTTAGTGAAGATGGAGATTGAGTTTGAGTCTCCTCGACGTAGATCATCTTCGGCCTCGAAGTCAACGACCTAGCCCGTTCATTTCTTTGAGGAAACCATCGCTAGAGTCCAGGATCACGATGATCGCAGCGAAGGGACGTCAACACGGAGCTTTAGAAGTGAAGGACCAGATCTACAAAGGTGTAATCCCTAACTCTTAGAAGTAAAGTTGTTTACTTGCTATTAGTTTTCGCATAATCTCTAGTAAACGATCTTGGTTAGGGTTGTTCGGCACGTCTAATTTTTTAATTGGGAATGGTTGATGCCTTGTAGACCCTTATGACAGTGTCTAGGAACCCTCCAGTGGTATCAGAGCCAAGCTAGAGTTTTAGACGAAGTCTAGACGAAGTTTAAAGTCTGATCGAACCCGGAAAACCCGATATACCCTAGTTTCTGGAAATTTTTCAAAACTGTTGATTTTTTCATATTAAAAATACTCAAAAAAATCAGCAGGGTATTTTAGGAATTACTGTGAAATACGAAATCTTAATTCCACTAAAGCGCCGCGGAACCGCGGCAATACCCTGCTTGCACGGCGGTTCCGCGGCGGAATAGTAGAATTAGGGTTAGGGTTTTGTACAGTAGCTTCAGTACCAACTTCCTGATTCTTCTGGGAATTTTTAATTATACTCAAGTGTTGAGTTTTTTTTGGGTTGTATTGGAGACTCGTTGACTCGATCGGATAATTTAACTTCGTTTAAATTTTTTCGAGTAATTTTAGAACGTGTTAAAATGTTTGAACGGATATCAATAACTCACTTTTTTCCCTGGCGGAAAATTTCCAAGTGTTGGATTTTTCCGTAGTTTAAGAACGTTCTAAATCGTGCAAGTTACGCGGTGGACCCTCTAGAAGACAACAAACCTTAACTCGATTATGTGACCGTCTTGAACTGCCTCTGAACCTTAAGGTTTGGGACAGTACGGCGTTGCCACATGTGAGGCATTGGCTTGACCCTTCTACGGCTGGACCATTGGTACTGTGGCATGTGATCGATATATTTTTGAACTCCGCTCAAGTGTTGAGCTATTTGGGAAAACTTGGGTGTTTGATTATTCGATCGGAAAGTTTAACATTGTCTATTTATCTGGAATGTGATACAATATTTGGAATCCACATGTAGTTATGAGATAACTAATTTGAATGTTATAAATCTAGCACTTTAGTCTCATTTGATCGGTTGCCACAGGATTTTGATGTGATCAAAAGTCCATCGCAATCACGTTGCGTATGCGGATACTCGCCGGTAAACTTAATAGATAGCCACGCCCCATAGCCCCGACCAAGTGACTGTAGGAGAACCCCGTCGTCAAAAGCATCCGTTCGGGTGCTCACGGCAACGGTGTTCCGTCTTAGTGCACTTCGTCGACGGCATCCGGGGGGTGCGGCCGTCTACTAAAGTATGCGACGAGCATTCGATCAGGATGTCGGGAATCTTGTTGAATTGCCCGACTGATTATTGGAAAGTGTTTTCAATATCGAGACTAAAATGCGGGGTTTATAATTGTTAGGCATGAGATGTCTAAGGAATTCATTTGGTTAGACATGCGATGTCTAAGTAGGTTGCGGATTCCAACTGTTGTAGTTTTACGCTTTCTTTTCTGCGACCGTAAGTGTAATATGTGGTGTATCGCTGGTTTTGTTGCTATACATCAACGACAATTAGGATACGCATATTTACTTACGTTGATGACATGAGATGTTATGTGTTGCTAGATATGTTATATTGGATCGTCGTGTTTGAATAATTGGGGGTTTTTATATGAGATGAGTGTTTTTCATTTTCATTCATGTAAAAACTTGTGTGTAATATTCTTTTATTGGGGCACTTCCGGGCTGAGGATGATGTCACCATTGTATATTATTTACTTTTCCGCATTAGGATAGACCCAAGGAGGGGAGCATAAGTAACCGGGTTCTAGGGTCCAATGGGAGACCACCTCGAGGAGTCGAGTCCGAGTCTCCTAACTCTAGAATTGGTAGGGTTGCTTGCCGCTCTCGTAGGGGTCTACGGGTTTGGGATTGGCTATTCATCACGACCGTGGAATCCATGTTTTATATAGGCTCAAAAATAAAACACGGACGTCCTAATATATCCAATATTTCATATGATATTTTCTGCTGCGTTATCTGTGATGTGATCATGTGATATATTCAAATAGATACTGTATATAGTATATATGATATATTATATAGACGTTGCTTATGTTTTACACCCGCGCTAGCCCTGCCCCGCTCTGCCGTTAGTTACCTAACCTAACGGTGCAGACGGGACATCAAGGCGAAAGTGGATGGCATAAGTGTACGTTGTATTTATCTGTGATATTTAGGTGGACTTAAATGATGGGACATTCATTAATGAGATTAATGAAAGAAAATAAACCTAATAGATGTTGTGGAATCGAATTTCAAAAAATTAGGTAGCTCTAGTTGTTGCTTTGCATAGCGGTGTTCCTTGTAGAACATCCAGCACCTTATTCGATAAGGAAAGAGCCGAGATCCCTTTACCGGGAGTGACCTCTTTAGCAATAACTAGCAGATGCTATAACCTTTGGTTTGTCTTTTGATTGCTTTTCTAGTTCTTGCTTTGCATAGTGGTATTGTGAATATCATGCACCTCATTCGACGAGGAAAGAGCCGAGATCCCTTCACTGGGAGTGACCTCTTTAGCGAAACTAGCAAAAGCCTCAAAAACACTCCATTTAAAACCATTTGATTCTGCAGCGAGATCAAGTTTAAAGCGTTAAAGGTTTTCTTAAAAACCATCCGCAACCCTCCGTCAATTTAGGAAGTAGAGTACTTAGTATTCGTGCTGTGTTTGTTGACCTTAGTTAAGGCACAGTGTACGGTAGCTAAGTGATGTCTTCCTACATAGCATATGATGCGATTAGTTAGGACAGTCTCGTGACTTTGTTGACCTTAGTTAAGGGTCATGTGGGTGGGTCTAATTAATCACGAAATGACGGGTAGAGCTTGACTAGTGCTTGTGATTTGTTGACCATAGTTAAGGTCATAAGTGCTAGGGGTAAAAACCATTATCGGGAGTTTCAAGTGTTGAAATTTTCAACGAGATTGTATACCTTCTATATGATAGTTGGATCCTGATACCCACTACGAGTAATTGTTACTCCTGGAAGAGTTTTGCACTTTACAATTAGCCGATCAAGTAGTTGTCTAGAAAGGTGTCAACGGGGTTACGCCCCTGGGAGAATGAGGTTTATTTTAATTAGGTCCGTGCGAAAGCACGGGGAACCTCCCTCAAAGTACCGGCACTGGCCTGGCTGAAAGATTGGCAAACTTGTAGAATGTAATTAATCCCGGCTAGTCTTTCCTTTTAGGGTTTGAAGGAAGATTTGATAAAAATAGTGGGAGCCATCCTGATTAGATAAAATATATAACCAATCTAATCTTGCAAGAGCGCACGCAGAGTGTTTTCTTCTCTCTCTCTCTCCAGGTAGCGACCATGTCACGCCTTAATCAAGATAATAATATGGATGTATTGACCAAACCCGCTTGCTATACTGAGCTGGGGAACGTTGGTCCCGCTATAACTTATAATTGTTATAAGACAGAGCAGGAAATTGGGGAATACCAGATTTCCCATGCCGCCCAAACGAAGAAAGTGCATGCTGTTGCATCATCTTCGGGTGTGTTCATTACATAGAACTATTTCTCAGCATCCTTTACGTCCTGGGTATGAGATACCGGATCAGGATCCCGCATATGTAATCTGTTACATAGGCTACAGATAGGTAGAGAAATGAGAACGGGTGATAAGTTTCATAAGATAGAAACGGTGCAAGTGTTGCATCCAAGTCTGTTGGTCACTGTCACCCTGTATTACCAGAATACATTGATTATGAACGAATGTTATTAGATACCGAACCTGACATGCAACATCATATCAGTCTCTTTATTTATTAAAGAAGGATATAATTTTGTATTGTTGGATAATGTTTTGCACATTTCCTATATCAAGAGTTGATCGGTTCCGGCACGTTATCTAAAAGCATAGACGTTCTAAATCAAACCACAGTTTTTAATGTACAGAACACACATAAGAGGAAGAGTTCAGAAATGAACGAATCCTTCTTGAAGCATTGTAGACTAGGTCATATCAATGCGACCAGACTAGCTAAGTTGCATTTAGATGCATATTTAAATCAGTTTGAATTTATATCTTATGAAACTTGCCAGTTATGTCACAAAGATAAGATGACCATAACTCCGTTTACTGGAAACAGAGAAAGAGTTTGTGAACTCTTGGGACTGATACATAGTAATGTATGTAGGTCCCCTGTCTGCAGATGCCAGGACTGGTTCTTTGTACTTCCTTACATTCACTGATGATCTCTCAAGATTCGGACACATGTTCCTGTTAAAACACATGTCTGAAGCTTTTGAGAAATTCAAAGAATATAAGTCAGAAGTAAAGAACCAAAATAGGTATAAGTATTATGTCCTTTGATGAGATCAGGGAGGAGAATACTTAGGCATGGAGATCCTGGACTATTCCAAACGAGAATGAGATTTTCTCTCAGCATTACTCCTCCGTATACACCACAGCACATAGGTGTATCGGGGTGGAGCAATCGCACCATATGAGATATGGTGTGCTCCATGATGAGTATCACTGAGTTACCTATTTCCTTTTGGGGGGTTGTGCACTTGAGAAGCTGCATACCTATTGAATTGGGTTCCATTCAAATCAGTGCCTACCACTCCATATAAGATATGGTATAGGAAGAGCACATCTTTTAAGTAAGTTAAGATTTGGGATTGTCCGGCCTATGTCAAAAGCAAAATCCGGACATGATCGAGGCAAGATCAGTTCTGTAGAACTGGAAGGATTTCCAGCTATACAAACTACAGCTGATGATTTGACAGAACCAAAGGATTCGATAGTCCCCAACGAACCTCAGCCTCTCCGTCATCCGCCTAAGAGATACTTCGGTTTCTCGATGACAGTGGGAGCGAGGAATGCATCATAAGATATGACCCAACTAGTTTCGAGCAGGCCATCGAGAGTAGGGACTCTGTAAGAATGGTGGGATGCTTAGCGATCTGAGATAGAATCCATCTACACCAACAAAGTATGGACTTTGGTTGCTATATCTGAAAGGTTAAATCCCCATCAGGAGCAAGTATATCTTGAGAAGATTACTTGGTGTAGATGGAAAAGTTGAGACTTTCGAAGCTAGACTTGTTAAAGGTTTTCGTCGTCAACCAGGAGTGGATAATAATGAAACCCTTTTTCCAGTGCCTGTGCTTAAGTCCATCCGGATCCTACTTGACATTGCTACATACCATGACTACGATATCTGGTGGTTGGGTGTCATGACTATTTTTCTAAATAATTATTTAGAAGAGAGTGTCTATAAGTACACAGCCAAAGGGTTTTGTAGACAGTGGGAGCAGCGAAAACGTGTGCAAGTTACTTTACAGGATAAAGCAGGCATCGCAGAGTTGGAACGTCTGTTTTGATGTGGTAATCAAAGAGTTTGACTTCATCAAAATGGTAGATGAACCTAGTATATACAAAAAGGTAGTAGAGAGTATGGTGGTGATCCTCATAGAGTACGTGGATGACATACTCTTGATAGGGAAGGAGTTTCCTATGCTATGCTCGGTCAATCTCCGCTTATCACAAGGATTCTCCAAATAGGATCAAAGTGATACCTCCTAAATCCTGGGTTATGGATCTATGGAATAGATCTAATTGGATGTTAGGATTCTCACTAGTAGTAGTGAGATGGTATCAACCGATCCTGTGGAGAATCACTGGAAAGGTTCCAGAGTGATAAGGATAACTGAATGTCAGTCGCAGACATTGTCTTTACCCTCAGTAGAGGGACGGTATGTTGGAAGAGTTCCAAGCTAGATACCGTGACTTACTATATGATTAAAGGAAAGATACATCGTTGCCAAGGATGCTATCAAAGAGGCGGTCTGGATATATATAAGTTCATGAGATGAACTTCGTTCCTACCATTGTATGACAATGGAGTTGTGGCTTATGCCAAGGAACCCCCGTCCCATTAGAAATCCAGATATAATTCTTAGGAAGTATCACCTGATCATGGAGATGGTTGATCTCCAGGGAGATCGAGGTTAGGAGAGGAGACTCAGAGGACAACACGGAGGATCCACTCACAAAGGCCTTTTCCCAGAGAGAGACTATTATGGGATGGTTGAGTATGAGATACTACAACCACTGCTACAGATGGCCCTAGTGCAAGTGGGAGATTGTTAGTTATATGTATGCTCTAGAGGCCATTACTGTACATGAGATGTATAATGTAGTGGATGCTGGGACATATATAGGGAGGACTTTCTTGCTCGACATGATAGTACGCTATCTGGTTGCTCTTTATCTTAACATGTACACTTATTGTCTCTCTGTTACATGTTGATAAAGCCCTTAGGATGTGTACTCGACTTTCAGGACTATGATGAAGATCATACTAGTGGGGCCTGGATAGTCCAAGAGTACATCCTTCAATGTTCCTAGTCGTGGGAATATCGAGATGGGGCATCGATATTCCAGAGTAGACTAGCGTATATCTTCTCTACCCATGTGATGGGCGATGGATGATCCCATATCCATTGATGTTTGACATCAGAGACGGTATGCGGGTGCTCGGTGGAGACTGGGTACACTGAACGGACTCACCGAGAACTCCCAGATGGTATTATACCTCACGTCAGATGGCAGTTCTCTGGTGATACTGGTACAGCTTAGTCTGTTGACCCGAGATCGTCATAGAGTCTTGTGTGTCTCCCACTGTGCTTTGATTTCCACCCTACCACGGCTCTACAGCGTCATGCAAACAGGAGGTTTTTGGGTACAGTCCCGATTCACATGGAGGCAATGAGCGATAGGAGGGGAATCGTCTCTCCCGGTATTGGGGGTTGAGGTTGCGCTATGCTCGACTGGCCATAACTGGAAATCCCTGGCCAGGGTTGCAGTGATTTACTGGTAAGTATTATCAGTAGTTTCATGCTTGTTATGGACCTTACATCGGCATGACTTATCAAGCTACTGGGGTCTGACGTTTACCACCCCTAGGCGAGATATGCGACATATCAGACAAACAGACCGGACTGTGCGGTAAGTGTTACTGATTGGATTCGCAGGAGTGTGAGTAGGCTTGCTCGTTGATCTTCTGATCGCTCAATACCCGGATGGCCGTTACGTTTACCAGACCGCTTGCGGCTTGTGGGTGATTAATATGATCACCACCTACTGCCTGTGTATTGACGAGTCTTTAGAGTCCTATACAGAGGTTTCCTAGCTCAAGCGAAACGAAATAGGAGCGTATATGAGATATGTGCGGGACCGAGAATAATACCAGTATGTGATACTGTATTCTATTCTCGCGATTTGTATCATCAGTCGGTTATATGAGATATAGCCGGGTTACCGAATCAAGTGTTGATTCGATATATTGATACACTAGATATTAGTCGGTTATATATGATATGACCGGATCATTAAATCAAGTGTTGATTTAATGATTTAATGTATAATTATATATTTGATATATTACTTTACATTAACTAGTATTTGTTCACTTAAGATTGACTTTCTCACTTTATGTGCACAAGTTGTATATGTGATATATGTTTGTGCACTAGTTTGTATCATGATTGATGATACATGCAAACTTGGGTGTGTGTATGACTTACACCATATTTAAGATAATGGTTTGGGTTTTTATTCACTTGATTATTCTTTTGAGATAATTCATTATTCTTATTCTTTTCTTTCTTCTTCTTCTTCTTCAAAAAGAAGAAAAGCTTAATAGAAATTTTCAAGTGAAGAAATAGAGTGAGAAATCCAAATCCAAAGTGAACCCACTTCCTATTTCATCATCCTCTACTACTTACCATTTAGTTTAGGGTGTTCTCTTCACAAAGTTCATGACCTAGTGAAGATGGAGTTTGAGATTGAGTCTCCTCAACGTAGATCATCTTCGTCCTCGAAGTCAACGACCTGGCCCGTTCATTTCTCCGAGGAAACCATCGCTAGAGTCCGGGATCACGATGATCGCAGCGAAGGGACGTCAACACGGAGCTTTAGAAGTGAAGGACCAGATCTACAAAGGTTGTAATCCCTAACTCTTAGATGTAAAGTTGTTTACTTGCTATTAATTTTCGCATAATCTCTAGTAAACGATCTTTGTTAAGGTTGTTCGGCACGTCTAATTTTTTAATTGGGCATGGTTGATGCCTTGTAGACCCTTGTGACAGTGCCTAGGAACCCTCCAAAAGGAAAACCCCTTATCCTATATACAACGGCCCTTGAGGGTTCTCTAGGCCCGCTATGGACACAAGAGAACGATAAGGAAAAGGAGAGAGCTCTGTACTATTTGAGTCGAGTTCTTTTAGGGGCAGAAAACAACTACTCCCCCATCGAAAAGCATTGCCGGTACTGATCTTCGCAATAACGAAGCTCAGACATTACGCCTTGGCACATGAGATCCATCTCATATCAAAGGTGGATCCTCTCAAGTATCTAATGTTGAGGGCCATACTAACAGGAAGGCTTGCCAAATGGGCCCTCTTCCTGATGGAGTTCTCGATAACGTATCGTCCCCTCAAAGCAATGAAAGGGAGGGCCATTGCCGACTTTCTTGCAAAGCATCTGATACATGTTGACTCCCCCTTAAATTGCGAGTTGCCAAATGAACATGCGTTTGATACAACTGAAGAAGAAAATGATTCCCAATGGGAACTCTACTTCGATGGAGCATCTTCCATGAAGCAGCGAAAGCAAAACACCACCATAATCAAAGCTGGGGTGGGCTTTATCTTCATGACTCCGCAAGAAGGGATATTACGTTATGCCCTCTCCTTAACAGAGCCAAAGACTAATAACGAAGCTGAATATGAAGCTTTGATAGCAGGTCTAGAGATTCCCAACTAATCGTTAGCCAGATAAATGGACTATCAGACATGTAAGCCAGAGCTGATAAAGTATGGTGAAAGAGTGCAGCAACTACTGACACAAATCCCCTCCTACATCCTGGAGAGTATACCGCGTGCAGAAAACAGCAAAGCAGACGCATTGGCCAAATTGGCTAAGGAACTGGCTGATGAAGACCTCGATAAAGTAAGGATCATTATGCAAAGCTGCAGGGTTCTCGCACCAACAGATATATCTTTGAAAGACTTAATAGAGCCATCTGAAAGAAAAGAAATGACCGAACAAGCAGCCCTTCAAATAGAGAGCGAAGAAAAGGGTAAGGATTGGAGGGAAGTCTTCATAGACTACTTCAAATCCCAACGAACGCCCAAAAATGCATCGTCTAGATATCAGCTCATGAAACGAGCTTTGTCTTTCGCCTTCGTCAATGATACTCTATATAAGAGATCGTTCAACTGTCTGTGGTTAAGATGCCTGAGACCAGAAGAAGCGAAGAGAGTCATCCAAGAAACTCACGACGGACTCTGCGGTTCTTATCAAGTTAGGCCAAAGATGAAGCTAAAGATAAAAAGAATGGGTTACTATTATCCCACAATGATTCAGGACTGCCTCGAATATACGAAGCAATGTCACTCGTGCAAAATTCATGAGGACTTCATCCTCTAAAATCCAAATCCACTACACCCAACAGTAGCTGGCTAGCAGTTCGAAATGTGGGGAACCGATATAATTGGCCCCATTAAACTGGCATCGTCTAAAGGACATCGATTCATACTGAAAACGACCGACTACTTCTCCAAGTGGGTAGAAGCAGTAGCACTAAGGGAGGTGAAGATGGAGAATATCCTCCATTTCTTCAAAACCCATGTCATCTACCGGTTCAGCACTCCGAGATGGATAATCTCGGATAATGGGCCAGCTTATAGAAGTCATAAAATCAGCCGCTTCGCACAACTGCATAAAATAGATTGGAGATACTCTTCAGTCTATAATTCTCGGGCCAACGGTCTAGCTGAAGCTTTCAACAAGAGTGATAAAGATTGTAAAGAAAAAGGTTTCCAGAAACAAAAAAGACTAGCATGAAAGACTGCACGAAGCTCTCTGTGTGTACCGAACAACGTTCAAGGCGGCCATGAATACAACAGCATATGCGTTGGTGTTCGGCATGGAAGCAGTACTTCCCCTGGAAATAGAACTCCCTTCTCTACGAGTAGCAGTTCGATACGAGCGGACAGATGAAGAGAATGCTCATCTTCGGTTTGAGGAGCTCGATACCCTTGACGAAACTCGCCTTATAGCACAACAAAACCTAGAAGCTTATAAAGCTAGGATGACATGGTCATAAGAAAGACTGACTAGGCCTAGAACATTTCGCCAAGGTGAACTCGTATTAGTCATAAAAAGACCAATGATCCCTAATCGTACAAAATAGGGGAAGTTTGAGCCAAACTATGAAGGCCCATACATCATAGACAAAGTTTATCAAGGTGGGGCTTACCTGCTCATGGATATGTATGGCGAAAGACCCTTCCGGCTAATAAACGGCCGATTCCTAAAAAAATACTACACTTGAAGAGTCATGACTTAGGTCAATAATAGATGACAACGCTTGTGTCCGCTCGCTATCTTCCTGAGTCAGAACTCTGAGAGTAGTATCCAAAAAGCTCCGTCGCCTAAAAAACGGCGACAACGGACCGAGATGTCCCTAAACTAAAATTTCGCCTCAAACATGGCGATAATAGACCGAGATGTCCCTAAAATAGCGCATTGCCCTAAATACGGTGATGTGCTCTCTTGAGATCTATATTGCAATTGAAGTTCCAACGGCGAGGGTTGCAACTCAAGTCCCACCGGCAAACAGATGAACACCTGCGGTGAAACTACTCTGGGGAGTTCCGTTGTTAAAAAAAACTGCGTGAGATCCTTGCGACTCACAAAAGAGCAACACACTTACGAATCCCTACGATTCCTAAGAAGAAACTACACTTATGAGATCTCACAACTTGTAAGGAGAATTCCCTTTATGAAACCCTCATGGCTTATAGGATTCAAAAGCTTTAAGCTACAGGGATCTGAACCTGTTTTTAAGCCCCCATATTCCCCTAATGTTGCCCTACAAGCAGTCCAATATTGACCCTTATATATAATCCACGGGCATAAATAAATATTCTCCCACCAAGTTCCACCAATGGCGAAAAATGTCCCCATATAGTGAACGACACTTGTAACTCATCTTGACTTACAAGGAGAAAACACTCTTGTAAGATCCTTACGATTTATAAGAGAAAACACACTTAGAAATCCTCACGACTCCTAAGGAGAAAATACACCTACGAGATCCTCTCGACTTGTAGGGAGAAATACCTTTATGAAACCCTTATGGCTCATAAAATCAAAAATCCTTAGTCGACAAGATCCTAACCCTGTTTGCTAAGCCATCTTTGTTCAAATCGACAAAGGCAAATGATGATTTTCTCCTGGCAATGTCCCAGTTGTAGCGATGTTGATGCCTAAATAGGTATCAAATTTCAAGTCCTCTCATGGCAAATGATGATTCGCTCCTGGCAATATCCCAGTGGTAGCGATGCTGATACCAAGATTGGTATCAGATTTCAAATCCCTAACTCAAAATATAAAATAGCCGAAATGATTAGGCACCGCGGATAAAAAGACGAAATGATTGGGCAATCGCGACTTTCGTGATATAAAAAGCTGAAAAGATAGAGTATCACAGAAATAAAAAATAAAATAAAATAAAATTTCCTCTGGCCTACAGGTAGGTCTACACCGATCCCTGTATACAATCCATAGGCACAAATGAAAGAAAGGGAACCATATTTTCTTACTAGGCTCCGTCAAAAGGAGAGCCAGATCTCGACAGTTCATATACAACCCAGAGATCAACTTGACGCTTCTTATTCCAACAGGGTGCAGACGTGATGTCAGCAAAGCTCTAAGGAGCCAAATCAAAAAGGAGTGATGGCAAAATCCTAGCTCCAGCTCGACGTTCCTTCTCGATATAGATGCAACGTCAACAAAGACCTAAGGGTCAAATAAAAGTGGAGCAACGACATATTCCTAGCTCCATATCTCAATGGCAACATCTACAGCCTAGAGATCAGCTCGACGTTCCTTTTTGGTGCAGACGTGATGTCAACAAGGACCTAAAGGCCAAATATAAGCAGAACAGTGGCATATTCCTAGCTCTAAATCTCGACGGCAATATCTACAGCCTAGGGATCAGCTCGACTTCCTTCCCATTCCAGCAAGGTGCAGACGTGACATTAACGAATCTCCAAGGAGCCAAATCAAAAAGGAGTAATGGAAAAATTCTAGCTCCAGCTCAACGTTCCTTCTCGGTGCAAATGCAACGTCAACAAAGACCTAAGAGTCAAATATAAGCAGAGAAATGGAAAAATCCTCGCTCCAGATCTCAATGGCGACATCTACAGCCTAGAGACCAACTTGACGTCCTTCCCATTCCAGCAAGGTGCAAAAGTGACATCAACAAAAGACCCAAGGGCCAAAGCAAAAATGGAGTAACGGAAAAATCCTAGCTCCAAGTCTTGAAGGTTCATATACAACCTAGAGACTATCTCGACGTTCCCCCTCATTTCAGCAGGATGCAGACTCGACTATCATATGAAATTGGAGGAATGGCATATTCCTATCTTCGGACTTCAATTGCAATACATATATCATAGAGGTCCAACATATATCTACCCTACTGCAGCAAAGAATCGGTGCGATATCATCAAAGAAAAAAACGAAGTGACGGCATATTCCTAACTTCGGATCTTGACGTCAACTCATATAAAGCCTAAAGACCGTTGGAGATTATCCCACTCCAGAAGGGTGCGGTTATGACTCATCGGGGCTCCAAATTGAGCCTAAGCTCAAGTAAAAAGCGTCATGGAAAATTCCTAACACTTGCTCTTCCGACGGTAATATAACCTAAGGAAATTACTTGAAGATGTCTTGTCCAGCCCCCGAAGGGATCAGAGAAACGATAGTCGTGGGGTTACTCAAACAACAGCTTAAAACTGTATATCGAAGAATACATCAGCCAACGCGATGGTACTACGGACTAAAACCCTAGTACCACAAACCTAACGAACCTCTGTCGTAAAAAGAATAGGGGTTATCTACATACAACGTTAGGACAAGTTTGCCTATAAACCCAAAGGAGCTAAACTAAAGAAACTCCGAAATGAGTATATAAACTAGAGACTCCGAAATGAATGAATAAACTAGAGACTCCGAAATGAGTACATAAACTAGAAACTCCGAAATGAGTGAATAAACTACAAACTCCGAAATGAGTATATAAGCTAGAAACTCCGAAATAAGTACATAAACTAGAGACTCCGAAACAAGTGAATAAACTACAAACTCCGAAATGAGCACATAAACTACTTCGCGCCAGATCAAGACATCAAGAAACAAATGGGTGCAACTTATAGGGCTCAGGGTTTAGAATTGAGATTTGAGTTAATGATAGATGATGACGTTTATGTTCGCTCGCTATCTTCTCAGATCAAGATTCTAAAAGTTATGTACAATACACCAGCCCGAAACCGGTTGTATGCTACATATTACTCTACACTACTTCACTCACGTGTATACCTCCGTGAGTAAAGTAGTGGGGGCATTTGTTTACACCGGTTTAACTTTCGTTTACAGATATGTGTGAAAGTAGGCTCATTCATATACGCGTGTGGAAGGTTAGTGCATGACACGAGCACATCGGTGGCGTTTGCACTTAGCAAAAATCCCTAAGGGTTAAGTGAACATGCACACATGTAGGTTGCAACAATACAATAAGAGGAAGAACATGTGTTAGAAATGAAGTACTCGATGGTCAACAATAAAGAAACACATTTAAATAAATACTTTATTCTGCAGGAAACAGATCACAGAACACGGGATCAAAAGTACAAGGGTTTACAAAACTATGAATAAAGTTTTATAAAGCCCTCTCAGCCATCTCCACCATATCGAAGCGGCGATCTTCGTGAATAGTCACTCCCCATCGGTTAGCGCCATGCCCATCGGTGAAGGCATACATGATGGCCCGCTGAGCCCGAATCTGGCTTACCAGCTGAACAGAGAGATCTCTCAGAGGCTTGGTAATCAAAAGTGCCTGATGAAATCACTCGATCTTGTCCTCCGCTGCGTCGAGAATCGCTGAAGTGATCTCCTCTGGATGAGGAGGAATGTCATCGAGCACGGACAGGAAGATCATCCGGAGCCAAATGGAGTCGATGGGGAGAGGAGATCCTCTATGAGTCAAGAGCTCGTGCAGCACCGTATCATATTGGTCATCCGTAAGAGCAGGATTCACCAAGCATGCAACAAAACGAGGAACAATTTCCTCGATAGGCACCTCCCATGGCTACCGATGAGCATGTGGACGATTGCAAGCCATGACTATTCTCTGTTAAAATGATTCTCTGAACATGAGAGAGAAGAGGAGCATTGCTTCAGATTATAAAGGGAGGCATTTAAGTCTCGGCACAGAAAATGTTGTGCATGGTGGAACTATTTTCAAGCTCTGACAAAAGAAGGCATTGGAAAAGAAAGTTTGACTCGGGAAAACCAGAGAAGAAAGGTGAAAAGAAACCTTCATTGAGAAGGCGGCACTTCACGTGCTCTTCACGAGGGTGCCAGCGCCAATCTTGTAAGATTAAATCCTATGATGGCGCCACACGTGCTCCTCACATGGGCGCCAATGTGCAAAGCACAAAAGCGCTTATTATATAAGAATTAGATTTATATATGGCGCCGCACGTGCTCCTCACGTGGACGCCAATATGCAAAGCACATGAGCGCTTATTATATAAGAATTAGATTCTTATATGGCGCCGCACGTGCTCCTTACGTGGAAACCAATGTGCAAAGTACAGAAATGCCTATCATAAATAAGAATTTAATTCTTAAGTGGCGGCCACGTGCACAACACGTGAGTACCGACGCCAAAGTTTACACTAGTTGAATTAAATTCTACATTTCCCTAATAAAAAGTTGGGATATTCTCTGTTAAACAGAACCGTTGGATCAAAAATCCAATGGTGATGATAAATTATCAAACAATAGAATTAAATTCTATTCTGATGAATATTTTTTCTCACTCTTTACAAACAAAAAAGATTGCTCTTTGTAAAACAGAGAACTCTTGGATCAAAAATCCAATGGTGATTAAAAAATCACTGCTTGACCGAATAAAATACTGTATATGGGAAAATATTTCCCCAATCTTGTTAAAAACAAGAAAACATATTCTGTAAAATAGAAATACTTGGATCAAAGATCCAACGGGGGGTAAAATGCCCCCAAACCAATTTTGAGACCAATTAAATCAATTGGAATATCTCAATAAGAGATTTTCTCAAAATTAATTAACAAACTTGACTCCACTATATAAAGAACCCGAGACTTCAAGTCTCATATGGAGGGAACCCCCCATAAGCTTCTACAAAAATACAGAAGACTCTCAAAAACAACAGAGAATTTAATTCTCAATAGAGAAGAAGATCTCCCTCCTTTCAAACCCTAGGTAAGGAAACCACACAGATCAAAACATCTCATTTACCAATCATATCATATCTAAGGGTTTAACCCTTCTCAAGAACTTAGTTCTTTCTCTGGATCTGAGATCCACAAGACAAGTCTCACACAAGTTGAGAATTTAATTCTCATCGGGAAGATCTTGTTCTTGAGAATCAAAGATTCAGAAAAGAACTATGAAAAAGAAAAAGAACCTATCCTATTGGAATTTAATTTTTCTAAAAACAGGGTTTAACCCTAAAAAGAAACTTAGTTCTTATAAAAGAAAAAACATAGGAACTTAGTTCTTGAAGAAAACCCGATCTCAGATCTTCAAAACAAATATCATGGTGACATTAATGGTCAAATGCTATTAACAGAGATTCAATCTCTATAAAGGAAAAGGAATTAGTGCTGCACGTGCTTCCCACGTAGGCGTCTTCAACAGATTCCCAAAACAAAAGGAAATCAGCGCCTCATGTGAAAAACACGTGGGCGCTCAAAATAGAAGGCCAGCGTCTCACGTGAAATACACGTGAGCGCTGAGTAAAGTGCTTAGCACTTCATACGCAGCCAAAACGGCTGAGTGCTTAGCACTGATTGGACAGCGCCCAGCGCCTCATGTGAAACACACATGAACACCCAACAAAATAAATGGGATAGCGCTGTAAGCCGATGTCGCGCACCCTACATGTTTGTAGGGAGGCAGAAATTGCAAAAAATAATTTTTACGGGCTTCGCAACATCGACTAGAACCAAGAATCGATCATAAACCCTAACTCGCAAACTACTTGGGGTTTAACTACTCGGATGAATGTTATACCTCGTAGTATTGTGTCCTTCGGGTCTTCTCACTGTCCTCCTCGTCATCGTAGGCTCTAAGGATCGGAATGGATCGCGGCTATCTCGATGGCCTCCTTAAGTCAAAGACGATCCATCCGAGAGTCTATAGTCCGAGCTCCTACCTCAAATCCGAGGTAACTATGGCTTCTAATTTGCTAAACTAGAAGTCCTAGGTTGTGTAGAGTGAGAAGATGGAGAGATTTGTCTCTTGGAACCCTAGGTTTCTCAACTCATGAGAGGTCTAGGGTTTGTGATGAAGAGAAGAAGCTTGAAGAAATGAGAAAGGAGAAGTGAACATTAGACTTGAGCATGGCTGTCCTCTTGAGATAGAATGAAGAATATTAGATATTTTATGAGATAAATATCACAATAAAATATCTCCAAACCTTCACAAATATCTAGTAGTGACTCTTGACCATGAGTCACCAAGTAACCATGCTAGGTTCAATGCTCAAAATCCATCTTATTTCCTCCACCCATTTTGTTTAATCCAAAAAGAATAAAACCCTAATAGGTGTCCCCCCTTCTAGAAGCCAATCCCGAGGAACTACGAGAATGACCCTCATTCGTATATACATACCCGCATCCGTATTCCGAAGAAAATGAATACTAAGAAACGAAAAAATCCATAAATATAATACTAGGATCCGGTTTAAACCAAAACCCACTGGTATTATCCGACCGATCATAATACGTGCGCAAGTACACGTAAGTGATCGAAGCCCTGCCGTAAAACCATACGGCCTCTACACCTTTTGCTCGGTGCAGGGAAACCCTCTATATGGGACTGTAAAGATTCGACAGTACGCTGGCAGTGGGTTTAACCACAAACCGCAAACGGTACTAGCTGCATGTAACGGCTACCCAGGTATCTGTAGATAAGAAGGCCGATGAGCTAACTCATCCGAACTCCTACTGAGCCTGAATGTGACAATTTCCGTACAGTCTGGTCTGTTCGTCTAATAGTATCGCATATCGGGCCTAGGGGGCAGTAAATGTCAGACCCCTAATAGCGCAATAAGTCGTGTCGAAGAGTAGCCCAAACACCCTGAGAAACTACTGGAGTACCTACCAGTAAATCTCGCTTGCCTTGGCCAAGGACTTTGGGTAATGGCCTTCCGAACACAGTGCGATATAACCCACAATACCGGGAGAGACGAATCCTATCTAACCGCCACTGCCTCCAAATGCTTCAGGACTGCACCCAACTACTACCTGTTTGCAAGACTCCTTTGAGTTATGGTAGGGTAGTAATCAAAGTACAGTGGGAACACACTCGAGGCGAAGTAGCAGTGTCAATTCGACGGACTAAGCTGTACTCATGTCACCTGGGAACTGCTGCCCAAAAATAGGTATAATACCCACTAACAGTCCCTAACGAGTCATGTCCAGTGTACTCATAACCTAATGAGCACCTGCATACTATCTCCAGTATGACGTACTATGGCTTTGGGACAGACCACCTCCCCTGCTGGGATGAGAAGCGTATACACTAGTCTACTGTGGAGTATCGATACCCCATCTCGATAATCCTATGACTAGGGACCTGTATAGGATGTGCTTATAGACTACCCAGCCTCCACTAGTGTGACTGCCATCACAACACGGGTAATCAAGTAAAGATCCTAAGAGCTCTACCAATATGTATAAGCGGTATGCTAAAAGAAACACATGCATATATTGAGGTAGAAAAAAATCAGGTAGCATCTACCATTTTGTAACATTTTTAAAAAAATAAAATATTATTTGGGAAATTTTATAATTAAATAATAAAATATGAATATTTTAATAAGGCGGTATAATTAAATATCGATAAATTTGTGAAAAATTTGGAAAATTATAGAAATTATTTAAAAGAGGGTGTTTTATGTGATTTATGCAAATTTTAAGTTTTTATGATTAATTATATGCTAATTTAGTGCTGATCGTGATTAAAAATCGCTAATCGGATTTTAAGCTTGTTTTGTGCAAAACATGCACCATGTCTTTTTACACTTGTTACATTTTTCCTACATGACTTTGGGTGCATGGCTTTTGTTTTGGGGTTACTATTGATGAGAGAAGAAAAATAGAAAAGAAAAAGGAAAAGAATAAAGAATTAAGTATGGGTAAGAGAGAGAAAGAGTGGGTGAGGGGTCAACCCATGTCTTGAGCCATTTCCTCATCATTTCTTTCACTCATTCCTCTCCCCTCTCTTCATCTTGCCGCTTCTACTGCTTCCCCTCTCCTTCTTCTCCATCTTCAACCCCCAAAACTCCATGAAAAACACCTCAAAACCCAAATCCCATTTCATTAAAAAGATGCACAAGCTCAAGGGAAGCACATTGGACCAAGAAAAATCAAATTTTGGACACTTGGGGCAACTCAAGAAAATTCTTGAGTTGCCAAATGAGGTATTTTCTGAACCTTTAGCTTAGTATTTCCATTACTTTTACCCCCATGTTAGATTAGAACCGATATTGTGTGGTTTGGGTGAACTTGGAAAATTCTAGTTAGGGTTATTGGAATTTGAGAGTTGTAATGTGAAATTGAGCTCAGTAGAGCCCACACAAACCCCTAGTGCTAGAATTCAGGCCTAAACCAAAGACTAGAACCCCGGAATATGGATTTAGAAAACTCGATATCCGAAAATTGTGGATTCTGTGGATGTAAAATGAAATCTGCTAACACTCGGGCTACCTGAAAATTATTTTGCAAGGACGGTGATACATGCAAATGATTTAGAACATACCCTAAAGACCCCGCCCCTGATTCCATTCCTTGGCCGCAGATTTATTCCCTCTGGTCGCAATTTGCGGCCAGACCTGGAGCTTTGTGGCTCGTTCTTGTTCTGTAGCTCCTACATCTGTAAATTAGACCCTTGGCATATGCAAAATTGACCAATTTGACCTAGGGTGAAATCTGGGACCTTTTTCCTGAGTTGCTGTTTTGATTCGGAGTTTCGTTTTCTGTATTTTAAATTCTGGATTTGCGTATTTTTGTTTTACCTCGATCACTTGACGTTCATACGACGATATCGAGGGTTGTTTGATGGTTTTGAAAGCGTAGTCCATAGGTTCTAACCTATAGGCCTTAGCGTGTCGTTTTGGTTTTCCGATGTGATTTTAATATGCATTTGCGATTGTGTTATCTTTGTAGGTACCTTCATGAGGTTTTCATATGATGAAGAAGATGAAGGCGGCATCGACACCGACACGTAAGATGCAGGTGAGTAGATTATATCTACGGGGGAAGTCGGGTGGATGGCGTATAGCACCCCCGCAGTTCAATACTTAGTATGCTAGATATATACTATATATATATGTATAATAGCGTTAAGTGTGTTATGGATATTCTAGATGTGATTAGGTGTGCTATGGATTGATTAGGGTTTAGAAGTAAACTAGTATAGTTTCCTAGTTGCGAACCCTAGAATAGGTTTACACCCACACGCACACACATGCTTATTTGTTATACTTATATCTGAATGATGAGGATAGAGGATGATATTTGGAGATGAGTCGATGAGATTGAGCATAGTGCCATGAGATTGGTGATATGATATGGTTCGTATTTGGGATACGACATGAGATTTTAGTGGGCCTTTAGGCGTGTTTTCATACACGCACATATATCCATATAGATGGTATCAGTTGTACTGGACGAGATCAGTACCCCAGATCATGAGATATGATGATAAGGATACCAGATAATTGATGAGATGAATGTGATATTGACCCGTACGCAGATTTGGGATGCCGTACGATGATTTACCGTACGAGCTTTATTTTGATGATAGATCCGCACTCATGACTCGAGGATGTCACATGATATTATATCGTACGCGGTACCTTTGAGGCGGTATCACCGACTATTATATATATATATATATATATATATATATATATATCGACTCGGATTTAGGTGGTTTCCATACCCCTCTCGATTAGCTTGTTAGTTAAATCTGTAGTGTGCATAGTAGATGTTAGACTAGACCCGAGTCATACCTATTTTAAAAACTAACGAATCGGGAGTATTTTAAAAACAGGCAAAGGAATTCTACGGATATTTTCGAAATACGCATATTTTCTTAAAAACACCGTAGCCCTTATTTTCCTAAAAAAAAACCTGATTCGTCTTCTTTCAAATGGCAAACAGTATAACATAGATGCATTGATGTAAATGCTGCACTGTTGTGTTTATTATTCATTTGCCGCATATTCTTACTTTTCGCATCACATTGCATGTTGAAGTATGTTTATTATTATATTAAAACCATGCTGTCAGGACACCAGCACCATTATCGATGATGCATATGTTCCACGTACACCTGCTTGCCGGCTCACACACTTCATCATCGATAATTGCCATGTCACTACACAGTAAGATTATTGCATGAGGATATGACTCCTTGTATGACATACTTGTGCACATACCTATTGTACACTCATACTTGTGCACATATCTAATGTACACTCATACTTGTGTACTTACATATTGTACACTCATACTTGTGCACCTACATATTGTACACTCATGCTTGTGTGCATACATATTGTACACCCATTCTTGCATATATACGTATTTGCACATATATAGATGATTCCGGTTTGATTTGGAGATTTGGGAACCGCAAGATACTCTTTAAAACTGATTCATTTTAAAAGAGCGGTTTCCCTTAATATGTGCATATTATTATTCCATGTTGCATGATATACTGATATACTTACATGTCTTTTACATGTCGCATACATCATGCTTTATGATTATACGCATTGAGATATGTTGTTTTCATGATATCAATGGATTTGGGAACCGTGGGTATTTCAAAAGAGAGTATGTATTGTTTTAAAAACCTGGTTACCCATGATATGATATTTCAATGCATCCACCATGTGTTTTCTCGGTTCTGAGAGCGACATGTGAAACCCGATTTGAGGAGAGGTAGGCACCGTCTGCGGGTACATGGTGGACCCGGTGAGGTACCCCGGGGCAAGAAGACTCGTATATGTTAGACGGTGAGCCTGGCAGGGGAGTACTACCTACCGGTGATGGTATTTAAGCTCGGCGGATATCTGGAGGATACCGACCGGAGTTGAGAGATGAGACGGGCCGATCCGGACTGACGGATCCCTATATATATATGAGGATTTACGTGCCGATGCTAGGCACAGGTTTCATGATATTTTCGTGTGTTGATGCTAGACACTTAGGTTCCATGATTTTGATATGTCGCGAGCGACACATGTTGATTTACATCCTCATACTTTCATGCATATGCTTTATGATATTTACATGCATGATGCTTATTGTCTTTGGGAGACACGTGGACGAGATCCACATACATACAGACATTGATTACATAGTTGGATGATATCCACATACTTATGGACTGCATGATATAGTTGACATTGATTCATGTTGATTACATTGATCATACCTCATATTTATGATATGCCATTACCTGAGGCACTGACACGAGCACATGGGATTACACTTATGTATAGATGTTTACCCTGGCCACCTTTTCATGCTTCAGACTTATTCATTTGAGGTTTATATATATATATATATATATATATATATATATATATATATATATATATATTTGATCGTATTGACCTAGGATTGTGTCATATATACGATTTCTGCTCTCTGATACTTTCTATTCACGAGTTGGCAACTCACACCCGTTGTGCCACAGTTCTTGCAGGTTTTGCCGTACAGGTTTCATTGCGGTTTTCTGGCATACTCCTTCCCTTACGGGTGATTTGCTTTGGTAGGTGGGTTCTTTTGCATCAGAACCACCAATTTATCTGTATTACTCAGTTGTATCTAGTAATTCCATCAACCAAACATGTATATTTATTTCAGACTTAGAAAACCAGTTGTGTATTATTTCGACCTTAGAGTCGCGCGATGTAGTATTATGGTTTTCTTGCTGATTTTGAGTTTCTTTTGAGTTTTGATCCTCGCCCTTCGGCGTTGTATATTACTGCTTGCGTGGTTATGACCGTCGGTTGACGAAGAGCTAGCTCCCGCTTGGGGATGCCTTCTATCATTGTATATATGCTTTTATCATGTTCTACCCCATTCGGGGTCAGTATTTACAAAGGAAACTCTGCCGAAATTTTCAGAAAAGACTATAAATTTTAAAAATGCAGGGGCTTGTGCCTGTAGGGAAGAGTGTCTCCACAATCAAAAACCCCCACATAAATGAGGGAGAATCTGATAAAGTCATGCTACAATGGTCGCGTCTGTCCAAACCTCCGATATATGGTGCCATAAATCAACTTGGTATCTTCGGAGAGGTGGATGGATAAGTCCAAATAGCATCTGCCCCCAAATTCAGGACAGACATCCCAATGTCTCAGTCAGGTCTTTCGGCGGTGAACAAGGGTGAACGATAAGGCTCTTTTCATAAGTTGATGCCTCTGCGATGCATCTTTAGGCGTCTGTTGAGACTTGAAGTTGTCTATAAAGACTTCTCTCCAGTCATCTTCTTCTTCTTCGGTTTCTTCCGTTTGAAGGACATTTTCATCTACGGCTTCAGCTAGAGGTTCTGAAGATATCTCCATCGGGGCCAAGATCTTGCGACTTTGGATAATGATCCATACATCATCAAAGTTTTTATCGGTCAACTCTTTCACCAATTTGGGTAATGCATCCGCTTTGCTATTTTCCGCTCGCGGCATATTTTCCAGTGTATATGATGGCAGCTGCGTCAGCAACTGCTGCACCTTTTTCCGTACTTTATTAGTTCTGATTTGCATGTTTTTTAGTCTTTATTGACTTGCATGACGATCAACTGAAAGTCCCCATATATATGGAGATCCTCGATTCCCATATCGAACGCTATCTCAAAACCGGCTATAAGCGCTTCATACTCGGCTTCACTGTTGGTCCTAGGCTCCGTCAATGAAATGGCGTAGCGGGTTATTCTCCCTTGAGGGGTTATGAAGATGAGGCATACCCCAGCCCTGATTACAGGGACATTCTTCTTTCGCCCTTTCATCAAAGAGGCTCTATCGAAGTACAACTCCCAATGAGGCATACCAGTTTCTTCTTTTTTTCGACCGCATTGAACGCATATTCATCTGGTAGCTCACAGTTCAGTTGAGAATCTGCTAGAATCGAGTGTTCCATAAGGAAGTTGGCGATGGCTTGTCCTTTTACCGCTTTGAGAGGACGATAAAGGATTGTGAACTCCATCAACAGAAGGGCCCATTTAGCAAGCTTTCTTGTCAATATTACTTTCGTCAACATGTACTTGAAAAGGTCCACTTTTGATATGAGGTGCACTTCATGGGTCAAGGCGTAGGGTCTGAGCTTCATTATCGCGAAGATCAGCGCCAGTGCTTCTCGATAGGGGAGTAGTTGCTTTCTGCTTCCAGCAGAACTCGAATTAGATATTACAATGCCCTTTTCTTTCCTTGGTCATTCTCCTATGCCCATAGCTCATCTAGGGAACCACAAGGGTAGTTGTATATAGGATAAAGAGCATTCCCTTAACCGGGGCGGCCAATACCGGTGAATTCTGTAAGTACTTCTTGATTTCCTCCAGTGTGTTCTGACATTTTTGATTCCATATAAAGGGAGTTCCTTTCTTCATCAGATGGCTGAATGGACGGTATTTACCGAAGAGATTGGTGATAATCCGTCGAATATAGACGAGCTTTCCTTAGAGAGATCGCAACTGCTTGAGATTTCTTGGCGGGGGAATTTATGTAATTGCCCTGATTTTGTTGGATATAGTGCCCTCAAAGAAATTATTGTGATAGCAAGTAGGCGATTATGATAATTGAGGGAGGACCTATACAGGTATAACAGTCTTACTCGAGATAATAGTATGTTATCTGGTTTGTCTTCATCATTGATGAAGCCCGTAGGATTGTTGCTTGACAACCAGCATTATTATGGCGATCATATATATGGGAGCTGGGTTGTCCATAAGCACATCCTTAAATGTCCCTAGTCGTGGGAGTATCGAAACTGGGCATTGATATTCCGAGGTAGACTAGTGTATACGCTTCTAGACCCCGATGAAGGGCGGTGGCCGGTCTCACAAGCTATTGGTGTTACCTAAGATAGTATACAGGTGCTCACTGGAGGTGAGTACACTGGACAGACTCGCTGAGAACTTCTAGATGGTATTATATCTATCGTCAGATGGAAGTTCTCAGGTGGCATGAGTACAGGTTAGTCCTTTGACCCGAAGTCTTCATTTGTCTCGTGTGAGTTCCCACTGTACTTTGATTACTACCCTACCATGGCTCAAAATAGTCGTGTAAACCGGTTTTAGTTGGGTACAGTCCCGAGCCACATGGAGGCAGTGGTCGACTGTCAGGGATTTGTCTCTCCTGGTATTAAGAGCCGATGTTGCACTGTGTTCAGTTGGCTATCACCAGAAATCCGTGGCCACGGTAGATGAGATTTATTGATAGTTGATCAGTAGTATCTCTATTGGTGATGAGCTTGACTCAGACATGACTTATCGGGTTAGTAGGGGTCTGACGTTATCCACGCCCTAGACCCGATATGCGATACTCTTTTGACGAAAAGACCAGACTGTACGGAGATTGTCACATTCAGGCTCAGTAGGGTAAGGACGTACTTGATTGTCGACCCCCTTTCGACAAGTACCTGGGTAGCCGTTACGTACAGCTAGTGCCGCTGATGTGCTTGTGGTTAAACCCGCTACCATCGTATTATCGAGTCTTTAGAATCCCACACAGAGGGTTTTTCTGGTTCTTGCGACAGATGTAGGAGCCGTGCGTTGGTACGTGCAGGGATCTGATTAAATACGTGTATGGAATACACGGACTTTAATCGGACGATTGATAATACTGGCTGGCTTAGGATTAAGCCGGATTATTAAATCAGGATTTGATTTAATAATTTATATATGTATTTTGATACATATATTTTAGTATTACTGTTCACTATTCATTTTCTCTCTTTGGTGCTATCTGTATTTTTACGCGTATATGTAGTAATACATATACCGGGTGAAGTATTCCGTATTTATACGGTAATGTTTCTAGAAGAAGGATACCACATATTTATTTTTCTATTTAGAAAAATAAAAGGAAATGAGGTGTAAAGTGAGGAGACAAGAAGTATGGTTGTGGACATGTAGGAAAGCATGGTTTGGGATTTTATATTGGAAAATTCTTTTGGATGCACTATTGCACCATGGTTGGTTTATATTGTAGCCATTCTTTTCTGCATGGGAGACTACTTGATGATTTTCTTCATCTCATCCAACATGCTTCATGGTTGAAAAGCATGAGCAACTTCCTTCTCCCATTCTCCTTCTTCTTCTTGCACTCATTTTGAGCATGGATTCAAGAGAGAGAAATTTAGTGAAATATTTCTACATTACCGACCATCCACACCTAACAAGTTTGGATCATCAGTTAGAACCTCATCCGGTTTCCCTCGGGTGGATCGTCTTCGGTGAGGGTGGTCGATTTTCAAGCGCGATCCCGGCGGCTACGAGCTTGGAGGGGCCTTCCACAACTGGGTGGACACACGACAAAGGTTGTAGATTCTTAACCCTTACACTCTTAGTTAGCTAGTTTATGTTATTGGACCGTATCCTGGTTTCTACGGGCGTTCGGTGCTTGATAAAAATTTTGTTTTTGCTTCCACATCGGCCGCGGTTTCCACAGTGTTGGCACCGAAACCCAACATGATTTTAGAGACACTCCATAAACCTTAACTAGCTAGTTTACACTTATTTAGAATTTCGAACGAAGAATTTTTCCGAATCCTATTTCCAAAAGCATGCCTGCTGTTCGAATTTTAAAGTTGTTCCAAAAATTGTTCTAGTTGCCTTAAAATTATGTGCAGGCAATACTAGAGGCCATGAAGAAATTGGAGCACAAGTACCCAATATTTGGCCGCGGAACCGCCGCCTATCATAGCATTTGGCTGCGGTTCTGCGGTCAACTTGGGGCCATTGTGCCCCAAATTTCTTCAGGTGCTCCGGTATATGGAAATATGATTTTTGGGATATTTGGTTTTGCCCCAGATTTGTTTGAGTACTGGTTTGTACTTGGGGCCAATGTGGAATGTTTTAATCGATCAAAATTTTGAATTCGTGGATTTCAGTGCGTTTGTTAGTTTCTACGACCGTGAATATCATAGCGCGGTATAATCTGACTGGTTGCTATATGTACAATCAGACAAGTTTACGAACATGATATTCACGTTGATGTTCTGTATTGCACTGATGTTATGGATGGATTGTCGTGATGGATAGCCTTGTGTGCAATGTTAGATGTACAGTTCATATTCATTTATATATTAATTATTGCGGGGCAAGCGTACGACATATGGACTGCCGTTTCTGCCAGTTTGTATATTCTTTTATTGGGGTGCGACCGGGTTGAGGTCGGTGTCACCGTTATACATATATTTTCTTTTCTGTGCTAGGATTACCCCGAGAAGGAGTGCTCGAATAGCCGGGTTCTATAGAGCAACGGGCTCGCATCTCATAGCGCTGAGACTGAGGGGGGGCTTACTCTAGAATTGGCGGGCTATTCTCCGCACTCGTAGAGGGTATAGGTTGACCACGCAGAGGAGTGCTCAAATAGTCGGGTTCTAGAAGGCAACGGGCCTGCATCTCATGGCATTGAGACCGAGGGGGCCTTACTCTAGAATTGGCAGGCTATTCACCGCACTCGTAGGGGGTATAGGTTGACCCATGGAAGGGAGCTCAAGTTACCAGATTCCGTGAAGTACTGGGTGGCCCATGTAGGGTTACTTAGCAAGGCAGCAAAGTTTCGGGAGGTATCGTCCATGCCGTTTTTAAATTTTTTGCCATGCTACTTAACCCTAACCCTAGAATCTTAACTAGAGAATTAAACAAAACATCATGTAAACAACTTTACAATTAAGTGAATGCGGAATACAACCTTTGTAGACCGGTCCTTCACTTCAGATGCTCCGTGTAGAAGTCCCTTCGCTGCGAGTAATAATCTCCCGAACTCTTGAGAGGCTCCACAAAGTGAAAGATGTAAACTTGCTCGAAGTCTTCGAGGCCGAAGATGATCTACGTCGAGAAGACTCAAGCTCATGCCACCTCTTCACTAAATTAAGGTTTAGTGAAGCAAACATCCTAAACTAAATGGCTAATAGTAGAGGATGATGAAGTAGGAAATGGGTTCACTTTAGATTTATTTTTCTCAAAATATTTTCTCACTTAGAAAAAAGCTAGCAAGCTTTTTCTCATGAAGAAGAAAATGAAGTGATCAAGAGCGTGAACTCATCATAAGGTGAGAATATAAACCATGGGTGAGTTAGTATCATACACTAACTCATGTAGAGAGTTTACCATGGTAAGGAGTTAGGTCAATAAATATCTACAAGTGAAACAAAAATGGTGGACTTGGTCAATGTTTTCCACAAGCTTCTACAAGCTGGTAGCCATGCCAAATATCCATCAATTTTTTGAATTACTTAGATAAATATAAACCCTAGGATTATCCTAACTATAGTGTAAGTCTCATACACCCATGAATCATGTGGCATCATGCATGACACAATAAAATGTACATTAATATATATCATATATATACTATATGCACACAAGTGAGAAAAACAATACTTAGTGAACAAATATTAGTTAATGTAAGTTAATATATCAAATATATAATTATACATTAAATTATTAAATCAACACTTGATTTAATAATCCGGCTATATCACACACAACCGACTAATATCATATGAATCAACTTATCGAATCAACACTTGATCGGATAACCCGGCTATATCACATATAACCGACCGATATCACATATCGCGAGAATAGAATGCGGTATCACATACGCGCATTAATCTCTGTCCCGCACATATCAAATATGTGCTCCTACTTCGTTTCACATGAACCGGGAAATCTCTGTGTAGGACTCTAAAGACTCGTCAATACGCCGGCAGTAGGTGATGGTCATATAAAACACCCATAAACAGCAAGCGGTCTGCTAAACGTAATGGCCACCCGGGTATTGAGCGATTAGAAGATCAAAAAGCAAGCCTGCTCATACTCCTGCGAATCCAATCAGTAACACTACCGTACAGTCCGGTCTCTTCGTCAGATATGTCGCATATTACAGCCTGGGGGTCGTATAACATCAGACCCCAATAGCCTGATAAGTCATGCCGATTCAAGGTCCATAATGGTTCGAGAAACTACTGATAACACTTACCAGTAGATCTCAGCAAGCCTGGCCAGGAATTTCCTGTTATGGCCAATCGAGCATAGCGCAACATCAACTCCCAATACCGGGAGAGACGAATCCCCTTCTATCGCTCATTGCCTCCATGTGACTCGGGACTGTATCCAAAAACCACATTTTTGCACGATCTCTTGACCGTGGTATGGTGGAAATCAAAGAACAGTGGGAATCACACAAGACTCTATAACAATCTCGTGTCGACAGACTAACCTGTACTAGTGTCACCAGAGAACTACTATCTGACGATAGGTTTAATACCATCTAGGAGTTCTCGGCGAGTCCGTTCAGTGTACCCAGTCTCCACAGAGCACCCGTATACCTTCTCTGATGTCAAACACTAATGGATATGGGATCATCCATCGCCCATCACATGGATCGAGAAGCGTATACGCTAGTCTACTCTGGAGTATCGATGCCCTGTCTCGATACTCCCACGACTAGGAACAATTGAAGGATGTACTTACCGACTACCTCTGCCCCACTAGTATGATCTGCATCATAGTCCTGGTAGTCAAGTACTCATCCTAAGGGCTTTATCAACATGTAATAGAGAGACAATAAGTGTACATGTTAAGATAAAAAGAAACCATATAGCAAACTATCTTGTCGAGCAAGAAAGTCCTCCCTATATATGTCCAAGCATCCACTACAATATACATCACATGTATAGTAATGGCCTATAGAGCATACATATAACTAACAATCTCCCACTTGCACTAAGGCCATTTGTTGCAGTATCTCATACTCAACGTCTTATATAAGTCTCTCTAGGGTAAGACCTTTGTGAGTGGATCCGCTATGTTATTCTTCGTGTCTACTCTCCTGATCTCGATCCCTTGGAGATCAGCCATCTCCCTGATCAGGTGATACTTGCCTCAGAATATGTCTGGAACGCTAATGGTGTTAGTTGTATGTATGCCCTAGAGGCCAGTATTATACAGATGATGTATATTATATTGGATGCTTGGACATATATAGAGATGACTTTCTTGCTCGATATGATAGTATGCTATCTGGTTGCTCTTTATCTTAACATGTATACCTGTCTCTTTATACTGTCTTGTAGTTACATGTTGGTAAAGCCCTTAGGATGTGTACTTGACTACCTGGACTATGATGCGGATCATACTAGTGGGGACATGGTAGTACATAAGTACATCCTTCAAGGTCCCTAGTCGTGGGTGTATCGAGACGGGGCATCGATATACCAGTATAGACTAGCGTATACGCTTCTCGACCCATGAGATGGGCGATGGATGATCCCATATCCATTGGTGTTTGACATCAGAGATGGTATATGGGTGCTCAGTGGAGACTGGGTACACTGGACGGACTCGCCGAGAACTCCCAGATAGTATTATACCTCACGTCAGATAGCAGTTCTCAGGTGACACCAGTGCAGGTTAGTCTGTAGACCCGAGATCGTCATAGAGTCTTATGTGATTCCCACTGTGTTTTGATTTCCACCTTACCACGTCTATGAGTGCGTGCAAAACGGTGGTTTTTGGGTACAGTCTCGAGTCACATGGAGCCAATGAGCGATAGGAGGGGTTTCGTCTCTCCCGGTATTGGGGGTTGATGTTGCGCTGTGCTCGATTGGTCGTAACAGGGAAGTCCCTGGCCAGGGCTGGTTTAGAGATTTACTGGTAAGTGTTACCAGTAGTTTCTCGACCCGTTATGGGCCTTACATCGGCACGACTTATCGGTTATTGGGGTCTGACGTTTACCATCCCTAGGCTCGATATGCAGCATATCTAACGAAGAGACCGGACTGCACAGTAGTGTTGCCGGTTGGCTCGACGGGAGTTGTAGCAGGTTCGCTTGTTCTCTTCTGATCGCTCAATACCCGGGTGGCCGTTACGTTTAGCTGACCGCTTGCGGCTTGGGGGTGCTTGATATGATCATCACCCACTGCCGGCGTATTGACGAGTCTTAGAGTCCCACAAAGGAGTTACCTAGTCCAGGCGAAACGTTGTGGTGCGGGTATGCGATATGCGCATGGACCCAGTTAAAATGCGCGTATAAGATACCGTATATTAATCGGGCGGCTTGCTTTTGGTTTGGTCGTATGTAATATGGCCAGATTGATAAATCAAGTGTTGATTTATCATTTAACCATTAGATTCTCACTAGAAATCCTTTCTTGTATTTATGGATGTATGCATGCATGTATGCATTCCTTCTTGATTCATGCACATATGGATGTGCATGCACACATACATACATACATCATCCTTCATGGTTGTATATACATAGAAAATGGTGGCAATATAAGACTCACACCATGGTTTTATATATATGGATATATATTGTATTTGTGTTAAAAACAAAAGAAAAGAAAAGGATAGTTCATGGTTTACTTTCTATACTCTTCTTTGACCTAACCATGCTCACCCACCATTTAACCATGGATTAACTTTCCTTTTGTGTTGTAACTCAAATTCAATAATATCTTTATTGTTTAACCATGGTTTGAGATAAGAAGTGGAAAATATATATACATATATTTTCTATATTTTTGAGATGAGATTATATATTCTCTTCTTCTTCAAAAGCCACCATCTTCTTCTTCCTTGCTCCTTTGCTCTCTAGATCTCTCTAGTAAGCAAAATACTCAACAAGATAGGATTTTGAAGTGAGAAAAAGAACCCCAACACCATTCTACACTAGTCTTGCCCATTAGTGGAGAGTGTTAGCTTCCATTTTCTTTCTTAATCTTGTGAAGTTGCAAGCTTGGACAAAGCGGACTCCGGGTGGATCATCGTGGACCTGGAGGAGTTCAAGTGGACCTTTTTCAAACCTCAAGTGGCCAAGGAGTCTAGCGTAGGGAGCTACAAAGGTTGTACTCTCAAAACCCTAACCTTTGTTACTTGTAATGATGTGTAGTTTTAGAAACCCTAATTTTCTAGTGATGATTCTTTGTATGTTCACTTAGCACCTTAAAAATTTGAATTTGGCACATGAGATGCTTCCAAACCCTTCATGAGGTGCTAGGTTAACCTAACATTGGTATCAGAGCCAACCTAGAACTTTAGGAGACACTTTAACGAAGTTAAAACTCCGAACGAACCTGAATACATCAAAATCAACCCCTCTCTGGACATTTTTTCAAATCTGTGATTTTTCTGAATTAAAAATACATAAAAAATTCAGCAGGGTTTTCTAAGCATTACTATGCAAAACGATCATCTGAACCGTACGGACGACCGCGGTTCCGCGGCAAATCCCTGCTTGTGCCGCGGAACCGCGGCAGTATAGTGACAAAAGGTTCTTCTGTTTGCACAGTAATGTTTAATTCTTCTGTTGGATTTTTATGGGTTTTTTTAAATCTGACTCAAGTGTTGAGTATTCAGGGGTTCATTTTGTAATCATCGATTCGATCGGGGAATTTAATTTTGTTCTATTATTCCGGATAATTTAGTAAGTATTAAAATATTCGAACGGATATCACTAACTCAATTTTTCCCGGCACGAAAAAGTTTCAAGTGTTGAATTTTTACCGAGTTTGAATCTTTCGGAAAAACGTGCATGTGATGTGATGGACCCTCTAGAAGACAGCAAACCTTAACTCGATTATGTGACCGTCTTGAACTACCCTTTGAACCTTAGGGTTTGGGACAGTACGGCGTGCCACATATGAGGCGTTGGCTTGACCCTTCTACGGCTGGACCGTTGCTATTGTGACGTATTTTAGAATTTTTGAACTCCGCTCAAGTGTTGAGCTATTTAGGAAATCTTGGGTGTTTGATGATCTGTTCGAAAAGTTTAATACAGTCTATTTATCTGGAATGTGATACAATATATGGAATTCATACAGTTAGGCATGAAATGCGAAATATGTGATATTTCGGATTTACGATGTCTAAAGAGATTGTAGATTCCAAATGTTGTAGTTTTACACTTTCTTTTCTGTGACCGTAAGTGTAATATGTGATATCGTCGGTTTCGTTGCTATATATCAACGACAATTGGGATGCGCATATTTACTTACGTTGATGACATGTGATATTATGTGTAGCTGGATATGTTATATTGGATCGTCGCGTTCCGAATAGCCGGGGGTTTTATATGAGATGAGAGTTTTTATTTTCATTCATGTAAAATTAAATGTATATAATATTCTTTTATTGGGGCACTTCCGGGATGAGGTCGATGTCACCATTTGTATATTATTTACTTTTCTGCACTAGGATAGACCTAAGGAGGAGAGCACAAGTAACCGGGTTCTGGAGTCCAGTAGGAGACCAACTCGAGGAGTCAAGTTCGGGTCTCCTAACTCCAGAATTGGTAGGGTTGCTTGCCGCTCTCGTAGGGGTCTAGGGGTGTGGGTTTGGCTATTCGTCGCGACCGTGGAATCCGTGTTTTATAGAGGCTCAAAATAAAATACGGACGTCCTAGTATATCCAATGTTTCATATATTTCTTCTGCTGTGATATCTGTGATGTGATCATTTGATATTCTGTGATAAATACTGTATATAGTATATATGATATATTATATAGACGTTACTTATGTTTTACACCCGCGCTAGCCCTGTCCTGCTCTGCTGTTAGTTACCTAACCTAACGGTGCACGAGGGGACATCGAGGCGAATGCGGATGGCATAAGTGTACGTCATATTTATCTGTGATGTTTAAGTGATTTAAATGATAGGAATTCATTAATGTGATTAATGAAAGAAAAGAAACCTAAAAGATGTTGTAGAATCAATTTTTCCAAAAAGGGTAGCTACAGTCTTGCTTTGCATAGCGGTATATATGATATACCCTGCACCTTATTCGATGAGGAAAGAGCCGAGATCCCTTCACCGGGAGTGACCTCTTTAGCAAAACTGGCAGATGCTACAACACTCGGTTTGTTTTTGATTGCTTTTGAAGTTTTTCGTTGCATAGTGGTATATATGATATACCCTGCACCTTATTCGATGAGGAAAGAGCCGAGATCTCTTCACCGAGAGTGACCTCTTTAGCACTAATGAAAGCCTCAAAATCACTCCATTCCAAAAATTCACTCGATTCTACAACGATATCAAGTTCATTACGCTATAGGTTTTCAGAAAAACCTGTCGTAGCCCTCCGTCATTTCAGATAAGTCCTGCTTAGTATCCGTGCTGCGTTTGTTGACCTTGTCAAGGCGCAGTGTGCGGTAGCTGACCAGTATTTATCTGCTTATGTATATGATGCAGATTGGATTAGGATAGTCGTACGGCCTTGTTAACCTTGTCAAGGGTCGTACGGGTGGGTTTAATTCAATCAAGAAGTGACGGGTTGAACTTGACTTACGGTCTATGGTTTGTTGACCTTGTCAAGGTCATAGATCGTTTGGGGCAAAATATTATCGGGAATTTCAAGTGTTGAAATTTGCAATAAGATTGCATACCTTCTATGAGATAGTTGGATCCCGATACCCACTGCGAGTAATTGTTACTCCTGGGAGAGTTTTACACAGGACAATTAGCCGATCAAGTAAGTGTCTAGAAAGGTGTCAACGGGGTTACGCCTCTGGGAAAACGAGGTTTACTTTAATTAGGTCCGTGCGAAAGCACGGGGAACCTCCCTCAAAGTATCGACACTGTCCTGGCTGAAAGATTGGCGAAATTGTAAGGTGTAATTAATCCCGGCTAGTCTTTCCTTTTAGGGTTTGAAGGAAGATTTGATAAAAAACAGTGGGAGCCATCCTGATTAGATAAAATAATAACCAATCTGATCATGCAAGAGCATACGCTAAAGTGTTTTCTTTTCTCTCTCTCCAGGTAGCGACCATATCATGCCTTAATCAAGATAATAATATGGATGTATTGACTGAACCCGCATGTTATACTGTGCCGGGGAACGTTGGTTCCGTTCTTTCTTATAAGAGTTATAGGACTTAACATGATATAGGGGAATACCAGGATTCCCATACCACCCAAATGGATAAAGTACATGTTGATGCATTTTCTTCGGGTGTGTTCGTTACAGAGAACTGTTTCTCCATTTCCTCTACTCCTGGGTATTAAATACCGGGTCAGGATCCCATATATGTAATCAGTTACATGGGCTTAGAAAAGGTAGAGAACTTGGGGAAGGTGATAAAGACATAAGGGTTGGAAATGGTGCAATTGTTGCAGCTAAAACCGTCGAGGAATATCACCTTGTATTGCCAACTGGTAATACATTGATTCTGAGCGAATGTTATTACATGCCGAACCTGATATGCAACATTATATCGGTTTCTTTGTTGAGTAAAGAGGGATATAATTTTTTATTACAGGATAATGTTATGAACATTTTCCGTAACCAAAGGTTGGTTGGATCAGGCACGTTGTGCAATGGCATTTATGTTCTAAATCAATCAACAGTTCTGAGTATAACAAACACACACAAGAGGAAGAGTTCAGAATTGAACAAATCCTTCTTGTGGCATTGTAGACTGGGTCACATCAATGCGACACGGCTAGCTAAGTTGCATAAGGATGGATATTTGAAACCGTTCGAATTTTCATCTTATGACACTTGCCAGTCATGTCTCAAAGGCAAGATGACCAAAACTCCGTTTACGGGACACGGAGAAAGAGTTACTGAGCTCTTGGGACTGATACATAGTGATGTATGCGGTCCCATGTCTACACATGCCAGGGATGGTTCTTCGTACTTCATTACATTCACTGATGATCTCTCTAGATTCGGATATGTGTTCCTGATGAAACACAAATCAGAAGCTTTTGAGAAATTTAGAGAATATAAACAAGAAGTCGAGAACCAAACCGGAAAAAGTATTAAAATCCTTCGATCTGATCGAGGAGGTGAATACTTGAGCAATGAATTCCTGGACTTCCTAAAAGAGAATGGGATTCTCTCTCAGATGACTCCTCCATATATACCACAGCAGAACGGTGTATCGGAACAGAGGAACCGCACCCTATTAGATATAGTGCGCTCTATGATGAGCACAGCTGAGTTACCTATTTCCTTCTAGGGATATGCGCTGGAGACAGCAGCATACCTATTGAATCAAGTTCCATCTAAATCTGTACCTACCACACCATATGAGATATGGAGTGGGAAGAGGCCATATCTTAAACGAGTTAAGATATGGGGTTGTCCAGCCTATGTCAAAAGACAAAATCCGGACAAACTCGAGGCACGGTCAGTTCTTTGCAAGTTTGTGGGATATCCAAAGAACTCATATGGGTATTTTTTCTACCACAGTGAGGAACAAAAAGTGTTTGTTGCTCAACATGCCACCTTTTTAGAAAAGTAATTTCTTGTAAAAGAAATTAGTGGCAAAGTGGTGGAGCTGGAAGAGGTTCCAGATACACAAACCGCAACTGAAGATTTAGTGGAACCATAGGATTCAATAGCTCCCAACGAACCTCAGCCTCTCCGCCGATCTAGTAGGGTTCCTCGCCAACCTGAGAGATACTACGGTTTTCTCATGGATGGTGGGAGCGAGGATTACATCATGGAGGAGGATGACCCAACTAGCTTCGAGCAGGCCATCACGAGTGGGGACTCAGTGAAATGGCTGGATGCTATGCGGTCCGAGATGGAATCCATGTACACCAACAAAGTATGGACTTTGGAAGATGCTCCTGAAGGGGTAAAACCCATTGGGAGCAAGTGGATCTTCAAGAAAAAACTTGGTGTAAATGGGAAAGTGGAGACTTTCAAAGCTAGACTGGTTGCAAAGGGTTTTCGTCAAAGACCAGGTGTGGACTATGACGAAATCTTTTCTCCAGTGGCTATGCTTAAATCCATCCGGATCATGCTTGCCATCGCTGCATATCATGACTACGAAATCTGGCAAATAGATGTTAAGACCGCCTTGTTAGTTATATGTATGCCCTAGAGGCCATTACTGTACATTGGATGTATATTGTAGTGGATGCTGGGACATATATAGGGAGGACTTTCTTGCTCGACATGATAGTATGCTATCTGGTTGAACTTTAGCTTAACGTGTATACTAATTGTCTCTCTGTTACATGTTGGTAAAGCCCTTAGGATGTGTACTTGACTACCTGGACTATGATGCGGATCATACTAGTGGGGACATGGTAGTCCATAAGTACATCCTTCAAAGTCCCTAATCGTGGGTGTATCGAGACGGGGCATCGATATACCAGAGTAGACTAGCGTATACCTTCTCGACCCATACAGATGGGCGATGGATGATCCCATATCCATTGGTGTTTGACATCAGAGATGATATACGGGTGCTCAGTGGAGACTGGGTACACTGGACGGACTCGCCGAGAACTCCCAGATGGTATTATACCTTACGTCAGATGGCAGTTCTCTGGTGACACTGGTACAGAGTGGTCTGTTGACCCGAGATCTTCATAGGGTCTTGTGTGGTTCCCACTGTGCTTTGATTTCCATCTTACCACGTCCAAGAGGGCGTGCAAAACGGTGGTTTTTGGGTACAGTCCCGAGTCACATGGAGGCAATGAGCGATAGGAGGGGATTCGTCTCTCCCGGTATAGGGAGTTGATGTTGCGCTGTGTTCGATTGGCTATAACCGGAAATCCCTGGCCAGGGTTGCTGAGATTTACTGGTAAGTGTTACCAGTAGTTTCTCGAGTTGTTATAGACCTCATATCGACACGACTTATCGAGCTATTGGGGTCTGACGTTTACCACCCCTAGGCGAGATATGCGGCATATCAGACGATCAGACCGGACTGTACGGTAGTGTTACTGGTTGGATTCACTGGAGTGTAAGCGGGCTTGCTTGTCGATCTTCTGATCGCTCAATACCCGGGTGGCCGTTACGTTTAGTAGACCGCTTGCGGCTTGTGGGTGTTTGATATGATCATCATCTGCTGCCGGCGTATTGACGAGTCTTTAGAGTCCTACACAGAGGTTTCCTGGCTCAAGCGAAACGAAATAGGAGCGCATATGAGATATGTGCGGGACCGAGAATGATACCAGTATGTGATACTGTATTCGATTCTCGCGATTTGTGACATTGATCGGTTATATGCGATATAGCCGGGTTATCGGATCAAGTGTTGATTCGATAAGTTGTTACTGTAGATATTAGTCGGTTATATGCGATATGACCGGATAATTAGAAGTGTTGATTTAATGACTTAATGCATAATTATATATTTGATATATTACTTTGCATTAACTAGTATCGGTTCACTTTAAATGGATTTTCTCGCTCCGATGTGCACATTGTATATGTGATATACTTTTTGTGCACTTGATTGTATCATGTTTGATGATACATGCTCTCTAGGGTTTGTGTAAAGATTAAACCATGGTTGTGTAATGGTTAGGGTTTTCTTTTTCATTTATTTATTTATTTCATTTATTTTATTTTGGAAAAGAAATGGCAAAAGAAAAGAAAATGGTTGCTAGTTTTGTTTTACATTGAAAGTTCATGAAGCTTTGACTAAGTGACCATTTTGTCTTCATGCTTAACCCTAACCATCCCACTAACCATGATTTATTCTCTACACTTGACCATGGTTTGGTTATGATAAGTATTCTTTTAATTTTCTTTTTGGAATTAACTTATCATAACTTTATCTTCTTCTTCTTCATCTTCAACATTGAAGCAAGCTTGCCTCCATCAATGGCAACTTGTGAAAGAGAGTGAGAAATCCAATTCTAAAGTGAACCCACTTTCTATTTCTTCATCCTCTACCTCTTGCCAAGTAGTAGAGTGTGTTTTCTTCACAAGTTTCTTGACTTGGTGAAGTTGGAGCTTGATCTAGCGATGCCTCGACGTAGATCATCTTCGGCACGAAGCAGACGACCTTGCCCGCCCATTTCTCCGATGAAGCCGACGCTATAGCCCGGATTTTGATTTGGACAGCGGAGAGGACTTCATCGCGGAGCCATGGAGGTGGAGGACCGGATCTACAAAGGTTGTATTTCCGTTCTTTTAGTTTAGTTGTAAACTAGTTTCTTTGTTTCGCCTATTTATCTAGCCAACGATCCGTATTAGGGTTTCTCGGCACCGTAATTTTTGAAATTGGCATGGTTGATACCTTGTGAGACCTCTTGGGAGTGCCTAGGAACCCTACAGTGGTATCAGAGCCTAACTAGAGTCTTAGGCGATGCGTAGACGAAGTTTGAAACCCGAACGAACCGAAACCCTAACACAATCCATGCTCTCTGGACTTTTTGTAAAAACTGGGATTTTTCCAGATTAAAAATTTCTAGAAAAATCAGCAGGAAATTCTAAGGGATACTGTAAAATTCGTGTGCCTAATTCCATCAATGCGCCGCGGTTCCGCGGCACGAGCATGGCTCGTGCGGCGGATCCGCGGCCGTTTTGTCTTTTGTGGCATCCAATTTTGCACAGTAATTCATAATATGCAGTGCTGGTTTTTCTGGGAATTTTTAATATTTTTTCAAGAGTTGAATTTTCTGAGTTGTTTTGGGGATTCGAATGTTCGATCGGATTATCAAATTTTGTCTGTGTGGCTTTCCGGATAATTTTTGAATATGTTAAAAAGTTTGACCGGATATAAATACCCACTTTTTCCCCTGCCGGGAAATTTCCAAGTGTTGGATTTTTCCATGGTTTAAAGACGTTCTAAGTAGTGCAAGTAACGCGATGGACCCTCTAGAAGACAACAAATCTTAACTCGATTATGTGACCGTCTTGAACTGCCCTTTGAACCTTAGGGTTTGGGGCAGTACGGCGTGTCACATGTGAGGCGTTGGCTTGACCCTTCTACGGCTGGACCGTTGGTACTGAGGCACGAACTGAATGTTTTTAGACTTGTTTCATGTGTTGATCTGTATCGGGAAAACTTGGGTGTTCGAATGTTCGATCGGAAAGTTTAATATTTTCTATTTATCCGGAATGTGATACAATAATTGGAATTCACAAGTAGTTATGAGATAACTGAATGAATGTTATAAACATAGCAGTTTAGTCTCACTTGATCGGTTGCCACGGAATTTTGATGTGATCAAAAGTCCGTCACAATCACGTAGCGTACGTGGATACTCGCCGGGTAAACTTAATAGACAGCCTAGCTCCATAGCCCCGACCAAGTGACTGTAGGAGAACCCCGTCGCCGAAAGCATCCGTTCAGGTGCTCGCAGTAGCGGTGTTCCGCCTTGGTGCACTTCGTCGACGGTATCGAGGGTGCGGCCGTCTACTGAAGTTTGCGACGAGCATTCGATCAAGATGTCAGGAATCTTGTTGAATTGCCCGACTTGGTATTGAAAAGTGTTTTCGATTTTGAGACTAAAATGCGGGGTTTATAATTGTTAGGCATGCGATGTCTAAAGAATTCATTTGATTAGGCATGCGATGTCTATGCAGGTTGCGGATTCCAACTGTTGTAGTTTTACACTTTCTTTTCTGTGACCGTAAGTGTAATATGTGATATCGCCGGTTTCGTTGCTATATGTCAACGACAATTGGGATGGACATATTTACTTACGTTGATGACATGTGATGTTATGTGTTGCTGGATATGTTATATTGGATCGTCGTGTTTGAATAGCCGGGGTTTTTTATGTGAGATGAGTGTTTTTCATTTTCATTCATGTAAAAAATACTTGTATGTAATATTCTTTTATTGGGGCACTTCCAGGTTGCGGAAGATGTCACCGTTTGTATATTATTTACTTTTCCGCACTAGGATAGACCCAAGGAGGGGAGCATAAGTAACCGGGTTCTGGAGTCCAGTGGGAGACCAACTCGAGGAGTCGAGTCCGGGTCTCCTAACTCTAGAATTGGTAGGGTTGCTTGCCGCTCTCGTAGGGGTCTAGGGGTGTAGGTTTGGCTATTCATCGCGACCGTGGAATCCGTGTTTTATACTGGCTCGTATTGAAAACACGGACGTCCTAGTATATCCAATATTTCATATGTTTCTTCTGCTGCGATATCTGTGATGTGATCATGTGATGTTCTGTGATAGATACAGTATATAGTATATATGATATATTATATAGGCGTTACTTATGTTTTACACCCGCGCTAGCCCTGCCCCGCTCTGCCGTTAGTTACCTAACCTAACGGTGCACGAGGGGACATCGAGGCGAATGCGGATGGCATAAGTGTACGTCGTATTTATCTGTGATGTTTAGGTAATTAAATGATGGGACTTCATTAATGTGATTAATGAAAGTAAAAAAGAAACCTAAGATGTTGTAGAATCGAATTTCAAAAATAAAATAGGTAGCTATAGTTCTTGCTTTGCACAGCGGTATATATGATATATCCTGCACCTTATTCGATGAGGAAAGGACCGAGATCCCTTCACCGGGAGTGACTCCTTTAGCAATAACTGGCAGATGCTACACACTCGGTTTGTCTTTTGATTGCTTTTAAAAGATTTTGCTTTGCACAGTGATATATATGATATATCCTGCACCTCATTCGACGAGGAAAGGACCGACGATCCCTTCACCGGGAGTGACTCCTTTAGCAAAACTAGAAAAGCCTCAAATGCACTCCATTTTAAAATCATTTGATTCTACAACGATATCAAGTTCATTATGCAATAGGTTTTCAGAAAAACCTTTCGTAGCCCTCCGTCATTTCAGATAAGTCCTATTTAGTATTCGTGCTACGTTTGTTGACCTCCGTCAAGGCGTAGTGTGCGGTAGCTAACTAGTATTTATCTGTTTATGCATATGATGCAGATTGGATTAGGGTAGTCGTGCGGCCTCGTTGACCTCCGTCAAGGGTCGTGCGGGTGGGTTTGATTCGATCAAGAAATGATGGGTTGAACTTGACTAGTAGCCTATGGTTTGTTGACCTCCGTCAAGGTCATAGGGTGCTAGGGGCAAAATGATCGGGAATTTCAAGTGTTGAAATTTGCAATGAGATTGCATACCTTCTATGAGATAGTTGGATCCCGATACCCGCTGCGAGTAAGAGTTACTCCTGAGAGAGTTTTATACATTACAATTAGCCGATCGAGTAGGTGTCTAGAAAGGTGTCAACAGGGTTACGCCTCTGGGAAAATGAGGTTTACATTAATTAGGTTCGTGCGAAAGCACGGGGGACCTCCCTCAACGTACCGACACTGGCCTGGCTGAAAGATTGGCGAACTTGTAGTGTGTAATTAATCCCGGCTAGTCTTTCCTTTTAGGGTTTGAAGGAAGATTTGATAAAAACAGTGGGAGCCATCCTAATTAGATAAAATAATAACCAATCTATTCTTGCAAGAGCGCACGCTGAGTGTTTTCTTCTCTCTCTCTCCAGGTAGCGACCATATCAGGCCTTAATCAAGATAATAATACGGATATTGACCGAACCCGCTTGTTATACTGAGCTGGGAAATGTTGGTCCCGCTCCAACTTATAATTGTTATAAGACAGAGCAAGAAATTGGGGATTACCAGAATTCCCTTGCCGCCCAAACGAAGAGAGTGCATGCTGATGCATCATCTTCGGGTGTGTTCATTACAGAGAACTGTTTCTCAGTATTCTTTACGTCCTGGGTATGTGATACCAGATCAGGATCCCAGATATGTAATTTGTTGCATAGGGCTACAGAAAGGTAGAGAACTGAGAACGGGTGATAAGTTTCATGAGGCAGAAAACGGGGCAAGAGTTTCAGCCAAGTCTGTTGGTCACTGTCACCCTGTATTCCAAATACATTGATTCTGAACGAATGTTATTAGATACCGAACCTGATATACAAAATCATATCACTCTCTTTAATAGTAAAGAAATAATAAAATTTTGTATTGTTGGATAATGTTTTGAACATTTCCTATATCAAAAGTTGATCGGTTCAGGCACGTTATCTAAAAGCATTGATGTTCTAAATCAAACTACAGTTCTTAGTATATGGATCACACACAAGAGGAAGAGTTCAGAAATGAACGGATCCTTCTTGAGGCATTGTAGACTAGGTCATATCAATGCGATCCGACTAGCTGAAGTTTAATTTTAGATGCATATTTAAATCTGTTTGAATTTACATCTTATGAAACTTGCCAGTCATGTCACAAAGATATGATGACCATAGCCCCGTTTATTGGAAACAGAGAAAGAGTTAATAAACTCTTGGGATGATACATGTTGATGTATGTAAGGTCCCCTGTCTACACATGCCAAGACCGGTTCTTTGTACTTCATTACATTCTCTAATAATCTCTCAAGATTCAGACATATGTTCCTGTTGAAACACAAGTCCGAACCTTTTGAGATATTCACAGAATATAAGTTAGAAGTAGAGAACCAAAATACGGGTATAAGTATTATGTCCTTTGATGAGATCAAGGAGGAGAATACTTGAGCACGAAATTCCTGGATTATTCTAAAGGAGAATGAGATTCTCTCTCAGCATTACTCCTCCGTATACACCATTGCACGATGGTATATCGGGGCGGAGCAGATGCACCCTATATGATATGGTGTGCTCTATGATGAGTACTACTGAGTTTCCTATTTCCTTTTGGGAGTTATGCACTTGAGAAGCTGTATACCTATTGAATTGGGTTCCGATCAAATCAGTTGCCTACCACTTCATATGTGATATGATAAGGGAAGAGCCCATATCTTAAGTTGGTTAAGATTTGGGGTTGTCCGGGCTATGTCTGAAAAGCAAAATCCGGACAAGCTCGAGGCAAGGTCAGTTATGTAGAACTGGAAATGTTCCAGCTATACAAACTGTAGCTGATGATTTGATAGAACCAAAGGATTCAGTAGATTCCAACGAACCTCAGCCTCTCCGCCGATCTAGTAGGGTTCCTCACCCACCTAAGAGATACTTCTGTTTCTCTATGACAGTGGGAGCGAGGATTGCATCATGAGATGATGACCCAACTAGTTTCGAGCTGGCCATCAGGAGTGAGACTCTGTAAGAATGGTTGGATGCTTAGCCATCTGAGATGGAATCCATATACACCAACAAAGTATGGACTTTGGTTGCTATATCTGAAGGGTTAAATCCCCATCAGGAGCAAGTATATCTTGAGAAGATTACTTGGTGTAGATGGAAAAGTTAAGACTTTCAAAGCTAGACTTGCTAAAGGTTTTCGTCATCGACCAGGCGTGGATAATGATGAAACCTTTTCTAGTACCTATGCTTAAGTCCATCCAGATACTACTTGCCACGGCTACATACCATGACTACGATATCTGGCGGTTGGGTGTCATGACTGCTTTTCTAAATGATATTTTAGAAGAGTGCGTCTATAAGTACACAGCCAGAGGGCCTCGTAGACAGTGGGAGCAGCGGAAACGTGTGTGCAAGATGCTTTATAGGATAAAGCAGGCATCGCGGAGTTGGAACATCTGTTTTGATGGATTAGTCAAAGAGTTTGACATCATCAAAATGGTAGATGAACCTTGTATAAACAAAAAGGTAGTAAGGAGTATGGTGACGATCCTCGTAGAGTACGTGGATGACATGCTCTTGATAGGGAAGGAGTTTCCTATGCTACGCTCAGTCAATCTCCGCTCATCACAATGATTCTCCATATAGGATCAAAGTGATACCTCCTAAATCCTGGGTTTTGGATCTATGAGATAGATCTAAATGGATGTTAGAATTCTCACTAGTTGTAGTGAGATGGTATCAATCGATCCTGGGGAGAATCATTGGAAGGGTTCCAGAGTGATAAGGACGACTGAAAGTCAGTCACAGGCATTGTCTTTACCCTCAGTAAAGGGACGGTATGTTGGAAGAGTTCCAAGCTAGATACCGCGACATACTAGACGATAAAGGCTGGATATATCGCTACTTAAGATGCTACCGAAGAGGCTGTTTGGGTGTATATTCGTTCATGAGATGAACTATGTTCCTCCCATTGTGTGACAATGGAGTTGTGGCTTATGCCAAGGAACGCAGGTCCCATCAGTGATCCAGACACATTCTAAGGCAGTATCACCTGATCATGGAGATGGTTGATCTCTAAGGGATCGAGATTAGGAGAATAGACTCAGAGGACAACACAGTGGATCCACTCATAAAGGCCTGTTCCCAGAGAGAGATTTTTATGGGATGGTTGAGTATGAGATACTACAACCACTGCTATCAGATGGCCCTAGTGCAAGTGGGAGATTGTTAGTTATATGTATGCCCTAGAGGCCATTACTGTACATTAGATGTATATTGTAGTGGATGCTGGGACATATATAGGGAGGACTTTCTTGCTCGACATGATAGTATGCTATCTGGTTGAACTTTACCTTAACGTGTATACTAATTGTCTCTCTGTTACATGTTGGTAAAGCCCTTAGGATGTGTACTTGACTACCTGGACTATGATGCGGATCATACTAGTGGGGACATGGTAGTCCATAAGTACATCCTTCAAAATCCCTAGTCGTGGGTGTATCGAGACGGGGCATCGATATACCAGAGTAGACTAGCGTATACCTTCTCGACCCATACAGATGGGCGATGGATGATCCCATATCCATTGGTGTTTGACATCAGAGATGATATACGGGTGCTCAGTGGAGACTGGGTACACTGGACGGACTCGCCGAGAACTCCCAGATGGTATTATACCTTACGTTAGATGGCAGTTCTCTGGTGACACTGGTACAGAGTAGTCTGTTGACCCGAGATCGTCATAGAGTCTTGTGTGGTTCCCACTGTGCTTTGATTTCCATCTTACCACGTCCAAGAGGGCGTGCAAAACGGTGGTTTTTGGGTACAGTCCCGAGTCACATGGAGGCAATGAGCGATAGGAGAGGATTCGTCTCTCCCGGTATAGGGAGTTGATGTTGCGCTGTGTTCGATTGGCTATAGCCGGAAATCCCTGGCCAGGATTGCTGAGATTTACTGGTAAGTGTTACCAGTAGTTTCTCGAGTTGTTATAGACCTCATATCGACACGACTTATCGAGCTATTGGGGTCTGACGTTTACCATCCCTAGGCGAGATATGCGACATATCAGACGATCAGACCGGACTGTACGGTAGTGTTACTGGTTGGATTCACTGGAGTGTAAGCGGGCTTGCTCGTCGATCTTCTGATCGCTCAATACCCGGGTGGCCGTTACGTTTAGCAGACCGCTTGCGGCTTGTGGGTGTTTAATATGATCATCATCTGCTGCCGGCGTATAGACGAGTCTTTAGAGTCCTACACAGAGGTTTCCTGGCTCAAGCGAAACGAAATAGGAGCGCATATAAGATATGTGCGGGACCGAGAATGATACCAGTATGTGATACTGTATTCGATTCTCGCGATTTGTGACATTGATCGGTTATATGCGATATAGCCGGGTTATCGGATCAAGTGTTGATTCGATAAGTTGTTACTGTAGATATTAGTCGGTTATATGCGATATGACCGGATCATTAAATCAAGTGTTGATTTAATGATTTAATGCATAATTATATATTTGATATATTACTTTGCATTAACTAGTATCGGTTCACTTTAAATGGATTTTCTCGCTCGGATGTGCACATTGTATATGTGATATACTTTTTGTGCACTTGATTGTATCATGTTTGATGATACATGCTCTCTAGGGTTTGTGTAAAGATTAAACCATGGTTGTGCAATGGTTAGGGTTTTCTTTTTCATTTATTTATTTATTTCATTTATTTTATTTTGGAAAAGAAATGGCAAAAGAAAAGAAAATGGTTGCTAGTTTTGTTTTACATTGAAAGTTCATGAAGCTTTGACTAAGTGACCATTTTGTCTTCATGCTTAACCCTAACCATCCCACTAACCATGATTTATTCTCTACACTTGACCATGGTTTGGTTATGATAAGTATTCTTTTAATTTTCTTTTTGGAATTAACTTATCATAACTTTATCTTCTTCTTCTTCATCTTCAACATTGAAGCAAGCTTGCCTCCATCAATGGCAACTTGTGAAAGAGAGTGAGAAATCCAATTCTAAAGTGAACCCACTTCCTTTTTCTTCATCCTCTACCTCTTGCCAAGTAGTAGAGTGTGTTTTCTTCAAAAGTTTCTTGACTTGGTGAAGTTGGAGCTTGATCTAGCGATGCCTCGACGTAGATCATCTTCGGCACGAAGCCGACGACCTTGCCCGCCCATTTCTCCGATGAAGCCGACGCTAGAGCCCGGATTTTGATTTGGACAGCGGAGAAGACTTCATCGCGGAGCCATGGAGGTGGAGGACCGGATCTACAAAGGTTGTATTTCCGTTCTTTTAGTTTAGTTGTAAACTAGTTGCTTTGTTTCACCTATTTATCTAGCCAACGATCCGTATTAGGGTTTCTCGGCACCGTAATTTTTGAAATTGGCATGGTTGATGCCTTGTGAGACCTCTTGGGAGTGCCTAGGAACCCTACACGCCTTTTTAAACGGTGATTTAGAAGAGTGCATGTACATGACACAGCCAGAGGGCTTCGTAGATAGTGGGAGCAGCGGAAAGGTGTGCAAGCTGCTTAAATCCATTTATGGATTAAATCAAGCATCGCGGAGTTGGAACATCTGCTTTGACGTCGTTATCAAAGAGTTTGATTTCGTCAAAAACGTAGATGAACCTTGTATCTACAAGAAGGTGGCAGAGAGTAAGGTTGTCTTCCTCGTATTGTACGTGGACGACATACTCTTGATAGGAAATGACATTCCTATGCTGCAATCGGTCAAGCTCTTCTTATCACAAAGATTCTCAATGAAAGATCTAGGTGATGCCTCCTGCATATTGGGAATCAGGATCTATAGAGATAGATCTAAAAGGATATTGGGATTGTCCCAATCCAGGTACATTGACACCATACTAAAGAGGTTTAATATGGAAGAATCCAAGCGTGGGAACTTACCCACGATCTCTGGAGTTACTCTCTCCAAAGAGATGTCTCCCAAGACTGATTTGGAAAGAGCTCGCATGCAAGGGATACCCTATGCTTCGGCTGTAGGCTTTATCATGTACGCAATGCTATGTACCAGACCCGATGTAGCATACTCACTAAGTGTAGTGAGTAAGTATCAAGCTGATCCTGGAGAGAGTCACTGGACAGCTGTGAAAAGCATTCTCAAGTACTTACGAAGGACTAAGGAGATGCTCTTGGTGTATGGTAACGGAGAACTCCAAGTGGAGTCCTTTACCGATTCAAGCTTCCAGAGTGATAAGGATGACTCTAAGTCGCAGTCGGGATTTGTCTTTACCCTTTACGGAGGGGCAGTTAGCTGGAAGAGTTCCAAGCAGGAAACCGTGGCAGACTCGACGATGGAGGCTGAATACATCGCTGCCAACGATGCTGCTAAAGAGGTTGTCTGGATCAAGAAGTTCGTTACTGAACTTGGAGTGGTTCCATCCATTGAGCACCCAATGTCTTTGTATTGTGATAACAATGGAGCGGTGGCTTTGGCCAAGGAACCCAGGCCCCATCAGCGATCCAGGCATATTCTGAGGCGGTATCACCAGATCCGGGAGATAGTTGATCGCCGGGAGATCGAGATCAGGAGGGTTGACACAAAGAACAACACAGCGGATCTACTCACGAAGGCCATTCCCCAGATACAGTTTGAGAGACTCTTCGGGATGCTCGGTATGCGATACTATAGCAGCTGGCCCTAGTGCAAGTGGGAGATTGTTAGTTGTATGTATGCCCTAGAGGCCAGTATTGTACAGATGATGTATATTATATTGGATGCTTGGACATATATAGAGATGACTTTCTTGCTCGATATGATAGTATGCTATCTGGTTGCTCTTTATCTTAACATGTATACTTGTCTCTTTATACTGTCTTGTAGTTACATGTTGGTAAAGCCCTTAGGATGTGTACTTGACTACCTGGACTATGATGCGGATCATACTAGTGGGGACATGATAGTACATAAGTACATCCTTCAAGGTCCCTAGTCGTGGGTGTATCGAGACGGGGCATCGATATACCAGTGTAGACTAGCATATACGCTTCTCGACCCATGAGATGGGCGATGGATGATCCCATATCCATTGGTGTTTGACATCAGAGATGGTATACGGGTGCTCAGTGGAGACTGGGTACACTGGACGGACTCGCCGAGAACTCCCAGATGGTATTATAACTCATGTCAGATGGCAGTTCTCAGGTGACACTAGTGCAGGTTAGTCTGTAGACCCGAGATCGTCATAGATTCTTATGTGATTCCTACTGTGCTTTGATTTCCACCTTACCATGTCCATGAGGGCATGCAAAACGGTGGTTTTTGGGTACAGTCCCGAGTCATATGGAGGCAATGAGCGATAGGAGGGGTTTCGTCTCTCCCGGTATTGGGGGTTGATGTTGCGCTGTGCTCGATTGGCCGTAACAGGGAAGTCCCTTGCCAGGGCTGTTTTAGAGATTTACTGGTAAGTGTTACCAGTAGTTTCTCGACCCGTTATGGGCCTCACATTGGCATGACTTATCGGTTATTGGGGTCTGACGTTTACCATCCCTAGGCTCGATATGCAGCATATCTGACGAAGAGACCGGACTGTACGGTAGTGTTGCCGGTTGGCTCGACGGGAGTTGTAGCAGGTTCGCTTGTTCTCTTCTGATCGCTCAATACCTGGGTGGCCGTTACGTTTAGCTGACCGCTTGCGGCTTGGGGGTGCTTGATATGATCATCACCCACTTCCGGCGTATTGACGAGTCTTAGAGTCCCATAAAGGAGTTACATAGTCCAGGCAAAACGTTGTGGTGCGCGTATGCGATATGCGCATGGACCCGGTTAAAATGCGCGTATAAGATACCGTATATTAATCGGGCAGCTTGCTTTTGGTTGGGTCGTATGTGATATGGCCGGATTGATAAATCAAGTGTTGATTTATCATTTAACCATTAGATTCTCACTAGAAATCCTCTCTTGTATTTATGGATGTATGCATGCATGTATGCATTCCTTCTTGATTCATGCACATATGGATGTGCATGCACACATACATACATACATCATCCTTCATGGTTGTATATACATAGAAAATGGTGGCAATATAAGACTCACACCATGGTTTTATATATATGGATATATATTGTATTTGTGTTAAAAACAAAAGGATAATTCATGGTTTACTTTCTACACTCTTCTTTGACCTAACCATGCTCACCCACCATTTAACCATGGATTAACTTTCCCTTTGTGTTTTAACTCAAATTCAATAATATCTTTATTGTTTAACCATGGTTTGAGATGAGAAGTGGAAAATATATATACATATATATCCATATTTTTGAGATGAGATTATATATTCTCTTCTTCTTCAAAAGCCATCATCTTCTTCTTCCTTGCTCTTTTGCTCTCTAGATCTCTCTAGTAAGCAAAATACTCAACAAGATAGGATTTTGAAGTGAGAAAAAGAACCACAACACCATTCTACACTAGTCTTGCCCATTAGTGGAGAGTGTTAGCTTCCATTTTCTTTCTTGATCTTGTGAAGTTGCAAGCTTGGACAAAGCAGACTCCGGATGGATCATCGTGGACCTAGAAGAGTTCAAGTGGACCTTTTTCAAACCTCAGGTGGCCAAGGAGTCTAGCGTAGGGAGCTACAAAGGTTGTACTCTCAAAACCCTAGCCTTTGTTACTTGTAATGATGTGTAGTTTTAGAAACCCTAATTTTCTAGTGATGATTCTTTGTATGTTCACTTAGCACCTTAAAATTTTGAATTTGGCACATAAGATGCTTCCAAACCCTTCATGAGGTGCTAGGTTAACCTAACATATGGGACCTGCGTTCCTAGGCCAAAACCATAACTCCATTGTTGTCACAATAACAATTATTGGACGCTCAATGCTAGGAACCATGTTCATCTCATGAACAAGAAATATCCAGATAACCTCTTTGGTAGTATCGTTGGTAGCGATTTATTCATCCTTTATCGTCTAGTATGCCTCGGTATATAGCTTGGAACTCTTCCAACATACCGTCCCTCCACTAAGGGTAAAGACAATGCCTGTGACTGACTTTCAGTCGAGCTTATCACTCTGGAAGCTCGAACCAAGAACATTCTTTTAGTGCTTCTCAAGTACTTAAGAATGTTCTCCACGGCTGTCCAGTGATTCTCCCAAGATCTGATTGATTCCTGTTCACTACACTTAATGAGTTAGCTACATCTGGTCTGGTACATAAAATCGCATACATGATAGAGCCTACTGCTGAAGTATAGGGTATCCCTTGCATGCGAGCTCTCTCCAAATCAGTCTTGGAAGACATCTTTTTGGAGAGAGTGATTCCTGAGTAAGTGGGTGAATCATCACGCTTAGAATCTTCCATACTAAATCTCTTTAGTACGGTGTTAATGTACCTGGATTTAGGACACTCCCAGCATCCACTTAGATCTATCATCATAGATCATAATCCATAAGATGTAGTAGGTATCATGCAGATCTTCATGGAGAATTTTCGTGATAAGAGGAGCTTGACCGAGTGTAGCATAAGAAACCATTTCCTATCAAGATTATGTTATCTATGTACAATACGTGTAAGACAACCTCACTCTCTACAATCTTCTTGTATATACAAGGTTCATCTACTATTTTGATGAAGTCATACTCTTTGACTGTCACATCAAAACAGATGTTCCATCTTCGCGATGCTTGCATTGATCCTGATGGACTTAAGCATAGCTTTGAAAATCTTAACTTTTCCATTTACACCAAAAATCTTCTCAAGATCCATTTGCTCCCAATAGGTTTTACCCCTTCAGGTGCAACATGCAAAGTCATACTTTGTTGGTGTACATGAATTCCATCTTTGATCGCATAGCATCCAGCCATTTCACAGAGTCCCTACTCGTGATGTCCTGCCTGAACCTGGTTGGGTCATCATCTACCATGATGCAATCCCCGCTCCCACTGTCACCGAGAAAACCTTAGTTCCTCTCAAGTGGATGAGGAACCCTACCAGATTCGCGGAGAGGTTGAGGTTCGTTGGAAACTATTGAATTCTTTGCTTTCACCAAATCATCAGCTGTTAGTTTTTCTAGCTGGAACGCCTTCCAGTTCTACCTTATGACCACTAATTTCTTCATAAGAAATTCTTTTTCTAAAAAGGTGGCATGCTGAGAAACAAAATGCCTTTTGCTCCTCGGTTAGGTAGAAGATATACCCTTGCAAATGTTTGGGATATCCTAACAAACTTACAGAACTGACCTTGTCCCGAGCTTGTCCGGATTTCGCTTTTCAACATAGACCGGACAACCCCATATCTTAACTCGTTTAAGACATGGTCTCTTCCCATACCATATCTCATATGGAGTGGTAGGCAGTGATTTGGATAGAACCCCATTCAATAGGTATGCAGCTTCTCAAGTGCATAACACCAAAAGGAAATAGGTAACTTAGCAGTACTTATCATAGAGCGCACCATATCTCATAGGGCGCGATACTTTCGCCCCGATACACCGTTGTGCTGTGGTGTACTCAAAGCAGTAAGCTGAGAGACAATCCCATTCTCCTTTTTGAAACTCCAGGAACTCCATGCCCAAGTATTCTCCTTCTTCGATCACATCGAAGAACTTAATACTTCTACCCGTCTGGTTCTCAACTTCAAGCTTATATTCCTTGAATTTCTCAAAAGATTCAGACTTGTGTTTCAACATGAACATATGTCCGAATCCTGAGAGAAGATCAGTGAATATAATGAAGTACGAAGAACCAGCCTTGGCATTTGGAGACATAGGACCGTATACATCATCATGTATGCGTCCCAAGAGTTCAGTAACTCTTTCTCTGTTTCGAGTAAACGGAGTATTGGTCATTTTATTTTTGAGACATGACTGGCAAGTAGCATAAGATGAAAATTCGAACAGATTCTCATATTCATCCATATGTAACTTAGCTGGTCGTATCGCATTGATATGACCTAATCTACAATGCCACAAGAAGGATTCATTCATTTCTGAACTACTCCTCTTGTGTGTGTTTGTCACGACCCGAAATGGCACATGACTAGCACTTGAATCATATAAAGTCTATAGGACCCCATCTAATTCAAGTAAGCCAAAATCCCAGAAATCTAAACCATTAAAGGAGAAAGTGTAGGAAAACTTTAGTTCAAAAGCGAGTGGTTTAACAAAATAAGCCGAAGTATGCACTTTCAAAACCTCAAGTCTTTTCTGAAAATTTCGGCAGAGTTTCCTTTGTAAATACTGGCCCCAAACGGGTACAACATGCATAATATAAAGGCCTCCCCAAACGGGAGCTAGCTCTTCGCCAATTGGCGAACATAACCACGCAATGCAATATAATATACAATGCCGAAAGGCGAGGATCAAAACTCAAAAGGAAAAACCAATAACCACCAGAAAACCATAATAATAAAAGCGCGACTCTAAGGTCGAAATAATATACACTGATCTTCTAAGTTTATAAATAATACAAGTCTAGTTGATAGAGTATTTATAAGATACAGCTGAATATAAATAAGGTACAATGGTGGTCATGATGCAAGTGAACCCACCAACCAAAGCAATCACCCGAAAAGAAGCAGTGTGCCAGCAAAGCCGTCAAGAAAACCTATACGGCAAACCTGCAAGAAACTGTGGCACAACAGGGGTGAGTTGCCAACTCGTGAGTAGAAAACATCACCGAGCAGAAATCGCATGTATGACTCAATCCTAGGTCATACGATAAAATATATCCTCAATATATAAACATGTACCATCTACACATAAGTGTAATACCACGTGCTCGTGTCAGTGCCTCAGATAGCAACATATCATATATATGATGTATGAATGCATTACAAATGAAAACAGAATACATCATGAATGAGAAAGTTGTTTTCATAAATTAGTGAGATTTCTGTATATATAAATCGAGGTATCATCAATGAAATCAACATAAAATTCGTATTAAGCATCGACACAAAACATAAATCCAAATATCCAATATCTCAGGCTCCGGCTATCCGGACTGGCCCATATCATATAGTCTCAATATCTCGCGCTCCGGCTATCCGGACTGGCCCCTGGGCTCCGGCAATCCGGACTGGTCCAAATCATCAAATCTCACGACTACGTCGGTATCCTCCGGATATCCACCGCGTCACAAATAACCGGTCGGTAATGCTCCCCTGCCAGGCTTAACGCCATCATCTGCGACCATCTTGCCCCGGGGTACCGCACCGGGTCCACCATACACCTACAGACGGTTCCTCCTCCTCCTCGAATCGGGTGTATGATATCGCTCAAGAGCCAAGAAAACTCATGGTGGACGTATCTCACATCATATCACGAGAAAACCGCACTTTTTATCTTTTTAAAATGATAAATGAGTTTATAAAATCTGCGGTTTCTCCAAATCCAGAAATCTCATGGAAAAATCCGAAATCTCAAAATGACAGGTCAATAACAGTGAATACCGGGCTCCGGCAATCCGGACTGGCCCATAATATCGCATAGCAAATGAATATATAATTATGCATGGAATATCACGGTAATAAATGCAATATCTAAATTAGCATATAAAGACATGCGCACTAGTACTATATCGAAACTATCAGCTAGCAATTTATACTAATGAAGTAGTATTTTCTAATGTGTACGTGACATAAAAGTTACCGATGATGATGTGTGTGAGCCGACAAGCAGGTGTACGTATAGCATACGCATCATCGGTAATGATGCTGGTGTCCTAACAGCATGGTTTCATAATCACTAAAATACACATTAAATATGCAATACAATGATAACAACATGAATGAATAGAGTATGAATAATAAACGCGACAATAAGGAATATACAATATATATATATATGAGTCATACAGTTTTGGCATTTGAAATAACACGAATCATGTTGTTTAGAAAATAGGGCTACGGTGTTTTTAAGAAAAAGGCACGTCCTTTGAAATATCCGTAGTATCCTTGGCCTGTCTTTAAAATACTCACGATTCGTAAGCTTTGGAAATAATTATGACTCGAGCCCAGTCTAACATCTACTAGGTAAGCTACAGGACTAAACTAATACACTAATCGAAAGGGTAAGGAAAACCACCTAAATCTGAGTCGATATCCATATCTAGTAGTCGGTGATCCCGCCTCAATAGTATCATGTACGATACAATATATCATATGACATGCTCGAGTCAAGAGTGCGGATCTATCATCATAATTATATCTCGTACGGTAAATCCATCGTACGGCATCCCAAACCTGGGTACGGGTCGAATATCACATTTACCTCATTATTCATCCGGTATCCTTATCATCGTATCCTGAATTAGGGGTACTGATCTAAAGTCTAGTACATTCCGATACCATCAACATATATATATATATATATATATATGCGTGTGTATGAAAACACATCGCCTAAGGACCCGCTATAATATCGTGTCGTATCTCATAATACGAACCAAGTCATATCACCGATCTCGTGGCATCATGCCCAATCACATCGACTCATCTCCAAGTACTATATACTATCTTCATCACCCATGTATATGTATGTGTGTGTGTGTGTGTGTGTGTATATAATCACATACATAGATGTATATATATATGTATGTATGTATATATCCCCATATACGCACAAGTAAAACAAATATATGCGTGTGTGTGCGTGTGTGCAAATCATTAATCTAGGGTTTCACGACTAAAAAGCTAAACTAAGTTACTTCTAATTACACTAAAACTAACCCATGAACACATAAACCTATCTTGATAATCATTAGTCTCACAATACACACATTTATATATATAATATAATATATTTGTATTTTACACTACGACTGCGGGAGTGCTATACGCCATCCACCCGACTTCCCTCGTAGATATATATCTACTCACCTTGATCCTTACTTGCCGAAGTCGATGTCGTCATCCTCTTCTTCATCGTCCAAAGTCCACGTGAGGGTACCTACATATCATACATAGTATCGTAAACCAAAATCGCATACGAAAACCAAAACGGCCACGTATCACACATAGGTTAAAACCTATGATCTATGCATGCAAGAATAACCCAACAACTCTACCCAACAACTCTCGACGATTGACATAAAAACGTGAATCGACTGATGAAAACACGAATACCAAATCTCAAGTAATTAAAGACCGCAAAACGAAAGCAGCAACTTGGGAAAACTCTTCCAGATTTTACCCTAGGTGAAATTAGCCAAATTTGCACATGTGGAGGGTCTATTTTAAAGAAAATGGAGCCATGGACCAAACACGGATCTATTCACCATCACCGTGGCCGCAATTTACGGCCAGAAGGAATATATCTGCGGCCACAAGGTGGAATTAAGGGCTCGGGGCTCTAGTGTAGCTTCTAGGTTTCCTGCTTGTGTCTCTGTAATCGCTATCTATTTTTCAGGTTCTCACGGTAGCAGCAGATCTCAATAGCACATCACCCAGTTAACAAAATCCAATATCAGGGTTTCTAAGTTTGTGAATTGGGGTTCTAGTCTCTGTTTTAGTTCAATATACAATCACTACAGGGGTTTGTGGCCTCTACTAAACCTCAATTACACTATCACAACTCAAACAAATCCATAACCTCGTCTTGGAATTTTCCAAGCTCACAAAACTACACAATATCGATTCTAAATTTAAATAGATGTTATAGTAAATGAAATACTATTCTAATGGTGAAGGAAATACCTCATTTGGCATTTCAAGAAAATTCTTGAGTTGCCCCAAGTCTTCAAAATCCAATTTTTCTTGATCTCCTATACTTGTAGTGAGCTTGTGGATGTTTTTAATGAAGAGGGTGAAGTGTTTTGATGTATTTTTGGTGGTGTTTTGATGGGTTGAGGTGGTGGAGGAGAGAGGGCAACCAAGGGTTGAGAGGGAGAAAGAATGATGAAGATAAAAATGGAGGGAACACAAATGGGAGACAAGTCAAAGATCCCTCACCTCACCCTCTCTTCTCTCTCTTGCCCATATTCTTTCTTTAACCTTTTCCCTTTTCTTTTCTTTTCTTTTGTTTTTATTTTCCTTTTCTTTTCATTTTAAAACAAAAACCAAGCTTGAAAAAGAAAAGCCATGGTAGAAAAATATAACAATGTGTAATATGATATGGTGCGTGTCATGTGCACAAATCAATCTTAATGCACAATTAGTGATATTTAATCATGATTAGCATTAAAATGGAATATAATTAATCTCAAAGAATTTATAATTTGCTTAAATTATATAAAACACTCTCATTTCAGTAATTCTATAATTTTCTAAATATTTCCCAATTTATCGGTGATTAATTATACCGCATTATCAAAAAATTCATAATATTTATTATTTAATTATATAAATTCCCAAAAATAATATTTTATTTTTTATGAAATGTTACATTGTTCTATATACTTTGAACTGTGGTTTGATTTAGAACGTATATGCTATTATATAACGTGTCTAATCAAATCAACTCTTGATTCAGGAAAATGTACACAACAATATCCTCCTATACAGAATTATGTCCTTCTTTAACTCATTAAAGAAACCGATGTAATGTTGTACATCAGGTTCGGTATGTAATAACATTCGTTCAGAATCAATGTATTAATACAAGGTGATATTTGCCAACTGGTTTGGCTGCAACACTTGCACCATTCTCTACACTTAGAGATATATCACCCATTCTCAGTTCTCTACCTTTCTGTAGCACATGTAACAGATTACATTTGTGAGATCCTAATCCGGTATCTCATACTTAGAACATAGAGGATACTGAGAAACAGTTCTTGGTAATGAACACACCCGAAGAATATGCATCATCATGCTTAATCCTCGATTGGGTGGCATGGGAATCCGGATATTCCCCTATTTCCTGTTCGGACTTATAATAATTATAAGATAGAGTGGAACCAACGTTTCTCAGATCAGTATAATAAGCAAGTTCGGTCAATGCATCTATATTATTATCTTGATTAAGGCGTGACATGGTCGCTATCAGGAAAGAGAGAGAAGAAAACACTCTGCGTGCGCTCTTGCAAGATTAGATTGGTTATTATTTTATCTAATCAGGATGTCTCCCATTATTTTTATCAAATCTTCCTTCAAACCCTAAAAGGTAAGACTAGCCGGGATTAATTACACTTTACAAGTTCGCCAATCTTTCGACCAGGCCAGTGTCGGTACTTTGAGGGAAGTTCTCCATGCTTTCACACGGACCTAATTAAAATAAACCTCGTTTTCCCAGGGGCGTAACCCCGTTAACACCTTTCTAGACACCTACTTGATTGGCTAATTGTAATGTGTAAAACACTCCCATGAGTAACTCTTACTTGCAGTGGGTATCGGGATCCAACTATCTCATAGAAGGTGTGCAATCTCATTGCAAATTTCAACACTTGAAATTCCCGATAATATTCTGCCCCTAACGTCCTATGGCCTTGACGCAGGCCAACAAACCATAGTCCGCTGGTCAAGTTCAACCCGTACATTTCATGATTGAATTAAACCCAGCCGCACGACCCTTGACGCAGGCCAACAAAGTCGCACGACAACCCTAATCCAATCGCATCGTATGCAGCAGATAAGCACTAGTTACCTACCGCACACTACGCCTTGATGCAGGCCAACAAACGTAGAACGAATACTAAGTAGTACTTATCTGAAATGACGGAGGGCTACGACAGGTTTTTAAGAAAACCCTTTGCGTAATGAACTTGATATCATTGTAGAATCGAGTGATTTTGAAAAAGGAGTGTTTTGTAGGCTTTTACTAGTTTTGCTAAAGAGGTCACTCCCGGTAAAGGGATCTCGGCTCTTTCCTTATCGAATAAGGTGCAGGATATTTCACAAATACCACTATACAAAGCAAAAACTATAAAAGCAATCAAAAGACAAACCGAGTGGGTTATAACATCTGCTAGTTTCACTAAAGAGGTCACTCCCGGTGAAGAGATCTCGTCTCTTTCCTTATCGAATAAGGTGCTGGATATTCTACAAGGAATACCGCTATGCAAAGCAAGAACTAGAGCTACCGGTTTTTAAACAAGTTTCTACAATATCTTTAGGTTTCTTTTATTTCATTAATCTCATTAATGAAGTCCAATCAAATTATGCTTCCTAAGCATTACATAAGAAACGAAAGCATCAATAGTTATTATATATCATATATATAATATAAGTATTTGTCTCAGAACATATCAAGTGATTACATCACAAAATATCAGCAGCAGAAGAACATATATGAAATATTGGATATACTAGGAATTCCGTGTTTTAGATTAAGCCATTATAAAACACGGATTCAACGGTCGCGATGAATAGACAAAACCACATCCCTAGACCCCTACGAGAGCGGCAAGCAACCCTCCCAATTCTAGAGTTAGAAGACCTGGTCTCGACTCCTCGAGATGGTCTTCCACTGGACCCTAGAACCCGGTTACTTGTGCTCTCCTCCTTGGGTCTATCCTAATGTGGAAAAGTAAATAATATATATCAATGGTGACATCATCCTCAACCCGGAAGTGCCCCAATAAAAGAATATTACATACAAGTTTTTATATGAGTGAAAATGAAAAACTCTCATCTCGCATAAAAAAACCCGGCTATTCAAAATACGACGATCCAATATAACATATCACAGCAACACATAACATCACATATCATCAATGTAATTAAATATGCGTATCCCACATATAGCAACGAGACTGGCGATACACCACATATTATACTTACGGTTGCAGAAAAGAAAGTGAAAAACTACAACAATTGGAATCCTCAACAACCTTAGACATCATAAACCCAATGTATCATATACTTCGGATTTCATGCCCAACCAAATGAATTCCTTAAACATCACATACCTAACAATTATAAACCCCGCATTTTAGTCTCGATATTGAAAACACTTTTCAATAACCTGTCGGGTAATTCAACAAGATTCCTGATAACCTGATCGAATGTTCGTAAGAAACTTTAGTAGACGGTCGCACCCCCGATGCCATCGACGAAGTGCACTAAGGCAGAACACCGCGGCCGCGAGCACTCGAAAGGATGCTTTTAACGACGGGGTTCTCCTACAGTCACTTGGTCGAGACTATAGAGCGTGGCTATCTAGTAAGGTTACCCGGCGAGTATCCGTGTACACTACGTAATTGCGACGGACTTTTGATCCACATCAAAATTCCGTGGCAACCGATCAAATGAGACTAAACTGCTAGATTTATAAAATTCAAACTAGTTATCACATAACTAATTATGTGGATTCCAAATATTGTATCACAATCACAGATAGCTAGATGAAGTTACCCTTTTCAATCGAATAAGCAAGCACCCAAAATTTCCCAACAAGCTCAACACTTGAGCGGAGTTAAAAAAAGTACTCAGAAACTGCCACAACTCCTATGAACCATCCGTAGAAGGGCCGACCCATTCCTCACTCATGTCGCCACGAAACTGCGGCAAACCCTAGGGTATTACCGCGGTTCCGCGATCCAAAAAATTCGAGTTTGGGTATCGTTCTTCTAGAGGATCCACAGAATCGCTTGCATAATTTTCTGAAGATTTTAAACTCGGAAAAATCCAACTCTTGGAAAATTTTCGACAGGGGAAAAATTGGGTTATTGATATCTGTTCGAACTTTTTAACATCGTATAAATAACCCGAATACAAGTTAGAATTATGATTACGAAACATTCCGAGTTGCCTTTTCCGAAAGATAACATCACATGCAAATTTAGCAAAAACTAGCAACACCTGAAACACAAATACCCAGAGACTGGAACACCATGAAAATTTGAAGCCCAAATTCCCAAATGGACCCGGTGAGCTCGGTTTTTAGGGTGTTATGGCCGACCAAAAACTTATAGAAATGCTTCAAATTTGTATGGTGTTCATGTTATATCGCATACAATATTCTTCAGTTGCTAAAAAAATTTGACACCTTTAAAAATTCGACAGAAACAATATTTAGTGTTTCAAGTTTCGGAGAAGTTTCGGTTTCGTAATCTAACAAACATCATTTAAATCTCTAGCTTGGCTCTGATACCACTGTAGGGTTACTTAGCAAGGAAGCAAAGTTTCAGGAGGCATCGTCCATGTCGTTTTTAAATTTTTTGCCATGCTACTTAACCCTAACTCTAGAATCTTAACTAGAGAATTAAACAAAACATCATGTAAACAACTTTACAATTAAGTGAATGTGAAATACAATCTTTGTAGACCGGTCCTTCACTTCAAATGCTCCGTGTAGAAGTCCCTTCAGTGCGAGTAATGATCTCCCGAACTCTTGAGAGGCTCCACAAGGTGAAAGATACAAATTTGCTCGAAGTCTTCGAGGCCGAAGATGATCTACGTCGAGAAGACTCAAACTCATGCCACCTCTTCACTAAATTAGGGTTTAGTGAAGCAAACACCCTAAACTAAATGGCTAATAGTAGAAGATGATGAAGTAGGAAATGGGCTCACTTTAGATTTATTTTTCTCACAATATTCTCTCACTTAGAAAAAAACTAGCAAGCTTTTTCTCATGAAGAAAAAGATGAAGTGATCAAGAGCGTGAACTCATCATGAGGTGAGAATATAAACCATGGGTGAGTTAGTATCATACACTAACTCATGTAAAGAATTTACCATGGTAAGGATAATGGTTAGGTCAATAAATATCTATAAATGAAACAAAAATGATGGACTTGGTCAATGTTTTCCACAAGCTTCTACAAGTTTGTAGCCATACCAAATATCCATCCATTTTTTGAATTACTTAGATAAATATAAACCCTAGGATTATCCTAACCATAGTGTAAGTCTCATAACCCATGAATCATGTGGCATCAAGCATGACACAATAAAATGTACATTAATATATATCACATATATACTATATGCACACAAGTGAGAAAAACAATACTTAGTGTACAAATATTAGTTAATGTAAGTTAATATATCAAATATATAATTATACATTAAATTATCAAATCAACGCTTGATTTAATAATCCGAAAATATCACATACAACCGACTAATATCATATGAATCAACTTATCGAATCAACACTTAATCCGATAACCCGGCTATATCACATATAACCGACCGATATCACATATCGTGAGAGTAGAATGCGGTATCACATACGCGCATTAATCTCGGTCCCGCACATATCGCATATGCGCTCCTACTTCGTTTCGCATGAACTAGGAAACCTCTGTGTAGGACTCTAAAGACTCGTCAATACGCCGGCAGTACGTGATGATTATATCAAACACCCACAAGCCGCAAGCGGTCTGCTAAACATAACGGCCACCCGGGTATTGAGTGATCAGAAGATCAATAAGCAAGCCTGCTCATACTCCTGCGAATCCAATCAGTAACACTACCATACAGTCCTGTCTCTTCGTCAGATATGTCGCATATCACAGCCTGGGGGTGGTATAACGTCAGACCCTAATAGCCTGATAAGTTATGCCGATGCAAGGTCCATAATGGTTCGAGAAACTACTGATAACACTTACCAGTAGATCTCAGCAACCCTAGCCAGGGATTTCCTGTTATGGCCAATCGAGCATAGCGCAACATCAACTCCCAATACCGGGAGAGACGAATCCCCTCCTATCGCTCATTGCCCCCATGTGACTCGGGACTGTACCCAAAAACCATATTTTTGCACGATCTCTTGACCGTGGTATGGTGGAAATCAAAGCACGGTGGGAATCACACAAGACTCTATGACGATCTCGGGTCGACAGACTAACCTGTACCGGTGTCACCAGAGAACTGCTATCTAACGTAGGTATAATACCATCTAGGAGTTCTCGGCGAGTCCGTTCAATGTACCCAGTCTCCATTGAGCACCCGTATACCTTCTCTGATGTCAAACACTAATGGATATGGGATCATCCATCGCCCATCACATGGGTCGAGAAGCGTATACGCTAGTCTACTCTGGAGTACCGATGCCCTGTCTCGATACTCCCACGACTAAGAACAATTGAAGGATGTACTTACCGACTACCTCTGCCCCACTAGTATGATCTGCATCATAGTCCTGGTAGTCAAGTACTCATCCTAAGGGCTTTATCAACATGTAATAAAGAGACAATAATTGTACATGTTAAGATAAAGAGGAACCAGATAGCAAACTATCATGTCGAGCAAGAAAGTCCTCCCTATATATGTCCAAGCATCCACTACAATATACATCATATGTACAGTAATGGCCTCTAGGGCATATATATAACTAACATCCCATTCACTTTGTTGATTGGGGTTCCCTCACTTCGGGGATTGGCGGGTAACTTGCCGCACCTGTAGGGGTCTAGGTTCTTCATTGCACTTACTATCCACACGACCGGGGAACATCGATGTTCACCGCCGAAAGACTGTACCGAAACGCGGAGGGACGTCTGACCTGAATTTTGGGGGCAGATGCTATTTGGACTTCTCCATCCACCTCTCCGAAGATACCAAGTTGATTTATGGCATAATATATCGGAGGTTTAGACAGATGAGACCATTGTAGCAGACATTATCAGATTCCCCCTCATTTGTGAGGGATTTTTTTATTGTGGAGACGCTCTTCCCTGCAGGCGCAAGCCCCTGCAGTTAATTACATTATCGCGTTGCGATAACCACTTTCTCCTGCTCCAGCAGTTCACTTCGTGTCGTGTGTTATTTTGTTTGTTAAGATTGCCTGTGGATTGTATACGGTGACTAATTTATGTCGTCGCCTGTAGGGCGCGGATTAGTCCAAATCCGTATATTTTAAATTTGGGATTTTGAACTTAAGTTATATTTTCCTTTAGTTCAAACCTATTTTGTTTGGTTTAAGAACCGTTAATCTAATTTGAGATTAAGATCAACTTAAACATACGAGCATTTAGGCCCAATTTATTTTTAACTAAGGATACATTAGTCATGTTTGAGACTAAGATCAACTTAGCAATATTTTAAGGATCATTAAATTTTATTAAGATCCAACAATAGAGCAGTTGGGCTCAGCTGCAAGAGACTTAGCCAATTTGGGCTTAGTCTGCTCAGTCTTCTCTTTTTGTTCAAAAGTGCTAAGCACTTATTTGGGCTCTGTTTGTTCATCCCCCCTTATGCAAAAGTGCTAAGCAATTATTTGAAGCTCTGGCGCTCACATGGGTATCATGTGAAGCCTTCAGTTAGGAATGCTGCCCAATCAGTGCTAAGCACTCAGTTATTTTGACCAAATATATATAGTGCTAAGCACTTTTTTGGCGTTCACATGAGGAGCACGTGAGGCGCTGGGCATTGCCCAATCAGTGCTAAGCACTCAGCCGTTTTCGCTGTATATGAAGTGCTAAGCACTTTTGTTTGGCGTCCACGTGAGGAGCTGGGAGTTGCTCAATCAATGCTAAGCACTCAGCCGTTTTGGCTGTATATGAAGTGCTAAGTACTTTTGTATGGTGTCCACGTGAGGCGCTGGGCGCTGCCTAGTGCTAAGCACTCAGCCGTTTTGGCTGTATATGAAGTGCTAAGGACTTTTATTCAGCGCTCATGTGTATTTCATGTGAGGCATTGGCCTTCTGCTTTGGGCGCCCGCGTGTTTTTTACGTGAGGCGCTTGACGCTGTTGGGAGAGCGCCCATGTGGGAAACACGTGAGGCGCTAAATTCTTTTCTTTTTCGAAAATTGAATCTCTGTTAATGGCATTTTGACCATTAATGATCACCAAGATCTTTATTTTGAAGTTCTGGGATCAGGTTTCTTTATGAACTAAGTTCTTGTATAAGAACTAAGTTTCTTTTAGGGTTAAACCCTATTTTCTGAGAAATTAAATTCCTATAGGATAGGGTCTTTTCCTTTTTTCTTTCTTCTTAACCTAGTTCTATTCTGAATCTTTGATTCTTAAGAACAAGATCTTCCCGATAAGAATTAAATTCTTAACTTGTGGGAAGCTTGTCCTGTGGATCTCAGATCCAGAGAAAGAACTAAGTTCTTGAGAAGGGTTAAACCTTTGGATATGCTACGATAGGTAAAGGAGATGTTTTGATCTCTGTGGTTTCTTTACCTAGGATTTGAGAGGAAAAAGATCTTCTTCTCTATTGAGAATTAAATTCTATGTTGTTTTTTAGAGTCTTATGTATTTTTTTTTTTTTTTTTGCAGAAGATTATAGGGGGTTCCCTCTATATGAGACTTGAAGTCTCGGGTCCTTTATATAGTGGAGGTAAATTGTTAATTAGTTTTGAGAAAATCTCTTATTGAGATATTCCAATTGATTTTGGTCTCAAAATTTGTTTGGGGAATTTTACCCACCGTTGGATCTTTGATCTAAGAATTTCTGTTTTACAGAATATGTTTTCTTGTTTTTAATAAGATTGGGGAAATATTTTCCCAAAAAATAGAATTTTATTCTATCATTGGATATTTGATCCAACCGAGGATATCTTTCCCACTTAGAAAGATTTGGGAGATATTTTCTCCTTATAAAATTTATTCTATATTTTGATGATTTGTCATCCCCGTTACATTTTTGATCCAATGGCTTTTTTTAACAGAGAGAGTATCTCGGTTTTTAGAGAAATATCCCCATGTAGAATCTAATTCTACTTAATTTTTACTTGGACGTCGGCGCTCACGTGTTGTGTACATGGGCGCCACTTAAGAATTTAATTCTTATATATGATAGGCGTTCCTGTGCTTTGCACATTGGCGCCCACGTGAGCTTCATGTGTGGCGCCATCATAGGATTCAACCCTAAGGGGTTGGCGCTGGTGCTAGCGCCCTCGTGGAGAGCACATTAGGCGTGGCCTCATTAAATTTTAACAGAGCTTAGCTCTTCAGTTACGTTCAAATATTGGGGGAACAGTCGCGTCTCATTTATGGCTCAAATGAAACGCGGGGCTCCTAGATTATCCGCTATTCCGTATTGTTATTCGCATACTTGTGATGATTTTTATCTGCCTATGATGACTATTGTCTGCCTGCGATGTTGATATATATTATATATATTTAGTAGATACTTCTATATGTTTTGCATCCGCGCTAGTCTTGCCCCCGCTCTGCCATTAGTTAAGTAACCTTACAGTTCATAACGTGGCCCCGTGGCGAATGCGGATGGCATATAAATAGCATGTTATTTTGGTTATTTCTTTTATGGCTTGGAAACTTAAAGTGATGGGAACGCATTATCTAAATAATGCAAGGAAAAATAAACCTAAATGATGTTGTCGGAACCTATTGTAAAACTACTCGGTTTTCTTCAAAATTCATACTCATATTCTTTTGCTTTGCATAGAGGTATTCGGTTAGGAATATCCCGCACCTCATTCTATGAGAGAAGAGCCTTGATCCCTTCATTGAGAGTTCGGTCTTAGGCAAAAGTTTATGTTACTAGTTTTAAAAAGCGGAGCTTAAGCCACTCCATTTCAAAGCCACTCGAGTTTCTTCAACGATATCAAGTTCATTACGTTAAATTTTTTTCACCAAAAACCAACCGTAGCCCATCGTCATTTCAGATTAGTATTGCTTAGTATTCACGATACGTTTGTCGTTGCCACACGCCGATGCGTAGTGTGCGGTAGCTCTGTAATACTTTTCTGTTGCATAGTAATGCGATTATCTAAGACAGTCGTATAGCCTTATTGGCCTTTGTCAAGGGCTTATACGAGTGGGTTTAGAGTAATCTAGGATAATGACGGGTTGAACTTGACTAGTGGTTTATGATTTGTTGACCTTTGTCAAGGTCATATACCGCTACGGGCAAAAATCATATCGGGAGTTTCAAATATACGGGAAACTTGTCAGGCATGCGCATACGTTTTGGAGTGTGGTAACTTGAGTGGATTCCGGCATGTTATCACATGATGATAGTTGGGTCGTAATTCTCACTGATGAGTATGTATTACTCCCCGGGAGATTTTTAACTTCACAATTAGCTAACCTATTAGGTGTCTAGAAAGTGTTAACGAGGTTATGCCTCTGCGGAAAAGAGGTTATTAATTGGGTCCGTGCGAAGGCACGGGGGACCTACCTCGGAGTACCAATACTGGCCTGGCTGAACGGTTAGTGAACTTGTAAAGTGTAAATGATCCCGACTAGTTCTCCTTTTAGGGTTTGAAAGAGAATTCGAGGAAACAGTGGGAGCCATCCTGATTAGATAAAGTGAAAAGCAGTCTAATCTTGATAGAGTGCACGCTGAGTGTTTTTTTCTCTCTCTGGTGTAGCGACTCACGACTTACCTTAAAAAACATGAACCAATTTAACTAAATCTTCATACACCATTGGGCTTCGGATTATCATGATTCACGACAAAGTCGCACATATCACTGCCACTACTTCTTTACCCTTTGCATTTCTTCAAAACACGCTGTATCACTACGATGATCCATATTGCTTGGAACAGCCATCGTATAGTTACATACGAACTCAAAGAAGTTACTTCAGTCGAGGATGGCCACAGGTTCTGGAGAAATTGAATAAGATTATTCGGTTGTTTCTTCCCTTTACCTTCTCTCAAATTGCGAGAGCTCCTTGTATTAGGAGAGTACACATATTACGCTTATTGGATAGTCTTCTTCCAAACCTTAGACTAGTGCCAAAAGGTAGGGAAGGAAGAAAATCAATTAGCCTAAGTGCGGTGTACAGAAGGTAAGATGTAGAGACATATAAAGGGATTAAAGTGAGGGCAAAGGAAATTGCGACTACTGTCATGAATCTGGATAATGGAAAAGGCATTACTTGGAATACATGACCACCCTCTATGAAATATTTTCATGTTTCAGTATTTCTGTGTACTTGTAATAGAGAACTGTTTTCCCAATCAATTCTGACTCCAGGGTATGTATTTACCAGATTTGGATCTCACATCTGTACGGTGTTACAGGTGATGAGTAGGAGTAGTATATTGGGACATGGGCGATTTGATCCTCAATATCGGAATTCGTTGCAATTGGTGATATTGGATTAAATCACCTGCCTTTGCTTAACGGCAAATATTTGGTTTCGAATAACTGTTGTTATGCACCAAATTTTAAAATGAAATATTTATACCTTTATTTTATAAAGTGAGATATACATTTTGAAAATTGTGTTGTAAACATTTACCTTTATCAGTTGAGGATAAGGTAAGGTGTATTGAATAACGGTGTAAGATATTCTCGACCAAAATACAGTTTTCAGCTTATAATACACAGAATTTGAGTTAGTATACTCTTAGGACTCATACAAGAAAATGTATGTTGTCCAGTGTCCTTCGGGACAAGTAATTGGTACTCTTACTTCATTCAGGATTACCTATGATTTCTATGGTTTTAGACATGCATTCATTGTAATGCAAGATCCAAAGATCTTGAGAAGTTTATAGGTATAAGAATAAAGTAGAGAACCATACGTTGGAAGTATCGGGATTCTTCGAGGTGATCGAAGATGTAGATACTTATGCTAGGTATTCCATCATAATAATATCGAGAACTTGATTCTCTCATAGGTTACTCATCCGTGGACGCGCTCCATGATAAGTAATGATGTATTGGCCATTTTCCATTAGATGATATGCACTAGAAACAGCTACATGACATTGGATCTGGTTCCATCTAAATTAGTGTCTTGATTATATATGGATATAGAATGGTTGCATATCTTAAGGTTGTTAAGATATGGAGTTATCTAGTTTCTGTTTAAAAGCAGAATCCGGAAAAACTCGAGGCACGCTTCTGTAATGGTGGTTTGTGGATTATCCCAAGCATTCGCTAGGATTTTGTTTCTACCATTTGTAAGATCAACAGTTACATTATTCTTGACTCACCACTGTTGGGGTCAAAATTTGCACCTCGGTTGACCGAGTCAAAGTCAAGGTCAACCCCCAAGCTAGGTGGGCTCAAGCCCAGGTCAAGCGGGCCCATGCCCAAGTCGAGCCCGCGGCCAGCCTCCCCATGCCAACAACAAAATCATGTAATAAAATATTTTTATGTAATTTTTTATACATGAATGTATGTAAAATGGGCATAAAGCCAATATTTTGTAAGCCCGTGGCTTATGTGCAAAAATGAAATGGCACATGAGCCATGAGATGGGCAAAATGCCATTTTTGTAAAGCCCAAGGGGCTATATGTAAATATGTAAGCCTATATAAGGCAAAATGATGATGAATAAAGTAACAACTTTTTATTCTCTCAAAAACCTAGGGTTTGTACCTCTTTCCCCTTTCTAAAGGTTTCAAACCTTCTTCTTTCTCTTGAATTAAATCAAGAGTTTTACTCTTCCTTTTCCAAAACTAAATAGGTTTTCACCACAAAACCCATAAAGGGAAACTTGGATCTGTCATTAGATCTTAAAAGGAAGAGATCTTTAAAATCTCACATCTCTTGATCTTCAAGATCCGGCCAAACAAAGGAAGAAGAAGGAGACTCATCTCCGGAAACCCCACTTTGGGGAAGAACTAGGGCTCAAGGGGAGAAGCCCTTCATCAGCTTCAAAACATCCTAGGAGTTTAACTCCATATATATACATATATATATAATAAATATTTCCTTTCTGAAGCATAGCTTCTGGTTCTGGGACTAAAAGCCCCATTTTCCTCGCCGGCGCTCAAGCGCCAAGCGCCCACGTGCCGACACGTGGCGCGTTGGCGCTCGAGCGCCCTGCGCTCAAGCGCAAAGCGCCCACGTGCCGACACATGACGCGCTTGCGCTTCAGCGCTTGCACTTCAGCGCCCTGGGCTCAAGCGCGAAGCGCCCACGTGCCGACACGTGGCGCGCTTGCGCTCCAGCACCCAGCGCTCAAGCGCAAAGCGCCCACATGCCGACACATAGCGCGCTAGCACTCTTGCGCTCAAAGCGCTGGCCCCACGCATCCTTTGGATGTCTTTTCCCCCCTTTATATATATATATGTATATATATATATGTATATATATATATATGTATATATATACATATGTATACATATGTACACATACACATACTCTGCAACACTCTCCCTCCCAAAAAAATTTTGGGCCAGGGCGCTGCCCCGCACCCCGCAAGGGGGCTGCTAGCCCCCTTGACCCCCAGCCCGCTATCCGGGTAGCGGGACCCCCATGAAAACTCTGCGTGGATCCTGATATATCCAAACCCCCTTCCAAAACAACACACACGTACACTGCACATTGAGTTCGCATGACCAGTTTAACCCGTTAATCGGAGGTTCCCTCGCCCCAAAGGCGAGGGGTAATTAACGGCAGCTTAGTCCGCGGCTGCCGGAGATTCGGATCCCCACAATCAATAAACCCCGACCTACCCTAGGCAGGGGGAATCTGTAGTACGCCTGACAAGCGCGCCCGTATTCCCATCTCAATGGGGTGACGAAAAACACCCTACAGATTCTGGCACGCCCGGTGGGACCTATCTCTCCTCCCATATTTCGGGTTAAACGTTCATGCGAACTCAATCGATATACATATCTATATTTTTAATAAAATAATGCTCTTTCATGCAGGTTTTCAAGCAATCGCTTTTCAACGATGTCTCCAAAGATGAACTCAGCTTTCAGCACGGCTCCCGTCTCCTACACGATGAAGATAAACTCCAGGACGGTCCTTCCGGCCAGTCTCGGAGGACAATGGGAAGAGCCGACGCTACCATTCGGCTCTATCCTGTTCGTGTCAGCTAACGCCATCCCAGCTCCTCAAGCCCCGGTGATAGACAAATCGGTCTCGAAAGGCAAGAGGCCAAATGTGGTGGTCTCGAAGGCACCCCAACTCAAACGCAATGAACGGCTCTCCTTGGCCCCAGCTGGGGGCAAGGCCATCAACAAAGCAACAGGGCGTCTCGAGCAAACTCCGGCGATGCTCCTGACAACTGCTCAATTGGGTATCTTCTCTAAGCTCCCCATCACTCAGCCTATGGCGGTATCCCGAAGAGCAGAAGCCTGCCAAGCGCTCAAGGTAGAGAAGCTAAGGCAGAAGCGGCTCAGATACAGAGCCAACAAAAAGGCTAGGGCTATGGCCATGTTAAAATTTATAAATTTCCAAAGCCCGGACCGCTCCGCGAAATCAGCCGCCGAAGATAAAGAGATGGCTGGGTATGCGGTCCACACTGTCTACATGGTCAGACATGAAGAAACGATCCCTCCTATGCTTCACAGCCAAGGTGATGATATGATTGACGCTACCCAGCATCGGCTCGATCTAAATGATGAAGAGCCTGCTCAGGCCGATAAGCCTGGGGAGCCCGTGGTTCCTGCAGAATTGAGCTCAGGAAATAAAGATGACCCGGTTGTCATAGCCGGAACTACAGAACAAGCATTATTCCAATGGCTTCAAAGGCAATTTCAGGACAGGGATAAGAAGATGGCCGAGGTCCATTCCAAAGTCGACGAGCTGGCAAACGTTGTGGCAGATCTCATGAACCAAGTCGCCCGATTGTAATTATAGTAGAATCAAATTTTGGTTCATAAGCCAGGGATTGATACCCGGGGGCAGCCAACTGATACCCCCTTCAACCTAAGAGTGGAGTGCCTTCGCGGAAAACGGCTGCTAGCAGCCTCCAGTCCCTCCGATACATACACCGGAGGAGAATCTCCACTGAAAAAGAAGCTGGACAAGGTCTATTCCTTCATAATGGACAAAATCCGTAAGATATTCAAAGTCGCCCTGAGGAACGGTCTACAACTGCCAGAATCAAAAAGATCGCAGGAAGCGAATATGACCGACGACCCTAAATACGGCCCCTATCATAGAGTGATAGGTCATGCCATTGAGGACTGCTTCATCTTCAAAGTTTGGGTCGAAAGGCAATACAAGACGGAAGAGATAGAACTGTCTAAAGGCGTGTTTGCAAACAGTCAAGATATGACCGCCGATTTCATGCAAATGGAGACCGAAGCCTTTCGGGAACCTAATCCTCCCAGATATGTGCCATTATCTGAAAAGGGCGAACCAAAGACTGATCGGCCTCAAGGACCAGCATCAGTGAGGGCACCTACTCTAATGGAGAGAAAGAAGAAGATGTACTCCTTTAGGAGGGATGAGGTCCGCAATATATTCGAGAGAGCCTTGAACAACGGTCTGCAACTACCGATTCCGAAAAAGCCACATGAAATGAATATGACCGGCAATCCCATATACTGCCCATACCATAGGGTGTTGAGTCATACCACTGAAGACTGCTGTGTTTTCAAAGATTGGGCAGAGGACCAATACAAGCTTCGAAAAACCTCACAGTCCTCTGATGTGTCGACAAGCCACAGAGCTACGGTCATCAACACAGCTCCGCCAAGATCAAAATTCAAGGAGCTGGGATAAGCAAAAAGGACCACCACGTCGTTAAACTGGGAACACCAGCAGACCACCCAGTCTTTAAACTGGGAATAATCGACCACCACGTCATTAAACTGGGAACAATGACCACCATGTCGTTAAACTGGGAAGAATCGACCTCTAAGTCGTTAAACTGGGAATGTAAATAATAATAATAATAATAATAATAATATATGTGTAAATAAAAAAATGTGTAAATAAAAAAAAGGAGCCGAAATGATGGGGCAACTCGTAATAAAAATCAGCGAGTAAAATAAAGATGAAAAATAAAGCCGAAATGATAGGGCAACCGCGAATAAATAGCCGAAATGATAGGGCAATCGCGACCTTCGCGATAAGAAAAGCTGAAATGATAGAGCAATCGCGGTATAACAAAAACAAAAACAAAACAAAACAACGGCGAATGATGAGTCGCTCCTGGTACCACATTCCAGTGCAGCGATGCAGACGCCAACAAAAATCCAATTTTTTCAAAATTCCCTCAGCCCTACGGCTAGTCCCCAAATTGACTGCTGTATACAATCTACGGGCTCAAATAATTCTCATCACGCTCATACCCCACCGTAATCACCAGTTACGCGGCTGGTCTCCGCCTTTGGAATTATGCTCCATTGAGAAGACCTACTCATGTGTCCTCACGATACATGGGGAAAACAAACCTTTGTGGGATCCTTACGACTCACAAAGGAAAAACACACTTAGGAGTCCTCACGACTCCTAAGGAGAAAATACACCTATGGGATCCTTACGACCCGTAGGGAGAAAATGCTTTTATGGGACCCTCACGGCCCATAAAATTGAAAAGCCTTAGGCGATAGGGATCTAAACCTGTCTCCTAAGCCATCGCTCCCCAATCCCCAAATGGCGAATGATGAGTCACTCCTGGTACCATATTCCAGTGCAGCGATGCAGACGCCAACCAAATTCCAGATCCCATACCCCAACGGTGAATGATGAGTCGCTCCTGGTACTATATTCCAGTGCAGCGATGCAGACGCCGACAAAGTCCCGAAATTTTTCCGGCCCTACGGTTTGGATCATACATCCTGCAAAACCGTATACAATCCACGGGCGTAAAACAATCCCAGTTTCTCCCAAATCCTACCGGTGAGACCACATTCAAAGTCCCACCAAAAATAAAAAATTAATAATAATAATAAAAATGGTATGTCCACAAGCAAAATGGGCACAGATGAAAACCAGAAAGGGTGCCATGAGTAAAAACAGCAGGACTGCCGGCGAGTTTGTGAAAACCCGAAAAGGCGCAAACTCGTAAAACAAAGAGATGAAATGCACTCGCAAAGTCCTCTCGACTTTGTGAGGAGAAAATTCCCGCGTGAGATCCTTACGACTCACAAAGGAGTAACACACTTAGAAGTCCCCACGACTCCTAAGGAGAAAATACACCTACGAGATCCTTTCGACTCGTAGGGAGAAAATGCTTTTGTGGTACCCTTACGGCCCATAAAATTGAAAAGCCTTAGGTGATAGGGATCTAAACCTGTCTCCTAAGCCACTAATTCCTAAATCCTTTCGGGGCAAATAATGAGTTGCTCCTGGCATTATTCCAGTGCAGCAATGCAGATGCCAAACAAAAACCAATTCCCAAATCCTTCCGGGGCAAATGATGAGTTGCTCCTGGCATTATTCCAGTGCAGCAATGCAGATGCCGACAGAAAACCAATTCCCAAATTCTCTCAAAGACAGATGATGATTCGCTCCTGGTACCATATTCCAGTATAGCGATGCAGACGTCAATCCAAATCACAGTCAACAAGTCAACTTCAACTCCGACACCACAGAAAGCAGAGCAAGTCAGAATCCAATCTCGACACCGCAAGAAGCGGAGCAAGTCAAGACCACCCATGACACTGCAAGAAGCAGAGCAAGTCAAATCAAGCATCAACCGTCTACGTCGCAAAAAGGGCAGTGCAGGCTCCCCACAAATTGGGAACCCAAATCGCTCCGGATCAAAGCGTCGACCGTCTACGTCGCAAAATGGGCAGTGCAGGCTCCCCACAAATCGGGAACCCAAATCGCTCCGAATCAGAGCGTCGACCGTCTATGCCGTAAAAAGGGCAGTGCAAGCTCTCCACAAATCGGGAACCCAAATCGCTCCGGATCAGAGCGTCGACCGTCTACGTCGCAAAAAGCGCAGTGCAGGCTCCCCAAAAATCGGGAACCCAAATCGCTCCGGATCAGAGCGTCGACCGTCGACGTCGCAAAACGGGCAGTGCAGGCTCCCCACAATCGGGAACCAAATCGCTCCGGATCAGAGCGTCGACCGTCCATATCGCAAAACGGGCAGTGCAGGCTTCCCGCAAATCGGGAACCAAATCGCTCCGAGTCAGAGCGTCGACCGTCCATGTCGCAAAACGGGCAGTGCAGGCTTCCCACAAATCAGGAACTAAATCGCTCCGGGTCAGAGCGTCGACCGTCTATGTGGCAAAACGGGCAGTGCAGGCTTCCCACAAATCGGGAACCAAATCTCTCCGAGTCAGAGCGTCGACCGTCCATGTCGTAAAACGGACAGTGCAGGCTTCCCGTAAATCGGGAACCAAATCACTCTGGATCAGAGCGTCGACCGTCCATGTCGCAAAACGGGCAGTGCAGGCTTCCCACAAATCGGGAACCAAATCGCTCCAGATCAGAGCGTCGACCGTCCATGTCGCAAAATGGGAAGTGCAGGCTTCCCACAAATCGAGAACCAAATCGCTCTGGATCAGAGCGTCGACCGTCCATGTCGCAAAACAGGCAGTGCAGGCTTCCCGCAAATCAGGAACCAAATCGCTCTGGGTCAGAGCGTCGACCGTCCATGTCGCAAAACAGGCAGTGCGGGCTCCTACAAAGCGGGAGCCGAATCGCTCCGGATCAGAGCGTCGACCGTCCATGTCGCAAAAAGGGCAGTGCAGGCTTCCTACAAAGTAGGAACCAGATCACTCCGGACCAGGAAAACGTCTACCACGGACACTCCGTCTCAGAGACGCATCAAGCGTCGACCGTCCATGTCACAAAAAGGGCAGTACGGGCTTCCCACAAATCGGGAACCAAATCGCTCCGGATCAGAGCGTCGACCGTCTATGTCGCAAAAAGAGCAGTGCAAGCTTCCTAGAAAGTAGGAACCAGATCACTCCGGACCAGGGAAACGTCTACCACGGACACTCCGTCTCGGAGACGCGTCATGCGTCGACCGTCCATGTCGTAAAAAGGGCAGTGCATCCCAAAAAGTGGGAACCAAAGCAAGTCGCCTCCACGCAAAAGAAGATCCATCAATTTCATGCACACAACTCAAATGGGCGGTGTGCATTTATTGATGGGGGCACTTTATTGGGGTCAAAATTTGCACCCCGGTTGACCGAGTCAAAATCAAGGTCAACCCCCAAGCAAGGTGGGCCCAAGCCCAGGTCAAGCGGGCCCATGTCCAAGTCGAGCCCGCGGCCAGCCTCTCCATGCCAACAACAAAATCATGTAATAAATAATTTTTATGTAATTTTTTATACATGAATGTATGCAAAATAGGCATAAAGCCAATATTTTGTAAGCCCATGACTTATGTGCAAAAATGAAATGGCACATGAGCCATGGGATGGGCAAAATGCCATTTTTGTAAAGCCCAGGGGGCTATATGTAAATATGTAAGCCTATATAAGGCAAAATGATGATGAATAAAGTAACAACTTTTTATTCTCTCAAAAACCTAGGGTTTGTACCTCTTTCCCCTTTCTGAAGGTTTCAAACCTTCTTCTTTCTCTTGAATTAAATCAAGAGTTTTACTTTTCCTTTTCCAAAACTAAATAGTTTTTCACCACAAAACCCACAAAGGGGAACTTGGATCTGTCATTAGATCTTAAAAAGAAGAGATCTTTAAAATCTCACATCTCTTGATCTTCAAGATCCGGCCAAACAAAGGAAGAAGAAGGAGACTCATCTCTGGAAACCCCACTTTGGGGAAGAACTAGGGCTCAAGGGGAGAAGCCCTTCATCAGCTTCAAAACATCCTAGGAGTTTAACTCCATATATATACATATATATATATATATAATAAATATTTCCTTTCTGAAGTATAGCTTCTGGTTCTGGGACTAAAAACCCTCTTTTCCTCGCCGGCGCCCAAGCGCTCAAGCGCCAAGCGCCCACATGCCGACACGTGGCTCGCTGGCGCTCGAGCGCCCTGCGCTCAAGCGCGAAGCGCCCACGTGCCGACACGTGGCGCGCTTGCGCTCAAGCGGAAGCGCCCACGTGCCGACACGTGGCGCGCTTGCGCTCAAGCGCGAAGCGCCCACGTGCCGACACGTGGCGCGCTTACACTCAAGCGCCCAGCGCTCAAGCGCAAAGCGCCCACATGCCGACACGTGGCGCGCTAGCACTCTTGCGCTCAAAGCGCTGGCCCCACGCATCCTTTGGATGTCTTTCCCCCCTTTATATATATATACATGTATATATATACATATGTATACATATGTACACATACACATACTCTACAACACTCTCCCTCCCAAAAAAATTTTGGGCCGGGGCGCTGCCCTGCACCCCGCAAGGGGGCTGCTAACCTCCTTGACCCCCAGCCCGCTATCCGGGTAGCGGGACCCCGTGAAAACTCTGCGTGGCTCCCGATATATCCAAACCCCCCTTTCAAAACAACACACACGTACACTGCACATTGAGTTCGCATGACCAGTTTAACCCGTTAATCGGAGGTTCCCTCGCCCCAAAAGCGAGGGGTAATTAACGGCAGCTTAGTCCGCAGCTGCTAGAGATTCGGATCCCCACAATCAATAAACCCCATCCTACCCTAGGCAGGGGGATCTGTAGTACGCCTGACAAGCGTGCGCGTATTCCCATCTCATTGGGGTGACGAAAAACACCCTACAACCACCATTTTATAAAAGGATCATTTTGCAAAAAAAAGTGGGAGTATGGTAGAATTGAAAGTAATTCCAGAACCATAAACGGTTACCGAAAATTTAGTAGAACCTAAATATTCAATTGGACTTGACAAACCGTTAGCCACTCCACAGATTTTAGTAGGTGATCTCAGACGCCCAAGAGATACTTCGGTTTTCTCGTAGACGGTGACAGCAAGGTTAGCATCATGGTGATGATGGTCCTACTAGTTGTCAGCGGGTCATAGAAAGTGGTAACTTCTAAGTGGCCAGATACTTCATATCCAAGATGGACTCCATGTACTTCAGCAAATTGTGGATTTTGGATTTTGCTGGGTTCTCCTGAAGGGGCAAAACCCATTAGGAGCAAGTAGATCTTTCGAGGTATGTGCAAGTGGAAAGGTACTAACCTAATCAGGCTGGACTTGTTGTAAAGAGTTTTCATCAAATACCCGTTATGGATTTTGATGAGACTCTTACTTCTGTGTCTATGCTGAAGTCCATATGGATATGACCTGGCACTACTATTCCCCGTACTTGTTATTGGCAGGTCATAGAAAGTGGTAATTTACAGGTGACCAGATATTTCATACCCAAGATGGACTCCACACACTTCAGCAAGTCATGGATTTTGGACTTTGTTGGGTGCTCCTAAAGGGGTGAAGCCCATTAGGAGCAAGTAGATCTTTCAGAATCTATGCAGGTCGAAAGGTACTAACCTAATAAGGCTAGACATGTTGTAAAGAGTTTTCATCAAATACCCGTTATGGATTGTGATGTGACTTTTACTTCAGTGTCTACGCTGAAGTCCATATGGATAAGATTTGGCGCTGATGCAGTTCATGGCTATGACATCTGGAAGGTGGGTGACTATAACATCTTTCCAAATGGGATTTTGGAAGTGCACGTGTATATGAATCTGCCAGAGGGTTATCGTAGTCAGTGGGAGCAGCGGAAGGTGTGCAAGTTGCTTATGTCTATTCGTAGACTGGAGCATGGATAGCGGAGACAGATCATCTATTTTGATGTGACAGTCAAGGTGATTGACTTCATCAAAACAAAATATGAATCTAACAAGAAGGATATAGGGAGTATTGTCCTGGGATTTGAATGACATACTCCAGATAGGAAGTGGTGTTCCTATACTACAATCGGTCAAACTTTGGTTGTTATATAGTGTTTTCTCCACGTTGGATGTGGATAGTATATCAGGATTCTGGTGACTAGATCTAGATTTGGGATATTTTCCAAATTGGGTACTTAGACAACATTCTAAAAATTATTTTAGAATGGACGACACCTGGCGTGGTAGTGTACCCGTAGGTGATGGAGTCATCCTCTTTAAAAAATGTTAGTGGATGTTGCATACTCTCACAACACTTGTGAGGAGGCGGAAGCGATTAACAAAAATTTCTTGCATGCAACACCCACATAAACCAAGATCTTGTGTTTAAACCTTAACTAGCAAAACTATCTAGAGATCTTATCTACTATGATAGTGTTATACCTATAGAACCGGTCCTTCGGGCCTTTGTTTGGATGTTACTCCTATGCTCCTTGTAGTCGTGTCACGACCTAAATATGGCACATGACCGGTACTTAAATCACGAGACATCTAAACACGTCGACGCGGTTCAAGTAAGCCGAAACATGGAATCTAAACCCTTTTTAAATTATTGGAGGTGAGTTTAAAATAGTCATCAGATGGAATCAGTTTAAATAACATCTAAATTTAACTAAGTATGTTTGAAAAGCATCTATGACGTTTTGAAATTTGACAACACCTCCTTTATAAATTTTACATAAAAACCCGATACAACTACAACAATAAAATAGCATCCCAACGGGAGCTAGCTTTCACGTCCAAATGATGGAGCAGCCAAATAATCTATATAAGAAGTCAACTCTAAAGAGCGCGACCTTACAATTTCTAAGTCTCGCTTCTAAGTCCATAATATATCATTTCTAAGTTGATGGAGTTTCCACTAGATAAAAGAATATATGAATAATCAAGAGTGAGTACGATACAATAATAACCCACTTACCAATCAATCACCGAAAAGAATGTGTGTCCAAGACGCTGATAATCCAAGCGGTAAAAGCTGCATGAAACTATGGCACAACGGGGATGAATTGCCAACTCAGTGAATAAAAGTACATCTAAAGGTAGAAATCGAAATGCACGACGATACCTAGGTCATAAGTATAGTACTACCATAATCTGTACTAATATAATATGATATGCGTGTGTATCATAATGCAACACTAACTGTCATGCAATCCCAAGTAGAATACATATATAGGTACTGTCCCCCGGATCAGTCCTAGTCGAATCCAATAAATGAAATCTAACTGTGTACCTCATGATAACAATCATATCAACATATATATGGATGTCCAATATCGACATCGAAACCAGAAATCTCTCGTGTCCAGCATCGACACGTAAATGCAGATACCGTCGACACCATCTCAATAGATGATCGCCACCCGATATCCCTGGCCCGGTCGGTATCCCCTGGATATCCGCCGTGCCCATCGAACCCCGGTCATTAGGACGTTAAATATGGAATTCATTTTTTTATAAAAAAATTATATTAGAAAACTAAATTGCAAATATTAAAAGAACGGATAAAAATTGCAAGAATTAAATTCAGATAATAAAAGAATGCAAGATAAAGATAAAAATACCTTACTTTATTGATGACCTCTCAACGATTACAAAGGAAATTAAAATTTAAATCTAGAATTAAAAAGACCCATGCCTAATTAGGCTTTCGGCTTTCCTATTTATAGATAGAAAAAACCCTAGGTTACAATCTGATCCACATTTGAATTTACAAGACTACCCTAAGAAAGCCGGGTCAAAGCACCGACACAAGCACCGACACGTGCACTATACGGCCGCGGAACCGCGGCAGAAAGGCCTGTTTGGCCGCGGTTCCGCGTCCAATTGGTGGGATCATGGGTTCCACTTCTCAGGGTTGCTTCATGTTGCTTTTTGCTTCTGTTTTCTTCACTTGGTTCCTCAGAATCTTTTCTACTTTCTTCCAGATTTCCAACAGTGCAGATGATGTGGACTTATCATGAGCTTCACGTTGAAGTCTTGAATCTTGTACTGTCCTTGTGCTTTGTGCATTGAACTGTCTACTGATCTTCATTTGTTCCTTGAACTGGTAAGCGGCATCATACGGATTCATCTATTGTTGGTCGTAGTCTCACATTTGTAGCGTCTTTTCATGAATTTCACTGTAATGATCTGAGAACCTGTAACCTGCAACTATTTAGAAGACATGGATCAAAAGCACCTATTTATATGTAATGTGATTAAGAATGGGCGATATAATAATGCAAAATTCTGATATGAACAAATACCCCAAAACTTATCTTTTGCTCATCATGAGCAAAGCCAATTATTCTCGAAAAATCCTAACCTCACTTTCGCAGGGAATGCGATTGCACTGAGCTCATGCAACAAGCCGTTAAACCTCTAGGTGTCCCTAGTAGGAGGAGTGCTATCTCCTGAGGGTTTTCAGCGGATACTACCCACAAAATCCAATGGATTAGGCCATTGACTCTAATTCTTCAATTCAGTATTATAGTAAGAAATTCTATTATCGTTAACTTAGAAATCATCAACCCGTATTTTTCACAATCCCACTTCATTTAACTTAAGATCGTATATGTTTTGCAAATTTATTAAGTTTTCAGCATCTTTTGAATTTTCCTTCTAAGGTGCAATCTTAACTCAGGAATTTTTATCATCTCTACTGAAGATATAAGCACTATCTTTTATTCCTATCTCTCCTCTAAACTCCAATTATATACCCCTACGTGTGTGTAATTATCACCCCTACACTTGGAAATTCAATTCAAGCTATCATATTTTTGTCCATCTTCCAAAATACTTTTAGTTGGTGAATTTTAAATGAAATTGCTCACACATCCTTTATGCAACCGTTAACACTTCTTGAGGTACTAAACAACCGATTACAAAATGTGCTTGCGCATTTAAGCGTAATTCCTCATCTTGGAATACCTAAGGCTTAACAGTGACTCCCAAACCAGTTGGTTTAAGGCACTAGGTGATAAAGCACCCTCGCTATATTTTTTATTTATGCTGCCTTAAATAATTACAAAACCAGTGTTCATTTTTTTATTTATCTCTTTATTCACCACTTATACTTTTATTTTATTTTCCTTCATACTAAGGATTTTAGACAAGAGCATTTCAAGGTATTCTCTACTATCCCAAGTTTCAAGATGTGTATGAGTGCGTAACGTAGGATATATATTTTCAGAATTTGGACTTAAGGTTTATAATTATTTTTCAGACTTATACTTCAAATAGAGCTTTCAATCCTCTTCCATTATTTCGATTTAGCCCAAGAACTGAACTCAAAATTTGCCTATTTCTAAATAAACTACAATGACGTATATTTTCTACAGTTAAACTTTAAAAAATGTTATATTTAGGGTTTTTAATTTACTAAGTTTAGGATCTAGTTTTTCCTAACTATTCAACCGTCATGTTGAACTTAAGTCAAATATGGCCAAAATTGAAATTTTCAATTCTTTTAATTTTTAAAATTTTTGATTTTTATGGATTTTAAAATAAGTATGCAAATGCAAAAAAAAATATACACATGAATGCGAAGGAAGAAAGCTTACCGAGCACACCCCCAAACTTAAACTTGACAGTGCCCTCACTGTCAGGCTACACCAAGAGGGTCAAAAATTGTCGGCACTCCCCTATTTTTTTTTATTTTATTATTATTAACATAAAAAGAAAACAAAATATATATACACAAAAAAGGTCCCCCCCCCCAAACTTAAGTGAAATAGTGTTTCCACTGTTTAAACGTTAAAGTTCAGAGTTAGGGGAAAGAAAAACATAGTATCAAGCTATACAAGGCCTTACACGGGCCAAATGTTAGCACCAACCATTCAAAAATTTTATCATTATAAAGCGGCGGTTGGTGAAAGAACATGTTGTATAGAGTCAGGAAGAAATGAGGTAAAGATAAGTGGTGCAATAGAAAAGCTTTACGTCTCGATTTGTAGAGACGAAACAATAATGGTGAACGGAAACGAGAATGTGGATGATTAGGAATGGGAAGAACGGTCACATTCTCGTATGGGATAAGAAGAAATGGTGGTGGTTCGACTTCTTTAGATGGAGGTTGATTAATCACAAAATCCGTGTCGTTTAGGAATGCGAGTTCATCGGCGAAAATATTTTCGAAACTTTCATCGATGGTCCGATTGAACGTTTCAATATCAATAAGTGTCGCGCCAGAACTCAACACACTTGATTTTTCAAAAATTATAGAGGTAGGAGACTCGTAAGGCTCATCTACCTTATTCTCAAAAGAGTCTAAATCAAGTTGTTTTTCTAGAATTATCGAACTCAAATATCGGATTGTGATTCATTAACACTCGCTATCATTAAAGGAAGATTAGAAGAAGAACCAGAGAAAGTGGGAGAAAGAAGTTGAATACGAACTTGAGAGTAGAGATGGAGTGTATAAATTAGCACAATTTGTAATGAACGATGTGTAAAAAGCGATTGTGCTAATCTATCAACCCACTGAGAAAAGAGGTCAAATTCCTCAAGAGTCGTGAGAAAACATGGGTATGTCGAACTTGGTAAACCATACATTGAAAATAAAGTGTAACGGTTTATTGCAAGGTCGGAGCGAGGATGGAGGGAAGTGAGTGAGGAAGGGTATCGGTTAAAGATTCAGGAGGGTGTGCACAGTCAATGAAAGGGATATAATGAATTGGAAAATCCGATTCCTCAAGTAAATCTGCTTCATCCTCAATAATTTCCTCAATACTCTCCTCAAAATTTAGCTTATCCATGCAATTCTCATCAAAATCAAGATGCATATGAAGTTCGGGAGAAACATTTAATGACTCGGGATGATGAATTGGAAAGAAAAATTCATTCAAATCTGCGGGTCCATCATCCAAAATATTCCCAGCGTCGATATCCTCAATCAAGTGAAAATCAATTTTCTTAGACACCTCATCAAAAGCATGGATATTAATCAATTCAGGTTCTATAGTGGAGTTGAAGAGGTCAAAGGGATTGGTGATGGTTTCACTTGAAAGGGACCCTTCACAATCAGGTAAATCAAACACTACAAAGTCGCACAATCATTAAACGTTTTATCTTCAACTGGTGAATCATTTGGAACACTTGATAGACATTCAAAACCGGAGTTGTGGGATTCAATTGGGAATGGGTAGGTTTGATTTGGAAGGGTGTACAGCTCACTCTCATCACTCAAATTCTCAATCTGTCCAACCGCCTCATTATACATTGGAAAATTTGGAGCTAGTTGGAAACCAACTACAAGGTCACTAGGTTGTATGAGGGCAGCCATGGACGCATTCAAATCCATCATCTGTTGGCATGACGCTACCCTAAAGTCTTCCAACGCCTGTTCCAGACTAGAAATAGGTTGTGAAGCAGTTTCAGTAAAAGATTCAAAGTTGTTTGGATACTGGAAACTCCCAAATGGCTGTGTGGAAGCAATGTCTAGGGATGGTGCGAAAGTCGGGTAGGATTGGTAGGAATTGAATGGTTGGACATGAGTAGGATCAACATTTAGATAAGAAGATGAATGGAATTGTTGATCCAAAGAATTCGCAATGGTGAAAGGAGTGAAAGATCGGTTATGAGATTGTTCAATATGTTCAGCAATAGACATAGGTTTTGAGGTTACAACTGGACTCTCAAAAGGGGTATCAATATGAGAAGGGGTGAATGTTTGAAACAGTTGATACGAAGTGGTTGCTGAGTCAAATTGTTTGTCCTAGACGCGTCTATTCGATCTTTCAAAGAGATTTTTCGCATGGAGGAGTCGTTCAAAATTCGACCAAAACGAGAACCGTAGGAAGTAATGTCTGGTTGTGGGTACCAAAGTTCGGCAAGAGTTTTGCGAGGTGGGGTACCCATGATGTGATGAGAGAAAATGTAGGAAGGGAGGGAAGTGGTGTATTTTTTTATTTTTTTTTATTTTTTTTTTTAAAAAAATAAATGTTTGTTTTTGGAGTTTTGAAACTTTTGAAGTGTTTTTTTAGAAAGAGTTTTTGCAAGAATGTGTACGGACTTACTTCAAATAATCACAGTTAAAACATGCACAATCAAATCTAGAGCTAGGGTCTCCTAAGTCAACTAGGCTGCTCCTAATTGTTCCAAAGTGACAAGTTGTGAGATATCCCTCAAATCGCCTCTTCACCGCCAATTGTGACCAGGTAAGCACAAATGAAGAAAGAAGGGAGCTCACGAATCACCGTGAGACGGGTCTTTTAAAGTTACCTTTCTCACTTGTCTAGCCTAGGCACCACAAAGTCAGGTTTAGATAAACGACTGAATGCCCACAACCTTCCTCTGTCCTAATGAGCGCGGCAGTCCTTAATTGACTGAGTCTAGATATTTTTTTAATTAACTCAAGAGTGATGCATATGCTTTTAGTGATTTTTGGGGTCTTATGAAGGGTAATGAAATCCCCACCCAATCTTGATTGGTGTTATAGCCCCTTAGATTCTGTATTAATTATGCAAAGTAGTTAACACACCAAAAATCTAAAACACTTGCAAAAAAAAAAATTTTATTTGGCAACGCAAAGAATCCTGCACAAAAACAATTTATTGGATAGGAGAAAGAGAATCTGTGCAAAGAAACCTACAGGAAAAAATTTTCAGTGGAGTTCAGAGAAGAGAAGAAGAGAAAAGATATTCACAGAGATTTTGGTTTGCTGACGTCACCCTTTGACCGCGGTTCCGCGGTCAAACTGTCGATTATGCCGCGGTTCCGCAGCCGTTCTGAAGGTCGACATCGTCAAATTTGTTCCCTGTGCTGAGTTGGTTCTCATTTTTCTATTTAGATCTCCTGTTTCTGGATTTGTTCACTGAGTTGCTCCAGATCTGAAACAGAGTTTGCTCCAAGCCTGCACACTTGGACAAAAACCTTTAAAAAAAAATTTTTTTTTTTATTTTTTTTTGTTTTTTAAAATTTTTCAATTTTTAAAATTTTTAAAATTTTTTTATTAACCCGAAATTACACAAAGAAAGAGAGTACCGTCTCCTCGGCAACGGTGCCATTTGATTGGAATGATTTTTTCTGTGTTTAATTTACCGCAATCAAGACGGTGTCACTTGGTAGCTAGCCGGTTGAGTACGGGTCGACCCACAGGGAAATGGTGTTCTTTTCTTTAAATTCTAACGAGTTAAGTTCTATTTTTGGCAGGTTTTGTTTTAAGATCTAAGAATGAGATTAAATTGATTTAAAATCTTGCTAGGGTTAGGATTAGGTTAGTTTGAAATATGGAATCTTCTCACCGCTAACAATGCCCTAGTTAAGAATATAGGTGTTAGGGTAATAGTCAACAACGGGGACAAGGACCAAAAGGAAGAAACTTAGTTTCTTCCTTTTGGTCCTTGTCCGTCCTTTCTTAACTCTTAACCCTAACCTCCAGTTAATTTAACCACAACCGGTCGAACTAGGGAATCATCACTATCATGTAGGATAGGGTGCTGTAGTGAGCGGTGTATGGTTAAATTAAAAGGAGTCCGTATTTTAAAGATTAAATGGGCAAAGATACGAGTGAGAGAGATTTTCTTCTCTCAAATCTTTCCTATCCTAACCCTAACAAGTGAGGAATTACTCACTCATTAGGAAGTTAAATATGGAATTCATTTTTTATAAATTTTTTTATATTAGAAAACTAAATTGCAGATATTAAAAGAACAGATAAAATTTGCAAGAATTAAATTCAAATAATAAAAGAATGCAAGATAAAGATAAAAATACCTTACTTTATTGATGACCTCTCAACGATTACAAAGGAAATTAAAATTTAAATCTAGAATTAAAAAGAGGCATGCCTAATTAGGCTTTCGGCTTTCCTATTTATAGATAGAAAAAACCCTAGGTTACAATCTGATCCACATTTGAATTTACAAGACCACCCTAAGAAAGCCGAGTCAAAGCACCGACACCTACCGACATACGCACCGACACGTGCACTATACGGCCGCGGAACCGCGGCAGAAAGGCCTGTTTGGCCGCGGTTCCACGGCCAATTGGTTGGATCATGGGTTCCACTTCTTAGGGTTGCTTCATGTTGCTTTTTGCTTCTGTTTTCTTCACTTGGTTCCTCAGAATCTCTTCTACTTTCTTCTAAATTTCCAACAGTGCAGATGATGTGGACTTTTTACCGTGAGCTTTGCGTTGAAGTCTTGAATCTTGTACTGTCCTTGTGCTTTGTGCATTGAACTGTCTACTGATCTTCATTTGTTCCTTGAACTGGTAGGCGGCATCATATGGATTCATCAATTGTTGGTCGTAGTCTCACATTTGTAGCATCTTTTCATGAATTTCACTGTAATGATCTGAGAACCTGTAACCTGCAACTATTTAGCAGACATGGATCAAAAGCACCTATTTATATGTAATGTGATTAAGAATGGGCGATAGAATAATGCAAAATTCTGATATGAACAATGTCCAGCATCGACATCGAAATCAGAAATCTCTCGTGTCCAGCATCAACACGTAAATGCAGATACCGTCGACACTATCTCAATAGATGATCGCCACCCGATATCCCTGGCCCGGTCGGTATCCCCTGGATATCCGCCGTGCCCATCGAACCCCGGTCAGTATCCCCTGGATATCTGCCATGCTCATCTCTATCTCCGGTATCGAGTATCCTCGTTAGGCTCCCCGCCTATAATGCGGCTATCCTGCCCCTCGGTCTCGAACCGGGTCCACCATGTATCCGACTGTATAGCCCCCCCCCCCACTCAGTCCGAATAATAATAAATCCGAAGCCGTATGGCCCCCTCTCGATTCGGAATAAAATACTCAAAAAACATAAAGCTCATGGTGGACTCCAATTCATCATCTCCAAAAATATCAAGTAAATAAAGAGAATATCTGCATAGACTATCCTGATGATATATTATATATATACATATATAACAGCGTCCCATACCACTGATATATATCATCAACATTAAAACGTTCAGAAACTCATAAAATCAAATATAACATTCATAGTACAGGTATTCATAATGCTTAACAGATAATAAGGTAAAGTGCGTAAATAGATCATCCAAGCAAATAACGTATCAATTCTACTGTGTCATGGCAATACTAATGATGTGTAGTGTAACATATGCGTCTGTGCTCGTGCAGCATGGCAATCATTAGTATTTGTGCAAGTGTTCTAAAGGTGTAATAGTCTACTCATATCAACATCTATATACGTATTACGGAGTATAATAGTTCTACAGTGACATAGCAGTACCAATGAGGTGTGGTGTAACATATACGCACGTGCTCGTGCAACATAATACTCATTGGTAATTGTGCAGTGTTCTATCAGAGTGTTCGTATCACAGAAAAGCATAACGTTGATAAAGATAACGTGAACATGTAAAGTAAACCTAAGCGTAACTGATAACTATAACTATCTGCTATGAAATATACCTTTAACTTTGAAAATGGAACGAAACATTGGTTTTACGATAAGGAAGTACCTTAAGTTAAAATGGATATTCGTTTTGGAAATTGGTATCGCATTCTTGTATTTTATCATAAAAAGAGAAACGAATCTTAGTTTTTAAAAGAATATAGTTCATACCAGTATTACATCTTAAAATGGAATATAATCGAACTCTACGAGTCTAAAAGAAACTTGGTCGTTATTCGGCATACTAATCTCATCATCATCAATACAGTATAATATCTCGTACAATACCTCGCATCATCACTATATCTTAATTTATCCCTAGTACGGCATGATCCTTCATACCAATTTACCAACCAATCCGTAAACTATATGCAAATGAATATCCTGGTAGATGCAATTGAATTCCAATATCCATGTCTTGAATAATTACTAAAACCACTATATATCATACTACTATTTATAAGGTTGCGGGGGTGCTATACGCCATCCACCCGACTTCCCCCGTAGATATAAATCTACTCACCAACTTGATGAGCTTACTGAAATCCACGCTGCTAAGTTCGTCAACTCCGTTTCGGAATCCTTCGCGATCGCATCTATAATCGTATTTAAAATCATATCGATATAAATATCATATTGAAAACCAAAATAACGAGCTAAGCACCCGTAGGTTAGAACCTACAGCTCACTTACTCCAAAGACGATCAAATGCCCCTGAACTTAACGTACGAATGTCAACGTTTCAGTTGCAGTACAGAAATACGGAAAAATCATATCGAAATGTCAAAAACTTTAATAAAACTCAACTAAACATTCCCAGATTTCTCTGTATGAATATTGGGACAAGTCAAACAATACCATAGCTTGTAATATAACCTATTAGAGCTATAGAAGAAAACACAATCCCAAAGCTCACCACAAATCCGGCGAGCTCGGATATTAGGCTTATGTCGCCGGCCAAAACATGAGGTTGGGGTCTTGTGCTTTGAGTGAAGTTCTCTAGTAATCTCATTATAGTTTTAGTCTTATTAGTTTTTCTAGTAATCATACTTAATGTTTCCAGATTCAAGTTCAGTATGTTAAATAACACAATTTTTCCTTGTTTCCTAACTTTGCACACTAAAAACAGATATTTGTTACCAGATTTTATATACTGAAATAATAACATGAAAAACAATACTAAACAACCCAAAATATACACAGAGAGCTACCCTAAAATCCCCAATACCTAACTCCATTACAAAACCGGCGAGCTCGGATTTCAATAGGATGTTGCCGGCCAAAATCCGAGGTAAAAGGTTCGTATTCCTATGGGTTATTCTATGTCCAAATTACAAGGTTAATGCACTGTTTAGTTTTTCTAATTTATATCTAAACTATAGCAGATTCTAAACAGAGGTATAATTATCCAAATAAGATATATACCGATATCATACCTCTAAAAAGACAGTATTGAACTAAGAACTGCAGGGTTGAACTTATACCTATTGAATGAATCACAAGAGAACACCAGCTCAAGAATCCTATGATGGAATCATCTAAGAGTTATAGTGTATTGAATTTGATGAAGAATACACTTGATGAAGAAAGTCATTGCTCTCTCTCTCTCTCTCTCTCTCTCTCTCTCTCTCTCTTTTGGTATGAACACTTAGGAATTTTCTTAGTTTGAGGCTGAAGAAGTATTGTGTTCAGGTTGAGGAGGCTAAAGAGATTACCAAGGAATTCCCTAAGTGTTGTTTGGTGTAGAGAAATCATGATGTGGAGGTTAAGAGGTGGAGGTGGCATTGAGGAAAGAGGAGGTGTCATCAAAAGGAAGTATGATACCTTCATGCAAGGAGGAGGTGTTAAAATTGAAGAAGGGGGTGTAAAGCTATGAAGGAGGAGGTGGAGGATTGTGAGTATGGGTGAGGTGAGTTGTATGTGAGTGTTTAGTCTAGATTATGATATGTCAACCACTTCCAAAATAATTAAAACAACAAAAGAAAGAAAACCCTTTTCATGTAAAATCTACATCCATGCTTAAAATGAAATACTTGTCATGACACTTAAATATTCTTATCTTAATATGAAATCTTATATCATGTTACAATTTAAATCCATATGAAACAAAAGATATGAAATGATTTAATCTATCACTTAAATGTCATTAGCTTAATATAAAATTCAATATCATGTTAAAATAATTAAATATATTATTTTTATGATATCGCACACCTTTCTTTATATTTACCAAAATACTTACATTTTTATGGATATTATTTCGATACCCAATTTCATAAGTGATATCATTTTTGTAAACTTTATTTAAATTCATATTTAAAATTATAAATTAATATTTATAATTTTCCAAAATGTTACAGTCTCTCTCCCTTAAAGAAATTCGGTCCCGAATTTAAATTAAATCCCCTTCTTTAAACATTTTTCTTAATCCAGTCTGCTCAAAATTAAAACAATTTTCTGGGGTCCAAATTTAAAACATAAATCCGCTCGATATAAAAAAACTCCAAAGACCCATATGATCTAAAACGCATCATAACGCAACCGTGTGCGCGAAACATCAAAATATATAATTTCACATAACTGTAATTCTAGCGGTTGCTATGAGAATTACTCTAGTTATGATACAAATTTTCAAATATGAAAACTGTTGTGTATCCTAAGTACACAATCAATGCCATAACCGTAGTGCAATATCGGTGCACACGACCAAGCGAAAATGTATAAATCAGATCTATAACCTATCCTATCAGATGCAAAACACAAAAACAAAATCAACCCTAATGGGTTTGCGTGCAATCTCAAACCACACATCACGGTGTGAATGAAAACAAAACTGCGTTAAGTGCAATAGGCGTGCACGAAATGATATCCACTACATCTACTGTGCATGGAACAAAAATGTACAAATAGTATCAAGAGTATCGGGGTGCACAAAATCAAAAATCAAGTATACCTAGGGTGTATATATATATAATCCCTTAACCATGTGCATCCGATGTGCACGGAAATATCAGTGTAGTGCACCTGATATACATAACACTCCAATCGAGTGCAGTCATCTCGCACGAAATTCTCAACAAGTGTACCTGGTGTGCACAAAACATAAATCAAAATGAATTAATTGTACATGGAAACCTCATCAATTGCACCTGGTGTGTACAAAACATAAATTGGCCCTCAAATCCTCAAAATACATATATCAAAATAACGGACGTTGAGTTGTCCCTTCTTAAATGTTGAAAATGAATTATTTTAGATCATAAAAACACAAATCGAACTCCAAGGACATCGAAGCCTATCCTCTTCAATGTCAGAAGGTGCTTATACTACCGGAATTGGCAGAGCAAGGATTTCTACTTGCCGTTTGCCAGGATCTAACGTTCTCTCTCTCTGAATTCTGGTTCTTCTTGAGGACGTCTAGTACCATGGCTTCTTTATACAAAGAGGAGCAATGACACCATCCGTCTTATCGCTGATACCTCTCACCGCATCTTCTTGACCAGTAGTCCAGTCTCTCGTAACGCAACATGCTAATGACTGAAATCTCAATCCCCTTCTTGTGTGCCAACAACTGATCCTAGTTCCAATCTTACTTATTATCAATTTTCAGAAAAAAAAACCCTTCAAGTCTCCTGCTAATCTCAACTATCCAGCCTGCCCAAAACTAGCACCCATTACTGAATCCATTTTCTCTTTAGTAACAACAGTCATTCCTTAAGATTTTCCTTGAAAGTGTGGTCGTACTTGCTTCTGTTTTTGCTTTGAATCTTCGATATCAATTGTGAAGAACAACTGTCCACCGAAACCATGCACAAATCTCCTGTTCTAAAATTTCCAATATCAACCACTTAAGAAACGTATCATGATAATCATGTGAGTTGCAAGTCATACTCGATTATGACCTTGCCTGGAGTCTTACAAGACTTCCAAAAACACGAATCCGGCACCTTTGATACTCTCTAGAAGAATCTGGCTATGCTCACCTTCGAAAACTCGTCCTGATTTGTCGGAGGAACACAATGTCTTTCTCCAGTGACTTGCATCAGGTCTGAGTAAGATCCATCGGAAGAGTCTAATCAGTTTCACCGATCTCTTATCGGAGCGCCACAACAGATTAAAAGTCCTAACCATCCTACATCTTAATGGCTACAAATTCTTCTGATCCCTCTACACTTGTAAACAGCGTCAACTTTTATCTTCATGAACTCTGGAAGCAATATCTCGATATCCTTAGCAATGATTGATACTGCTGTCTGAACAGTACGCAACATCATGATCTTCGGAGAGGAGAAAACATCATGCCTCAAGTCCGGCTGACTTTCAGCAACGACTCGGCCATCTGGTACGGATCCCGAAGAAACTCGCTTCAACATTAGAACTCGATCAATTATGAATAAACGACATGTCTCTATATCACCGAAAAGTCACCCTGGTCAGTCCTTGTCCCCGACAAGTCTGCTCTGCCCGTATCTCTAACTGCAGCCCTCTCGGCTCCCATAAACATGGTGACCGAAATAATCAACATGCACTGACGATGATAGATCAACGGAAGGAATAGAAGGAAGATCTCAAGATATAAATCCTAAGGTAACTTAGGCGAAGTATCATATCGTAAATATGCCGCGGAACATATATACGGTACGTCACTCTACTTAGTACCTACTCCATCAACTAAGGTCGTCCTATATAACGAAAGTTCGGGTATAAGACCCCCAAAGTCAAGTTTAAGTCTTATAAGGTAAATCCAGGTAACAAAAGTGCATGCCTAGACCCCATATAGCCAAACCTAGACTCGAACAAAGGTTAAACCAAATGCTCTGATACCAACTTTGTCACGACCCAAATATGGCACATGACCGGCACTTAAATCACATGACATCTAATGACGTCAACGCCGTTCAAGTAAGCCGAAACCCGGAATCTAAATCCTTTTTAAATTATTGGAGGTGAGTTTAAAATAGTCATCAGATGGAATCAGTTTAAATAACATCTAAATTTAACTAAGTATGTTTGAAAAGCATTTATGATGTTTTAAAATTTGACAGCACCTCCTTTGTAAATTTTACATAAAAACCCGATACAACTACAACAATAAAATAGCAACCCAACGGGAGCTAGCTTTCATGTCCAAACGACGGAGCAGCCAAACAATCTATATCAGAAGTCGACTCTAAAGAGTGCGACCTCACAATTTCTAAGTCTCGCTTCTAAGTCCGCAATATACAATTTCTAAGTTGATGGAGTTTCCACTAGATACAAAAATATATGAGTAATCAAGAGTGAGTACAATACAATAATAACCCACTTACCAATCAATCACCGAAAAAGAATGTGTGCCCAAGACGCTGATAATCCAAGCGGTAAAACCTGTATGAAACTGTGGCACAACGAGGATGAGTTGCCAACTCAGTGAATAAAAGTACATCTAAAGGTAGAAATCGAAATGTACGACGATACCTAGGTCATAAGTATAGTACTACCATAATCTGTACTAAGATAATATGATATGCGTATGTATCATAATGCAACACTAACTGTCATGCAATTCCAAGTAGAATACATATATAGGTATTGTCCCCCGGATCAGTCCTAGTTGAATCCAATAAATGAAATCTAACTGTGTACCTCATGATAACAATCATATCAACATATATATGGATGTACAGCATCAACATCGAAACCAGAAATCTCTCGTGTTCAGTATCGACACGTAAATGCAGATACCATCGACACCATCTCAATAGATGATCGCCACCCGATATCCCTGGCCCGGTCGGTATCCCCTGGATATCCGCCGTGCCCATCGAACCCTGGTCAGTATCCCCTGGATATCTGCCGTTCTCATCTCTATCTCCGGTATCGAATATCCTCGTTAGGCTCCCCGCCTATAATGCGGCTATCCTTCCCCTCGGTCTCGAACCAGTCCACCATGTATCCGACTGTATAGCCCCCTCTCAATCCAAATAATAACAAATCCAAAGCCGTATAGCCCCCTTCCCCCAACTCGGTTCGGAATAAAATACTCAGAAAACATAAAGCTCATGGTGGACTCCAATTCATCATCTCTAAAAATATCAAGTAAAGAAAGAGAATATTTGCATAGACTATCCTCATGATATATTATATATATACATATATAACAGCGTCCCATACCACTGATATATATCATCAACATTAAAACGTTCAGAAACTCATAAAATCAAATATAACATTCATAGTACAGGTATTCATAATGCTTAACAGATAATAAGCTAAAGTGCATAAATAGATCATCCAAGCAAATAACATATCAATTCTACTGTGTCATGGCAATACTAATGATGTGTAATGTAACATACGCGTCTGTGCTCGTGCAGCATGGCAATCATTAGTATTTGTGCAAGTGTTCTAAAGGTGTAATAGTCTACTCATATCAACATCTATATACGTATTACGGAGTATAACAGTTCTACAGTGACATGGCAGTACCAATGAGGTGTGGTGTAACATATACGCACGTGCTCGTGCAACATAATACTCATTGATAATTGTGCAGTGTTCTATCAGATTGTTCGTATCACGGAAAAGTATAACGTTGATAAAGATAACGTGAACATATAAAGTAAAGCTAAGCGTAACTAATAACTATAACTATCTGCTATGAACTATACCTTTAACTTTGAAAATGGAACGAAACGTTGGTTTTAAGATAAGGAAGCTACCTTAAGTTAAAATGGATATTTGTTTTGGAAATTGGTATCGCATTCTTGTATTTTATCATTAAAAGAGAAACGAATCGTAGTTTTTAAAAGAATATAGTTCATACCAGTATTACATCCTAAAACGGAATATAATCTAACTCTACGAGTCTAAAGGAAACTTGGTCGTTATTCGGCATATTAATCTCATCATCATCAATACAGTATAATATCTCGTACAATACCTCGCATCATCACCATATCTCAATTTATCCCTAGTACGGTATGATCCTTCGTACCAATTTACCAACCAATCCGTAAACTATATGCAAATGAATATCTTGCTAGATGCACTTGAATTCCAATATCCATGTCTTGAATAATTACTAAAACCACTATATATCATACTACTATTTATAAGGTTGCTGGGGTGCTGTACGCTATCCACCCGACTTCCCCCGTAGATATAAATCTATTCACCAACTTGATGAGATTGCTGAAATCCACGTTGCTAAGTTCGTCAACTCCGTCTCGGAATCCTTCGCGATCGCACCTATAATCGTATTTAAAATCACATCGACATAAATATTATATTGAAAATCAAAAGAACGAGCTAAGCACCTGTAGGTTAGAACCTACAGCTCACTTACTCCAAAGACGATCAGATGCCCCTAAACTTAACGTACGAACGTCAACGTTTTAATTGCAGTACAGAAATACGGAAAAATCATATCGAAATGTCGGAAATTTTAATAAAACTCAACTAAACATTCCCAGATTTCTCTGTATGAATATTGGGACAAGTTAAACAATACCATAGCTTGTAACATAACCTATTAGAGCTACAGAAGAAAACACAATCCCAAAGCTCACCACAAATCCAGCGAGCTCGAATATTGGGCTTATGTCGCCGGCCAAAACATGGGGTTGGGGTCTTGTGCTTTGAGTGAAGTTCTCTAGTGATCTCATTATAGTTTTGGTCTTATTAGTTTTTCTAGTAGTTATACCTAATGTTTCCATATTCAAGTTCAGTATGTTAAATATCATAATTTTTCCTTGTTTCCTAACTTTGCACACTAAAAACAGATATTTGTTACCAGATTTTATATACTGAAATAATAACATGAAAAAATAATACCAAACAACCCAAAATATACACAGAGAGCTACCCTGAAAACCCCAATACCTAACTCCATTCAAAACCGGCAAGCTCGGATTTCAATAGGATGTCGCCGGCCAAAATCCGAGGTAAAGGGTTCGTATTCCTATGAGTTATTCTAGGTCCAAATTACAAGGTTAAGGCACTGTTTGGTTTTTCTAATTTGCATCTAAACTATAGCAGATTCTAAACAGAGCTATAATTATCTAAATACGATATATATTGATATCATACCTCTAAACAAAAACAGTATTGAACTGAGAACTGCAGGGTTGAACTTATACCTATTGAATGATTCATAAGAGAACACCAGCTCAAGAATCCTATGATGGAATCATCTAAGGGTTGTAGTGTATTGAGTTTGATGAAGGGCACACTTGATGAAGATAGTCATTGCTCTCTCTCTCTCTCTCTCTCTCTCTCTCTCTCTCTCGGTATGAACACTTAGGAATTTCTTAGTTTGGGGCTGAAGAAGTATTGTGTTCAGGTTGAGAAGGCTAAAGAGATTACTAAGGAATTCTCTAAGTGTTGTTTGGTGTAGAGAAAGCATGATGTGGAGGTTAACAGGTGGAGGTGGCATGGAGGAAAGAGGGGGTATCATCAAGAGGAAGTATGATACCTTCATGCAAGGAGGAGGTGTTAAAATTGAAGAAGGAGGTGTAAAGCTATGAAGGAGGAGGTGAAGGATTGTGAGTATGGGTGAGGTGAGTTGTATGTAAGGGTTTAGCCTAGATTATGATATGTCAACCACTTCCAAAATAATTAATACAGCAAAAGAAAGAAAACCCTTTTCATGTAAAATCTACATCCATACTTAAAATGAAATACTTGTCATGACACTTAAATATTCTTAACTTAATATGAAATCTTATATCATGTTACAATTTAAATCCATATGAAACAAAAGATATGAAATGATTTAATCTATCGCTTAAATGTCATTAGCTTAATATAAAATTCAATATAATGTTAAAATAATTAAATATATCATTTTTATGATATCGCACACCTTTCTTTGTATTTACCAAAATACTTACATTTTTACGGATATTATTCCGATACCCAATTTCATAAGTGATATCATTTTTGTAAACATTATTTAAATTCATATTTAAAATTATAAATTAATATTTATAATTTTCCAAAATGTTACAGGTCGCAAAGAACTCGATCTCCGGTTACCTCAAGATCCAAGATGATCCACCCTAGAGCTATCGAACAAGCTACAAACTCTTCACAAGAGTTTAACTAAGAGATCAAGTGTGCTAGAAGTGATCACTTAGATGAAGTAGAGATCAAGTATTGGATTATCTTTTAGCTCTAAGATTTTGATTCACAACTCATGTGAAGGTTAAAGCAAAGAGAAGGAAGAAGGAGATAATAAGGAGAGAGAATGTGAATGTGATGAATGAAAAAATCAAGCATGGAAAAATGATATGGCTCAAATAAAAATAATTGAAGTATGCAATAAAATAATGCACCATGTTTCAATAGTAACTCTAAATGAATAAAAAATAAAACAAGACATTCCTTCATCCATGCTTAGACTTTCTCCAAATTCCACCTCATTGTTTTATTTTTCACAAAATAAAAACTCATTTATGAGGTGTCTCCTTCTAGAAGGTATTCTTATTACAATTACAAGAATACCCCTCCATCGTATACCATATAAGTATACCCGTATCCGAATTCCGAAAAATAAGAATACAAATAATCCAATAATATAATACCAGTATCCGGCTTAAACCAAAGCCAACCAGTATTATCCTTCCGATCATTATTCCGGTAACCATTACACGGACATGATCGAAACCCTGCCGTAACAACTTACGGCCTCTACATCTTTTTCCTGAACCAGGGAACCCTCTATGTGGGACTCTAGAGACTCGACAGTATGTTGGTAGTGGGTTTAACCACAAGCACATCAACGGCACTAGCTGTGCGTAACGGCTACCTAGGTACGTGACGAAAAGATGGCCGACGAGCGAACTCATCACAACCCTAACCTGCCTATAAGCAACACTTACCGTACAGTCCGGTCTCTTCGTCTGATACGTCGCATATGAAGTCTAGGGGTGGTAAATGTCAGACCCCAGTAATTTTATAAGTCATGCTGATTTACAGCCCATAACGGTTCGAGAAACAACTGATAACTCTTATCAGTAAATTTCGAGAACCCTGGCTAGGGATTTGTTGTTATGGCCGATCAAGTATAGCACGACATCAACTCCCTATACCGGGAGAGACGAAACCCCTCCTATCGCTCACTGCCTCCATGCGGGTCAGAACTATACCCAAAATCCACCCGTTTGCATGACTCAGTAGAGCTATGGTAGGGAGGAAATCAAAGCACGGTGGGAATCACACAAGACACTATGACGATCTCGGGTTTACAGACTAACCTGTACAAGTGTCACCAGAGAACTGCTATCTGACAATAGGTATCTATACCATCTAGGAGTTCTCGGCGAGTCTTGTTCGGTGTACCCATTCTCCAATGAGCACCTATGAACAATCTTTGATGTCAAACACCAATGGTTGTGGGATCAACCATCGCCCCCAGGGTCAAGAAACGTACACACTAGTCTACTCTGGTAATATCGATGCCCCGTCTCGATATACCCTCGACTAGGAACTATTAAAGGATATGCTTATAGACTGCCCAGGCCCCACTATTATGATCTACATCATAATCCCGGTAGTCAAGCATAATCCTAAGGGCTTCATCAACATGTATATAAAGATATGAAATACAACACATCACACATTAAGATGAAGATAAACCATATAGCATACCATCATTTCGAGCAAAGATTATTTCTGTACATATACATGCCTAGCATCCTATATAATACAGGCCTTTAGGGCATACATATCTAACAAAGAGATGTCTTCTAGACTGATGAGGAGAGGGACTGGCATGAATGACATATCATTTGCTTAGGCAATTGAGTCAATCATGCAATGTCTTGTACAATACCAGATAGATGATTCTGGTTTTAGATCTAGATTTAGGAAATTTCCCAGTCAGGTACTTGGAGAACATTCTAAAAGTATTTTAGAATGGACTACTCTTGGCATGGTAGTGTATCTGCAGGTGATGGAGTCACCCTCTAAAAGGGATGTCTTCTAGACTGATGAGAAGAGGGACTGGCATGAATGACATATCATTCGCTTAGGCAATTGAGTCAATCATGCAAAGTCTTGTACAACACCAGATATTGCTTTTGTACTAGTTGTAATGAGCATATATTAATCCAATCCTCAAGAAACAAAGGGAAGCTATTATGAACATAAGAGGATATTCTTGGTATAAGGTAACGGCAGCCTCCTCTGGATGGCGGTTATCAGTTAAGGCTTCCAAGGTGACCTGGATGACAGAGATGCTGTCAGAGTTTTGAGTTTAGCCTATTCTGAGGATCAATATATTGGACAGTGTTCCAATAGAGATACTGAGATAATCATGGTGCAGGATGGTGGTTATAACTCAATAGAGGATACAGCCCAAGAAGTTTGTTGGATGAAATTGTTCATTTATGAACTTGGTCCCATCAAGTATCCAGACAAATTCTTGAGGCGGGGTATCGCTCAGTTTGGGAGATTGTTAATCTCCGCAAAGTTGAGATGTAGAGAGATAAAGTTGGAACATTGTAGCCGATCCACTCACTGAGGCTATTGCTCGAACAAATTAAGTTTCACAAATATGGTTTGCGAAACTGATTAGTAGAGAAGTTGGGTATTCGGTATAGCACACGAGCTGTGGGTACGCGATACCGCAATAATTGGCCTTAAGTGCAAGTGGGAGATTGTTGGTATAGTGCCCTCAAGACAATTATTATGATCGCAAGTAGGTGATTATGATAATTGAGGGAGGACCTATACAGGTATAACAGTCTTACTCGAGATGATAGTATGCTATCTGGTTTGTCTTCATCATTGATGAAGCCCGTAGGATTGTTGCTTGACAACCAGCATTATGATGGCGATCATATATGTGGGAGATGGGTTGTCCATAAGCACATCCTTAAATGTCCCTAGTCATGGGAGTATCGAGACCGGACATCGATATTCCAGAGTAGACTGGTGTATACGCTTCTAGACCCCAACGAGGGGTGGTGGCCAGTCTCATAAGCCATTGGTGTTGTGTCACCTAAGATAGTATACAGGAGCTCACTGGAGGTGGGTACACTGGACGGACTCGCCAAGAACTTCTAGATGGTATTATATCTATCGTCAGATGGAAGTTTTCAGATAGCATGAGTACAGGTTAGTCCTTTGACCTGAAGTCGTCATTTGTCTTGTGTGAGTTCCCGCTGTAGTTTGATTACTACCCTACCACGGCTCAAAGGAGTCGTGCAAATATGTTTTAGTTAGGTACAGTCCCGAACCACATAGAGGCAGTGGTCGACTGTCTGGGATTCGTCTCTCCTGGTATTAGGAGTCGATGCCGCGCTAGGTTTCGTCTCTCCTGGTATTAGGATTTGATGTCGCGCTGGGTTCAGTTGGGTATCACCAGAAATCCGTGACCATGGTGGATGAGATTTATTGATAGTTGATCGGTAGTATCTCTATTGGTGATGAGCTTGACTCAGAAAAGACTTATCGGATTAGTAGGGGTCTGACGTTATCCACCCCCTAGACTCGATATGCGATACACTTTTGACGAAGAGACCGGAATGTACGGAGATTGTCATATTCAGGCTCAGTAGGATAAGGACGTGGCGATTAGATTGTATGACCGTGAGAAGGGCTTTCTCTTGCTCTAGAGCTAGAAAAGCCGAGATGATGACTGGGAGGGTCTCGTTTTTACCTAAGTAAGCATACTTGAGGCGAGACGGCAGAGGCTTGAGTTCGAGCGTAGGAGGTGAAATGACTGAAGGCAAGATTGGAGAAAATGTCTCGAACTCAAAAGATTCCAACAGGGGCTCAAAGTGAGTGTATGCGACCGGGTCGGATGGTTCAACTAACGCATCTGAAAATTCAAAAGATTCAAACTCGGTTGGTGACAAGCCAAGATCGTTTGAAAACGTGAAGAACTCGTAATCGTTGTTGGAAGCGAAAGCAGCAGGTTTAAAGAGGAACGCACTTCAAGATTACTGTGATCAAATAAGAATTCCTCAAATGCACAGTCCTCGGGGGCGATCTCCTGAATGGAACAGGCATCCAGTATATGAGCGTTCGGTTTGGATGGCTGATTCCCTAACCTAAAAATGTTGAGTTCAATTATCATGTTGGCAAAAGATAGGTTCATGGAACCATTTCGACAATTGATCACAGCATTTGAGGTTGCAAGGAATGGGCGACCGAGAATCACTGGAATTTGATTCCAGGGGTTAGCTACAGGTTGTGTATCTAAAACAATGAAGTCAACGGGGAATATGAAGTCCCCAACCTTAATTAACACATCCTCTAGCTCACCCCTAGGATGGGTGATAGATCGGTCAGCCATTTGAAGAGTACAATGTGTAGGTTTCAGTTCTCCTACACCGAGTTGCTCATATACTGAATAAGGAAGAAGATTAACACTAGCACCAAGATCCAAAAGAGAGCGGTTGATATTCTTATCCCCAATGGTTATTGAAATCGTAGGACAGCCAGGGTCCTTCCATTTTGTGGTAAATCTTAGGTAAGAGCATCACTCACGTTACTAGCTAAGAGAACTTTCTTTGGTACCTGAGATTTGCTCTTCTTAGTGCACAAGTCTTTCAAGATTTTTGCATAGGAGGGGACTTGTTGGATTGCATCTAAGAGGGGAATGTTAATATTAACCTGTTTGAACAACTCCAGAATCTTCTCCATTTGTGGATTTTATTTATTGGACCGCAACCGGTTTGGAAATGGAACATTTTTGAAATTGGTTGAGTCTAATACTTATGGAGGAGATTGTGGAGTTGGAACGGAAGCCAAAACTGGAGTTTGAGTAGAGTAAGATGTGGATCCGTTCGGAGTAGCGGTTGAAGAAGAAGAGACTTTTGAAGAATGGAGAATAGGCTCAGAAGAAGAAGAAGTAGGAGTAGAAGAAACGGCCGGGGTGTTATCATCATCAATTCATGTGCCGATGTTGTTGTTCAGCATTCTTCCAGATCTCAACGTAATCACGGCACTCACATTATGGTTCTGTTGTTCAAGAGAAACATGTATATTATGTGGGTGACCAGGATTTGGGAGTGGTTGAGATGGAAGCCTTCCTTTCTCTCGCTTGCTTAAAGCCGCGTTCAGCTGTGCAATTTGGGCTTCGATGGTCTTGATGCTTTACCTGTGTGCAGCAGTGTGTTGCACCAGAGACTGAATAGAAGACTGGATGTTGGCGGTGGATTGATTCGATTGCTTTACAAAAGCCTCTAGACTTCGTTCTAGCGAGGAAACCTTATCGTTATTTGATGGAACAAAGTTGTTTTAAGGAAAAGAATTGTTGCAGGGTGCAAAATTGTTCGTCGGATTCTGAAAAGGTTGGGGTTGGAAAGGCTGTTGAAATTATTTTTGAGCTTGTTGTTGAGGAGGAGGAGGCCTCTAGATGTTGTTGTGGCCTTGGAATTGATGCTGGTTCTGATTCCAGGTGAAATTGGGATGGTTCCTCCAACCAGGATTGTATGTGGAAGAGTATGGATCATTTCTTGGTCTTTACTGAAATACAGCATTAACCCGATCCTGTCCTTGTGATGGTGGATTGTAAGGACACTCTTCGGTCAAATGAGATGGATCCAAATAACAAGCGCAAATGGTACGAGGGGGAAGAACAGGGGCAGGAGAAGGAGATGAGAATTTGCTCTCAATTGCTTCTAGTTTCCGCGTGATTGCAGCCATCTCGGCCTTCATTGCAATTGAGATGTCGAGTTGATGAACTCCTGTCCTAGAGAGACCTGAAAAAGAAGAAGAAGTTGAGGTATTCGGTTGGGTGCTCTCCCATTGCAGCGTTTGCTCCGCAAGATCGTCAAAGAATTGCCAAGCCTCTTCGTCAAATTTAGACAGGAAGTGGCCCTGACAGATGATCACCATCAACTGCCGAGTTGCTGGATTCAGGCCCTCGTACAGAGTTTGGAAAAGTTGCCATTTCTCTATACCGCGATGAGGACACTGAATAAGGAGGTCCTTATACTTCCAAAAAGGTTCGGTAGGAAGCTGGGTGAATTGGTTAATTTCGTTTCGAATCCATGCAGTCTTATGATTCGGGTAGAATTTTTTTAGAAACGCCTTTACAAACTCATCCCGACTGGTTATCGAATGAGATGCGGTGCTATACAGCCACTCTTCAGCGAGGTCGCATAAAGTGAAAGGAATAACTCGTAGTCGTATAACATCATCAGACAGTTGAGTTGTCTTCATCATCGCACAAAAGTGCTGGAATTTATTGATGAAGATGTAGACATTTTCGGATTCAAGCCCGTGAAATTTAGGCAACATGTTGATGAAGTGGGGCTTAATTTCAAAATTATCCCAATCGACTGGTGGAAGTGAAAGACAAGTCGGAAGTGCAGCGCGGGTAGGATAGAAACGATTCTGGAGCGCGATTCGCTGTAGAGCTTCAACAAGAGGTGGTCGCAGGTTATTCGCACCTAATGGAGGTGGAATTATTCCCGGGGGAGGTAAAGTGATGTTAAGAGGAAATCCCGACATCTTGGAAGAAGAATTTGATGATGGTGAAAGTGAAGGTGAAGATGTATGAACAAAATCGCGGTCAACGTCGGAATTGGCCGGCAAAGGTAAGGGTGAAAGAGGTGTGGAAGGAGTTTCGACGTCGGAGTCGATCGCGTAGTCCGTAGCAACTAACGAAATGCAGACTAAATGGGAACTAGGGTCCCTAGTCCAAGCAGACATACACTACACGAGTTCAGTGTAGTCAAAGCGTAGAATGTGAGGGTAAGAAAGCGAAAATGGAGAAAAATTGGGTGAAGGTGGTAAAAGTGACGAACTTGTGTTTGTTTCGTAAGAATGTGAAAATGAAATGACAGTTCAACAAACACAATCTCAAATGCACAATCAATACCTAGACTAGGGTCCTCTAAGTCTACTAGACCTGCTCCTAACTGTTCCAAAGCGACAAATTGTGAGATAACCCTCAAATCGCCTCTTCACAACCAGTTGTGGTCAGGTAAGCACAAGTGAGGTAAGGAGGGTTCAGCTCACGAATCACCGTGAGACGGGCCTTTTAAAGTTACCTCCTCACTTGTCTAGCCTAGGCACCACAAAAGTCATGTTTAGATAAACGACCGAATGCCCACAATCTTCCTTTGTCCTATTGAGCGCGACAGGTCCATAATTGGCTGAGTCTAGATATCTTTTATTAAGCTTGAGGTGATACTTATGCAATTAGTGATTTCCGGGGACTTAGGAAGGGTGATGAAATCCCCACCAAATCTGAATTGGTATTATATCCCTTTAAGTCCGTATTAATGATGCAATGCACAAATCAATAAGGTTTTGTTATCAAACAATCAATCATCATTTTTTACTTTAAATGTGGCGCTGCAACAAATACGGTTAGTTTCTGTCACGCCCCGCTTCCCAGTATACGGGCAGAGGACGCGATTGGCCACTAAGTAAATACGCTAAACATATCTAAGCAATATAAATAAAAATGCACAAGAGACAAAGACGGTAGGTATAACTGAACAAAAACTTTATTTATTAACATTCTTTTGTTCAATGCATAGAAAAGTAAATACATCTGAATGAAAGCAATGCCTAAACAGTGGCATAACAGAAACGAAAAGTACTGAAATAAAATGTGTACAATGAAGCTAGAGCTCTGGGTCGTAGGCAAGCCGATCCAAGTCCTCGCTGGTAGGCTCGATCTCCTGAGTGTCCAGATCACCTGACAACATTCCAAAGAAGAAAGAGAAAGAATGTCGTCAGCGAACAATTGCTCGGTAAGTCCCAAATATAAGGGAGAACTAGAATAAACAGAGAGAGAAAGTAGCTTTTAAAGTTGTATTATATGGTTAACGCTGTTGTTTGTAACTTCGTACAGAAAGATGCCAGTGTATACGAGAGGAGTCTCTATATGCCAGAGACTAAGGGCAACAGGAGTACAAGGAACCGTTTATGCCATGGTACAACAGCAACGGAAATACAGGTTAGGTGTCTTAAATCTTGCAGTCTCATGCCACTTCTAACACCTTCCGTACCAATCTACCCATTAAACCCCGCGATGTCTTGATTGTATTGTTTGTATTGTATTGCAACTTATAATTGAATTGTAATATAGATTGTAATTGGATGATTTGCCGAAACCATGATATCAGTAAACGGATGTAACTGGAGAATCATGGATGTAACTGGAGAATCATGTAAATGAAAGAATATCCATGGTTCGGTTCGGTCAATATAGATTGAATAGATTGAATATATGTATTCCTGGATTCATATTGAATTGTAGTATTGTAGATTGTACTTGAATCATATTCAAGTCAGATTATTATAATGAGACTCAGTCTGAGTCAGAACAAATAGAAAAGAAATTGAATCCTGAATTAGATTTTGGTGTTATCGGTAACCGCTGCACATGGGCGGCAGGATTTGTGTCTTTTTCAAAGACGATTACCGTGTTGATAACACCGTTGTTAAGTTGTCTACCTTAAATAGGCAAGCACCCACTTCTCCGGCTTCCTGAGGCTCAAGAGATCGGTCCCGCTTAAACCTATATTTACTAGGGTCCTTAGGGTAATTTATAGAACTTGAGGGGGTTTTATGTAAAAATAATTTTGTATACTTTTCCAAATACACCCTAAGTATTTAATTATCTTCTTTAGAGTTGCCATAGATGTAGATTTTATATTTGTGATATTTCTAGTGAAAATAACCTAATTTCATAATATAGGGTATTTAATTGTAATATTGAACTTGTATGGAATTTCATGGTATTTTTATGTAAAGTGATTCTTGTGATTTAGAAAAGTTGGAATATTTATAATATATCAAAAATATATGATGATGCATTTATATATATATATATATATATATATATATATATATATAATTTTAATTTATTATTTTCTAGAAATCTCATTTTCTTAAGATATTTGTATTTTAAATCTCTCGAGACCGAATGCTCTTGCGGAGGTCTGCATCTCACACTACTAAGCCCGAGGATGTGCGATAATCTGCATCATCCTGATCGGGTTCCCCAAAATGGGTTGTAACGGCGCTTTGCAAAGATTTGTGTAAAATACATAATCTTGTAGAAAACGGTTTAATAGTAAATGGTATTTATATGTAAAGTTTCGTTTTCCCGTATTCTATGTTCCCGAAAGGTATTGTGCTATGTTGCATATGAGTGTTGTGAGGAGGTAGGTCAATACCTCGTTATTTAATTAAAGGTATAGCAAGTTTAATGATGTTTTAAACTAGAAAGTAAACTACATGGTATTTTAGCGAAAAAGAGCGGTAAAAGTTACAAAATGAAATATTTTGTTATGAAACTTGTTCAACATATTTTGTTAATGATTAATAGTCAATATGTAAGAGTTTAATATGGTTGTGTTTAGGAAAATTGAACTTTATAAAGAAAACCGAACCGGAAGTCAGATTTAACTCCGCTTCCGTCAGGTTTTAATAAAAGAAGTTTTAAGAATAGAGAATAGAAGAAGGAGGTGGGACTTATAGGTTTAGAGGTTATAGAAGAGGGGGAGGAAGCGGTAGGAGGCGTCGGTGCGTCCTTTCGTCGCCGGGAGCTCCTAGGGTCGTCGTCAGAAAATTGTCGGAGCTTCGCCCTTCGATAACTCCAATTGCACACTAAAATTCTATAGAGTTTTCTTGAGAGTTTGGACAGAATTGTGAGTGAGGGAGGTGTGTTTAGGGATGGTATTTATAGGGTAAATCTAGGGTTAGGGTAGGTGAAAGGGTGAGAAGAAATGTATTAAATTTTTGTATTAAAAAGGTTTTAATTGGATTTTAAATCTCACTATTAATGTGCAGAGGAAATAAAGTGTACAGGGGTTTCAGGAATTCCAAAATACACAAGTTCATAGAAGGACTCACTCGGATTCATCCGAGTTCGGCCAGCGGCGGCGGCCGAGTCGGGTCGGGGTCGGTCGCCATGGGTCCGTCGTCGTTTGGTGTACTCCCTGCGACAGTTTGTTTTATATATGAAGTGGGGTTTTTATGAGTTATGCACGTGTAGACCCTTGGACTTCTAAAAAATTAAAAGAAAACAATATTAAAAATAATATGGGGGATGGGATTTGAACTCTGGTGCTTTGGTTCAGCAGTGCAATGTCTTACCAATGAGTTACAACCTCCTTCTTGCTATTAAAAAGCAAAACAATTACTTATAGTACTCACAGGAATTGAAAATACCCCGAGTATACATTAACTTTTAAACAAATTTTTTGTACACTAAAATTGGAGTTGTTACAGTCTACCCTCCTTACAAAAATTCTGTCCTCGAAATTTACAAATTTTATTTTAAGGACTAGTTTACAAAGAGGTGGGGATATTTTGCATGCATCTCATCTTCCCTTTCCCATATCGATTCTCCTTGAGTGTCTTTTCTCCACATCACTCGAACCAAGTTGACTTCCTTATTCCGAAATGATTTCACTTTTCTATCCAGGATCTCCACAGGTTGTTGTTCACAAGATAAGTCGGGCTGTACAGTGAGCTCGGAATGATCGAGAATGTGGCTAGGGTCACTCACATACCTTCTGAGTTAGGATATGTGGAACACATTATGCACTCCTTCCAATGAAGGTGGAAGTGCCAAGCGGTATGCCACTTCACTGACTCGTTCAAGTATGTCGAACGGTCCAATGTACCTTGGACTTAGCTTTCCCCGTCTTCCAAATCGGATCACTCCGCGGTTTGGAGATATTTTAAGAATACGTGATCTCCTGGCTGGAACTCCAAGTGACGTCGCTTTGCATCAGCCCAGTGCTTCTGTCGATCTTGGGTTATGCGCATCTTTTCTCTGATAGTAGAACCACATCAACAGTTGCTACTATCATCTCAGCTCCAAGAAGTTCCCTATCTCCGATGTCGTCCCAACTTAATGGTGATCGACGCTTCCTTCCATATAGCGCTGCAAAAGGTGCCATTCCTATGCTTTCTTGGTAGCTGTTGTTGTACGAAAACTTCACAAGATGTAAGTGATCTTCCCACGATCCTCCAAAGTATAACATACACGCTCTGAGCATATCCTCCAAGATCTGAATAGTTCGCTCAGACTGACCATCTGTTTGTGGATGATAAGCCATGCTGAAGTTCATACTTGTTCCCAAGCTTGCTTGCAGACTCTGCCAAAATTGCGATCGAAACCTGGTGTCACGATCGGAGACAATGCAGACCGGTACTCCATGAAGTCGCACAATTTCCCGTATGAGTTCATGGGTATCAGAGATAGTACATATTTAAAGAGTTTAAATCATAAGTAGATTCTTACCTCCATGTACTTCTTTGCTAATGTCTCAGTTGATTGGCCAACTCGAAATGGGATGAAGTGAGCCGACTTTGTGAGTCGATCCACAATAACCCATACCGCATCGTTACCCTTTGTGCTACGAGGAAGAGCAGTCACAAAATCCATTGTGATGTGTTGCCACTTCCATTCTGGGATTGGTAATGGTTGAAGTAGTCCAGCTGTCCTGTGATGTTCAGCCTTTACTTGCTGACACATCAAGCATTTAGCGACGCTTCTGGCTACTTCACGCTTCATTTCATACCACCAGTAATTCTGACGTAGATATTTGTACATGTTTGTATCTCCAGGGTGTACTGAGTAAGGAGAGCTGTGAGCTTCTTTCATTAACTCTTCCCGAACAGAACCTTTTGGTACACATAATCTGCTGCCGTGTCTCAAAGATCCGTCTTCATGGATGATGAAGTCTGTTCTGAGTCCATTCACTACTTGTTCTCTGATCCTTTGCAACTTAGCATCACTTGCTTGAGCTGCTTTGATCTGGTTGACAATTGTAGATTGAACTTGTAAATTCATCAAACTTGAAGCGTTACCTAGCATGACTACTTCAATCTCCATCTTATGCAAGTCTTGTTGAAGCTTCCACTGAGCGGTGAGATGCATTGCTAATGGTTGGCGACTAAGGGCAACAGGTACCACATTCACCTTCCCTGGGTGATATTGCAGGTTGATGTCAAAGTCTGCCATGAGTTCTAACCATCGTCTCTGCCGTATATTCAACTCCTTCTGAGTAAACACATATTTCAGGCTCTTATGATCTGTGTATATGTTCACTCGTTCACCAAGAAGATAATGGCGCCAAATCTTGAGAGCAAAGATAACGGCTGCCAATTCCAAATCATGCATCGGATAATTGCGCTCATGAGTCTTCAGCTGTCTTGAAGCATAAGCTACAACCTTACCATGCTGATGTAGAACACATCCTAATCTCTTACCGAATGCATCACAATGCACTTCGAAACCTCCAGACTGGTCCGGTATAACGAGAATAGGCGTTTATGTCAACCTTAACTTGAGTTCTACGAAAGCCTGTTCGCATGCTTCTGACCACATGAATTCTTCATCTTTATGTGTGAGCTTGGTCAGGGGTGTTGCTATCTTTGAAAAGCCTTCATTGAACCTTCTGTAATATCCAGTTAGACCCAAGAAACTTAGAATGTCCTTCACTGACTTTGGTGTCGGCCATTCGCTTACTGCTGAAACTTTCGCTGGATCCACAAAGATTCCTTCACCTGATACGATATGTCCAAGAAAACCAACTTGAGTTAACCAAAACTCGCACTTGCTGTACTTGGCATAAAGTTGATATTGTTCGTAGAGTTTCCAGGACAATTCGTAGGTGTTCGGCATGCTCTTTCCGACTCTTGGAATACACCAGGATGTCGTCGATGAAAATGACAACGAACCTATCTAAGTACTCCCGGAAAACTTGATTCATCAGATTCATGAATGTTGCTGGTGTGTTGGTCACTCCAAATGGCATCACTAGAAATTCGTAATGACCATAGCGAGTTCTGAAAACCGTTTTATGAATATCTTGACCTTCACCTGATGATAACCTGAACGAAGATCTAATTTAGAGAAAACACAAGATCCACTTAGCTGATCGAATAAATCGTCGATGCGTGGGAGTGGATACTTGTTCTTTATAGTGACTTCGTTCAAGGCTCTATAATCGATGCACATTCTGTATGAACCTTCCTTCTTCTTCACAAGTAATACTGGTGATCCCCAACTTGAAGTGCTGGGACGAATCCATCCTTTCGCCAATAAGTCGTCCAACTGAGTTTGGACTTCCTTCAAACCTTCCGGACTTAATCGATAAGGTGCTTTGATCACCGGTTGTGCTCCTAGTACTAAATCAATGCTGAATTCAAGAGCTCGATTGGGAGGCAAACCTGATATATCGTCAGGAAATACATCGTCGAACTCTCGAACCACTTCTGGCCTTGATTCTTCCTCTGCTTGAGTTGCTGCAATCACCGCTTCCCTTGGTTTCGCTTTGTATGTACTTGGCTCCAGGGCAGCATAGAAGGTTCCGAGTCAATCCATACCTAGAACCACATCGAAGCTCGGTATGTCCAGCACTTTGAAGTCAGCGTAGAATTCTCTGCTGCAGATGACTAATGGACACAAGCTGTATCCCATTGTTGCATTTAGAATGCCATTTTCTGAGCTGACATTCCAGCTGGATACAAGCGGTATGACTGGAATCGCATGATTTTGGACGAACCGTTGCGACATAAAGCAGTGAGATACTCCAGTATCAAAGAGTGCTAGTGCAGGAAGTGAGGCTACTAAGATTGTACCTAAGGTATGTGGGATATGATTTAGGTATGGGTAAAAGTATGTAGATAGGTAGCAAGACTGAAAGAAAATTTTGAGAAGAAAAGGTTACCAGTGATAACTTAGCCAGTGGCCTCAGCTTCTTCCACGGTCATCGTGAAAGCCTGTCGCCGTGGTACATTCCTCCTAGCCTGAGGAGCATTCCTCGGAACGTTCTGTTGAGCTTGATGGAACTGACGAGGAGGAGGTGCAGTCGGTGGTCCTCTAGGTGGTGGAGCAGGGAGAGCGAGTCTTGGAGCAGGTGCCTGAAGGGCTGGTCTCTGCTGGTAAGTGATTGCTGGCCTGGGTGCAACATATGGATTTTGTCTTTTGGGACAAGACTCAATACCATGAGTAGCTGAGCCACAGACTAAGCAAAGACGGTTGGCCCGCCAGCAGTCTTTCATCATATGCTCATCTCTCTTGCAGTAGTTACAAAAGGCTGGGTTAGGACGGTTGTTCGGTACTCCCGGTCTCCATGGCACAAAAGGTGGTCTTGACGAGGCTCCTCCTATCATCTGGTTAACAGGGCGCTTAACTCTTGCAGATTAAGGTCTGCCCCTCGCCTTTACCACTGCCTCATAACGGCGGGCAGTTTTCAGAGCCGATTCATGCGTCGGAAAATCTCCTGTGGCTAGTGCAGCCTGGATCTCCGAATCTAAATCTTGTTGAAATCGACGGTTTCTGATCTCATCCGTCGATATCAGGTGTGCCGCAAATCTGTTAAAGGATTTTGTTAGCTGTATAGTATGTGATATTTAAAAATTTGAATTATTGAGACATATCTTACCGACTGAGCATGGTGAACTCAGCATCATACTCATCTACTGACTTGGTCCACATCGAACCTTGTTGCAGATGGATGAACTGTTGTTCCATGTCGAACTTGGCAGTTTCAGGGAAGTACTTAGTGTCGAACATGTCTCGGAAAGTCTTCCATTCGATGGGTTGTTAAAGACGGCTTTCTTCCGCCTTCCACCAATTCCGTGCATTGTCCGTGAGTTGCAGTTTCGCAACATAGACCCAAGCTCCCTCTGGCACTTGTGCCGCTGCCAGATCATATTCAATACTCTGAACTCATTCCTCAGCTTCCAGTGGGATCTCCTTTCCTGAGAACTGTTTGGGGTGCAAAGCTCTGAATTGCTTCACCCCAAGTACTTCTGCCTCTGGACAGTTCATTAAAAGGGCAGTTCGTTGCTGCTGTCCTTCTAGGACGCTGCGTATCGCCTCAAGAAGAACCGTCTGCTCATTGAGCGGAGCAGGGACGGCAGGTGTGATTGATCGTGGAGGTGGAGTGTTGTTGAAGTTGGTGATGGTGTTGTTAGGGGAATCCATAACCTTGAATGAAAGATTTGGGTTAGGACAGATTCAAAGTATATGAAATGATAAGATTCAAGAAACATGAATTGTAAAGAATGTTTTAGTTGTTGGTTCTTATGTTATATTGCTTAGGTTGTTCACGCAGAATAGAACTGCATGGTAGAGTTTCATACATCTCTGACCTGCATAGGCCACCAACAAAACTTGTCACGCCCCGCTTCCCGGTATACGGGCAGAGGACGCGATTGGCCGCTACGTATTTACTTTGAATTAAATACGCTAAGCATATCTAAGCAATATAAATAAAAATGCACAAGAGACAAAGACAGTAGGTATAACTGAACAGCAACTTTATTTATTAACATTCTTTTGTTCAATGCATGGAAAAGTAAATACATTTGAATGAAAGCAATGCCTAAACAGTGGCATAACAGAAATGAAAAGTACTGAAATAAAATGTGTACAATGAAGCTAAAGCTCTTGGTCGTAGGCAAGCTGATCCAAGTCCTCGCCGGTAGGCTCGATCTCCTCAGTGTCCAGATCACCTGAAAACATTCCAAAGAAGAAAAAGAAGGAATGTCGTCAGCGAACAATCGCTCGGTAAGTCCCAAAGATAAGGGAGAAATAGAATAGACAGAGAGAGAAAGTAGCTTTTAAAGTTGTATTAATGGTTAACGCTGTTGTTTGTAGCTTGGTACAGAAGGATGCCAGTGTATACGAAAGGAGTCTCTATATGCCAAAGACTAAAGGCAACAGGAGTACAAGGAACTATTAGTGTATATGCCTTAGAGGCCATTACTGTATCATACTAGTTTGTATATTACTTAATGGAAGCTTGGGATATTCACAGTTGTATAGACAATCTTGCTCAAAATGGTAGTATGCTACTTGGTTTGTTTCTACTTTAATGTGTACATGTGTTTCTTTTAGTATATCACATATACACGTTAGTGGAGCCCTTAGGATCTTTGCTTGATTACCAGCGTTGTGATGGCAGTCACACTAGTGAGGGCTGGATAATCCACAAGCACATCCTTATACAGGTCCCTAGTCGTAGGACTATCGAGACAGTGCATCGATACTCCGGAGTAGACTAGCGTATGCGCTTCTCATCCCAGCATGAGAGACGGTCTATCCCACAGCCGTCAGTACGTCATACTTGAGATAGTATGCGGGTGCTCGTTAGGTTACGAGTACACTGGACAGGACTCGTTGGGAACTGTTGGTTGGTACTATACATATCGTCAGTTATCAGTTCACAGGTGACATGAGTACAGCTTAGTCCGCTGACTTGACACTGTCACTTCGCCTCGAGTGTGTTCCCACTGTACTTTGATTACTACCCTACCACGGCTCAAAGGAGTCGTGCAAACAGGTAGTAGTTGGGTGCAGTCCCGAAGCACTTGGAGGCAGTGACGGTTAGACAGGATTCGTCTCTCCCGGTATTGGGAGTTGATATCGCGCTGTGTCAAGGAGAGCCATTACACATAGTCGTCCCTGGCCAGGGCAAACGAGATATACTGGTGGGTTTCCAGTGTTATCTCAGAGTGTTCTGGGCTACACTCCGACACGACTTGTACCGCTATTAGGGGACTGACGTTTACCGCCCCCTAGGCCTGCCATGCGATATTCTCAGACGAACAGACCGGACTGTACGGAGACTCTCACATTCAGGCTCGGTAGGAGTTCAGATGGTTTTCACCTCGTCAGTCTTCTTATCGGCATCTACCTGGGGGCCGTTACACATAGCTAGTGCCGCTTGCGGTCTGTGGTTAAACCCACTGCCAGCGTAGTGTCGAGTCTTTAGAGTCCCACACAGAGAGCTATTCGCCTTTAGGCAAAACAGAGTAGAGGTCGCATGGTTTTGCGACAGGGTTCGTTCACATCCGCGCACTTGTGCACGTTTAGTGTCCGGGCAGTTATTACTAGCGGGCTTTGGTTTAAGCCAGATCCTAGTATGCGTTTTGGGATTGGTTTTATCTCGCTTGTATTCGTGTTCCTCGGAACGCGGATGCGGGTGTGTATGCACGGTTGACAGAGACAGAGGCAGAGGATTCTCATTAGGGTTGTTGACTGTTGCCCTTTTCTAAACCCTAATGAGAATAAGAAATATAATTAATAATAGTATTAATTAAGTATTAGTGTGCCATGGTTGGGTTGAAAGTTTGACTTTGTTGACTTGTTGACTTTGTTGACCGGTTGACTAGCTTGGACTTGTTGACCATCATCATTACAATGGCTATCATTTCATGGCTAAGACTTTTGCTTGCTTGTTATTCTTTACAAAATGAGTGCATGAAATGATAATGCCATTGACATAAACATAATACTCAATTATTATTATTATTATGATTATTTTGTATTATGAGAGAATGGTTGCAAAAGTCTTCACTCATTCTATCATTTGCTCTCTCTCTCATCAAAGCTCTCCTCTTCCTCTTGCTCTCCCTCTTCCTCTAGCTCAAGGAAAAAATCTCTCATGTGTTGAGAACCATTTACCTTGGAGATAAAACCCAAAACACTTCTCTACTCATCCTAGTGTACAAGGTCTAGCAAGCCAAGTATTCTAGTTTCCTCTAGATTGAGGTTGGAGCCAAAGGTAGAAGCTTTCGGGTGGATCCATCTTCGGCACAAGGAGACGACAAGGTGAGGCCGATCCGACCACCACAAGGAGTCGAAGAGAAGGAGTTCAGGTTAAGGTATAACCCCTAACATAGTAGTTAAACTCTTAGTTAGGTTGTTAGATAGTTTGTTTAGCAAAGATCCGTTTTTAGAGTCCATGTTACCTCCACCGAAAAAATCGTTTTTCACCATTTCCGCATCCCCGAAAGAACCGGGACGGGTAACGTGGACTTACAGTGGTATCAGAGCCTAGCTAAACACTATTTAGCATGTTAGCAAAATAACTAGAAGTTCGATCGAAAAGAAAATCACAAAACACACCCGGGACATGTACTTTCTGTCGATTTTTTTACAGCTCAAAAAATTATTTAACACATCTGAAAAATCGTCTCAGGGTTTTATTTGAACACAGCAGAAAAATGAGCCAACGAACCGACCAACTCACCGCGGAACCACGGCAAGAAGAGCTTCTTGCCGCGGATCCGCGGCCGAGTTAACTCGGCCGTGGATCGCTTTTACTGCAGTGTGTTCTCTGTGTTGTTTTGGGATTTTTACAATATGTTTTTTCTGCCCAGATTTTCCAGAAAACAAAATTTGTTTTTGGGGTGGTTAAAAATCCGTATTTTGATCGAACTTCTATAGACTTTAGCTAATGGGTTATATCTATGATGTGATATATGTATTGAACGTCTGCTAATCGCTATACGTCGATTGGTGGGGGTTATACATATCTGTGATCTGTAATGTTGATGGTTTGTGTATATGAATTCGTTGGATTGTCGCAGATGAATAGCCAGGGGGTTGTGAGATGAGAGTTTTCTTTATCTTTCAATTCATGTAATTTGTAGTTGATGTAATATTATTTATATGGCCGCACATCCGGGATGAGGTTGTAGCCGCCATTGTATAATTTCTTTTACTGTTTTTGCTCATAGGATGGACCCAAGGAGGGGGTGCACAAACTACCGGGTACCTCGAAATGCCGAGTGGCCTACTCACGTTGTTGAGAGAGGTTGCTTCACTTTGGATATTTGGCGGGTAGTTTGCCGCACCCGTAGGGGTCTAGGGTGGGGTATTGGCTATTCATCGCGACCGTGTAATCCGCTTTTCGTTACAGGCTCGAACGAATCGCGGATTCCTAGTATATCCAAAGTATTCATCTGTGATCTGAATGGATATCATTGCATGTGACGAATGTATATATCTATATATGATATCTATTTAGGCATTGCTTATGTTTTGCATCCGCGCTAGTCCAGCCCCCGCTCTGTCGTTAGTTAAGTAACCTAACGGGTAATAACGGGGCCTCGTGGCGAATGCGGATGGCATAAGCGTACGTCATATTTTCGTTGTTTTCTGCAATGGTAGGATTAAATGATGGGATGCATTAAATTAATGCAAGAAAATAAACCAAAGTAAAGTCGTTGGAACAATTTCAAAAAACCACTCGGTTTCTTTTCAAAAACCAACTTTTAAACGCGGAGCTTAAGCCACTCCTTTTAAAAGCTATCTCGTTCCATCGATTATATCAAGTTCACTACGTTCACGGTTTTGCCAAAACCATTCGTAGCCCTCCGTCATTTCATATGGATAGTCAATAGTATTCAAGCTATATTTGTTGGCCAAAGTCAAGGCATAGTGATTGGTAGCTATTGGGTATTCATGTGCAGCATAGATAGATGCGTTGGTTTGGGACAGTCGTACTGCCTTGTTGACAAAAGTCAAGGGTAGGTACGGGTGGGTTCAAATTAACCTGGAGAATGACGGGTAGAACTTGACATGTGACTTATGATTTGTTGGCCAAAGTCAAGGTCATAAGAGCATGGGGCAAAAATCCACATCGGGAGTTTCTAAAGAAATTGAAACTTGCTAGCGCTGCATACCATTTGGAGTGTGATGGTTCTGGTAGGATTCCTTCAGTTTTGTCACACGATGATATTTGGATCCCGATCCTACTGTGAGTATATGCTACTCCTCCAGAACTTTCTCACTTAACGATCAATGTTATAAACCAAGTAGGTGTCTAGAAAGGTGTTAGTGGGGCTACGCCCACAGGGAAAAGAGGTTATTTAATTAAGGAACTTTGCGAAAGCGTTAGAAAACCTTCCTCGAAATACCAACACTGGTCTGGCTGAACGGTTAAGCAAGTATTGTACGGTGAGATTGATCCCGACTAATTCTTCCTTTTTGGTTTGAGGAGGGATTCGAGAGACAGTGGGAGTCATCCTGTTTAGACAAACTAAAAACCACTCTAAACTTGCAAGAGAATCATGCTAAAGTGTTTCTTCTCTCTCTCCTAATTGCAGCGACCAAGTATCATGACCGGGCTTAAGTTACTACTAGATAAAAACATACTGACAGGGCCAAACTACAAAGATTGGCTCAGGAATGTCAAAATGGCAATCACTTATGACAAGTTGGGGTATCTCCTTACCACCAAAGCTCCCCCTGTCCCAGGTCCCAAAACCAGCGTCGCGGATAAGGAAATCCGTAAGACCAGGGAAATCAACTGCGCGAAGGCCAAGTGCCTCGTGCTTACCTCTATGGACAATGAACATCAGAGGAGGCACGAGAATATAGACCTAGAATCCATATTTCTCCATACTAAGGAACTATATGGAGAGCAATCCCATATCGCCAGATACGAAGTCTCGAAAAAGTTATTTTCGGTGAGATTGGCCGTCGGATCATCGGTAGCGGAACACGTGCTTAAGATGATTGGCTTTATTGAAGAGCTCGCGGACCTTGGGACCATGTTAGAGAACGAGCTCTATACTGACTTGATTCTCCAGTCCCTTCCTTTCACTTACACCCAGTTTATCCTGAACTTCAACTTACAAGAAAAAGAAGTTGAACTTTCGGAACTCCTCAACATGCTGAGGAGTGCAGAGGGCATCCTACAGAAAGGTAGGGAAACATCCACTTTGTTTGTTGGAGGACCATCCTCTTCTAAGTCCAAAGCGAAAGCCAAGGGAAAGAAGAAGAAAACCCCCACCAAACCAAAGGGCGGTGTTAGTAAAGTGGAAACGAAGGGAAAGGCAAAAGCAACAAAGGTAGCGGGAAAGCTTGTGGGAAAGGAGGAGTGCTTTTACTGTCACAAGAGTGGACACTGGAAAAAGGATTGCAGGGCTTGGAAGACCAGAAACCAGGACCCGAAGCAAGTTGCGGCTTCGGCTTCAGGCACTGAGAAAGCGTAGGGTTTTGAAGACAGGTGATATGACCCTCAGAGTTGCAAACGGAGCTAGCATGGATGCTGAGTCCGTGGGGGACTATCACCTGGGATTGTCAGATGGACACGTTTTGGTTTTGCGTAATTGTTACTTTGTACCCAATGCAACTTGTAATATCATTTCTGTATCTTTATTATCTAAAGAAGGTTATGAATTTTCATTTTTAAGCAATGTTGTAAACATTCAGCTTAATCAAGTTCTGATTGGGTCAGGTACATTAAGCAATGGTATATACGTATTAAACCAACCATAGATTTTCAATGTCCAGAATACACACAAAAGAAAGTCTCCAGAAATCAATCATGCTTTCTTATGGCATTGTAGACTGGGTCACATCAATGAGAGAAGGTTGACGAAGTTGCATACAGAAGGATATTTGGATCCGTTCAAATATCAATCATATGCAACTTGTCAATCCTGTCTCAAAGGAAAGATGACAAAGACTCCGTTCACTGGACACGGAGTAAGAGCGAGCGAGCTCTTGGGACTCGTACACAGCGATGTGTGTGGTCCAATGTCTACACATGCGCGAAGCGGTTTTTCCTACTTCATTACTTTTACGGATGACTTTTCAAGGTACGGATATGTCTTCTTAATGAAACATAAATCTGAAGCCTTTGGAAAATTCCAGGAATACAAGAATGAAATAGAAAAACAAACCGGCAAAAGTATCAAGACACTGAGATCTGATCGAGGTGGTGAATACTTAAGTGCCGAGTTCCTGGATTACCTAAAAGAGAATGGAATTCTCTCTCAGCTTACTCCTCCATACACTCCGCAACATAACGGTGTATCGGAGAGACGGAACCGAACCCTATTGGATATGGTATGTTCCATGATGAGTAATGCTGAGTTGCCACGATCATTCTGGGGATATGCACTAGAATCAGCTGCATAGCTTTTGAACCGAGTTCCAACTAAGACTGTGCCTACCACACCATATCAAATGTGGTGTGGGAAGAAACCCTATCTTAAGCACATTAAGACATGGGGATGTCCAGCTTTTGTCAAAAAGCAGCATGCGGACAAACTCGAGGCACGCTCAGTACAGTGCAAGTTTGTGGGATATCCAAAGAACTCCAAGGGATATTTCTTATATTGCGAAGAGGAACAAAAGGTTTTTGTTTCTCGTCATGCCCACTTCTTGGAAACTAAATTTTTGGAAAATCAGATAAGTGGGAGCGCAATGGAACTGGAAGAAATTCCAGAACTACAAGCCATTACTGAAAGCTTAGTAGAACCAGAGGGTTCAAAAGAACAGGACATTCCTACGCCGCTCTGCAGGAGTAGTGGGCAGTCTCATCCGCCCGAGAGATACTATGGTTTTCTCATAGACGGGGATAGAGAGGATTGCATCATTGATAGTGATGAGCCGACTAGCTTCCAGTAGGCCATTCAGATCGTTGACTCGGTAAAATGGCTGGATGCAATGCGGACCGAAATGGAGTTCATGTACACCAACAAAGTATGGACTTTGGGCGTTGCTCCAGATGGGGTAAAACCCGTAGGATGCAAGTGGATCTTCAAGAGGAAGATTGGTGTAGATGGACAGGTCGAGACCTATAAAGCTAGACTTGTTGCAAAGGGTTTTCGTCAAAGACCTGGTTTGGACTATGATGAAACCTTTTCTCCAGTGGCTATGCTGAAATCCATTCGGATCCTTCTTGCCATTGCTGCCTTCCACGATTATGAGATTTGGCAGATGGACGTAAAGACCGCTTTTCTAAATGGAAATTTAGAGGAGTGTGTCTATATGGACCAGCCAGAGGGTTTCAATCAGAGTGGGAGCAGCGGAAAGGTATGCAAGTTGCTTAAGTCCATCTATGGACTAAAGCAGGCATCGCGGAGTTGGAACATCTGTTTTGATGAGACGGTCAAAGAATTTGGCTTTATCAAAAATCCAGATGAACTATGCATCTATAGTAGATTTGTAGCAAGAACTGTCGTATTCCTCGTTTTATACGTGGATGACATTCTCTTGATAGAAAATGACATTCCTATGCTATAATCTGTCAAAGGGTTCTTGTCACACAGGTTCTCCATGAAAGACCTGGGTGATGTCTCTTACATTCTGGGGATCCGGATCCATCGTGATAGATCCAAGAGGATATTAGGACTTTCACAGTCCAGGTACATCGACACCATACTGAAAAGATTCAGTATGGAAGATTCCAAGCGTGGTAATCTACCGGCTTGTCACGGGATCACCCTCTCCAAAGAGATGTCTCCCAAAACTGATTTGGAAAGGGATCGCATGTCTATTATACCCTACGCTTCTACGGTAGGCTCTATAATGTATGCGATATTGTGTACCAGACCAGATGTAGCTTATGCACTGAGTGTGGTAAGCCGGTATCAGTCAAACCCTGGGGAGAAGCACTGGATAGCGGCAAAGAACATTCTCAAGTACCTGAGAAGGACTAAGGAGATGTTCTTGGTGTATGGCAGAAAAGACCTCCAGATTGAAGCCTTTGCTGACTCCAGCTTCCAAAGTGACAAGGATGATTCCAAGTCCATATCGGGTTATGTCTTTACCCTCAATGGAGGGGCGGTGTGTTGGAAGAGTTCCAAACAGGAAACCGTTGCTGACTCGACGATGGAAGCGGAATATATCGCTACTGCTGATGCTGCAAAAGAAGCCGTCTGGATGAGGAAGTTCTTAATGGAACTTCAGGTGGTTCCGTCCATTGTTGATCCAATACCACTGTATTGTGACAACAACGGGGCTATAGCTTTAGCGAAGAAACCCAGGTCCCATCAGAAGTCCAGACACATCTTGAGGCAGTATCACCGGATCGGGGAGATCGTGGGTCGCCAGGAGATCGAGGTTCGGAGAGTTGCTGCGGAAGATAACACTGCTGATCCACTCACGAAGGCCTTACCCGAGACTCAGTTCGAGCGGCTGATCGAGATGATAGGTCTTCAATACGCCAGTACATGGCCTTAGTGCAAGTGGGAGATTGTTAGTGTATATGCCCTAGAGGCCATTACTGTATCATACTAGTTTGTATATTACTTAATGAAAGCTTGGGATATTCACAGTTGTATAGACAATCTTGCTCAAAATGGTAGTATGCTACTTAGTTTGTTTCTACTTTAATGTGTACATGTGTTTCTTTTAGTATATCACATATACACATTAGTGGAGCCCTTATGATCTTTGCTTGATTACCAGCGTTGTGATGGCAGTCACACTAGTGGGGGCTGGATAATCCACAAGCACATCCTTATACAGGTCCCTAGTCATAGGACTATCGAGACAGGGCATCGATACTCTGGAGTAGACTAGCGTATGCGCTTCTCATCCCAGCATGGGAGATGGTCTATCCCACAGCCGTCAGTACGTCGTACTTGAGATAGTATGCGGGTGCTCGTTAGGTTATGAGTACACTGGACAGGACTCGTCGGGAACTGTTGGTTGGTACTATACCTATAGTCAGTTATCAGTTCCCAGGCGACATGAGTACAGTTTAGTCCGCTGACTTGACACTGTCACTTCGCCTCGAGTGTCTTCCCACTGTACTTTGATTACTACCCTACCACGGCTCAAAGGAGTCGTGCAAACAGGTAATAGTTGGGTGCAGTCCCGAAGCACTTGGAGGCAGTGACGGTTAGACAGGATTCGTCTCTCCCGGTATTGGGAGTTGATATCGCGCTGTGTCAAGGAGAGCCATTACACATAGTCGTCCCTGGCCAAGGCAAGCGAGATATACTGGTGGGTTTCCAGTGTTATCTCAGGGTGTTCTGGGCTACACTCCGACATGACTTGTACCGCTATTAGGAGACTGACGTTTACCGCCCCCCTAGGCCCGCCATGCGATATTCTCAGACGAACAGACCGGACTGTACGGAGACTCTCACATTCAGGCTCGGTAGGAGTTCAGATGGGTTTCACCTATTCAGTCTTCTTATCGGCATCTACCTGGGGGCCGTTACGCACAGCTAGTGCCGCTTGCGGTCTGTGGTTAAACCCACTGCCAGCGTAATGTCGAGTCTTTAGAGTCCCACACAGAGAGCTATTCGCCTTTAGGCAAAACAGAGTAGAGGTCGCATGGTTTTGCGACAGGGTTCGTTCACATCCGCGCACTTGTGCACGTTTGGTGTCCGGGCAGTTATTACTAGCGGGCTTTGGTTTAAGCCAGATCCTAGTATGCGTTTTGGGATTGGTTTTATCTCATTTGTATTCGTATTCCTCGGAACGCGGATGCGGGTGTGTATGCACGGTTGACAGAGACAGAGGCAGAGGATTCTCATTAGGGTTGTTGACTGTTGACCTTTTCTAGACTCTAATGAGAATAAGAAATATGATTAATAATAATATTAATTAAGTATTAGTGTGCCATGGTTGGGTTGAAAGTTTGACTTTGTTGACTTGTTGACTTTGTTGACCGGTTGACTAGCATGGACTTGTTGACCATCATCATTACAATGGCTATCATTTCATGGCTACGACTTTTGCTTGCTTGTTATTCTTTACAAAATGAGTGCATGAAATGATAGTGCCATTGACATGAACCATCACATAATACTCAATTATTATTATTATTATGATTATTTTATATTATGAGAGAATGGTTGCAAAAGTCTTCACTCATTCTATCATTTGCTCTCTCTCTCATCAAATCTCTCCTCTTCCTCTTGCTCTCCCTCTTCCTCTAGCTCAAGGAAAAAATCTCTCATGTGTTGAGAACCATTTGCCTTGGAGATAAAACCCAAAACACTTCTCTACTCATCCTAGTGTACAAGGTCTAGCAAGCCAAGTATTCTAGTTTCCTCTAGATTGAGGTTGGAGCCAAAGGTAGAAGCTTTCGGGTGGATCCATCTTCGGCACAAAGAGACGACGAGGTGAGGCCGATCCGACCACCACAAGGAGTCGAAGAGAAGGAGTTCAAGTTAAGGTATAACTCCTAACATAGTAGTTAAACTCTTAGTTAGGTTGTTAGATAGTTTGTTTAGCAAAGATCCGTTTTTAGAGTCCATGTTACCTCCACCGAAAAAATCGTTTTTCACCATTTCCGCATCCCCGAAAGAACCGGGACGGGTAACGTGGACTTACAGGAACCGTTTATGCCATGGTACAACAGCAACGGAAATACAGGTTAGGTGTCTTAAGTTTTGCAATCTCGTGCCACTTCTAACACCTTCCGTACCAATCTACCCATTAAACCCCGCGATATCTTGATTGTATTGTTTGTATTGTATTGCAACTTGTAATTGAATTGTAATATAGATTGTAATTGGATGACTTGCCGAAACCATGATATCAGTAAACGGATGTAACTGGAGAATCATGGATGTAACTGGAGAATCATGTAAATGGAAGAATATCCATGGTTCGGTTCGGTCAATATAGATTGAATAGATTGAATATATGTATTCCTGGATTCATATTGAATTGTAGTATTGTAGATTGTACTTGAATCATATTCAAGTCAGATTATTATAATGAGACTCAGTCTGAGTGAGAACAAATAGAAAAGAAATTGAATCCTGAATTAGATTTTGGTGTTATCGGTAACCGCTACACATGGGCGGCAGGATTTGTGTCTTTTTCAAAGACGATTACCGTATTGATAACACCGTTGTTAAGTTGTCTACCTTAAATAGGCAAGCACCCACTTCTCCGGCTTCCTGAGGCTCAAGAGATCGGTCCCGCTTAAACCTATATTTACTAGGGTCCTTAGGGTAATTTATAGAACTTGAGGAGGTTTTATGTAAAAATAATTTTGTATACTTTTCCAAATACACCCCAAGTATTTAATTATCTTCTTTATAGTTGCCATAGATGTAGATTTTATATTTGTGATATTTCTAGTGAAAATAACCTAATTTCATAATATAGGGTATTTAATTGTAATATTGAACTTGTATGGAATTTCATGGTATTTTCATGTAAAGTGATTCTTGTGATTTAGAAAAGTTGGAATATTTATAATATATAAAAAATAGATATTTTGATGATACATTTATATATATATATATCTTTATAAAAATAATTTTAATTTATTATTTTCTAGAAATCTCATTTTCTTAATATATTTGTATTTTAAATCTCTCGAGACCGAATGCTCCTTGCGGAGGTCTGCATCTCACACTACTAAACCCGAGGATATGCGGTAATCCGCACCATCCCGATCGGGTTCTCCAAAATGGGTTGTAGCGGCATTTTGCAAAGATTTGTGTAAAATACATAATTTTGTAGAAAACGGTTTTAATAGTAAATAGTATTTATATGTAAAGTTTCGTTTTCCCGTATTCTATGTTCACAAAAGGTATTGTGCTATATTGCATATGAGTGTTGTGAGTAGGTAGATCATTACCTCGTTATCTAATTAAAGGTATAACAAGTTTAATGATGTTTTAAAGTAGAAAGTAAATTACATGGTATTTTAGCAAAAAGAGCGGTAAAAGTTACAAAATGAAATATTTTGTTATGAAATTTGTTCAACATGTTTTGTTAATGATTAATAGTCAAGATGTAAGAGTTTAATATGGTTATGTTTAGAAAAATTGAACTTTATAAAGAAAACTGAATCGGAAGTCGGATTTAACTCCGTTTCCGTCGGGTTTTAATAAAAGAAGTTTTAAGAATAGAGAATAGAAGAGGGAGGTGATACTTATGGGTTTAGAGGTTATAGAAGAAGGAGAGGAAGTGGTAGGAGGCGCCGGTGCGTCGTTTCGTCGTCGGGAGCTCCTAGGGTCATCGTCGGAAAATTGTCGGAGCTTCGCCCTTCGCTAACTCCAATTGCACACTAAAATTCTATAGAGTTTTCTTGAGAGTTTGGACAGAATTGTGAGTGAGGGGGGGTGTTTAGGCGTGGTATTTATAGGGTAAAGCTAGGGTTAGGGTAGGTGAAAGGGTGAGAAGATAATGTATTAAATTTTTGTATTAAAAAGATTTTAATTGGATTTTAAATCTCACTGTTAATGTGAAGAGGAAATAGAGTGTACAGGGGTTTCAGGAATTCCAAAAGACACAGGTTCACTGAAGTACTCACTCGGATTCAGCCGAGTTCGACCGACGGCGGCGGCCGATCCGCCGGCCAAGTCGGGCCGGGGTCGGCCGTCGTGGGTCCGTCGTCGTTTGGTATACTTCCTGGGATGGTTTGTTTTATATGTGAAGTGGGGTTTTTATGAGTTATGCACATGTAGACCCTTGGACTTCTAAAAATTTAAAAGAAAACAATATTAAAAATAATGTGGGGAATGGGATTTGAACTCTGGTGCTTTGGTTCAGCAGTGCAAGGTCTTACCAATGGGCTACAAGCTCCTTCTTGCTATTAAAAAGCAAAACAATTACTTATGGTACTCACAAGAATTGAAAATAGCTCAAGTATATATTAACTTTTAAACAAATTTTTTGTACACTAAAATTGGAGTTGTTACAGTTTCTCTTTGGCTTTTTCGGCGATATTGCAAAGAATCCTGTAAAGATATGAATAATGGAGTGCCGGATTTGAGAAGAGAAAGTTTAGAAAAATATGTACCAAAAGAGTTGAGTTTAAGAAACTCGTGTTGATATTGCCTCCGAGTGTTTGAATGGTTCGCTTGCGCGGGTCAAACTACCCGGGTCTTTAACACTACAGTATTCAATCCCCTTATACTTGAAAACGCCCCCTTCTCTGTACGATCGCTGCTCGCCAATCCGTCGAATCTGTAAATGTCGGAAAAATACGGATATTTGAGCTAGAAAGCGATATAGATAGCCAAAATTCTGAACACAAATAATTATGAAAATCAAACAATAAAAATAAGATACTAACAGAACACTGGAGGCAACACAAAAAAATATTTTCAAAACCTCATGAAAGGGCCGGCGAAATCGGGAAATTTAAAGTTCTCGCCGAGCGTATTTAGAAATTTGGTGCTCAAATTTTGTGAGTTTCCTCAATATGATAATAGTATTCTACTTTTATACTTTGATTTTCATGTTAAAACACAGTGTGTTAGTAGAACACAAATCCAGAGAACATCATTGGTTTTAGTTCTCGTGTCGGTTTTAAAAAGAATGTGTTTTTTCCCCTTGAATCTGTTAGAAAGTTAGTTTTGTATAAAATATTCACAAATTAACCCGAGACTATAAGTGTAAAAGCGTTACCGTATCCCCGTCAATGGCGCCATTTGATTAGCATGCTTTAACCGTGTCATTTTAAAAAGAATTTGAAATAACCGCAATCAAAAATGGTGTCGCGTGTCTCGAGCCGCGATGAGTACGGGTCGTCCGCAGGGAGATGGTAGGTTTTTAAGTTTGTTTTAACGAGTTAATACCGTAACTTGAGTTGTTGTTTATACTAAGTATCGTAACTATGATATGTTTAATAAAAAGACTTGTTAGGGGTAGTTTTAGGTTAGCTTGTGTTGGGATGATATTTGCCGTTTCCTTATAGACCTAATTCTGATATTGACACTAAGGCAATAGGCAACAACATGGATTAGAGAACTTGAAATACGGTATTTGTGATTGTGTGCTAAATTCGTATTTCTTGTCCCTTGTCCTTCCGTTGTTGTCTCTTGACCTTAGCCTTCGGCAAACCACTCCTAACCGGTCACGATTAGAATTCACCGCTATCGTGGTAGGATAGAGTGCCTAACGGAGCGGAATTGCAAGTCGTTTAGTCGAAGTTTCAATTACAAAGTTAAGGTTTTTAAGGTTTTAGCAAACACATCTCCCAACACAACCTAACCATATTCTACCCTTAACAAGTAAATCAATTACTCACACATATTTACAATACCAAATAAAAAAAAAGAAAAGAGTAAGGCACATAACAAAAATTGCAAGAAAAGTAAAGTCAAGGTTAGAAAGTTAAGAACCAATATATCCAACGTGCAAATTCCTTCAAATGTTCTTTAAGCCCGTACCAATGTGAAATCAAAATACCAAAATTTAAGGTTGCAAGCTCACTTAAAAAGTTGCAAGATCAAAGCAAGGCAAGGATTTCACAAGTTCAATATTTGTAGAAAGCAAGAGAAGTAATGAACAATGAGAACTTTTATTGATTTTCAAATAAGATACAACTAATCTTGAATTCAAGAACCTAAATCTTAAGTTTGCAAGTTCAAGATAAAAGGCAAGAGCTCAAGAGTTCAAAGGAAAGACAAGTTACCATCTACAAATTGCAACTTGTTCTAAACTAAAACTAAAGCCAAAAAGTATATCCTCTCCTTTGCCCATTGATCTGGTATTTATAGGCTCAAAATAAGAATAAACAAATAATATAGTAAGGATGATGTGACATCAAGGGATACCCAGAAGAAAAATGGGATGTATTGAACTTGAATGGGCCGGCGGTATATGGTTTTTCAAGCATTTTCTCCGGCCAACTCTTGAGAAATTGTGCTCGTGTTGGTTCTGTGATGTTGTGTTCTCTCCACAATTCTACTGGTAATGTTTGATTTATGGATAACAACTTGGGTTGAGCTCAGTAGCTTTTGGAGGGAAAAGGTATCTTCAAATCACATCACAACTTTTTAGCATTCATCATACATCACATCACTTGTGCCATGGGTAGCCCCCACCTAGGTCCAAGTACCAAAGAGCTATGTGCACACTTATATTGTGTTGGACCAAAATTGTGTACACTTTATTTGTTGTAAAAGAACTCTTTGGATATCGATCGGTTTTTTGTTCTGATTACAGCGTCGGCTCACAAATGTCATATCCGTGATTTTAAGTGTGTTTCCAGTATTTTGTCACGAATACCTATAATCTGTATTTACTGAGCAGACACTATTTAATAGTACCGATATATAACAAAATAGATAATGAATGAGTGGTATTAAAATGCAGTTTTCTGATATGAACAGATACATATCCTTGCCACCATTTCCTGAAGGCGTTGCACTCATCGATGGAATGTGAGACCCTCTGGTGGTATAGACAATACTTCGGGTGTTATTCTCCGCCTTCAAAATAGGGCACTCCCGGAGTATACATCATGAGAGGCGGTAACTTCATTCTCATCGATAGGGCTTTGGCAATTCGCTTCTCTGATTTAGTCATGCTCTTTGCTTTTCAGACTGAAGTTTGTTTTGACTGGGAGGCATCATTACTCATCCCTTGCGTTACTTGCTTGTTGAGACGCTGTTACCTGGCCTTTTCATATATGTCCATTTCACGTCTTTTGCTCACTTGAAAGGTATCTTTTAACAGCTTTTCAATTTGATCTTGTGCCGGACTCGAAGTCCTTTGTGCTGGCTTCGGTTCATGCTTATCATCATTGCATTCTGATTCTAGTGGAGCATCGTCCTCATATATGAAGGAGTGGGAAGCCATATTACAGCTTTGTAGGGTTCCTAGGCACTCTAATGAAGTCTCACAAGGCATCGATCATGCTAATTTCAAAAATTATGGGTGCCGAGAAACCCTAATACGGATCGTCGGCTAGATTTCTAGGCGAAAAGATAATCTAGTTAACACTTTAACTAAAGGAAGAGAGCTACAACCTTTGTAGATCCGGTTATCCACTTCCTTAGCTCCACGTGGGTGTCCTCTCGCTGTCCATCATGAATCCCGAACTCATTCGTCGGCTTCATCGGAGAAACGGGCGGAATAGGTCGTCGGCTTCGTGTCAAAGACGATCTACGTCGAGGCATCACAAGTTCAAGCTCCGACTTCACAAAGTTGTGAAACTTGTGAAGAAAACACCCAAAACAACTTGGCAAGAGGTAGAGGGTGAAGAAATAGGAGGTGGGTTCACTTTAGAATTGGATTTCACTCACTTTTGCTCAAGTTGCCATTGATGGCATCAAGCTTTTCTTGAAGAAGAAGATGATGAAGAAGAAAAAATATGATAAGTTTCATTTTTAAAATGGAAACTAATATCAATACTTATCATATCTTGACCATGGTCAAGTGTAGAGATTAAACTAAGGTTAATAGGAATGGTTAGGGTTAAGGATGAGATAAGGATGGTGGACTTTGTCAAAGCTTCAAGAAACTTCAACAAAAGACAAAGAAAGCCACCATTCTCATCTAAACCTTTTCTAAATAAATAAACAAATAAATAAATAAAAAGGCAAAACCCTAATCATCTATTAATCATGGTTTAATACTTCACACTTAACCTAATGAGCAAGCATCATCAAACATGATACAAAGATGTGCACAAAAGTATATCACATATACAACATGTACATCAAGTGAGAAAATCCATTTAAAGTGAACCAATACTAGTTAATGCAATGCAATATATCAAATATATAATTATGCATTAAATCATTAAATCAACATTTGATTCAATGATCCGGTCATGTCGCACATAACCGACTAAAATCCAATGTATCGATTTATCGAATCAATGATTCGATAACTAGGTCATATCGAATATAACCAATCGAAACATATATCGCGAGAATGAAATGCGGTATCACATACACGCATTATTCTCGGTCCTGCACATATCTCATATGCGCTCCTATTTCGTTTCGCTTGAACCAGGAAACCTCTGTGTAGGACTCTAAAGACTCGTCAATACGCCGGTAGCAGATGATGATCATATCAAGCACCCACAAGCCGCAAGCGGTCTGCTAAACGTAACGGCCATCCGGGTATTGAGCGATCAGAAGATCGACGAGCTAGTCCGCTCACACTCCTGTGAATCCAACTAGTAACACTTACCGTACAGTCCGGTCTGTTCATCTGATACGTCGCATATCAAGTCTAGGGGTGGTAAACGTCAGACCCCAATAACCGATAAGTCGTGCCGATGTTAGGCTCATAACGGGTCGAGAAACTACTGGTAACACTTACCAGCAAATCTCTGATCAGTCCTGGCCAGGGACTTCCCTGTTACGGCCAATCGAGCACAGCGCAACATCAACCCCCAATACCGGGAGAGACGAAACCCCTCCTATCGTTCATTGCCTCCATGTGACTCGGGACTGTACCCAAAGACCACCGTTTTGCACGCCCTCATGGACGTGGTAAGGTGGAGATCAAAGCACAGTGGGAATCACACAAGACTCTATGACGATCTCGGGTCTACAGACTAACCTGTACAAGTGTCACCTGAGAACTGCCATCTGACGTGAGGTATAATACCATCTGGGAGTTCTCGGCGAGTCCGTCCAGTGTACCCAGTCTCCACTGAGCACCCGTATACCATCTCTGATGTCAAACACCAATGGATATGGGATCATCCATCGCCCATCTCATGGGTCGAGAAGCGTTTACGCTAGTCTACTCTGGTATATCGATGCCCCGTCTCGATACACCCACGACTAGGGACCTTGAAGGATGTACTTATGGACTACCATGTCCCCACTAGTATGATCTACATCATAGTCCAGGTAGTCAAGTACACATCCTAAGGGCTTTACCAACATGTAACTATAAGACAGTTTAAAGAGACAAGTGTACATGTTAAGATAAAGAGTAACCAGATAGCATACTATCATATCGAGCAAGAAAGTCATCTCTATATATGTCCAAGCATCCAATATAATATACATCATCTGTACAATACTGGCCTCTAGGGCATACATACAACTAACAATCTCCCACTTGCACTAGGGCCAGCTGCTGTAGTATCGCATACCGAGCATCCCGAAGAGTCTCTCAAACTGTATCTGGGGAATGGCCTTCGTGAGTGGATCCGCCGTGTTGTTCTTCGTGTCAACCCTCCTGACCTCGATCTCCCGGCGATCAACTATCTCCCGGATCAGGTGATACCGCCTCAGAATATGCCTGGATCGCTGATGGGACCTGGGTTCCTTGGCCAAAGCCACCGCTCCATTGTTATCGCAATACAAAGGTATTGGATGCTCAATGGATGGAACCACTCCAAGTTCAGTAATGAACTTCTTGATCCAGACAGCCTCTTTGGCAGCATCGTTGGCAGCGATGTATTCAGCCTCCATCGTCGAGTCTGCCACGGTTTCCTGCTTGGAACTCTTCCAGCTAACCGCCCCTCCGTAAAGGGTAAAGACAAAGCCCGACTGCGACTTAGAGTCGTCCTTATCACTCTGGAAGCTCGAATCGGTAAAGGACTCCACTTGGAGCTCTCCGTTACCATACACCAAGAACATATATCTAGTCCTTCGCAAGTACTTGAGAATGCTCTTCACAGCTGTCCAGTGACTCTCTCCAGGATCAGCTTGATACCTGCTCACTACACTTAGTGAGTATGCTACATCGGGTCTGGTACATAGCATCGCATACATGATAGAGCTTACTGCCGAAGCATAGGGTATCCCTTGCATGCGAGCTCTCTCCAAATCAGTCTTGGGAGACATCTCTTTGGAGAGAGTGACTCCAGAGATCGTGGGCAAGTTCCCACGCTTGGATTCTTCCATACTAAACCTCTTTAGTATGGTGTCAATGTACCTGGATTGGGACAATCCCAAAATCCGTTTGGATCTATCTCTATAGATCCTGATTCCCAATATGCAGGAGGCATCACCAAGATCTTTCATTGAGAATCTTTGTGATAAGAAGAGCTTGACCGATTGCAGCATAGGAATATCATTTCCTATCAAGAGTATGTCGTCCACGTACAATACGAGGAAGACAACCTTACTCCCTGCCACCTTCTTGTAGATACAAGGTTCATCTGGGTTTTTGACGAAATCAAACTCTTTGATAACGACGTCAAAGCAGATGTTCCAACTCCGCGATGCTTGCTTTAATCCATAAATGGATTTAAGCAGCTTGCACACCTTCCCGCTACTCCCACTATCTACGAAGCCCTCTGGCTGAGTCATGTACACGCACTCTTCTAAATCACCATTTAGAAAGGCGGTCTTAACATCCATTTGCCAGATTTCGTAGTCATGATATGCAGCGATGGCAAGCATGATCCGGATGGATTTAAGCATAGCTACTGGAGAAAAGGTTTCGTCATAGTCCACACCTGGTCTTTGGCGAAAACCTTTTGCTACAAGTCTAGCTTTGAAAGTCTCCACTTTCCCATCTACACCAAGTTTCTTTTTGAAGATCCACTTGCTCCCGATGGGTTTTACCCCTTCAGAAGCAACTTCCAAAGTCCATACTTTTTTGGTGTACATGGATTCCATCTCGGACCGCATAGCATCCAGCCATTTCACTGAGTCCCTACTCGTGATGGCCTGCTCGAAGCTAGTTGGGTCATCATCCTCCATGATGCAATCCTCGCTCACTCCATCCATGAGAAAACCGTAGTATCTCTCAGGTTGGTGAGGAACCCTACTAGATCGGCGGAGTGGCTGGGGTTCATCGGGAACTACAGAATCCTCTGGTTCCACCAGATCTTCTGTTGTAGCTTCTGCAGCTGGAACCTCTTCCAGTTCTACCTCATGACCACTAATCTCTTTTTCAAGAAATTCCTTTTCTAAAAAGGTGGCATGCCGAGAAACAAACACTCTTTGTTCCTCAGGGTGGTAGAAGATATACCCTTGAGAATTCTTGGGATATCCTACAAATTTGCATAGAACAGACCGTGCCTCGAGTTTTTCCGGATTTTGTCGTTTGACATAGGCTGGACAACCCCATATCTTAACATAGTTAAGACTTGGTCTCTTTCCTTTCCATATCTCATATGGAGTGGTAGGCACAGATTTGGTTGGGACCATATTCAATAGATGTATGGCTGTCTCAAGCGCATACCCCCAGAAGGAAATAAGTAACTCAGCTGTGCTCATCATAGAGCGCACCATATCTAATAGGGTGCGGTTCCTCCGTTCTGATACACCGTTGTGCTGTGGTGTATATGGAGGAGTCAGCTGAGAGAGAATCCCATTCTCTTTTAGGAAGTCCAGGAATTCATTGCTCAAGTATTCACCTCCTCGATCAGATCGAAGGATTTTAATACTTTTTCCGGTTTGGTTCTCGACTTCTTGTTTATATTCTCTAAATTTCTCAAAAGCTTCAGACTTGTGTCTTATCAAGTACACATGTCCGTATATTGAGAGATCGTCAGTGAATGTAATGAAGTATGAAGAACCATCCCTGGCATGTGTAGACATTGGACCGCATACATCACTATGTACTAGTCCTAAGATTTCAGTAACTCTTTCTCCGTGTCCCGTAAACGGAGTTTTGGTCATCTTGCCTTTGAGACATGACTGGCAAGTGTCATAAGATGAAAATTCGAATGGTTTCAAATATCCATCCTTATGCAACTTAGCCAGTCGTGTCGCATTGATGTGACCCAGTCTACAATGCCACAAGAAGGATTCGTTCAGTTCTGAACTCTTCCTCTTGTGTGTGTTAGTTATGCTCAGAACTGTTGATTGATTTAGAACATAAATGTCATTACACAGCGTGCCTGATCCAACCAACTTTTGGTTATGGAAAATGTTCATAACATTGTCCTGTAATACAAAATTATATCCCTCTTTACTTAATAAAGAAACCGATATAATGTTGCATATCAGGTTCGGCATGTAATAGCACTCGTTCAGAACCAATGTATTACCAGTTGGTAATTCAAGGTGATATTCCCCGACAGTCTTAGCTGCAACAATTGCACCATTTCCGACTCTAATGTCTTTATCACCTTCTCCAAGTTCTCTACCTTTCCTAAGCCCATGTAACTGATTACATATATGGGATCCTGACCCGGTATCTAATACCCAGGACGTAGAGCAAATGGAGAAACAGTTCTCTGTAACGAACACACCCGAAGAAAATGCATCAACATGTACTTTCTTCATCTGGGTGGCATGGGAATCCTGGTATTCCCCTATATCCTGTTCATTCCTCTAACTCTTATAAGAAAGAACGGAACCAACGTTCCCCAGCACAGTATAATATGCGGGTTCGGTCAATACATCCATATTATTATCTTTATTAGGGCATGAAATGGTCGCTACCTGGAGAGAGAGAGAAGAAAACACTTTAGCGTATGCTCGTGCAAGATCAGATTGGTTATTATCTTATCTAATCAGGATGGCTCCCACTGCTTTTTATCAAATCTTCCTTCAAACCCTAAAAGGAAAGACTAGCCGGGATTAATTACACACTACAAGTTCGCCAATCTTTCAGCCAGGCCAGTGTCGGTACTTTGAGGGAGGTCCCCTGTGCTTTCGCACGAACCTAATTAATGTAAACCTCGTTTTCCCAGAGGCGTAACCTCGTTAACACCTTTCTAGACACCTACTTGATCGGCTAATTGTAATGTGTAAAACTCTCCCAGGAGTAACTCTTACTCGCAGTGGGTATCGGGATCCAACTATCTCATAGAAGGTATGCAATCTCATTGCAAATTTCAACACTTGAAATTCCCGATAATGCTTTTGCCCCTAGCGTGCTATGACCTTGACGAAAGCCAACAAACCACAGCCCGCTAGTCAAGTTCAACCCGTACATTTCTTGACTGAATTAAACCCACCCGCACGACCCTTGACGAAAGCCAACAAAGCCGTACGACTACCCTAATCCAGTCGCATCATGTGCAGCAGATAAGCAGCACATAGCTACCGCACACTACACCTTGACGAAAGCCAACAAATGTAGCACGAATACTATATGTAACTTATCTGAAATGACGGAGGGCTACGCAGGTTTTTCTGAAAACCATGAGCGTAATGAACTTGATATCGTTGTAGAATCAAATGAAGTTTTGAAATGGAGTGATTTTGAGGCTTTTCTAGTCTTGCTAAAGGGGTCACTCCCGGTGAAGGGATCGTCGGCCCTTTCCTCGTCGAATGAGGTGCGGGATATATCATATATATCACTGTGCAAAGCAGAAACTATAGAAGCAGTCAAAAACAAACCGAGTGTGTAGCATCTGTAAGTCGATGTTCAACACCCCAATACTTGTGGGGAGGCGGAAATATGAATAACAATTAAGTTCTATGATCAAACATCGATTAACCGTACGAATCGTTTGCTATACAAGTTTTAACGAAAGCTTTAGAGTTTTAATCTACTATGCGAAGGGATTATACCAAACGGTTCTAGTCCTTCGTCTTGATGTTGTCTACGGCCTCTTTGGATCTCCACGTCCTCTTCGGCTTTCTCCCGTGATAGACGATCCACCCGAGAACCCTAATCCAAGCTATAACCTCTAAACTTGAGGTTACTTAGTTTCTCTAGTTGCTAAATAGAGTTGCTAAGATGATGTAGATATAGGTTATGGAGTAATTAGTCTTTCCTAATCCTTGTTCTCAACTCATGAGGGGTAGGATTAGGCTTTGGTGAAGGAGAGAGAACTTGAAGAGAGAGAGTGAGAAGATGATAATGATAATATTATATGAATAAAGTTTCTCACTTGATATATATGAAACATAATGAAATAAAAGATAAATGAATAATGAGTGAATATTCATCATGTTTCATTTAATCAAGTGGGTGATTCATCATGTGAGTCATTAAGCAATTAATGATGCATTAATGATATGATGAATCACTCACAATGAGTCACTTAAACATTAAATGAAAATGCCACCTCTCTCTTTATGTCACATCCTTCTAGAAGCTTCTCCGAAAATTACGAAAACGCCCCTCTCATCCGTGAAAACACGGAAAAACTTTAGACTGTATAAATCCAATAACCTGATACTAGAATCTGGCTTAAACCAAAGCCGGCTAGTAAAAAATGTTCGAATGTCGCACGTGCGATCAAACACGTATGCGTCCGAACCTTTGTCGTAAAACCATACGACCTCTATATCTTTTCGCCTGGGTTTGGGAAATCTCTGTGTGGGACTCTAAAGACTCGACTACTACGCTGGCAGTGGGTTTAACCACAGACCGCAAGCGGCACTAGCTGTACGTAACGGTCCCCAGGTAGTTGTCGATAAGAAAGCTGATGAGGTAACCCATCTGAAATCCTACTGAGCCTGTCTGTGACAATATCCGCGCAGTCCGGTCTGTTCGTCTAAGAGTATCGCATGTATGGTCTAGGGAGGTGGTGGACATCAGACCCCTAATAACCGTACAAGTCGTGTCGGTATGGCTCTATCACCATCCGAGAATCTACTGATCAATCCTATCAGTAATTCTCAATCAGCCCTGGCCAGGGACTTATGGTAATGACCAACCGATCACCGTGCGATATCAACTCCCTATACCGGGAGAGACGAATCCCTAACAGTCACTCACTGCCTCCACGTGGCTCGGGACTGTGCCCAACTGAAACCTGTTTGCACGACTCCTTTGAGCCGTGGTAGGGTAACAATCAAAGCACAGTGGGAACTCACACGAGACAAATGATGACCTTAAGTCAACGGACTATCTGCACACATGTCACCTGAGAACTGCTATCTGACGTTAGGTATAATACCATCCAGTCAGTTCTCGGCGAGTCATGTCCGGTGTACTCACACCCAGTGAGCATCTGTATACAATCTTAGGTGAACACCACCAATGGTTGCGGGACCAATCCATTGCCCCTCGTCAGGGTCTAGATATGTATACACTAGTCTACTCCGGAGTATCGATGCCCAATCTCGATACTCCTGCAACCAGGGACATCTAAGGGTGTGCCTATTGACTATCCAGCTCCCACTAGTATGACTGCCACCACAACGCCGGTAGTCAGACAAACACCCTATGGGCTTTATCAACATATATATATAAATACCAAGTAAAATATATCATACGTTAAGACAAAGTCAAACCAAATAGCGTACTACCATATCAAGCAAGACTGTCATGTACATACATATCCCAAGCATCCTATACAATGTAGGCCTCTAGGGCATATATATCCAACAATCTCCCACTTGCACTAAGGCCTATAATTGGCGCAATGAGTACCCACTGTCTCTACCAGATCCAGTTGCTTGCGTACCGCATGCCCAACATCTCAAAAAGCCTATCGAACTGTACTTGAGGAATGGCCTTGGTGAATGGATCTGCCGTGTTGTCTTTTGTGTCTACTCTCCGTATCTCGATCTCCCGACGATCCACGATCTCCCTGATCAGGTGAAACCGCCTTAAGATATGCCTGGATTTCTGATGGGACCTTGGTTCCTTCGCTAAAGCTACAGCGCCATTGTTATCGCAATACAAAGGTATTGGATTGGCAATGGACGGAACCACCTGAAGTTCAGAATGAACTTCCTTATCCAGACAGCCTCTTTTGCGGCTTCACTAGCAGCTATATACTCAGCCTCCATAGTTGAGTCTGCGACGGTATCTTGTTTGGAACTCTTCCAACTTACCGCCCCTCCATTGAGGGTAAACACAAAACCCGAAACAGATTTAGAATCATCCTTGTCACTTTGGAAGCCGGAGTCGGTAAAAGCCTCTACCTGGAGGTCCTTACTGCCGTAAATCAAGAACATTTCCTTAGTCCTTCTCAGGTACTTGAGAATGTTCTTCACCGCTATCCAATGTTTCTCACCTGGGTCCGATTGATACCTGCTTACCACACTAAGTGCGTAAGCTACATCTGGTCTGGTACATAACATCGCATACATTATTGATCCTACCGCCGAAGCGTAGGGTATAGTGCCCATGCGAGCCCTCTCTTCATCAGTCTTTGAAGACATGTCTTTTGAGAGGGTGATTCCGTGACAAGCGGGCATATTGCCGCGCTTGGAATCTTCCATACTAAATCTCTTTAGTATAGTGTCTATATACCTGGACTGTGAAAGTCCTAATATCCTATTAGATCTATCTCGATAGATCTTGATGCCCAGAATGTATGATGCATCTCCCAAGTCTTTCATAGAGAATTTCTGTGACAAGAAGAGCTTTACTGATTGTAGTATAGGGATATCATTCCCTATCAGTAGTATGTCGTCGACGTACAAAACGAGGAAGACTACTGCTCCTTCTACAATCTTCCTATAAATACATGGTTCATCTGCATTTTTGATAAAGTCAAATTCCTTGACTGCTTCATCAAAACAGATGTTCCAACTCCGCGATGCTTGCTTTAACCCATAAATGGATTTAAGCAATTTGCACACTCTTCCGCTGCTCCCACTGTCTAAGAAACCTTCTGGTTGATCCATGTAAACACTCTCTTCTAGATGTCCATTTAGAAAAGCTGTTTTTACATCCATTTGCCAGATTTCATAGTCATGGAAGGCAGCAATGGCAAGCATGATCCGAATGGATTTAATCATAGCTACTGGTGAAAAAGTTTCATCATAGTCCAATCCTGGTCTTTGACGAAAACCTTTTGCTACTAGTCTAGCTTTGTACGTTTCCACTTGTCCAAATGTACCAATCTTCTTTTTGAAGATCCATTTTCACCCAACTGGTTTTACCCCAGGAGGAGCAACTTCTAAAGTCCATACTTTATTGGTATACATGGATTCCATTTCGGATCTCATGGCATCCAGCCACTTTACTGAGTCGCTACTTGTGATAGCCTACTGAAAACTAGTAGGCTCATCATCATCGATGATGCAATCCTCTCGATCCCCATCAAGAAGGAAACCATAGTATCTTTCAGGAGGATAAGAAAGCCTACTAGATCTGCGGAGTGGCGTTGGTTCGTCATGTTCTATTGAAATCTGAGATTCTTCTAAGTCCTCGGTTACAGCTTGAGGTTCTGGAATTTCTTCCAGTTCTACCGTGCTCCCACTAATTTCTTTTGCAAGAAATTCGCTTTCTAAGAAGACAATGTGACGAGCGACAAACACCTTTTGTTCTTCAGTGTGGTAGACCATGTACCCCCTTGAATGCTTGGGGTATCCTACAAACTTGCACAAAACCGATCGTGCCTCGAGCTTGTCCAGATTATGCTTTTTGACATATACCGGACACCCCCATATCTTGATATACTTGAGATATGGTCTCTTCCCACACCATATTTCATATGGAGTGGTAGGTACAGACTTAGTTGGAACTCTATTTAATAGATACGCGGCTGATTCTAGAGCAAATCCCCAGAAGGAAAGTGGTAACTCAGCACTACTCATCATTGATCGCACCATATCTAATAGCGTGCGATTCCTTCTTTCTGATACACCATTATGCTGAGGTGTATAAGGAGGAGTAAGCTGAGAGAGTATTCCATTTGCTTTCAAGTATTCAAGGAAACTGGTACTTAAGTATTCTCCACCTCGATCAGATCGAAGTGTCTTGATGCTTTTACCAGTTTGTTTCTCTACTTCATTTTTATACTCCTTAAACTTCTCAAAAGCCTCGGATTTATGCTTTATTAAGAACACATGTCCATACCTAGAGAAGTCATCAGTAAAAGTGATGAAGTAGGAGTGACCACTTCGTGCATGTATAGACATCGGACCACATACATCACTGTGTACTAGTCCCAAGAGTTCGGTGGCTCTTTCTCCGTGTCCGGTGAACGGAGATTTGGTCATTTTTCCTTTGATACATGATTGACAAGTTGCATATGATGAATATTCAAACGAATCTAGATATCCTTCTTTATGTAACTTAGTCAACCTTGTTTCATTTATATGACCAAGTCTACAATGCCATAGAAAGGCTTGATTTGAATCTGGAGCCTTTCTTTTACGCGTGTTTTGAATATTGAAAATTTGTGGTTGATTAAGTATGTATATGCCGTTTTCCAGTGTGCCAAACCCAATCAGTTCTTGATTTAGGATAATGTTCATGACATTTCTTTCAAGCACAAAATTATATCCTTTATTAGACAATAAAGATACTGATATAATATTACACAACATACTGGGAATACAAAAACAGTTATACAATACCAAAATGTTTCCACTATTCAACCCTAGGTGATATTCCCCTATTGCAACTGCATCTACATGCATTCCATTGCCCATCCGGAGAGTCATATCACCTGCCCCCAGTACTCTACTATTTCTCAGATCCTGCAAAGAATTACAGATGTGAGAACCAGAACCGGTATCAAGTACCCATGAAGTAGAGTTTACTGAAAGACAATTTTCGATTACGAACACACCTGAAGTAGAAGCAACAACTTGCTTCACGTCCTTGGCTTTGAAGGCCTGACAATCCTTCTTCCAGTGCCCCTGCTTGTGACAATAGAAACACTCGTTCTTTTCTGCCTTCACCCTTCCTGCCTTGTTCGTTCCCTGCACCTTCTTGACCCCACCCTTCGGTTTGGTGGCTTTCATCTTCTTCTTCCCTTTAGCTTTCGCTTTAGTTTTGGAAGAAGATGATTGGCCAACATACAGAACGGGGGTCTTCTCCTTTTTCAAGGAGGTCTCTGCTACCCTCAACATATTGAGGAGCTTTGGAAGATCCGCTTCCATTTCGTGCATGTTGAAGTTCAGCACGAACTGAGAGAAGGTGTGGGGAAGGGACTGCAAAATCAAGTCGATATACAAATCATTTTCTAGCACGCATCCCAGGTTTGCGAGTTCCTCAATGAGGATGATCATTTTGAGGACGTGCTCTCCAACAGGCGATCCTGGAGCTAACCTCATCTGGAAGAGTTTCCTTGAGGTTTCGTACCTTGCGATACGGGAGTGTTCACCATACAATTCCTTGCAATGGAGGAATATGGATGCAATATCCATACTCTTGTGCTGTTTCTGGAGTTCATTATTCATGGACGCCAGCACGATACACTTAGCTCGCTCACAATCTAGATCCCAGGTTTTACGAACTTCCTTGTCCGCAACTGAGGAATCTGGTCCTGGGATAAGGGGAGGAACAGCGGTGGTAACATATGCAACTTTGTCATAAGTCAGCGCAATATTGACGTTTCTTAGCCAGTCTTTATAGTTCTGCCCGGTTAGTATATTCTTTTCGAGTAATAGTTTTAGTCCAGTCATGGTAGCTGCCAGAGAGAGAGAAAAGAAAACACTCAGCATATGCTCTTGCAAGTTTAGATTGGTTTATTAATTTATCTAAACAGGATGGCTCCCACTGTTTCCTCAAATCCTTCTTCAAAACCTAAAAGAAGAACTAGTCAGGATTTAATCACACGTCACAATTCTTGCTTAACCTTTCAGCCAGGCTGGTGTTGGTACTTCGAGGGAGGTTTTCCAACGCTTTCGCGAAGTTCCTTAATTAAATAACCTCTTTTCCCTGGAGGCGTAGCCCCTCTAACACCTTTCTAGGCACCTACTTGGTTTATAGCATTGATTGTTAAGTGAGAGAAATTCCCGAGAGTAATCCTACTCATCAGTGGGATCGGGATCCAACTATCATTGCATGATGCCCTAGATGGAAGCCACTCTAGTCACCACACTCCAGAAGGTAAGCTAACTCTGCAAGTTTCCTTTATGTTTGAAACTCCCGATGTGATTTTTACCCCAAGCTCTTATAGACCTTGACGTAGGCCAACAAGTCATAAGACGCAAGTCAAGTTCTACCCGTCGTTGTCCTGATCAATTTAAATACATCGTACAAGCCCTTGACGTAGGCCAACAAGGTGTACGTCTGTATTAAACTAATGCATCTATCTATGCAACAAATAGGCACACACACTGCTACCATACACTATGCCTTGACGTAGGCCAACAAGCATAGCATGAATACGATGTGCTGTCTATCTGAAACGACGGAGGGTTACGGCTGGTTTTTGGCAAAAAACCGTTAACGTAATGAACTTGATTTAATCGAAGGAACTAAGATAGCTTTTATTAAAAGGAGTGGTTTAAGCTCCGCATTTAAAATTTGCTTTTTCAAGAAAACCGAGTGGTTTTTAGAAATTGTTCCAACGATTCAGTTTAGGTTTTATTTTCTTTGCATTAATAATAATGCGTCCCATCTTTAACCTATCATTACAGATAACAACGAAAATATGACGTCCTCTTATGCCATCCGCATTCGCCACGGGGTCCCGTCATCACCCGTTAGGTTACTTAACTAACGACAGAGCGGGGGCTGGGCTAGCGCGGGTGTAAAACATAAGTGACGTCTAAATAGCTATCATATATATAGATATTTTACATTCGTCTGACGCAATGATATACATTCCAGAACACAGATAAACAATATTGGATTTGCAAGCAATCTGTATTTCTTTTGAGCCTGCAAGAAAAGACAGATTACACAGTTGTGATGAATAGCCATTACCCCACCCACGACCCCTACGGGTGCGGCAAACTACCCGCCCGGGAGTTTGTGCACCCCACCTTGGGTCTGTCCTAGGAGCAAAAACAGTAAAAAGAAATAATACAACGGTGGCTACAACCGCAACCTGGATGTGCCCCGCAAAATAATATTACAACTTGTTACAATTACATCAAATGAATTAATACAATAACCCATCACAAAACCCGGCTAATCACCACAACAGTCCAATACAGTTTATATGCACAAACAGATAAAACCATTACAGAAATGTGCAACCCCCTACCAACCGACATACTAGCAGTTAGGGGAGGTTTACGAACACATTATACAATCACAGATATAACCCAATATGCAAATACTGTACAATTTCGATCGATTAAACACCTTAAATATTGCTCCAAAATCTGCTCTGTAAAACTGAAACCTGAGCAACAATTAAATATTCCAGAAAATCCCAAATTTAACAGAGAACCCACCCATGAAAACTGGGATCATGACTCGGCGACTCGGCCGCGGAAGCGCGGCGGATCAGTGGGATCCGCCGCGGAACCGCGGCCGTTTGGTCGAGTCATGGCCCCAAATTTCTTGGGTGTTCTTCTGGTGTCATAACAAGCTTTCTGAACATGCCTGAAAAATTTTAGGACATCATTTTAAATTCGACAGAAACTTGATAATTTTAGGGTTTTCCGGCTTCGTTTTTCCGTTCGAAATTCGTACAAATTTGCGATTAAGTTAAAACTTGTTTAGCTAGGCTCTGATACCACTGTAGGTCAGGCAGCAACCCCATCCAATAAGATCGCCGTGGCACCAACGGGTCCCTCAGCAGCTACTTTTTACGCATGCCCCCTCGCGAGGACTACAACCCGCCGGAACACCTTCCGGTCTCGGGACACCCTGGGGGTAAGAGCCTATGCTTCGCCACACTGTCACACAGTGAGAACCCCCCATAGGTCGACATCCAATGCCTAGTAGCTCTGATACCACTGTAAGTCGATGTTCAACACCCCAATACTTGTGGGGAGGCGGAAATATGAATAACAATTAAGTTCTATGATCAAACATCGATTAACCGTACGAATCGTTTGCTATACAAGTTTTAACGAAAGCTTTAGAGTTTTAATCTACTATGCGAAGGGATTATACCAAACGGTTCTAGTCCTTCGTCTTGATGTTGTCTACGGCCTCTTTGGATCTCCACGTCCTCTTCGGCTTTCTCCCGTGATAGACGATCCACCCGAGAACCCTAATCCAAGCTATAACCTCTAAACTTGAGGTTACTTAGTTTCTCTAGTTGCTAAATAGAGTTGCTAAGATGATGTAGATATAGGTTATGGAGTAATTAGTCTTTCCTAATCCTTGTTCTCAACTCATGAGGGGTAGGATTAGGCTTTGGTGAAGGAGAGAGAACTTGAAGAGAGAGAGTGAGAAGATGATAATGATAATATTATATGAATAAAGTTTCTCACTTGATATATATGAAACATAATGAAATAAAAGATAAATGAATAATGAGTGAATATTCATCATGTTTCATTTAATCAAGTGGGTGATTCATCATGTGAGTCATTAAGCAATTAATGATGCATTAATGATATGATGAATCACTCACAATGAGTCACTTAAACATTAAATGAAAATGCCACCTCTCTCTTTATGTCACATCCTTCTAGAAGCTTCTCCGAAAATTACGAGAACGCCCCTCTCATCCGTGAAAACACGGAAAAACTTTAGACTGTATAAATCCAATAACCTGATACTAGAATCTGGCTTAAACCAAAGCCGGCTAGTAAAAACTGTTCGAATGTCGCACGTGCGATCAAACACGTATGCGTCCGAACCTTTGTCGTAAAACCATACGACCTCTATATCTTTTCGCCTGGGTTTGGGAAATCTTTGTGTGGGACTCTAAAGACTCGACTACTACGCTGGCAGTGGGTTTAACCACAGACCGCAAGCGGCACTAGCTGTACGTAACGGTCCCCAGGTAGTTGTCGATAAGAAAGCTGATGAGGTAACCCATCTGAAATCCTACTGAGCCTGTCTGTGACAATATCCGCGCAGTCCGGTCTGTTCGTCTAAGAGTATCGCATGTATGGTCTAGGGAGGTGGTGGACGTCAGACCCCTAATAACCGTACAAGTCGTGTCGGTATGGCTCTATCACCATCCGAGAATCTACTGATCAATCCTATCAGTAATTCTCAATCAGCCCTGGCCAGGGACTTATGGTAATGACCAACCGATCACCGTGCGATATCAACTCCCTATACCGGGAGAGACGAATCCCTAACAGTCACTCACTGCCTCCACGTGGCTCGGGACTGTGCCCAACTGAAACCTGTTTGCACGACTCCTTTGAGCCGTGGTAGAGTAACAATCAAAGCACAGTGGGAACTCACACGAGACAAATGATGACCTTAAGTCAACGGACTATCTGCACACATGTCACCTGAGAACTGCTATCTGACGTTAGGTATAATACCATCCAGTCAGTTCTCGGCGAGTCATGTCCGGTGTACTCACACCCAGTGAGCATCTGTATACAATCTTAGGTGAACACCACCAATGGTTGCGGGACCAATCCATTGCCCCTCGTCAGGGTCTAGATATGTATACACTAGTCTACTCCGGAGTATCGATGCCCAATCTCGATACTCCTGCGACCAGGGACATCTAAGGGTGTGCCTATTGACTATCCAGCTCCCACTAGTATGACTGCCATCACAACGCCGGTAGTCAGACAAACACCCTATGGGCTTTATCAACATATATATATAAATACCAAGTAAAATATATCATACGTTAAGACAAAGTCAAACCAAATAGCGTACTACCATATCAAGCAAGACTGTCATGTACATACATATCCCAAGCATCCTATACAATGTAGGCCTCTAGGGCATATATATCCAACAGCATCTGCCAGATTTTGCTAAAGGAGTCACTCCCGGTGAAGGGATCTCGGTCCTTTCCTCATCGAATAAGGTGCAGGGCATATCACATATACCGCTATGCAAAGCAAGAACTGTAGCTACCTGTTTTATTTTAAAATTTGATTCTATAACATCTTAGATTTCTTTTCTTTCATTAATCACATTAATGAAGTCCCATCATTTAAGTACCTAAACATCACAGATAAATACGACGTACACTTATGCCATCCGCATTCGCCTCGATGTCCCCTCGTGCACCGTTAGGTTAGGTAACTAACGACAGAGCAGGGCAGGGCTAGTGCGGGTGCAAAACATAAGTAACGTCTATATAATATATCATATATACTATATAAAGTATCTATCACAGAACATCACATGATCACATCACAGATATCGCAGCAGAAGAAACATATGAAATATTGGATATACTAGGACGTCCGTATTTTCAATACGAGCCAGTATAAAACACGGATTCCACGGTCGTGATGAATAGCCAATCCCACACCCCTAGACCTCTACGAGAGCGGCAAGCAACCCTGCCAATTCTAGCGTTAGGAGACCCGGACTCGACTCCTCGAGTTGGTCTCCCACTGGACCCCAGAACCAGGTTACTTGTGCTCCCCTCCTTGGGTCTATCCTAATGCGGAAAAGTAAATAATATACAAAAGGTGACAACTTCCGCAACCTGGAAGTGCCCCAAATAAAAAAGAATATTACATACAAGTTTTTACATGAATGAAAATGAAAAACACTCATCTCACATAAAAACCCCCGGCTATTCAAACACGACGATCCAATATAACATATCCAACAACACATAACATCACATGTCATCAACGTAAGTAAATATGTCCATCCCAATTGTCGTTGACATATAGCAACGAAACCGGCGATATCACATATTACACTTACGGTCACAGAAAAGAAAGTGTAAAACTACAACAGTTGGAATCCGCAACTTCTTTAGACATCACATGCCTAATCAAATGAAATACTTAGACATCACATGCCTAACTGATATATATCCCGCATTTTAGTCTCATTATCGAAAACTCTTTTCAATATCATGTGGGACTAAATTGCTAGATTTATAACATTCATTCAGTTATCTCATAACTGTTTGTGAATTCCAATTATTGTATCCAATTCCGGATAAATAGAATATATTAAACTTTCGATCGAACATTCGAACACCCAAGTTTTCCCGACACCGATCAATACATGAAATAGGTTCAAAGACATTCACTTCATGCCTCAGTACCAACGGTCCAGCCGTAGAAGGGTCAAGCCAACGCCTCACATGTGGCACGCCGTACTGCCCCAAACCCGAAGGTTCAAAGGGCAGTTCAAGATGGTCACATAATCGAGTTAAGGTTTGTTGTCTTCTAGAGGGACCATCGCGTTACTTGCACTACTCAGAACGTGTTTAAAATACAGAAAAATCCAACACTTGGAATTTTTCCGGCAGGGGAAAAGTTGGGTATTTAAATCCGGTCGAACTTTTTAACATATTCTAAAGTTATCCGGAAAGTCACATAAACAAAATCTGATAACCCGAACGAATAATTGAATCCCCAAAGCAACCCCAAAATACTCTTCTGTAGAGTCACAATAAAAATACCCAGAAAATATAATATCTGAATTCATGAATTACTGTGAAAAAATCACCAGACAAGGGGACAGTACGGCCGCGGAACCGCCGCGCATGCATAGCTCATGCCGCGGTTCCGCGGTGGAAAAGTTGAATCAGGCCCTCGTATTTCACAGTATTTCATATAAGACCCTGCATAATTTTCTGCATATTTTTAATTGACAAAAATCCAAAATTTTAGAAAATTTCCAGAGAGCACCTTGGAATTTGGGTTTCGGGTTCGTTCGGACTTCAAACTCCGTCTAGACTTCGCCTAAGGCTCTAACTAGGCTCTGATACCACTGTAGGGTTCCTAGGCACTCTAATGAAGTCTCACAAGGCATCGATCATGCCAATTTCAAAAATTATGGGTGCCGAGAAACCCTAATACGGATCGTCGGCTAGATTTCTAGGCGAAAAGATAATCTAGTTAACACTTTAACTAAAGGAAGAGAGCTACAACCTTTGTAGATCCGGTTATCCACTTCCTTAGCTCCACGTGGGTGTCCTCTCGCTGTCCATCATGAATCCCGAACTCATTCGTCGGCTTCATCGGAGAAACGGGCGGAATAGGTCGTCGGCTTCGTGTCAAAGACGATCTACGTCGAGGCATCACAAGTTCAAGCTCCGACTTCACAAAGTTGTGAAACTTGTGAAGAAAACACCCAAAACAACTTGGCAAGAGGTAGAGGGTGAAGAAATAGGAGGTGGGTTCACTTTAGAATTGGATTTCACTCACTTTTGCTCAAGTTGCCATTGATGGCATCAAGCTTTTCTTGAAGAAGAAGATGATGAAGAAGAAAAAATATGATAAGTTTCATTTTTAAAAAGGAAACTAATATCAATACTTATCATATCTTGACCATGGTCAAGTGTAGAGATTAAACTAAGGTTAATAGGAATGGTTAGGGTTAAGGATGAGATAAGGATGGTGGACTTTGTCAAAGCTTCAAGAAACTTCAACAAGAGACAAAGAAAGCCACCATTCTCATCTAAACCTTTTCTAAATAAATAAACAAATAAATAAATAAAAAGGCAAAACCCTAATCATCTATTAATCATGGTTTAATACTTCACACTTAACCTAATGAGCAAGCATCATCAAACATGATACAAAGATGTGCACAAAAGTATATCACATATACAACATGTACATCAAGTGAGAAAATCCATTTAAAGTGAACCAATACTAGTTAATGCAATGCAATATATCAAATATATAATTATGCATTAAATCATTAAATCAACATTTGATTCAATGATCCGGTCATGTCGCACATAACCGACTAGAATCCAATGTATCGATTTATCGAATCAATGATTCGATAACTAGGTCATATCGAATATAACCAATCGAAACATATATTGCGAGAATGAAATGCGGTATCACATACACGCATTATTATCGGTCCTGCACATATCTCATATGCGCTCCTATTTCGTTTCGCTTGAACCAGGAAACCTCTGTGTAGGACTCTAAAGACTCGTCAATATGCCGGTAGCAGATGATGATCATATCAAGCACCCACAAGCCGCAAGCGGTCTGCTAAACGTAACGGCCATCCGGGTATTGAGCGATCAGAAGATCGACGAGCTAGTCCGCTCACACTCCTGTGAATCCAACCAGTAACACTTACCGTACAGTCCGGTCTGTTCGTCTGATACGTCGCATATCAAGTCTAGGGGTGGTAAACGTCAGACCCCAATAACCGATAAGTCGTGCCGATGTTAGGCTCATAACGGGTCGAGAAACTACTGGTAACACTTACCAGCAAATCTCTGATCAGCCCTGGCCAGGGACTTCCCTGTTACGGCCAATCGAGCACAGCGCAACATCAACCCCCAATACCGGGAGAGACGAAACCCCTCCTATCGCTCATTGCCTCCATGTGACTCGGGACTGTACCCAAAGACCACCGTTTTGCATGCCCTCATGGACGTGGTAAGGTGGAGATCAAAGCACAGTGGGAATCACACAAGACTCTATGACGATCTCGGGTCTACAGACTAACCTGTACAAGTGTCACCTGAGAACTGCCATCTGACGTGAGGTATAATACCATCTGGGAGTTCTCGGCGAGTCCGTCCAGTGTACCCAGTCTCCACTGAGCACCCGTATACTATCTCTGATGTCAAACACCAATGGATATGGGATCATCCATCGCCCATCTCATGGGTCGAGAAGCGTATACGCTAGTCTACTCTGGTATATCGATGCCCCGTCTCGATACACCTACGACTAGGGACCTTGAAGGATGTACTTATGGACTACCACATCCCCACTAGTATGATCTACATCATAGTCCAGGTAGTCAAGTACACATCCTAAGGGCTTTACCAACATGTAACTATAAGACAGTTTAAAGAGACAAGTGTACATGTTAAGATAAAGAGTAACCAGATAGCATACTATCATATCGAGCAAGAAAGTCATCTCTATATATGTCCAAGCATCCAATATAATATACATCATCTGTACAATACTGGCCTCTAGGGCATACATACAACTAACAAGCTTTCCACACGCTCCTCTTCTTCTTCTACCGAGTTTTCTTCTCCCTCAGTATCGCCATTCTCAAAGAGATGTTGAAGGAACTCTTTAAGTGTGACTAGCGATCGCGCTTTCTGGTTATATTCCTCCAGCGCGTCAATATATTTCTATAGATTTGTCTGGTTGTCTACATATTCGGCCGGCTGCACGGGCTTCTTCACCTTCTTTTTCCTTTTCTTAGAAGACTGGATTTGGATGCTTTTCCCTTTATCGGCAGTCTTCGGCATAGGACGTAGCTTTAACATCCCTTCGATGATTTCAGGTTCGAGTGGGCCTTTCCATTTAATTACTGGGTACGCTCGTAGGTCTTCCAACATCCTTTTTGTTTTTCGTGAGAGGACCATCTTCCAGGGAACTTCTTCCAATAGCAAGCATGATGCCACCTGCGTATTAGTCCTTTTGAGAGCATGTTTTTATGACGGATCCAATTATCCAACAGCATGAATTTTCCTTGTTTAAACTGGTCCTCGACCCAGTTCTTGAAAACATAACAGTCCTCGATCAGGTGGCTTACCAGTTGAGGATGAGGGCAATAATTTAGATTATTGACTTCATTGGCATGGACTGGTCGCTGTGGCTCGGGCAACGTCAGCATGCTGTTCTTCATGGCGAGCTCGAACAGTTTCTTTGTTTTATCGCGAGGGAACGAATATTTGCGCCCCATCCTTTCTTCATGAGTCGGACTTGTGTGATCGTTGCTCTGACGACCTGATGCTTTAGGGCCGCTCTGCTTTTTCTGTGCATTAGCGACAGATGTCCCTTTGCCTTTCCCTTTGTAGTTTTGTGGGTCTCCACCCGAAGGGGAAGGGAGTTGACACATCGAGTCTTGCTAACTTATCAATGACCTCCTGAAAGGTAATAGGCTTGAAAAAAGCCATGAATGGGTACATCTGCGAATTCCGGTCGATCATAGCTGCAAACATTCCGACGGCTGGAGCTTCGCCGATGCGCTGCTCGCACTTAGACTAAAGGTTTCGCCATCGGATAGTATATTGAACCCATGTCTTGTTTGGTTTGATTCTTTCATTGACTAATGCTGTCATGGTGGTGCGTTCGCTTGCACTTGCGAATCTCTAGCAGAATAGCATTTCCATTTCATCAAAATTCTTCACGGAGTCATTAGGGAGCTCCAATTACCATTCGAAAGAAATGCCTGCAAGACTGCTAACGAACTAACAAAGAAGCGGCATGTTATCTCCTCCAGTGTTGGCGCATAGCTCTAAACAATGCTATGTGCTGGCGAGAATTCTCGGTCCCTTTATATATGAGAAATGTCAGAAATGTGTATCCTGACGGGTACTGTATCTGATCGACCATGCTGGATACGGTCGGCCGGTTTTGATCAATTTATTTGCCACCTCAATGGCATGGTGAGTCTTAATCTGTTGTACGATATATTCATCCTGCTTCGCTTTCGAAATCATTTCCTCTTTAGCAGTTGATGGGGCTTGCAGAGGATTTGAAGTGTCACTCTTATCATCAAGAATGAATACCGGGGGTTCATCTGCCGGTGGTTCTGGTCAGACCATCATCCCGACCATGCTTTGGAGCAATAAAGCCATCTTACTCATCTTAGCATCCATTTCTGCCGTCTTTTCGTCTTTCTTCTTGAGAAGGCACCTCAGGTAGTCGGTATCAGACTCTTGCCCTATTCTTTCTTCAGGAGTGTCCTCTGGGTTTGTATTGGGCTGTGGACTAATGAGTTCCGTTGCTTGAGCCAGTATCTCCTGCAGCTTTTGATCTTTCGTTATAGACTGAGTAACTGATCTATGAGAAACAGAAGCTTGACCCTCATCTTTAGAGTTCATCATGTAGACTATATGGATCGGCATGCCTCCATGCCTAGGGCACTTATAACTTTTCCCCTTTGGACTTGCCTGGGGCGCTAGGAACCTTCCCGTCCTTTGTTTCTTATGAGAAGCCGATTTAGGAAGACTTGTTAGAGTCGCCTTCTATTTGGAGAAGAGTTGCCAGCATAACTCTTCAGTTTCTTAGACCGGTGAGAATAGTCTTTGTTAATGACATATTCTCGAACTTCCTTCCATACTTTATAAATTGTAGAAGAAAACCGCTTGAGAGAGTGCGGTGACTTCGGTTCGCCAGACACCTCCATAGGAGATGAAGACCTTTTCAACACTGCCGTAGGAGAGTTACGTCTGACTATCTTAAACGGTTCAAAGTTGTTTCCGGTTGGAACAGCAGCATAGATTTTCGGCATTGCAGTGGGCGGAGTTAATCCTGATGGGGAACTGCCACTTCTCATACTAGGTATTTCTTTGAATTCGGGAGCTTCATAAGCTTGCCCCTGCATTCTTACGGAGCTTGGATATTCTGCCCCTGTGTCGTTCTTGGCCTTTAGCAGATGCCTGTCGCGGAATGACCGATGCCTTAAACAGAGCAGAGATATGAGCTTAGGGTGCCAATCTTTTAAAGACGGACTGGTGTGAGGGTGAAGCACTCTTCGGTGCCTCGGGAGCAGTTGACGCCTTAAAGGACGGTTGCTTGAAGACAGCCTTCTTTAGAATCATGGGCTTTTTAGAAAGGCCCACGGAGCTTGTTCCCAATCTTTTGAAGATGAAGTCGTCAGGCTTATCAGCAGAGTCTGAAGTGGTAGCCAGTCGATCAAATACCGACTTCTTCGAAGTTGAGGTGTCGAGTGTAGGGAGCATAGGCATCATCCCGAATTGAAGGCCATTAAGTGTTTGCATCACCTGAGCAGTGGGTATGCAGAGTAGAGGGGCCATAACTTGTCTATGGAAGACAATGCTTGGCGGGATAGTGTTTAAGTAGCAGTTGGTGGCACAATCACACTTCTTATCGAATGATGCCATTGAAGTCTGCACAAAGATGAAGCACCAACTTTAGTATCCCAAAACCAAGAGCGACCATAAACATAGTATACTGCGATTTCGTTGGCGAAAAATGACACACGAAATGTTGAATGGAAAGAGAAAAAGGTCCCACCGGGCAAGCCAGAATCTGTTTACCACCGGAAACTGGACTGAGGTGAGAGGGGCACATCTAGCCTAAATACGGGGGCAAATGCTATTTGGAACATATACATCCACCTCTCCGAAGGTCCAAGTTGATTTATGGCACCGTATATCGGAAGTTTGGATGGATAAAACCGTTATAACTGAATTTTTCAAATTCCCCCTCAATGATGAAGGGTTTTTTTATTATGGGGAGACTTTTCCTGCAGGCGTAAGCTCTGGCAGTTAATTAAGTTATCGCTAAACAATAACAACTTTCTCTACTCGAGATATATCATTTCATGTCGTGTTATGCTTTGTTTATTTTGGGGTTGCCCTTGGATTGTATACGGAGACTAATGGTTTTGCCCGTAGGCATGGATTAGTCCGAATCCATATATATTAAATTTGGCTTTGAATCTAGGTAGAATTTCTAATATGAATGAGGTCCATCAGTTCAAATAGGGTATTTGTTTTGATCTAAGGATCGTTAGTCCTGTTTTAGGCTAAGATCAACTCAGAAGTTTCGACTAAGAATTGCTAGTCGTATATGAGACTAAGATCAACTTAGGTGATATAGATTAAGAATCGTTAGTCGTATATAGAACTAAGATCAACTTAAAAATATGATTAAGGATCGTTAATCTTATTTGAGATTAAGATCGATTTAAATAAAGCAGTCTATTTGACCATAGGATCACATATGAGAAACATAAGCTTCTATACTTATTTTATTTTAACTAAGTAGTCAAGCAAAAGCTTGCTGTCCAAGTGCGCATATGCGCATGTGCTTTATATATGATACGCACTTGCATATAGCTTGGGGGTTGCGCACGTGTATATCACGTGTTTGTACACCTCCTCATTAGGTCAGATTTCCATCTGCGCATATACATATATGCGCATGTGTTCAAAAGACAATATTTTTCACTTGCGTGCACGTGCATGTCACGTGATGCGCACATCTCTAGGGACATTATTTTCCCCATATGCACATGTGTTTGCCACCTGATACGCATGTCTGCATAGACTATTTTCTTCCAAGTACACCCTAGGGCTGGGTGCGCATGGTTAAACAGAAAGTTTTGACTTTCAAGAAGAACAAAAGTTATGTTCATTAATTTTTGGGTGCATCTATAGTGCGCATCTATTTCTTTATGAAAAATTATGGTTTTCATGAAGGATCAAAAATCAAAAGAAGCAAAAGTTTCTAACTTTTACGTGTCGAAACACTTATTTTTATTTTGTAAGGGGTTCTTTTTTTCAAGTCTTGGATTTTAGGATCGATTTCTAATAAAAAGTCAAACTTTTGCCATGAAGAGAGACCGACCATAAGATCTTTTGAACTTATACAATGAATAAATAAATTCAATAAAAAGCAAACACTTTTATATGTAAAGCTAAAGCTTTATTATCAACAGAGGGATTTTTTCTCTTTTTCGTTTTCTTTTTACCTTTTTTATGAAAGGAGATTGAAGAATATGAATTTTATTCTTGTGTGGAGGAGGTGCGCAACCTTTTAAGGACGGTTTGATATAAAAGTCTGTGTATAAGTCCTTTTATGAAGGGGGCTTCTATTTATAGGAGATAGAAAATTAGGATTTGTTCCTAATTATTTGATTTGTTTTTATTTTAATTGATTTTAAATCGATTTTAAATTGATTCATATTAATTTAGAGACATGTGTGCACCGTTGGAACAATTTACAGTACATGCACACCGTTGGATCAGGCGCCATGTCAATCTTTTTATTAGGAAATATATTTTCAGATTAAACAAAAAAGATTTTTCTTCTTTATCAGAAGCGCGTGCTTCGTTAGTATAGTTGCGCACTACAAATATATGTGCACATGTTATGCACGTGTCGCAGCTGTGTCATACATCAACTCACATATGCGCAGGTCATCAAAGTTGCTTTTCGCCATATGCGCACTTGATACACGCACAAGTATTCTTGGCTTCTCTATTACAGGTGTGCACTTTATTGCTTGCGCGTTTAATCAGGTGCGAACAACTGAATGAGCACGTGCGGGGCCCATTTGGCCTCCCGAAGCACTATAATGACCGCCCCAGTCTGTCCAACTTCAAGTGATTGGTTCGAGTTTCAAACTCCAGGCTCGGGTCAACGTAGACAGTCCAAAACGTACATCATTTCTTCTATAAAGCTTCTTAACTCCATGCATCACTCGTGAAAGTTCCGGGGCTCGAAAACATCAAAAAGAATTTAATAGAAAATAAAAAGGCTTGCAAAGATTCAAATTCGCGGGTTATGGGACAGCAGTGTAAAGACTTAACCAATAGGCTTTAAGTTGATTCATGTATATATTCAACAAGTATTAAATATATACAAGATTTCCAAAGGAAAATAATGTTTTAATAAAGAAAGATAATACGAATGTATAGGAATTTTGGGATCGTTGCATCGATCGTAGATGCGGAGTCTGATCTGGCGAACGGAAATGATGCCCGATTGGACGTGGAGTCCAGTCCGGCAAAAGGAAAAGATGCCCGATCGTGGATGCATTGTGCGATCCGGCAAATGAGAAGGATGCTTGACGAAGGATGGAATGGAGTTGAGATTTGGAGCTATTTTGTTTTTCTTTTATTTTAATAACGGTATTGTTTTCGTTAAAATTTTCTTCTAATGAAGCGCACGGGCATTTTTGCCTTCGTTTTCGGTTAAAAGAATGGAAACATCTTTTGGCCAAATCAAAAAGCAACATCTATAACAGAAACAACTCTTTATTTGCTTCGCTTTTCAAATAACCCCAACCTTTATTTCTCCATTCTACTCGTTCATCATTCTCCTCAACATACCCCTCGATGAGAGAATTTTTCTTTATGGAATTAAGTCGAATATATTTGGGTTTTTTTATGTGATGGTAGATCGAATAAAGATGAAGGAATTTAGAGAAGATGGAGAGAGTCTTGTGAAGGAGAGAATAATGGGATATGGGAGTGAAGGAGAACGGCTTGACGAATGGAGAAGTTGAGGATGAAGAGGGATTCTAAGAGAGTTGAGAAGGTGGAAGTGTTATGTGAATGTTATTTGAGATTGAGGATTTGAGTTGGTGGAGGACTTAGATGATGGCTTTCTTTAAGGAGAAGTGAGAGACGTTGCCAGGGTTTTCTTGAGGGGATGATAGGGGGCATGATTTTTGGAGATGGGGATCTTATGGATTGAGGGTCAATTGGGTATTCAATATATCTGAAAATATCCTAAATAAATATTGTTAATCGTAAACCACGGTCAAACATGGATAGGTGTAAGAGAAGGTTGTTTTTAGTTAACGACTAACCTTTGGAAGTTGTTCTTAAAAATTTTGATATTTGAGAGTGTTTTTTCAAAATCTCTCATTTTTAGAGTTGTATATAAAAAAAATCCTAATCTATACTACTATATAATGCAAATGGGCTTGGTTAGAAGACATCATCTTCCTTTTTTTAAAACAAAGAAAAAAGAAGAAAAATCCTCCATTCTTAGGGCATCCATATCATCATACAAAGAGACAAAAATAATTAATTATTATATTTAAATAAAAAACAAATCTTAGAACCTCCACATCATTAAAGAAAAAGATAAAAATAATTTAACATCTTCATTTTTTGAAAAATAAAGAAAAAAGTAACTTTCTAGAACTTGAGACAAAAAAGAATTTTGTAGAAATTAGTTTGAATTCCAAATTCAATCTACATTCTCCTAAAACTTAAGACAAAAAAGAACTTTCTAGAATTTATTTGAATATTATTATTTTTCAAATTCTATTTACATTTACTTGTAACTACCTTCTTTTACTTAAATATGGAAAATAATATATTATATATCTTCTAGAATACTCTTGATTCAAATTACTAAAATAAATATTTTATTCATTTATTAACATTCAAAATAATTTTAAACCAAAAACCCTCCATTTTATATTTATACATGGGCTCAAGAATTTTTTGGACTCTAAATAGCATAACGCTACAAATGTGCTTCATACGTTCAAAATGCTGGTTAAGTTTAATGGTGCTATCCCAAAAACATTGAATATTCAATGTTGCTTTATAAAATTTACCTTTTAATTTGTTGTGTGTCAAAACTTATACCTCAAGTGCATCTTGCTTTGCAATAAAACTACCATATCATATTAAACTTCATAAACATTGTAAGAAATGTAAGACATTTTTTGCTTTATAATCCATGCACCCCCGTCGTCTTCACTTGACATCTTATATACCCAGAAATATTGAAAATTATGTGAAACCTTCACTTCTTGATGATGCTCAATATTGGGGACCCCTAATATCAGGACACGTGGTAGATAGGACGTCTCAGAACTCAGAAGAAAGGGCCCACAGAGGCCAACCAGGCCACCCATGTACCCGACCTGCCGGCACAAACCAGCCCTCCTCGGGGCTCCCTGCAGATTGGCCTCTTCGGCCTCTCAGCTCGCCTTGAGCTGCCATAAGACCAAGTATCCTCAACCTTCTCGCTCGTCCACGAGCCCCCTGACTGAGGCCGACTTCCTCAGTCCTCCGCCCAGCTCCACCGCTCACAGGCGTAACCGCCGCTCCGCGAATCTCACCATGCGCGGATTCTCCACCCGCAACATCCCACGTTCCACGCCTCCACGATCCCCATTAATGGGCGATCCGCTCTCTACGCGGGCGTGACGTCGGGAGCGTAACTTCCGGCGGGATTCTCGTGCCTGCTGCTGCGTGCCTCCACCACTATATAAACTCCTATCACAGAGGGGTCAAGTAAGCCATTTTTTATTCCACTTAGCCATTACGCTACTCGGATCTAGTACTAACTTGATCGTCGGAGGGTCCTCGGTGGCGTCAAACCACCCGGGACTTCTTTGCAGGTACTTGGCGTCCAACTCCTCCAATCACCAAATTTCCTCAAACCTATTGAGACCCACACACAACAGAGGATCCCCTCCAGAATCCGCCAGGAGATCGACGGAAGACAACATAATCTCCATCAGTTGGCGCCGTCTGTGGGAAACGCAAACTCCACAAAAACAAAGTTGGCCTTCCGATCTCCATCCACATGGCAAGCGACCATCCTGAAGATTCGGGTACCAGCCACCGCCTCCCCCTCACCGGAGGCGCGAATGAACCCCCTCTGGCGACCATCATCCACGCCCTCGCCAGCCGAATAGATCGGCTACAGTCCCTCGTAGAGGCGCTCGTCCGAGCCTAAACGGCCGGGCCTGGCCCCAGATCGCTGCCCCTCTGCCTCCGGAATGCTCTGCCCCCGTCGGCACGGCCGACCACCAGCGGGCTGCGACTCTCGACCACGGATCCCACGGACCGATACTCCCTGAGGCCCGCTGGGCGCCTCGCGGCTCCACCCCTAGGCCCGCCGCCGGAGCACCACGCCTCGAACCTCTTAGCGACCCTTTCCCCCCTAAGGATATGTCGGTCACCTCACCTGCCTACAGGCATGACCGACACCCACTCCCCCGGTGGGGTCACACAGAAGGGGCTCGCCACGACGGCTCAAGAGCCACCGCGCCCGGGGATCTAAGGAACCTCATCGAGAGGAACCGGAGACGTGCCCAGACGCAAGTCTCCCACAGCAGAGGCCAGGGATCACGAGGCGCCGAGTCCTCGGGGTACCATGGCCGACTCGACGCCCTCAAAAAGAAGATCGAGGGCATGCGCCAGGAAGAGCACCTCTCGGCCGACAGGGCCGAGTACGCCGCCGACTCGCTCACCAAACCGTTCATCGAGGAACTGCTCGCTGTCCACGTCTCCTCGCGCAACAAACCCTCGAAGGTATCTCTGTTCAATGGGAAAACCGACCCCAAAGACCATTTGGATGCTTTCACCGTAGGAATGAGCTTCCAGGACCATTCCGATGCCGCCCAGTGCAGGGCCTTCCCTGCCACCCTCATCCGTTCTGGTCGGGACTGGTTCCGAGGACTCGAGCCTCGCTCAATCTCGACCTTCGACAAGCTGGCTACTCAGTTCCTCGGCCACTTCGTTGGGAACCGTCAGCAGAAGCGCACCGTCGACTACCTCTTCACAATTAAGAGTGGAGACAAGGAGACGTTCAAGGCTTACATCACTCGCTTTTACAACGCCCTCCTCGAGGTTCCTGAGCATCAGGACGAGACCGTCATCACGGCGCTTAGATCTGGTCTAAGGCACAAGGAGTGGCTGCGCTCCTTTGCGTTGGCACAGCCTAAGACCATGGCCGAGGTCAAAGCATGGACCGAGCGCGAGGTTCAGCTAGAATCCGAGGTGAACGCGAACCTCCCCCGAGCAGAACGACCCGACCAGAAGAAAAGGGCTCAGGAGGAGAGGCCGGAGCATCAGCAGCCCTATCACCCGAAGTTCCAGGAGTACACCCCGCTTAACGTCTCCCTCGCAGTGTTACTAGAGGAGGCCCAGGGCGAAGGGTTCATCAAGTTCCCTCCAATCCGGCGTCAGGCCTCAAAGCGGACCCGGGGCCCTTACTGCGCCTTCCACCGGACGCTGAGCCACGCAACCGAGGATTGCAAGCAACTCCGAAACTACATCGAGGAGCTCATCTGATCAGGGCACCTCGCCGCCTACTTAAGGGATAAGCGACAAGCCGACCGTGAGCAGGAGCAGCGTCCTCCTCCCGCCGAGCTGACCATCGGCCAGATCATGCTTGCCTCCACGGAGGACCAGTCCGGCGCCCGGAGCGCCCCATACCCGGCGCCAGGCACGGAGACCAGCAAGCCTCCAGGAAGCTCGGGCCACGCTGATAGGGTCATCTATTAACCTGTACTTTTCTTCTGGGGCAATGTAAACTCTCCCTGAGGCTATTGTCAATTTAATAAAAATCAACAGAACATTGCAAGGAAAGTAGAAAAGTTCTTATTTATTCAAAAAAAAGGATATTATGGGCTCCTCAGCCGTACATACAGAAAGAGAAAATTATTAATACAACAGCGGGGGAAGGGGTGCAGAGAGCACTGCTCGTGATACTCGGTAAAGATCTCCGCCAGCCGAGGCCTCACGAGATCCAACCTCTCCCCTTGGTTCCCCCCATGCGCGTTAATCCCAAGCCTCAACTCGTAGCACTCGCGGACGAGCACCTCCGAGCGAGCCAGCCGGTTCGCGGAGATCAGGCCAAAGTGCCTCAGAGACCGAAGCTTGCCCACGGCCTTATCATAGAGCTGCTCGGACAGGGGGTTGTAAAGCCCCGGCGACACTCTCCGGATGGAGTACATCAGCAACTGCAGCAGAGAGGAACGTCGGGGGAGCAGCCGGCCGAAGTGGTCCTCGATGCCCCCACACACCAACTGCACCGTGTCCTCGGTGCAGTTCTGATCGTATAGGTACACATCTTCGAAGTGGATGATGTCAGGGATGGTGAACGGGAAGTCTTGCATTCTCGATCTTCTGTTTGTGAAGGAAGGAAGGACCAGTACTCATTCAGCCTTATATAGCCCACTACGTCCCAGCGAAGCTCAACAGTCGCCCACTTTTGCCTAAGAGGCCGCTGACACGCAGCAATCGTCAAGCCTTCTCTGGCGGAATCGAAGCGACGCGACCCTGGCGCTTCATCTCCCCCCGCATTCAACGCGCATGCTAACCATTCATGTTCCCCAAATGTATGGTCGGGCGAAACCTCTAGAAGATCCGACCCAGCAACTGCCCTGCTCGTTCACCCCTGGTGGGTAGCTTCCCTGCCGCAACGCCAGGGACCAAAGCCCTCACCAAGAGGCAACCTAGCAGCTGCCTTGCCCAGTCATCCCTGGAAGGTAGCTCCCCTACCGCAATGCCGAAGATCAGAAAGTCCTTCCAGAGGCAGTCGGGCCCAACCATCACTCGGCTATCCCTGACGGGTAGCTTCCCTACCGCAACGCCAGGGATCAGAAAGTCCTGCCAGAGGTAGTCGAGCACAACCATTGTTCGGCTATCCCTGGCGGGTAGCTTCCCTACCTCAACGGCAAGGATCAGAAAGTCCTCCCAGAGGCAGTCGGGCCCAACCATTGCTCGGCTATCCCTGGCAGGTAGCTTCCCTACCGCAATGCCAGGGATCAGAAAGTCCCCCCAGAGGCAGTCAAGCACAACCATCGCTCGGCTATCCCTGACGAGTAGCTTCCCTACCTCAACGCCAAGGATCAGAAAGCCCTCCCAGAAGCGGTCGAGCCCGAGGATCCCTCACTCGGCTATCCTTCAGGACAAAAGCCCTCGCCAAGAGGCACCGGGCAGTGACCCTACCCGGCTAAGGGTCCTTGGTAGGCTTCTACAGCCCCTCCCGCACCAAGGACCAAAGTCCTCCCAGAGGCAGTCGAGTCGTTGCTTGGCTATCCCCGGCTGGTAGCATCCTACCACAACCGACAGGGATCAAAGTCCTCGCCAAGAGGCACTGGGCAGTAACCCTGCTCGGTCCCCGTCCTGAAGGATCAAAGCCCTCGCAAGAGGCAACCGGGCAGCTACCCTGCTCGGTCATCTTCAGCCGGTAGCTCCCTACCCACGACGCCAGGGATCGGAGCCCTCACAAGAGGCATCCGAGCGGCTACCCCCCTCGGTCGTCCCAGGCTGGTAGTTGCCTACCCACGACCCCAGAGATCAAAAACCTTTGCAAGGGGAAACCGGGCAGCTACCCTGCTCGGTCATCTTCGGCTGGTAACTCCCTACCCATAAAGCCAGGGATCAGACCCTTCGCAAGAGGCATCCGAGCGGCTACCCCGCTCAGTCATCCCAGGATAGTAGTTGCCTACCCACGACGTCAGAGATCGAAGCCTCCATCCATCCTCAACCCAAATAAGGCGGACAGCTCTCCGCCCACCACACGCAGACGGTCTGAGCTGCCAACTAGGGGCATCAGGTCCATCCAAGTCTCGAGCGATCTCCCCTCGACTTCGGGGCTATGGAGACACCTTCTCCTCAGCAGCGCTTGGATCAACTCGACGGACGATCGCTTGGCAGATAGCCGACCTGACATGGAGGCCCAACAGCGCAAGAAGAAAAATTTTATAAGCATTCTTCATGAGCAAAAGACCAAAGCGCAAATCAATGAAACCAAAGAAAGAAAAAGTTTTATTACTAAAAGGCGGTCTTTACAGAGGGTATTTTTAGCTCCCCGGCCTAACAAAATACCCGGAGGCTTACAAAGTTCCAGACACAGCAAAATAAAAAGGAGGAGGAAGGCGAAAGCTTTAGGCCTCAGGGCCAGGAGCTACCTCAAGGCCCTCGACATCCACCACGAGGCGAGCTGGGTCCTCGGCGACTTCCTCGTCATTAATCTCTTGCCCTTGCCCGCTGGTGTCCGTGAGGGGAACCCCGGCACCCGGGCCTTAACAGCGTCGAGGGCCTCGTGCCAGATGAGGGTTGTGGCGACGGCCAGGTCATCGTAGTAGTCTTTCGACTTCTTGTAGCCCTCCGCCGCCTTCGCCGCCGAGAGGTCGACCAACTTGGCCGCCCTCAGGTCGGTCGACTTCGCCCACTCAGCCGCCGCCCCCACCTCCTTCCGAAGGGTTTTCACTGTCTTCTTCAGGTTGCCGGCCAGCACCTGAGCGTCCTTAAGCTTGGCCTCAGCAACCACGGCGGCCTCGCGGTGTCGGGCGACCTCCCGCTTCCCGGCCTCCGCCTCGCCCTCCAAGGCGACAACCCTCGCCTTCATCGCCTCCAGCTCCCGCTTGGAGCTCTCTTCCAGCGAGGCGAGCTGGTCCGCAGCTTTCATCGCCGGGGCTATCACCTCGGCCTCCATGCGCAAGGCGAGGGCGACGTGTTGAAGGACCTGAAAAGCAGAAGAGAGATCAGGAAGATGAGAGAGGCATCGAACCTCGAAAATATTAATAATGAAAGACAAGCGCTTACCTGCACGGACACCTGGGCGATGGACGCCAGCTGAGCCTTGAAGATCCCCCCGGGGACTCTACCCTCGACCGATGCCTCTGTCTCATGCGGCAGGCTATTCGCGACGGATAGCCCCGAAGGCACAGTGAACTGGAGACCGCCTTCCTCCACCGTGATCGGCGAAGACGGTCCCCGGGCAGATCTCCTCTTGAGCGGCCTTGTGGGAGAGCCGGTCTCCTCCTCCGATGCCGGGTCCTCCAGAATCCGAGCCCGCCTCCGACCCGACGCTTTGCTGGGTCCCGAGGCAAGATCCGCCTCTAAGCGCTCGCGGGGCGCTACCACCGGGGGAGAAGGAGCCGGGGCGGGCTGTGAACGGGAAGAGCCGGCGCCCCCAACCTTCACGACCGGTCTCGGCTAGTGCATGGACTTTCTGAGCGAGTCCATATCCATGGGTCCTGCACAAAACCGAGTGCAAAGGAGTCAGCGACACAGGCAATATACGAGCCAAAAAAGCAAGCTTAAATTTACTGACGAACTCAACGGGGCTAAGCCCGGCCTAACTCAGAACCCTCTCAGACAACAGCACGTCGTAGCGGGGGATGGGCTCCCACGACGCCACTCTCACCGCGGCGGGGTCACTGGACTGGTTCTCCGGCAAGTGCTTCTCCCTTGACCACTCTGTAGGCACGGGCCAGTCCTCGCCCTCTGGAGGGGAAACGAAGAAGAACTTCTTCTTCCAGTCGTGAATGGAAGAAGGCAGGGCCACAACTCCCGTCCCGGAGGCGCCCCCTGGTCGCTTTCTGAAAGAGAGATAAACCCACTTCAGGTCGCCCGCTCGACCACCGGGGTGATTTTTGAAGACGAGGGAGGAATCAAGGAGGGAAAGGCTGAAGGGGATCGCCTGTAACTTCAGGCGGATCAGGAACCCAAGGAGAATCCTCCACGAGTTCGGCACCAACTGACCGGGAGCTAACCCGAAGAAGTTCAACGCTCCCACGACCTCAGGAGAGAAGGGCAGGCGCATTCCACCCCAGAATGCTTCCAAATACAGGGCGATCTCCCTACCCCGTACTTGGTCTGCCCTCTCTCCCTCCTTAGCCAGACGGAGCGTATAGCATGAGGGGATGTGGAAACAAGCCCGAGCGTTGGCAAGCTCGTCCCCATGCCTTATCCAACACGAGGCGCCAAGGGCAGCATCTACCGCCTCCTCCCTGGGGGCTACCCCCGCCGCACGATCCCGGGAAGAGGGGCCGACCCCTTCCCCCCGGGAGGACTCAGACTCACCTAAAGGGTTCCTGGAACCTACCTCAATGACATCTACTGACTCGAAAAGAGAAGACATCTAACCTTGGGAAGAATGATCCTCAGGAAACGAAAGTGGAAGGAAGGAGATGAGCGCCGAGCAACCGAGGCCTAGAACGAGAAATATGAAGGAGTAGGGGCCCTGGAATGGGCCCCACCCCTATTTACCGTCACAAGCGACCTCATCCAACGGTGCCCTTCACCTCCCGCCAAGACGCCTCCTCGCGTCCAACGGCTCCGATTGCTCCACTTGTCGTCCCCGCACTGGACCGCGCCCTTTCAGACGTCGCAGGTCTGCACACATCGCGTCAGCCAATCCACTCTTGACACGTGGGCCATCACCTCACGAACCGGCGCACCCTCCTTAAATGCGGAGATTCCCCCCGATTCGCTAGCAGAAAAGACAGCTGACGGCCCGGGGACGCGTCCCGACGAAACCTTAGGAAGGAGCTCACCCCGAGAGGCCCGGCAATCCACTCCTGACCCGACCCTCTAACCGATCGGGACAGAAGTGGGGGGCTAATGATGATGCTCAATATTGGGGACCCCTAATATCAGGACATGTGGCGGATAGCACGTCCCAGAACTCAGAAGAAAGGGCCCACAGAGGCCAACCAGGCAACCCCTGTACCCGACCTGCCGGCACAAGCCAGCCCTCCTCGGGGCTCCCTGCAGATTGGCCTCCTCGGCCCCTCAGCTCGCCTTGAGCTGCCACAAGACCAAGTATCCTCGGCCTTCTCGCTCGTCCACGAGCCCCCCGACCGAGGCCGTCTTCCTCGGTCTTCCGCCCAGCTCCACCGCTCACAGGCTTAACCGCCGCTCTGCGAATCTCGCCATGCGCGGATTCTCCGCCCGCAACATCCCACGTTCCACGCCTCCACGATCCCCATTAATGGGCGATCCGCTCTCTACGCGGGCGCGACGTCGGGAGCGTAACTGCCGGCGGGATTCTCGCGCCTGCTGCTGCGTGCCTCCACCACTATATAAACTCCCATCACAGAGGGGTCAAGTAAGCCATTTTTGATTCCACTTAGCCATTACGCTGCTCGGATCTAATACTAACTTGATCGTCGGAGGGTCCTCGGTGGCGTCAAACCACCCCGGGACTTCTTTGCAGGTACTTGGCGTCCAACTCCTTCAATCACCAAATTTCTTCAAAACCCATTGAAACCCACACACAACAAAGGATCCCCTCCAGAATCCGCTGGGAGATCGACGGAAGACAACATCTGAAGGAGATCTGAAAAAGACCTCCATCACTTCTTCATACTCATTAATGCAATATGCCAAAAGAAATGATAAAAAAAATTCATCAACTTTTTTATTATACAAGATCATCGATAGAAACACCAAGAAATGCAAGTGTAAATAACTTTTTTATTGATAAAATTCGTTTATATTAAACGTTACATAAGCCAAAAAATTCTCAAAAAAGAGTAAGTTTCTTCTTTTTCACAATCATTAAAATTTAATATATACATCCCACATCAAATTGCTGAAAACCGCATTTAGATACATATTAGAATCATAAAGCAAAAAATCATAATTCTTTTAACTTCTAGCAGGAGGTATTTGCTTCTTTAAATACCCAAAATAACATGCCGCGTCAAGCATTGAAGTGGTCTGAGTTGTAGCATGAACCGTATGAATCGTTGTAAAAGGTATCTTGTTTTTTGCTCGGGATTATTGCGCCAGAAGTTGGACCATTAATGATAATGGCTTCGAAGAGACATGTGGCAATCTAAATATGGTTAGTAGCAAGTCTTTTTGTGTTTAGTTATCATTTGAGTAGTACCGTCTCTTTATGTTTAATCGTCATTTGAGTAGTACCTTCCAGGGTTTTTTTTGTTTAGCCGTCGCTTCCCATAAAAAGAAATCTTGTGCGTTGCACTCGAACGTAGTTTTTAGCATATGCTTGAGGAAAGAACATTCTCTAAGATCACACAAGCTTTAAATGAAGGCTTCATTCTTGTGTTGCTTTGTTCAAGTACGTTTGCTCTTTCTCTTCACGTGCAACTCTCCGTCAAGATAATGGAAGAGTGCTGTGGGACAATTATGAAGAGAATATTTAAGCAATGCTTTATAAGTTCTAAGCTTGTTTCTGTAAGACAATTCCTTTAAAAAGAATAATACCCTCTCGAACTTGTTAATATATATTTCAGGAGAAAACAGAAATAAAAAATTAGAACAAATTTGTTCGACAAGAAGCAACACTTAGTTTAAAACAACGCAATACTTAGTTTAAAACAACGCAACTAACCCATACATATGGAGAGTTTTATCTAGATGAATTTTTTTTATGATATAATACCAACATATCATGGACTCAAAACTAAGTGAGATCTGGGAAAGAAAAAAAACTAGCTAGAAAAAGAAAAAGAAAGAGCATGTATTTAATAATTTTATTTGCTATTTTCCTTCATATCAAATACACTCATTTGTTGTTTGAGTGTTAAAAGTTTTTATCAAACTATTACAAAATCTTTGTTGCTTTTTACCTCTTAAATGTTATTATCTAATAATACTTCTGCATTAGGCCTATCTAATTAGCAAACTACAAAAAAATTTAAATGAAATTTCTTGCTTACCAATAAGTAGAGATTGGGATCAGACCTCGGTCCTTATGACGGTGGATGATGCAGCACAAAGAATCCCTATATTTTCCGCCTTTTTCTTATTAACAATTTTCCCTTCTTCCATATTTTTAATCCTTTGTTATGTCCCTCGTTACAATTGTTCATGGGATTTTATAGAGAAGACATACAACATGCATTTATCATTTACAGAGTCCAACCATCTGTCAATTGGTAGGTTCCAGCTGTCCCTCCATGCATCTGGCGATAAACAGCTGGAATCCATACGACACACCAAAATAGTCAATGCGGAAACTTCAGATTGCTGGAATGATGAAAGTTCTTTGAACCTTTCTCACCTTGCTTTCCTATCTGGGTTTCTACAATATGTGTGCACTCTATTGCCAAAATCCTTTCTTATTAAACTTCATTTTGTAATGAAAAAATGAGCCAGGATGACTTAAATTTTGGAGAATTAGACAAGCCCAGCTAAAAACAAAAGCACACTTGAGCAATTATCTAAGCCCATGGGGCCATATTTTCTCAACTGAAAGCCTTGAGAAACAAACATATTTGACAAAACCCCATAAAATGTGATGTGCCTGATACTACTATAAGCAGTTACAAATTCGTGTGTTCAATTTTTTTTTTGTTTAGATAAAAAAGAAAAAGAAAAAGAAAAAGAAAACAAATGTTAATGAATATTTGAATTGATATTTTTAATCTTCTTTTCCTCCAACAAACCGATGTGTTTTTTTTTGACACACTCAATTCTGTTAGGAAAATTTGACACTGCCTTTTATTTTATAAACTGACGATTTGTCAAAGGTTAAATCGTATGTATTATGATTGTTCCTAAGAAATCCTTTGGACATTTCTTAAGCATGCAACCTCCCGTTCTCTATCTCAAGTCACTTGGGAAGTGGATTATTAACTTTGTACTAATTTGTATGCATGAACTTATATAAGGTGTATTTTGATCCAAAAAAATTTCTTATTGAATAATAGGTAATAACATAGGCTTTACTACTGGGCAATAATACTACTCACACTTGATCCAGACTTGAATTGGCCGTTGGAGCCGCTCAAAGCATGAATTTTAAACTCATCTTTTTGCTTGACGGCAAAAACCCTAAACCAGTGTTATGCTCTATAAGCTCTCTCTCTTAAACTGATTTACTCTATGACTTCACCTAACATAGCACTATCCTAACTTTACAAATGCAGCTATCTAACCAAATTCTTTTTGTACTCTTATTCAAATCCAATTCCAACTATAGCTTATAATTACTCTACTACCGTTGTCTGTGACTATTGCATATTGGATTAGTTAAACTCAGTTTGGTTCCATTTGATTTCGGTAGGGTAAAAAGGACATATAAGGATCCCAATAGGGTAAAAGTGCCCATGTAGGTAGCACCATGAGAAGAGATACCATGGTATATTTTTGTTGGATTTCACATTACGTTTTGCCTTTTAAGCCTTCCATTTCCTGAAATACGAAGGAAAAAGATGGAGTGTTTTAGTACAAAACATATTGCAAAGTCTTATAAAAAGACTCAACTTAAGCTCTCTCTCTCTCTCGCTCTCTCTCACAACAAATTTGTATCCATCGATCGAAGCTTCAGCCATATTCCCCGTTCCCAAAATCTAGGGTTTGCAGCCATTCCTCATCTCATTTCTCTTCGCTTCTCTAAAATAGAAAAACCGCTCTGTTGGAGACATTTTCATGAGATCTTCGACCGATTTGGTAAAGTATCTGGAGATTTGGTTGCGATTTGCATCTACATATGAAAGTTTGCTGATTTTGTTCGTTTTTGCTGCAGATTTAGTGTGGGTTTTTGAGTCGTGGATCGAATATGGAGACGGAGCTGCTTGAAATCCAACCCTTACAACTCAAATTTACTTGCGAGTAAATTCATAGAAATTCGATGTTTATTTGTTCATTAGATTTGTTCTGAGTTTTGAGGGTTTTCTTATTGTGTCTGAGATGAGCATGAGAATGGTATCAAGATGAAATTTTTTGCTGAGTTATATCGATCGAAAACTCAAGCTCTTGATGGTTACGCGATTAGCAAGTACAAATGTACAATGTGTTATCAAATACATTAGAATCAATTCTAAGATTCTAACAACAATATAGATCTCCAGCATATGCTGGAAAATATATCAAATGCGGAAACTTGTGGTTTGATGATGTAAATCTTATCTCATCAAACAAGTTAGTCATAAGTTGAATATACAAGATAGTTAAGTACACATGTAAATAATCAAATGCAAGACAGCAGGTGCCATATGGATTTGTACTGCCTTGAGGAATTCCGCTGAACAATCTTAGTGGAATGCTATGAACTACCGTGAATAAGCAAATTTTGTCTTGGACAACTAGAAGGTTTTTGAATAAGTTTGTTGAAAAGAATAACTATGAATGAGTCGCATATTGTTTTGAATCGTGTCGAGCAGGAATGATAATGGCATTATTAGGAGAAAACGGATATAACCACTTTGAGCATTTCGGTGTATTAACTAATAAGTGTTCCACAAGACCAAGTAAATTAAATGAATATTGTTAATTTGACACAAAATGATGATAAATGCTTTGTCGCTTGTTTGATTTTATTATGCAGGCAGTGATTTGATAAACCTTATGAAGTGTTTTTATGGAATGTCATGAAGATTAGAAGGGAATTTAAAAAAGAATAAGAAGACGTATCTGGGATTATTTTGAATTTTCCATAGTCATTCAGCTGAACTATATCCAATCTAATCTTCTCATTTACTTCCCTGAAATCTGTGTTTATATTTACTTATTACTTTCATCATGATTGTATTGATATGTTGATATGATGAATGCAGCTAAATATATAGATATCTAATGCAATTCAAATTGTCTCCCCCCCCCCTCTGGTCGAGCTAAAGAAGCAAAGCTCATGTTCAGTTCATCTTGTCAATAAGTCCAATGAATATGTGGCATTCAAGGTAATTAACCTTCCTATGATTCTTTATTTTTTTGCCCACAAATGTTAGCTTTCATCACAATCACTCACTGTATAAAATGTTAGTTCTTTTATTACCATCCGCTTTGCCATTGATTCTAATAACCATTAGCTGATTCCTACAGTAAGTGGAAGCTGTCTTAGATTAAAACATATCATTGCTGTTCCCGTTTCCTTTTGGTATCATAAATTTGTAGTAGACGGAACCAAGCCATGACTTCACTTATTCTAGTCATTGGATGTGCGTACTGGCCCCTTAAGCTATCTTTATTATAATAATTTAGTGTAGAATAATTAGAAGAGCTAAATTTTAACAGCAACTAAAGTTCTCCTTTTGTGTCTTCTAGGTTAAAACCACGTCTCCAAAGAGATATTGTGTGCAACCAAATACTGGTGTCATTTTGCCAAGATCTGCATATGATTTTACAGGTTTGTTCTTATTAGTATGCATCTCTTTCTTGATTTGCAAATCCAGATATCCATGATTGAGTTCCTGTATTTCCTAAGTGAACAAAAAATCGTAATGTCATGATTAGAGAGATGTTATGACAAAGAAGTGATATCAAGTTATTCACTTCATCTTGCTATATTCGATGTTGCCTCCTTTCTTACCTTTTGTCGGTCTTGTAATCTTGCCTTGTTAAAATTTTCCTGTTAGATATTAAAGATAACTGGACCCTTCGTCCTTTGTGTTACTAGTGTAATAACTACTTCCTGCGTAGATGGAATGATGAAATTCATGTATCTTTTGTTAGATCGTCTCTAAGAGTTTTGTCATAAATGTCAATTGCTGCAGTTAGGTATATTTTTCCATAAAAATTATTCTTCAGTTACTTTTTAGTTGAATATAGTATTGTTCTATGGCTTTGTTGGTTTGGAATGTGTTTTGGTGGCATTGCAACAGATGCAAGTTATTAGTTGAGCGTGGCTCCGTTCTATGGTTTTGTTGCTTTAGATCATACTCTCGGCATACCAACAGAAGCAATAACCTGCCAAGGAGTAAAGATTTATTGCGTTTATACTTGGAATCCTCTCATAGCTTGATTGTCTAAAAATAGAATTAGGTTATAAGGTGGCAATGAATAGAAGTTTAATTTTTGTTCTATGAAGCTACGCTGCAGTAAGATCTTCAATTTCTGTTGAATGAATGAAGCTTTGGGTTTGATATGTTATAGGTGTGCCGAAGATAATCTGCTCAGGTTGAGCTAGGTGTAATAGGTTCAAAGTTTAGTGCACTCTTTAAAGGGGAGAGTAAACCCGTGTGCTTAAGGATCGACATGTTGTGATCTTCATCTTTAGGGAGGGTCTTTGAATCTCACTTGCACTACAGATAAATAAATGGTGTTTTTTCGTTTTGGTTATATCTCCATTTTGAATGTAAATTATGTAAACTTTGGAAGAATTTTAATATAGTTTAATGAGTCATTGTACTTCTAACATGCTTGAAAATTTACCTTGGAAAAATATTTTACCCTTGGAAGCAGAAATATCAATAGGTATTAGCCTAAGAAGCACCAAGAAACAACTTAGTTAATAATAATATCTGATTATGCCTGATGCAAGCAACCATACATATAAAGGAAGCAAGTGATACCCTTTTAATTTGTTATAAGGAAGAATCCAATTTATTGGTCACAGTTGTTCCCAAATCAAGGACCAAACTTTTCAATCAATGTTCTAAATTTCGGATGTCGAACTGAAGATTTTGATGTCGGGTATCAGATATCGTGAAATGTCGGGTGATTTTATCAAATATCGGGTTTTACATTTTTCTAATATAAACATCATTTATATAACTTATTTTTTGAAAAAATATTAATTTATTCAAATTTTTAGTTTAATTAAATTTATATCCTACCTAATAGCTCAATGATAGAGCGGTCGCCTATTAAACGAACGGTCGTAGACAATGATGATATCTTTTGTTCATTATTTTTACAATAGACCAGTTAATTACTTGATGTACAAAGCCCAAAACCCAAAACCCGAAAGAAAATTATTTAATTTTTTTCCACATTTCACGCAATGTCGGCCGACATTTAAAAATATCGGTAACCGAAATAATACTGCATATCTGTGTCGTTTTCTTCTCAAAACCGACATGTCACCAACATTTCGGCGATGTCGGGCGACTTTTAGAACATTTATTTCAATTACCTATGGCCTTAGGATAATCAGACTTGACATAAGTAGATCCTGAATTTTCTTGAATCCTGTTTCGTTCTGCCTAAAGCTATTGAAACATTCAAATTAATCCTACTATAACTGAAACTAACACCCACCTGAGCACATCCTAGTTGATTCACCCATCAACTATAGAGGCATGTATGAGCTATATACCTTGTAGGCTGGCTTGTCAGGAAAGACCTACCCAACTAAATTTACTTTGACCTTTATCAGAATTTTTTGGTGGTGTTCCATATACGTGATTTATCAAAATGCACTATAATGCATCTGGATGCACAACACAAACACCGATAAAAGAAAGTTTTTGTATTGCTTTCATTCATTGACATTTCTTAAATTATATAAGTTTTTGTGATTTTCCTGCCTACATGATATCTTTCCACCAAGTTATAACACACTTATGATGCACTGAAAAAACCTTATTTAGAAAAAAAGATGGAATGTGTCATTATATTCCACAAAAGTATCGTCTTTTACTTTCTGAAGTCTGAACACAGCAGATTCCTCCATGACATATCCTTATTTCATCATTGGTTACTCTTCTCCTCATGGCCTTCTTGGACTAGATTTATGGAATTGTTATGTATTTAAGAGCATGTATTTCCCACTTTTGTCACTATAATACCCCTCTTTTGTTGCTTGGAAGACACATTCCACCTCCTCGATGAGGTGGATGAAGAATATCACTTCACAATTTTATATCGTTACCAGTATTTAAAATCGGTACATAATACTGCCCATTTTATGATACGAATATGTATGAAGTGGTTGTGTTCACTTAAATAATTTAATACAAGTTTACAAACAGGAGGGTGGCATTAGAGTAAAGGCCTTGTTCTGTGGGTGTGGGCATGTAGACTTCGTGGGTTCGAACTTCGAAACCTTTGAGCTGTGTATTCTTTTTCTTCCAATCGTTGTCGAGTTAAACAAGGAACTTTTAGTAAAAGCCATATGATTTTCATATTAATATCCAACCCCTTATCTTTGTCTTGAGTTATAGTTTCTTGATTCAAACATTTCAAAAATAATCATTTCCATTGATTTTGGTAGTATGAAAAGTGTACCAATGGAATATTTATTGGGGCTGTTGGATTTTTATGGCGCCCCCAAATCTGTACGATTATTAAATAAGCTCCCCAATTCTTTGTCGTTAACTAAATCCCCCCCCCCAGTTTTTTTTTCCCTTTTTACCCCATACACATGCTTCTTTTCCTCCTCTTCCTCCTCATCCTTCTTCTCCTTCTCTTCCTCCTCATCTTTTTACTTCTATTCCAGCTTCTCCTCCTCCTCCTTCTCTTCCTCCTCATCTTTTTGCCGCCGCTTCTCCTCCTCCTCCTCCTCCTCCTCTCCTCTTTTTGCCGCCGCTACTTCTCCTCCTCCTCCTCCTCCTCCTTCTTAATGTTTAGAGTTAGGGGTAATATAGTAAAATTATCCACTTAACTGATTTTATTAATATTTGATGGATGATAAACTAATTGGGGAGCTAAAATTGATAAATTAAAAGAATTGGGGGGCATTTGTAAACAATATGAAGATTTGGGAGGCTTATTAAGTAATGCCAATGATTTGAGGGGCAATATAAAAATAAACCTTGAGATTAATAGAGAAGATAATACAAACCCTTTCTCATTAGTTTGTTGTGTATTTTCTCATATATATATTTTTCCCATACAGAACGACTCTTTACACGAAAATGATATGATAGTCATTTTGAATAAGAGGTTAGTGGTTTGCGCAGCAGGGTAACATGGGGTGGGGCAGTGGGCCCCACTGCACATGCGTGCCCCCTTGTTCTCTCTGTTGCACAGGGTGCTACGCAACTTAGAGTGCAACTTTAAGTTGCGTAGTACCCCGTTTCTCTTTAAATAAAATTTAGAAATATCGTTATAAATTGAGGCTGTGATCAACTTTGTGCTAGCTTTTCCTTTCTTAGATCGAAATACCTTTGTAAGTCATATTTGTGTCAATTTTTCCTTTTGTCTAAAATTGCGGTCAACTTGCTAAATCTCTAATGCCAATGATTCTAGCATCATTTTCCTTTTTTGAGGAAAGAGCAGGACTCACTAAGAGTGTTGATTCCAGCAACATGAAATATCTAGAGCAGTATATGATTAATAAGTAACTTAGTATTTATGTATAAATGCTTTCCCGTACTCAGATATGTAACAACCCCCCCCCCCCCCTCCCAAAGAAGAGCGCACACAATGTTGACAACAACAAGAGACTAATAAATCAGTAACCATGCACACAAACCCATGCATGCACAAATATGAATGCACTGTAGAAAAGAAATTAAATGTGAAAACAGGACCTCCAGTACTCACGTATACACTATGCATACAGAGATCGCCACCGCCACTTGAAAAAAAGTTGAATAACAAAGAAAATATTTTTCTTAAAAAAAATACATGGTGTCTGCATGCTCAAGCCTTGAAAGTAGTTATGTATTGGCTCTTGTAATTTCATGAACTCTATCTTTGGCTTGTGAAATGGCATCAAAAATTTGGATGGAAATACAGCAAGCCAACCTACCCAATACATGATAAGCATCTGATGCATCAATTTGGCGCTCATGTAGATTGTATGGTGTGAACAAACACTGAAATCCTATGAGCCCTTTGCTTGCTGCTTAAACTGAATGGTGCTCCGCAGTCCATTGATCTATGGTAGAACATAAAATCTGTTAGTTGATACCTCCGGCTGTTAATGTAAACACATCAGCCTTTGCCCCTTTTTTTAACATTAAGTATATGCTTTGCCTTTAGCATGTTTGTGTTTTCCCTTGGATAGCTTTGACAATTAATTTTGTACCCAAAACCATTGATCCTGATGGAGGTCTGGATCTCCTTCAGATGTTACCTTCCGTAGATCTGCTGCGAGCGACGATGGATGGCTGGGATTGAGTTGGAGGTTGCCTCCTGAAGCGTGTGGATCTCAATGGGTTTGAGGTTGTTGTGGCCGAGCTACCTGTAAGAAAGTCCCGGAGTGGTTGTGCCACTGAGAACCCTCCGACGATCAAGTTAGACCGGATATTTTAGCCGAGTAACGGCCTAGTGGGGAGAAAATGACTTACCTTGATCGTCTGAGAGAGGGGTTTATATAGCAGCAGCAATGGGCAGGCAGGCGTGAGAATCACGTCGGCCGTTACGCTCCCGACGTCACACCCGCGTGATAAGCGGGATCCCGCATTAATGGCGAGGCATGCTCGTTAATGGAGGATCGTGATGGTGTGGAACGTGGGATCGTGGGCGGCGGATATCTCGCGTATGGCGAGATTCGCGGAGCCATGGCGTGGGAGCCTGTGATCAATACCGCGGGTCGGTCAGGATGAGACCGAGGAGGATGAGCTCGACGGGAAGCTCGGGGACGAGCGGGAGGCCGAGGTATCTTGGTTGCTAAAGCTCGGAGACGAGCTGAGAGGGTCGAGGAGGCCAGTTGTGCAGGGGGCTTGGAGGAAAGCCAGCGGTTGTTTGTAAGGTGGACACAGGTGTGGTGTGGTTGGTAGCAGAAGATTGGCCATGTCCACGGGCCGCAGATCTGGGGTATTCTACCGACGTACCGTTCATGGTCCTTTATTACTAGGTTCGGGACACGTCATCTACCACGTGTCACGATCCAGGAAATGACGATATCGAGCATCATCAGATCCTTAGAATTTCATTTTGATATGTTTTATATCATTTGCATTTACTTTATATCATTTCAGTCACAATGCAAGCTCAAAAGACAGCTCCAGTAGATATGCAATTGAAAGATAAGTTCCTAGTTCAAAGTACAGCAGCTCCATATGGGAGTGCAGATGAGGACATCGTACCTGGCTTGGTAAGTAGATGAAGTTATTTTTCAATTGTTTTATACGAAGTCATTTTTTCATTTGTTTTATACTACTTTGGATCCTAATCTTTTTTTGTTTGGTAGTTCTCGAAAGAAAATGGCAAATATATCGAAGAAATCAAATTGAGGGTGGCTCTTGTTAGTCCACCTCATTCTCCAGTATTGCAAGAATTAATGGAGCATCGAAGCAGGAACCAACTGATGAAGCTCCTGTTGCAAGAGAAACTGCTAGTTTAAATGACCAAGCACCAATGAGTGTAGTTGAGGATCTCTCCCCATCCAATGTAAGATTTCCTTCCATGCATGGATTATATATGAATTGATCTATTGAGGACCATACCTTTTTGCACGTTATACTTTTCTCGCATGCACTTATCGTCTTTATCATGATAAATTGAACTCAGGCTACCCTTCTGTGGATTATTAAAAACCGAGTGCTTTATTTAACTGTGGTGGATAAATGAGCATCTCATTATTATTCGAATGTAATCGTAAATTGCTGCTTGCTCTTACGATTGTTCCTTAGTCACAAATCTTTAATTCATATATATTCTATTTCTTTATAGGCGAAGGAATTTGAGGACATGAAATTGAAGATCAGCGAAATTGAATCAAAACCGAATGAGGCCAGTAATGTTCCAACTTATTAACCTGATTAACTTGGGTTGTTGATGACCATGTTTTTGTTGTTGTGTAATATCTAAACGCTTTTCCTCACTCTTTTTTAATCTGGAGGAAAAATATCCTCGTCGTTCTATAAGATTAGTTTATGCAACAGAAGTTAAATATTTTGCAGGCTTATGAAACCATTGCTACACTCAGGGAAGCAAAGAGCTTAGCCATTCAAGAGAGAGATAAGCTGCAGCAGGAACTGGTGAGTACTTGATAATTGAGCCTGTACAGTTCAAAATTATATGTATATATCTTTAGAGAATAATGAAGTAAAGAGGTCATTGGAGGGAATTTCCTCCTATGGCGTCGAAAAAATACAATCTCCGCTATTTTTTCCGACGATCGGCACCCATCATCTCTATCTTTATCATCTAAGACGTTGATACACCAAATTTCATGAGCTGCTACCAATTTTTCACCTTTGAGTTAGCAATGCAAAAAGTTCTATTGTCGGTAAACCATTAATTTTGCACTCACTAAATCAACGGTGAAAAAATGGTAGCATCACATGAAATTTGGTGTATCCACGTCTTAGATGATAAAGAAAGAGTTGATGGATGCCGATCGTCGAATAAAATCATGGAGGATGTATTTTTTTGACACCCATCATCTCATTTATTTAAGTATTTCCAAAGATTATATATTTTGGTTAAAACTCATAAATAGAGTTTGTATATTTGAAATAGCTTTCTTCTTTCTCTACCATGATCAGCTGGGCTTTTAATAAAACTTTAAGTATCCCTATACAAATTAATCTTGAGTTTCACATGTGCACTGAATGTGTCATCTCTCTTGATTCTAGGAAACTATAGCATATATGATATATCTCACTGCTTTCATATATACTGTTCCATCGGGATGTTTTAACCATCAAATGCTTAAAATTAGCTTTTTCTGATAGTATGCGTTTTATATCCGAGTCTGTAAAGCTTGTGGCTTGTATATTTTCAGGTTATGCTGAAAAGAAAATGTGCTGTTAGGGTTCAGGTCGGCTTCCCCTTCTTGTTTGTAGTATTCACGGCACTTGTTGGCGTAATGCTTGGATACCTGCTGCATCGATAAAACCCAACCCAGAGGTTAGTGGAAGCTTATAACCAATTTGAAGCATCTAGCATTGTTAACATCAGAAATTCTGTAGGAACGGCCCATCATTGATGGGTCACTGAGACAATATTCTTTACTGTTTTTTATTATCTTGGTGTCATGGTTGACTACATTACTTTGTAAAGGATCCTATATTTAATTATTAATTTTTAATTTTTTTTTGTGTGTGTATGTGTGTAGGAGCCATTCATTGATATGCTTTACTATCTTGGAAATGGAATTTTCTTTTTCCTTTTTACCCTTAGTTGATGTTGTCATGCATTAATTTGATTTCATGGGCATAATGAAAGCTGGGAATGTCTAAAATGGTGAACTAGCTAAAATTTGATGAACTGGGAGAATTGGACATTGACATGGTATACTAAGGAGACAAAGAAGAATATATATAAGAAAGAGCATGGTTTGGATATGCATAACAGAGAAGTCTACAGTTAATGGCGGTATAAAGGCTAAGGATACGCCCAACGAAATTTTGAAAAGAAAGTTAATCTTATTGTAAAGATGATATTTAACAGAGTTGAAGTTGCCTTGTACCAACAATTGCTCGATAATATTTCTTCTCATACGGATATGGTTGTACCTATGTTACGTATTCTAGTTACAAGAAAGTGCATCCAATGGATGGTTTTGGACAAGGAGGACAATAAAACGGGTATCAGTTCTCCCAAGAGTCATATGGGGCTGCAGTCGTTACACCCTAAAGAGGGTAAGACAACAGGGTGGGTTCTTCTTGGTTAAGTCTTGGTTAAGTTGCGAGCTAGGACACACGGTCTGTGGATGTCGACCGCAACCCTATATATCTCTTTTCTCAAACCACCTCGGGCCTGCGAACCATCTAATGCTTTTGCTGGTGGAGGAACCTTTTCACAGACCAAGTCCTGAAAAGGTGGGAGCTAGTAATCTTTTTGATTTTTCGTGCTGTAATCTTTGAAGTTCACCAAAGGGAAGGACCTTTAAAGTGAAACCCGTTGTTATTTAAGTTTAACCAATACATTTGTATAGAGATTGACCTCATTTGAGGGGATTCTGTGTTGTGTAAAATAGCACCAAATTACGCAGCGGATGATCGATAAGCGTGAATCAGAACTAATGAAAATGATCAAACGCAGCAACTACGTAAAAACAATAAATAATAAAAGAACAACACACTAAGCAGAGGATACAGGATATTACCTAGGTTCGGTGCGTATCTGTATCTAATCCTGCAAATCGATAGCGGCTTTCATTGTTCAACAAAGATGAAGAATTACCAGAGATAATTGCTGTCCTCTGGATTTCATCCAAATATAAAGACAATCACTCTCGGATTTCTTTCTGGCTTTAATTTCTAAAGCCGCAGACTCTGTTTTATTGCTGCAGACTTCAACAAAAGCTCCATGTGGATTTTTGGATTTTTTAAGCCGCCGCAAACTTCTGATATAGGCTCTGTCAATTAATTCATAACCTTTGGTTATTTAATTAATATAAATAGGAGCATTGGTGCTTAGAGATAAAGGTTAGATTTGAATATTCAAATTATTCTAAATCCTAATCAATCTCTATTCAAGCATCTTTATTCAAGCTGCAGCCCACATGTGCTCCTGTTGTTGGGCTTCAGTTCTGGGCCTTTGGGCTTCAAAGCTTGGGCTTTAGATATGGGTCCAATTTTGCAATCAATTGCAATAATCTTCACTTTGATTCAAAATTCGTCATCATCTTTACACATCCATGAAAAAACTTGGAATTTTGCAATTCGTCGTCTTTAGCCTTTATCAAGCAAGTAGGCAAATCAAGTCCAAGTAAAACTTGAACTTTGAAACTGGGACCACCTTCATAAATGCGTCCGCCGGATTTTCATGGGTATTAATCTTCGTAAGCGAAATAACCTTTTTCTCGTTCTCCAACAAAAAATCTTTCACCTCGATATACTTAGTTCTCGAACTGTAAGCCCGATACTCTGCCAAGTGAATCGCGCTTTGACTATCGCAAAACACCTCCGTGAAATCCTGCGAAACATCTATACCACTCATTAATCCACGCAAATATATAGGCTCCTTGATAGCCTCCCTAACAGCTATCAATTCTGCCTCTGTCGTCGATAATGCGACAATGGGCTGTAACGTCGATCTCCATGACACTGCGTTAGTGCCCAACGTGAATACGTAACCTGTCGTCGATCTTCGTCTGTCCTAATCACCAGCAAAATCCGAGTCACAATATCCTGTCACGATACAATCAGCTGTACTGGTTCTGCTGAATAACAAGCCGAACCCATAATACCTCTCAAGTATCTCAGAATCCATTTCACAGTCTGCCAATGCTCCTTATCCGGATTAGCCATGTATCGGCTAACCATCCATACTGCATGTGCAATATCTAGACGCATGCAAACTATCGCATACATCAAACTGCCTACCGCACCCGCACATATCACTCTAGACATGTACTCTCTGTCCGTATCCGACCCCGGTGATAATTTCGACGAAAGCATGAAGTGCACCCCTAAAGGAGTAGACATGGGTTTTGCCTTCTCCATCCCATATCGAGCGAGAACTTTCTCGATAAACTGTTTCTGTCGCAGATGCAACTCACGACGCTTTCTCTCCCTAACAATCTCCATGCCAAGTATTTTCTTCACAGCCTCTAAATCTTTCATCTCGAACTCCCGACTCAACTGTTGTTTCAACCACTGACATATTGCGTAATGCCACCAACATATCGTCCACGTACAATAGACGATAAATCCGGGACCCATCGTCTAGTAGCTTCACATAAACGCACTGATTCTTAATATTCCTTATGTACCCAATTGCTAACATAAACTGATCAAATCTCTTATACCACCGTCTTGGAGACTGCTTCAAACCATAAAGTGACTTCTTCTATTTGCAAACATAGCCATCCTTGCCATCGACTACGAACCTATCTGCCCGATACATATAAATATCCTCCTTTAGATCACCGTGCAAGAAATCAGTCTTGATATCAAGCTGCTCTAGCTCCATATCATAAACTGCAACTATGTCTAACAAAACATAAATCGAAGTATGTCGAACCACCGGAGCAAAAATCTTGTTGTAGTCTTCACCCTTCCTTTGTGAAAAATCCTTAGTCACTAATCTCGCCTTGTATCGAATGCTATATGCCTTTGACGAACCCTCCTTAAATTTAAAGGCCCACTTGTAGCCGATCGCGTGCTTGCTCTCTGGTAGAGAAACTAAATCCCACGTATCGTTCTGATGAAAATGAAAGTAGACCCTAGTGTTCGCGCTGCTAGACTCGCGACCAAGACGAAAGCGAAACTGAAAACTTTAAAGCAAGCACTAGGAACCACGAACCTAGAAATCGTTCCAAAGATTAAATCAGCAAAAAATTAGAGATAGCTAACTACAAGTTGTCAAGCATACAACCTTTGTAGTGTGTCCACCTCCATCGCAACTCTCCAACTAGGAAAATCGGTAGACTGCATAACCTCTCGGTAATTGGACGGTTACTCATGCTCAATAGTCAACATATATAATGCCACGTCGTTGAAACCAACTGCGGTCATGTCCTCAAAACGAAGCCTTACCGGCGGACGCCTAACTCATGTAGATCTCCGCCCCTCTATTTGTACTGGACCATCTGGCTCTGTTAAACCCTCTGCCTGAATCTAAGTATCAATTACCTCATCTCTTCTACTATCCCGAACCAGAACGTCGATCTCCACCTCGCTTGGTGGCGCAACCGTTCTCTTTTCACCATCTGATTGGGTCTGCTTTCTATAAACCATCGCAGACTCATCGAATGTAATATGCCGGCTGATTACTATCTTCTAGGTCTCAGGACACCACAACCTGTACCCTTTGGTTTCACTTCCATAAGCGAGTAGAACACACTTCCTAGCTTTCGGCTCTAGCTTATCGCTCCTCTGCTGAACATAAGCTGGGCATCCAAATATACGATGCCGTCTGTAATATCTAGCCTTCTCGGTCCACACTTCCTCAGGAATTTTCTTATCTATCGCCGCCGATGATGATCTATTGATGAGGTACACGGCGGTAAATAGGACTTCAGCCCAAAACACCTTAGGCAGTTCTGCTATAAGCCGCAAACATCTTTCTTCTCTTGTAATGTCCGATTCATCATTTCTATGACGCCATTTGACTGAGGGTCTCCCAGAGCGGTGTAATGGCGCACAATCTCCTCTGACTTGTAGAACTCTACAAATGTATGCAAAGTAAACTCTCCGCCATTATCGGACAAAAGAACCTTTATGTGTCTATCAGTCTGCTTCTCCACCCTGGCCTTCCACGTTTTAAACTTCTCGAAAGTCTCGGCCTTAGACTTGAGAACATACACCCAGAGTTTTCTCGAAAAGTCATCAATGAAGAAAATGAAGTATCTGACTCCACCTTACTAAAGAACCAGCGCTGGACCCCAAACATCAGTATAGACATAATCAAGAATACCCTTCGTATCATGTACTGTTGTCCCGAACTTCAGTTTTTTCTGCTTTCCTAGGACACACTCCTTACAGAAATCAAGACTGCCAAAATCCCCGTCTCCAAGTAGCTACCTCTTACGAAACACCTCCAAACCTGACTCCCCAATATGGCCCAACCGTAAGTGCTACAATCTAGCCGAATTTGAATCACCTGAACGAGTAGATACCACAGTAATATCATCTGTAACTGACTGCTCCTCTAGAAAGTACAGGTTTCTCAACTTCTTTCCTTTCATGACAATAAGAGACCCCCTGGAAATTTTCATGAAATATCCATCGACTACGCACTTGCAGCCGATCCTCACCAAAACTCTTACAGAAATCAAACCCTTCTTCAGATCTGGCACATATCTGACATCCGGCAAAGTCCGCACTATCTCATTAAACATGCGAATCCGAACAAAATCAATTCTCTCGATCTTGCACGCCGCATTATTTCCCATCAAAACTGAACCTCCATTAAAAAAACAAAACGTCGCAAACCAACTCCGATATGGAGTCATATTGAAAGAGCTCCACGAATTTAGCATCCATAAATCGTATGTCGCCGACTGCACAAACCGATAACACGGAATAATCGCTGCCATCATCTGAATCATTTATGACAACTGCAGTACTAGAAAACTCCTTAGTATCCTTCTTGAACTTCTGCCTGTCCTTCTTCCAATGGCCTTTTACCTTGCAATAATTGCACTTGTCATTAGTGTGATTTCTCGATTTGGACCTCGCTTTATTCTTGGAATCACCATATGGCCCCTTCTCAAATTGGTCTCTAAAATTAATCGCATCGTCTTGACCACCCTTATCATCCGATACCTTCTCTTTTAACATCTCGCTATGTAGGCCCGTTTTAACATCTTGTAAAGAAATTTTATCTCTGCCATACACCATCGATTTCACAAACTGACTATATTTAGAAGTCAAAGAGCAAAACAGGATCATAACTTGGTCCTCGTCTTTAATCTTCACCTCTAAGTCGATCAAGTCTATAATGATTTGGTTGAGTTCGTCCAGGCGGTCTTTGACTGATTTACCTTCCTTCATCTTCAATGTGTGTAGACGCTGCTTGAGATAGAGACGATTTGTTAGAGATTTCTTTATGTATAAGGATTCTAGCATGCTCCATAAACTTGTTGTCGTTGTCTCTTGTGCAACCTCACATAGAACCTCGTCATCCAAGCTCAGATGCATCGAACTGAAAGTATTATCCTCCATATCTCCTTTCTGAATATCTGTGGCCGTCGAAGGAATCTTCCCTTTTTTGAAAACTATCTTATGAGCTCCTTGTTGTTTTAGATTCACCGTCATCTTCAATCTCCATAAACTGAAATTGTTCATTCCGTCAAACTTATAGATTTTATAATGTGTAGAAGTCATCTTTCTAATAATCCGAATCACCGTAACAAAAGCTTTGATACCACTTGTTATGTAAAATAACACCAAAGTACTCAGTGGATGATCGATACGCGTGAATCGGAACTAATGAAAAAGATCAAACGCAACAACTACACAAAAACAATAAATAATAAAGGAAAAACACACCAAGAAAAGGATACAAGATATTACCCAGGTTCGGTGCGCACTTACACCTAATCTTGCAAACCGATGACGAATTGCTTCCACTATTCAACGAAGAATTACAAGAGATAATTGTCGCCCTCTCGATCTCACCCAAATACAAAGACAATCACTCTCTTTATACAAATCTCTTTTTGCCTTTAATTTCTAAAGCTGCGGCCTCTGTTTTATTGCTACAGACTTCAATAAAGGCTCTCTGTAGATTTTTGAATTTTTTAAGCCGCCAAAGCCTTCTGATATAGGCTCTGTCAATTAATTCATAATCTTTGGTTATTTAATTAACATACATATAAGAGTATGCCCGGCTAATGAAGCGAATCGAAGGCGAATCGATTCTCTTCGCCTCGTCACGAAGCAAATAAAATTCGCTTTGTGATGACGTGGGCGAATTTGGCGAATCGATTAGCCTCGCCGGCCGCGAATTGGTGAAGCGGGTTCCCAATTTTCCGGCCGTGCTTCGTCGTAGTTTGCCTCGCCTAACTCGCCAACCCGCCTCGCTTCGTCTAGGGAATTGCCGTGAATCGACAAGACTCGCCGATTCGCTTCGCCGACCAATTCGCCACGAATTCGCCTCGAACTCGTCGCTTAACGTTCACAAATGGCCACCTGCTTGATGAATCGCCTCGCCTCATAATTGATCGTGAAAGGTGTCTATGTATGTTGTAAATAACCGCAATCAAGACGGTGTCGCAAATAGCTAGCTGCGATGAGTACGGGTCGTCCACAGAGAAACGGTGAACTACTTTTCTTATTTTAGACGAGTTGATAGAAAAAAGGTGGAATTGTTATCGTTTATTACTAAGAAGATTTGAAAAGTTTATAATAGAAGGGCTTGTAGGGTTTATATGATTTAGTAGTTAATGGATGGAGTTTTAAAAATAATTCTTTTTATCTTTTAATTATTTAATACTAGAGAAATAGCGATAAATGTGGATTAGGATTCTTGGAGGAAATTAGGGTTTCCTACTACCGATCCTTGTCCTTCCATTGATCTCTATTTATCTCAAGCCCTTAACAAAACGATTATTAACGAATCTCAAATCGTGGTCGTGACTATCATGAATTGATAGAGCGCCCGATAAGAGGGTTAATATTCATTTTACTAAAGTTTATAAAAATTAAAACTTTAAAAAGAATTTAAGTTATAGTTTTCATCTATTATTCTACCCTATCCAACAAATCCTAGCAAGCAAGAATTTACTCGCTCATGGAGATCAACGAAGTAGAAAAAAATGTTGAAGATAATGGAACCCATAATTAAAATTAAAAATGTAGAATGTAATTGCGGAAAGTAATTGCAGAAAGTAAATGCGACAAAATTAAAAGAAAGAACTACCTTTATTGATTTATTAGTGCATTACAAAAATTACTCGCTGAAAAACTAATTTACAAAACCCTAGTTTGCTTGCTAGATCCTAATCGATCGATGGATAGATGAATCCTTCCTTCTTTTGATAGATAACTCTCGGTCCTTTATATAGGCTATGAAATGTGAAATTCTAGTCGTCATAAATGTTAGGTTTCGGTGCCCGCGTCGCGGAAGCCGCGGTCGAGGCGGAAACGAAAACAAAAATTACACGAGCACGGAACACCCGTAGAACCCAAGATATGATCCATAAACCTAAACTAGCTAACTAGAAATGCAAGGGTTAAGGAACTACAACCTTTGTCGCGTGTCCACCTAATTATGGAAGACCCCTCCAAGCTCGTAGCCGTCGGGATCGTGCTTGAAATTCGACCACCCTCGCCGAAGACGATCCACCTGAGGGAAGCCGGAGGAGGCTCTAACCGATGATCCAAACTTGCTAGGTGTGGATGGTCGATGATGTAGGAATATTTCACTAAACTTTTTCTCTCTTTTTCTCAAGCTCAAATGAGTAAGAGGAAGAAGAAGGAGAAGGAGGTGAGGATGCTACCATGAAGCATGAAGCTCATGTGAGGAATGAAGAAAACATCAAGTGTAGAAAATAAGAATGGCTTGCTTTTTTACAACCATGGTTCAATAGTGAACACAAATGAATTTTTCAATATAAAATCCTCAAGCCATGCCTCTCTACATGCAAAGAACCATACTTCATAACTCCTCACTTTACACCTCATTTCCATTTAATTTTCGAAAAAGAAAATCAAATATGAGGTGTCCTTCTTCTAGAAGCATTCCCGTATAAATATGGAATACTTCACCTGATATATGTATCACCACATATACGCGCATTCGTATAAAAATATGAATAGCACCAAAGAGGAAAAATGAATAGTGAACAATAATACTAAAATATATGTATCAAAATACATATATAAATTATTAAATCAAAACCTGATTTAATAATCCGGCTTAATACTAAGTCGGCTAGTATTATCGAACGCCTGATTAAAGTCCGTGTATCCCGTACACGTATTTAATCGGAATCTTGTACGTACCAACGTACGGGTCCTACATCTCCTAAATTGGAAAAACCCTCTCCATGGGACTCTAAAAACTCAACAATACGTTGGCAGTGGGTTTAACCACAAGCACGTCAGCGACACTAGCTATACATAACGGCTACCCAAATACTTATCAAAAGGGGGGTCGACAATCAAGTGTGTCCTTACCCTACTGATCCTGAATGTGACAATCTCCATACAGTCTGGTCTCTTCGTCAAAGAGTATCGCATATCGGGTCTAAGGGGTGGATAACGTCAGACCCCTACAACCCGATAAGTCGTGTCTGAGTCAAGCTCATCACCAATAGAGATACTACTGATCAACTATCAGTAAATCTCATCCACCATGGCCATGGATTTCTGGTGATAGCTAACTGAGCACAGCGCGACATCGACTCCTAATACCAGGAGAGACGAATCCCTCACAATCGACTACTGCCTCCATGTGGCTCGGGAATGTACCCAGCTAAAACCTATTTGCATGACTCCTTTGAGCCATGGTAGGGTAGTAATCAAAGTACAGTGGGAACTCACACGAGACAAATGACGACTTCAGGTCAAAGGACTAAGCTGTACTCATGCCACCTGAGAACTTCTATCTGACGATAGATATAATACCATCTAGAAGTTCTCGGCGAATCCGTCCAGTGTACTCACCTCCAGTGAGCACCTGTATACTATCTTAAGTGACACAACACCAATGGCTTATGAGACCAGCCACCGCCCCTTGTCGGGTCTAGAAACGTATACACCAATCTACTCCGGAATATCGATACACAGTCTTGATACTCCTACGACTAGAAACATTTAAGAATGTGCTTATGGACAACCCAGCTCCCTCATATATGATTGCCATCATAATACTGGTTGTCAAGCAACAATCCTACGGGCTTCATCAATGGTGAAGACAAACCACATGGTATACAATTATCTTGAGTAAGACTGTTATACCCGTATAGTTCCTCCTTCAATTATCATAATCGCCTGCTTGCGATCACAATAATTGTCTTGAGGGCACTATATCCAACAATCTCCTACTTGCACTTAAGACCAATTATTGCGTTATCGCGTACCCACAGCTCGTGCGCTACCGAATACCCAACTTCTCTACTAATTAGTTTCGCAAACTATTTTTGTGAAACTTAATTTGTTCGAGAAATAGCCTCAGTGAGTGGATCTGCTACAATATTCCAACTTCATCTCTCTATATCTCAACTTTGCGGAGATTAACAATCTCCCAAACTGAGCGATATCCCGTCTCAAGAATTTGTCTAGATACTTGATGGGACCAAGTTCATTAATGAACAACTCTATCCAACAAACTTCTTGGGTTGTATCCTTAGTTGAGTTATAACCAGCATCCTGCACCATGATTACCTTAGTATCCCTATTGGAACACTATCCAATATACTGATCCTCAGAATAGGCTAAACTCAAAACTCTGACAGCATGTCTGTCATCCAGGTCACCTTAGAAGCCTTAACCGATAACCGCCTTCCAGAGGATGCTGCCGTTACCTTATACCAAGAACATCCTCTTATGTTCATGATAGCTTCCCTTTGTTTCTCAAGAATTGGATTAATATATGCTTATTGCAACTAGTGCAAAAGCAATATCTGATGTTGTACAAGACTTTGCATGATTGACTCCATTGCCTAAGCAAAATGATATATCATTCATGCCAGCCCCTCTCCTCATTAGTCTAGAAGACATCCCTTTTAGAGAGGATGACTCCATCACCTGCTGGTATACAACCATGCCAGGAATTTTCCATTCTAAAATAATTTTAGAATGCTGTCCAAGAATCCGATTGGGAAACTTCCCAAATCTATATCTAAAACAAGAATCCCTGATACATTATCCATCTGGTTTTGTACAAGACATTGCATGATTGACTCAATTGCTTAAGCAAATTATATGTCATTCTTGCCAATCCCTCTGCTCATCAGTTTAGAAGACATCTATTTAGAGAGGGTGACTCCATCACCTGCGGGTACACTACCACGCCAAGAGTCATCTATTCTAAAATACTTTTAGAATGTTGTCTAAGTACCCGATTTGGGAAACTTCCTAAATCTAGATCTAGTCACCAGAATTCGTGATATACTATCCATATCCAACGTGAAGAAAACACTGTGTGACAATCAAAATTTGACCGATTGTAGTATAAGACCATCACTTTCTATCTAGAGTATGTCATTCAAGTCCATGACAGTACTCCCTACATCCTTCTTACTAGGTTCTTCTATTTGTTTTGATAAAGTCAATCACCTTGACTATCACATCAAACAGATGATCCATTTCCGTTATCCATACTTCAGTCTACGAATAGATATAAGCAACTTACACACCTTCCGCTGCTCCCACTGACTACGATAACCTTCTGGCAGAGTCATACACATGTGCACTTCCAAATTCCCATTTGTAAAGACGTTATAGTCATCCACCTATCAGATATCATAGCCAAGAACCGTATCAGCGCCAGGTTATATCCATATGGACTTTAGCATAGACACTGAAGTAAAAGTCACATCACAGTCCACAACGGATATTTGATGAAAACTCTTTACAACAAGTCTAGCTTTATTAGGTTAGTACATTTCCACCTGCACAGATCCTGAAAGATTTACTTGCTCCTAATGGGTTTTACCCATTCAGGAGCACCCAGCAAAATCAAAAATTCATGATTTGCTGAAGTGCGTGGAGTCTGTTAGTCAGATATGCCCTAGAGGACATTATTGTATCATACTGGGTTGTATATTACATATTGGAAGCTTGGGATATTCACAGTTATAATAACAGTCTTGCCCAAAATAGTAGTATGCTATCTGGTTTGATTCTACCTCAATATATGCATGTGTTTCTTTTAGCATATCGCTTATACATATTGGTAAAGCCCTTAGGATCTTTGCTTGACTACCAGATTTGTGATGGCAGTCACACTAGTGGGGGCTGGGTAGTCTATAAGCAAATCCTTATACAGGTCTCTAGTCGTAAGATTATCGAGATGGGTATCGATACTCCAGAGTAGACTAGTGTATACGCTTCTCATCCCAGCAGGGGAGATGGTCTGACCCACGGCCATTAGTACGTCGTACCGGAGATAGTATACAGGTGCTCATTAGGTTATGAGTTACACTGGACAGGACTCGATGGGAACTGCTGGCTGGGATTATACCTATTGTCAGGAAGCGGTTCCCAGGTGACATGAGTACAGGTTACTTCGTTGACTTGCCATCGCTACTTCGTCTCGAGTGTGTTCCCACTGCACTTTGATTACTGCCCTACCATGGCTCAAAGGGGCATGCAAACAGGTAGTAGTTGGGTGGAGTCCCAAAGCACTTAGAGGCAGTAGCAGTCAGATAGGATTCGTCTCTCCCGGTATTGGGAGTTGATATCGCGCAATGTTCGGAAAGCCATTACACAAAGTCCCTGACCAGGGCGGTCGAGAAATACTGGTAGGCACTCCAGTAGTTTCTCAGGGTGTATTGGGATCTCCTCCGGCACGACTTATTGGGTTTTTAGGGTCTGACATTTACCATCCCCTAGGCCCGATATACGAGTATCTTAGACGAACATACCGGACTGTACGGATATTGTCACAGACAGGCTCAGTAGGAGTTCGGATGAGTTTACTCATCGACCTTTTTATCGACAAATATCTGGGTAGCCGTTACGTGCAGCTAGTACCGCTGACGTGCTTGTGGTTAAACCCACTGCCAGCGTACTGTCGAGTCTTTAGGATTCCACACAGAGGGTTTTCCTGCTTCGGGCAAAAGATGTAGAGGTCGTATGGTTTTACGGCAGGGCTACGATCACATACCTGTACTTGTACACGGATGATGTTCGGGCGGACAATATTAGTGGTCTTTGGTTTAAGCCGGATTCTGGTATTGTATTATTAGATTGTTATCGTCTCAGTGTATTCTTATTTTTTGGAATACGGATACGGGTATGTATATACAGTGAGGGGTATTCTTGTAATTTTCTCAAGAATGCTTCTAGAAGGAGACACCTCATTATTTGGTATTATCCATTTTTGGTAAATGGATTAATGAGGTTGAATTGGAGGAGACATACTTGGCATGGTGAGAAGAATGGCTCATGGGTTATTATATTGGTTCAAGATCACTATTGAAGCATGGGAGATTTTTATATTGTGAAAAATCTCCATGGTTCAATAAGTGAGATGAGATATTAGCCATTCTTTACACTTATCCATTTCACCCTTGGTTCATTTTTGCACTCTCACTTTTCCCTTCAAGTTCCATCTCCTTCTTCATCTAGTAAACCCTTACACTCACATGTGTTGTGAAACAAAAGGGTTTAGTGAGATAATACAATCCATTAGACATTCTCTACATCACCTAGGCTACTTGGATTAGCGAACCAAGTATCCTAGTTATCTCGGTTTAGAGGTTGGAGCTTAAAGCATAAACTCTCGGGTGGATCATCTTTGATACGAGGAGGCCGACCATGCAACCTTCATCTGTTCACCGAGGAGCTAAGGAGAGGAGGACAAGAAGACCCGAAGGACCGGTTCTAGGAGGTATAACACTCTTACCGAGTAGCTAAACCTTCTAGTTAGTTTAGTTAGTTAAGGTTTTAGTATAGATCCTGGAGTTAGCCGTGTTGCGTAGTTCGTTAAAATCGTTTTTTGAAAAATTCCGCCTCCCCGCGAACCCGCGGGGTGCGCGACATCGGCTTACAGTGGTATCAGAGCCTACAAAACCTTAACTAGCTAGTTAGCAAGTAGTTAGAAATTCGATCGTCGGAAAAATCCCAAAATCACGATCAAAACCCCAAGTTTCTGTTGATTTTAAAAACTGATCTAAATATTATTTCAGAGAGCTTAAAAAATATAAGCAGGGTTTTCTAAGAACACTCAAGAAAAACGAGATCGAAACTCGCCAAGACTGCCGCGAAAGGGCAGCGAAACAGTGCATTTCGCCGCGGTTCCGCGGCCGACTCGAGGCCGAGTTGACTCGGTTTTCTTCTGTGGGTCTATTTTCTGGAATCGTGATTATGGGAATATTTGATTTCAACCCAGAATTGTTTGTGTGCTGGATTATGCATGGGGTAGACTCAGATTTGGCTTATCGATCAAAATTATAAGATTCTTCACTAATGAGATTCTGTGTTTGTTTATATGATACTAAACGTCTGCTAATCGCTATACGTCGATTAGTGGGGGTTGCACATATCTGTGATGTGATGGTGGTTTGTGTATATGGAGTATTGGATCGTCGTGGATGAATAGCCGGGGGATGTGAAAATAGTGTTTTCTTTTCTTTTATTCATGTAATTTGAAAAAGTGATGTAATATTTTTTTGTGGGGCACATCCGGGTTTAGGTTGTAGCCACTGTTGTATTATTTCTTTTACTATTTTTGCTCTTAAGATAGACCCAAGGTGGGGTGCACAAACTACCGGATTCTTGAAGTGCCGAGTGGCCTACTCATTTTATTGAGGGAGGTTGCTTCACTTCGGGAATTTGGCGGGTAGTTTGCCGCACCCGTAGGGGTCTAAGGTGGGGTTTAGCTATTCATCACGGCCGTGGAATCCGTCTTTCGTTATGGGCTTAAACGAAACGCGGAATTCCTAGTATATCCAATATATTCATCTGTGATCTGGAATACTTATTATTGCATGAGACGAATAAATATATATATATGATATATAGTAGGTGTTGCTTATGTTTTGCATCCGCTCTAGTCCAGCCCCCGCTCTGTCGGTAGTTAAGTAACCTAATGGTGCATGATGGGGCCCCGTGGTGAATCCGGATGGCATAAGCGTACGTTGTATTTTCATTTCTTTTCTGCAGTGGTAGGATTAAATGATGGGACCGCATTAACATTGATTAATGCAAGGAAAAACAAACCAAAGCTTAATCGTTGGAATAATTTCAAAACCACTCGGTTTTCTTCAAAAAAGCAAATTTTAAATGCGGAGCCTAAACTACTCCTTTTAAAAAGCTATCATGGTTCCTTCGACTATATCAACTTCTTTACGTTCACGGTTTCGCCAAAACCATTCGTAGCCCTCCGTCATTTCATATGGGTATTCAGTAATATTCAAGCTATGTATTTTGACCTTCGCCAAAGCATAGTGATTGGTAGCTGCTAGGTATTCATGTGTAGCATAGATAGATGCGTTGGTTTGGGACAGTCGTACTACTATGTTGGCATTCGTCAAGAGTATGTACGTGTGGATTCAAATTAACCAGGACAATGACCGGTAAAACTTGATATGTGACTTATGATATGTTGGCCTTCGTCAAGGTCATAAATGTTGGAGATAGTGCCCTCAGAGTCAATTATTGGATCACAGGCACGTGATTGCAATGATTGAGGGAGGACCTATCCCGGTAGGACAGTCTTACTCGAGATGATAGTATGCTATCTGGTTTATCTTTATCATCGTGTACTGCTTAGGTGACCTGACAGGTCGCTATTACACGTTGGTAGAACCCCTAGGATTCTTGCTTGACCACCAGCAGTATGAGGGCGATCATATAAGTGGGAGCTGGGGGTCTATAAGCACATCCTTAAATGGTCCCTAGTCGTGGGAGTTTCGAGACAGGGCATCGATACTCCAGAGTAGACTAGTGTATACAGTCGAGACCCCGACGAGGGGCGGTGGCCGGTCTCACAAGCCACTGGTGTCAGTTGGATCACCTAAGATGTATACAGGTGCTCATTGGGTTATGAGTACACCGGACAGGACTCGCCGGGAACATGCCAGTTGGTCATATACCAGACGTCAGATGGCAGTTCCCTGGTGACATGTGTACAGGTTAGTTCATCGACCTGGGGATCGTCATTTGTCTTGTGTGAGTTCCCACTGTACTTTGATTACTACCCTACCACGGCTCAAAGGAGTCGTGCAAACAGGTTTTAGTTGGGTACAGTCCCGAACCACATGGAGGCAGTGAGCGTATCTTCAGGGGTTCGTCTCTCCCGGTATTGGGGGTGAGGTCGTGCTGTGTCTAGGAGAGCCATTACACGAAGCCCTCGGCCGAGGCATGGAGATTTACTGGTAGGTATTCCAGTAGTATCTCAGGGTGTTCTGGGCTACACTCCGACACGACTTGTACCGCTTTTGGGGGTCTGACTTTTACCAACCCCCTAGGCCCGCCATGCGATGCTCATAGACGAACGGACCGGACTGTACGGATATTGTCACTGACAGGCTCAGTAGGGTTGTCAGGCTGAGTTCGCTCACAGACATCCCTTTTAGTCAGTACCTGGTAGCCCGTTACGTATTGGCTTATACCTCTGACGTGCTAGTGGTTAAATCCACAACCAAGGTGTTGACGAGTCTTTAGAGTCCCCCACATTCAGTTACTCAGCTTTCGGGCGAAAGGTTGTAGAGGCCGTATGGAGATATGGCAGGGTCCGATCAGATACGTGCGGTATTGCACGGATCAGGATCGGACAGTTTGTACTACAGGCCGTATGGTTATATGGCAGGGTTCGATCAGATACGTGCGGTATTGCACGGATTAGGATCGAACAGATATTACTAGCCGGTTTTGGTATAAGCCGGATCCTAGTATAGTACAGTGTAGATTTTGTCTCATTGCATTTGTATTTCGGTCGGAATACAAATACGGGTGTGTATGCACAGTATCGGGGTTTTCCTGTAATTTATTACGGGACCAGTTTTCTGGAGTTGCCAGTTTGCTTTCCGTTTCGGCCGATTTCCTTTGTATCGTTCATTGGCCGAAGTTTGGTGGAGGAGGGCTTATTTGCATTGTTGCAAATAAGCATTTGTGGAAAGGGGTCTTTGCATATTCTTGTGTCATGATAGCTTTTCATTGACCTTGACTTCTTGACCTCTTCATGATGGCTTGACCATTTGGAGTCATCATGGTTGTTTTGGAGTGTTTGTTTTTGTTTGTGATGATATTGTTTTAATCATCACTCATTATTCATGCTTGCATGATAGCTCACCCACTCCTTTGACTTTTCCTTGGCTTTCACTCCATTCTCTCCCTTCACATTGGGCATGGGCCGGCCATTCCTTGGGATGGGATTTGATTCATTTTTGGTGTGGCAAATTTTGATTCTCATGGTGCTAAGAAAAGCTCTCTAGTTCATCTCAAAAATCAATCCCTCCACCAATGGCAACCTCCACTACCACAAAATGAGACACAAGTTCTACACAATATTCTACAGCAAATCTTGGGCACGTCGACTAGCCAGCTTCATGCCCGAGTTGCCTCGGCATTGAGGTGGGAGCCCGTAAAAGAAGTAGGCGATGTGGTGCACTTCCGGCGACGAGGTGGAGACCGGAACTTCCGCAGGAGATCGGGACGACGACGAGAAGACCGGAGAACTTGGATCAGTCGGTATACCTCTATTCCCTATCTTGTAGTTAGCTAGGACTAATTAATGGTTCGATCCGGGTATTAGTGCGCGGCGGTTTGCCAGTCCAAGTAAAATTTAAGTTTATCACCGCTTCCGCATTTGGCCGTCGGATTGACGGCCGGGGCGCCGCCGTGCACTTACAGTGGTATCAGAGCCTCGCCATTAACTTAGTCTAGCTTTCCGTAATGTGTTTTGCATTTCCGATCGACCAAAATTCCAAAATCTACATTTTTGTTAGCATCAGTTTCTGTTGAAATTTTTTGGTCTCCAAAAATTTTTCAGGTTGTATAAAATTGATGTACTGGAAACTACTAGGCTACTGTAGAAATTCGACAGGGTGAATCCACTGTGGAAGCGCGGAACCGCGGCCAAAACCCCCTTTAGGCCGCGTTTCCGCCGCACACTGTGGAGATCCCTGCACCAAATTTCTACAGTATCTTTCTGGGGTTAAAATTGGGGTTTTGGAATATTAAAATTGGGCCCAGAATTTCTGTGAGTGCTACAGTATTGCTTGGGGGCCCACTTGTTAATTTTTGATCGATCGGATATTTTAAACACATTATTTCACAGTATTTACATTATATCTGCGACCGTGAATGTCACTCGATCGGTAAATCCGGTCTAACTGCTATAGCCCGGTTAGACGGATTTGCGAACGTGACTTTCACGTTGATGTTCTGTTTTTGCTGTGATGTTGCGGATCGGTCGTGGGGGATAGCCTGGATGCAATGCTAGTACAGTTGTGGTTGTATTATGTACATTTGATATTGCGGGGCGAGCGTCCGACATGTGGACTGCCGTCACTGCCTGTTTGTATTATTATTTTGGGGCACGGCCAGGTTGCGGTCGATGTACCCGTTGTATGTATATTTTACTTTCTGTACTAGGATTACCCCGCGGAGGGGTGCACGGATGGCCGGGTTCTGGAGGGCAACAAGCCCGTATCTCATGGCATTGAGACGGAGGGGGCTTCACTCTAGAATTGGCGGGCTATTCGCCGCACTCGTAGGGGGTACAGGTTGACCCAGGAGGGGTGCCCAAGTTACCGGATTCCGTGAAGTGCTGGGTGGTCCATTCACGGTACTGAAGGGGACTGCCTCGCTTCAGATTTTGGCGGGTAACTTGCCGCGCTCGTAGGGGTCTAGGATTTCATTGCACAGGCTATCCACACGACCAGGGGAACGTCGGGTTTCAGTAGTGGCTCTGTGAAACCCGAGGATCCCAGATATCTGTATTGTTTCTGTGATGCTGTACATTTTCTGTGATGTTGCATTTTATCACGCCTTGAGCGAAATATAATATATTGGTATATATATTAGTAGATGTTGTATATGTTTTGCATCCGCGCTAGTCCAGTCCCCGCTCTGTCGTTAGTTAGCTAACCTAACGGGTAATGACGGGACCCAGTGGCGAATGCGGATGGCATATACGTACATCAGTATATTTTTTCGTTCTTTGTGGTGTGATCAATTGATGGGACTGCGTTGATTCGGATCAATGCAAGTTAAAAAACAAACCTAATCTGATGTTGTTGGAACACTTTTCAAAAGCTGTTATTGCAAGGACGTTCATTTTTGTTTTGCATCGTGGTATTCAGTTGGAATATCCTGCTCCTCAGTCGACGAGACAAGGGCCGAGATCCCTTCACCGGGAGTGACCCCTTGGACAAAAAGTTTGCGTCAGGGCATTAACTTCACTATAGCCGATTACTTTTGCTTTGCACCGTGGTATTCAGTTGGAATATCCTGCACCTCATTCTACGGGGAAAGAGCCGAGATCCCTTCACCGGAAGTGACCTCTTTAGTAAAGGTTTTCGTCACTATATTTTCTAAAAAGCTATCCGTTCCTTCAACGATATCAAGTTCATTACGTTAAAGGTTTTCGCCAGAAACCATTCGTAGCCCTCCGTCGTTTCATATGGATAGTCAATAGTATTCAAGCTGTGTTTGTTGGCCATAGTCAAGGCACAGTGTTTGGTAGCTGTTGGTTATTCATATGCAGCATAGATAGATGCGTTGGTTTGGGACAGTCGTATAGCCTTGTTGGCCTTAGTCAAGGGCTTGTACGGGTGGGTTCAAATCAACCTGGACAATGACGGGTAGAACTTGACATGTGACTTATGATTTGTTGGCCTTAGTCAAGGTCATAAGAGCATGGGGTAAAAATCACATCGGGAGTTTCAAAAGTACTGAAACTTGCCAGATATACGCATACCTTCTGGAGTGTGATAACGTGAGCGGATTCCGTCACTTTATCATGCGATGAGAGTTGGATCCCGATTCCCACTGATGAGTTGGTTTACTCCTCGGGTGATCCCGACTAATTCTTCTTTCAGGTTTGGAGGAGAATTTGAGGTACAGTGGGAGATTTCCAGATTAGATTAAGTGATAACCATTCTGATCTAGGTTAGAGTGCGCGCTGAGTGTTTCTTTTCTCTCTCTCTGGCAGCGACCATTGACCCGATCCTAAGACTACGACTCAGTGACCAAGTTGACCGAACCTTCTTAACACTGGCTTTTGGATTGTCAGAGTTGCAGACCTCATTGCCACTCCTACTTTTACCCTTTTCTCCAGGACACCCCGTATTACTACGAACGTCCACTTCCATTGGACAAAACCATCGTATGGTTAGATACGAACTCGAAGGAATTTGAGGATGGTTTCCGGTTCTGGAGAAAACGGATAGGATTATTCAGTTGTCTTTTCCTTTTACCTTCTATCAGGTTGTGAGTACTCCTTGGTTTAGGAGATAGTACACCTATTACGCAAATTGGATAGTCTTCTTCCAAACCTTAGGCTGGTGCCGAACAGTGGGGAATGAAGAAAACCAATTAGCATAACAATGGTGTGCAGAAGGTATTAAGTTAAGACAAAGCAAGGGATTAGTAAGAGGGCAAAGTAAATTGCGACTAATGTTCACGACCAAACCAAGTATTTCTTCGCCAATCCTTAAATCACCTTTGTATTTCTCCAGGACACTCCGTATCACTACGAAGATCCACAGTTTATTGGATACTCCATCGTATGGTTATATACGAACTCGAAAGGAACTTGTTCCAGTTCGGGGATGGATTCTGGTTCAGGAGAAATAGGAATAAGGTTTATTCAGTTGTCTTTTATCCTCACCTTCTCTCGCATTGCGAGTGCTCCTAGGATTAGGACAGTACACCCATTATGCTTATTGGATAGTCTTCTTCCAAACCATAGGCTGGTGCCGAACGGTAGGGAAGGAAGAAAACCATTTGGCCTAAAGGGGTGTGCAGAAGGTAATGACTAAAGACATATGAAGGGATTTGGAGAGGTGGCAAAGAATTATACGGTTACAGTCGTGAATCTGGAAGAGGCATTACTAGGAATACCGGGATACCCCATCGAAACATTTCAATGTTTTAGTTTCACTGTGTACTGTTAAAGGAAAACTGATTTCCCAATTAGTCCTTACTCCAGGGTATGTATTTACCAGGTACGATTCTCACATCTGTATGGTTTTACAGATGATGAGTGGGAGTAAGTTATTGAGAATTGGGTGATCATCCTCATTATATCGGGATTCATAGTAATCGGTGATATTTGAGGAAATCACCTGGGCTGTTTGCCGGTCGGCAAATATTTGGTTTTGAATATCCGCTGTCATGCACCAATTTCAAATTGATATATCTGTACGTCTACTTTCATAGAGTGAGATATACCTTTTTGAAATTATGTCTACGACATTTACCTATATCAGTGGATGGTTAGGTAAGGAGCATTAAACAGCGGTGTAATTCTTCTTAACCTTAAGTACAGTTTTCAACCTACGACACACAGTGAGTGAGTTATCAGACTCAAGGGACTTGTACAAAGTATTGTATGATGTCCAGGGTCCATAAGGACAGAGGGGTTGGTCCTCGTACTATATTCGGTTTACTTATGACTTCTCTAGTTTTTAGACAGGTGTTTCGTGGAGACACAGCGTCCGAATTTGGAGAAGTTATAGGTATTTGAATAGAGTAGAGAACCAGGTGTAGCAAGTATCGGGATTCTTCAAAGTGATCGAAGATGTAGATACTTGTATATGGTATTCAGTTGATAGTAGTGATTAAGAGAAATTGCTTCTCTTTCAGATTACTCATAATTGGAAGCATTCCTAAGTTGAGTAACGCTGATCGGCCTCCTTCCATTTAGTTGACATGCACTGGAGACAGCTGCATGATTTGAATCTGGTTCAATTAAATCAGTGCCTCTGGTTCTATATTGGATATAGAACAGTTCATATCTTAACGATGTTAAGGTACGGGGAGTTGTCCGGTTTATGCTTAAAACCAGACACTGGACAACTCAAGGCACGTTTCTGTAATGGCTGTTTGTGGGTTGACCCAGGCTATGACGCGGGCTGACTTTCTACCATCTGGATGAACAATAGCAATATTGTTCTAGACTCGCCACAGTTTTAAATAAAATGGATTTTTTCAGAAAACAGTAGTGGGAGTATGGTAGAACTGGAAGTGATTCCAGAACCACAAACGATTACTGAAGATTTGACAGGAACCTAAAGATTCAATCTGGATTGACATTCCATTGGCCACTCCGCAGATACGGTGGGTAACCTCAGGCACCCGAGAGGTACTCCGGTAGCCTCAAGGACGGTGGCAGGGAGGTTCTAGTTTACCCACACTTGCCATTGCTGTTGTTCCAGGTTGCGAGACCCGGCGGGAGGATGAGTATAGCGTCGTTCTAAACTAGTTTTAGAAGTGTACGTGTATATGACTCTGCCAGAGGGTTGTCGTAGTCAGTGGGAGCAGCGGAAGCATTGGTGGACAGGTAGCTTATGTCTATTTATAGACTAAAGCAGATGTAGCGGAGATAGATCATCTATTTCTGACGTGACAGTCGTAGGTTTGACTTCATCAGAATAGGGGATGGATCTGTTGAGAAGGTAGTAGGGTGTGATATCCTGGTATTTGGATGACATACACAGGGTAGGAAAAGAAACTCCTAAACTACAATCGGTTATACTTTGGTCGTCACACAGTGGTTTCTCCACAAAGGAAATGGATTTTATATCAGACATACTGGCTACTAGATCTATGGTTTTAGATCTAGATTTGGGTAGTTTCCCAATCTGGGTACTTAGACAGCATTCTAAGGGTATTTAGAATGGACGACTCCATGCACGGTAGTGTACCTGCAGAAGATGGAGTCACCCTCTCTAAAGGTGTCTTACAGACTAAAGGGGAGAGGGATGCGCATGATTGGCAGATCACTTGCTCAGGCAATTGAGTCAATCATGAGATGTCAAGTACCACACCAGATGTTGTTCTTGCACTAGATGCAATGAACTGACATTGATCCAATCCTGGAGAAACAGTCGGAAGCAGTTTTAGAACATAAGTGAATGTTCTAAGGATATGATAACGACAGCCTCATTCGGGAAACAGTCATCATTCCAAGCTTCCAAGGTGACATGGACGACAAGGAGGTTGTCAGAGCTATAGTTTTCCTTCTGATGAGGGGCAATATTTTGGACAGGTGGTCCAAGGCAATACTGAGGGTGGCATGGCGCAGGATACTGATTAAGTTCAGTTGACGATACAGTCTAAGAAGTTTGGATTTGGAGTTCATTTATGAGCTATGTCCCATCAGACATCCAGACACATTCTAAGACATGTATTGCTCATTTCGGGAGATGGGTTTCTCCGCGAACTTGAGATATAGAGAGACATAGAAAGATACATTAAGGCGGATCCACTCACTGAGGCTATTCCTCGAACGCAATAGTTCCACAAGCGAGCTTTGTGGGACTGATTAGTAGAGGAGTTGGGTGTTCGGTATCACACGGGCTGTGAGTATGCGACATCGCAATAATTAGCCTTGAGTGCAAGTGGGAGATTGTTGGAGATAGTGCCCTCAGAGTCAATTATTGGATCACAGGCACGTGATTGCAATGATTGAGGGAGGACCTATCCCGGTAGGACAGTCTTACTCGAGATGATAGTATGCTATCTAGTTTATCTTTATCATCGTGTACTGCTTAGGTGACCTGACAGGTCGCTATTACACGTTGGTAGAGCCCCTAGGATTCTTGCTTGACCACCAGCAGTATGAGGGCGATCATATAAGTGGGAGCTGGGGGTCTATAAGCACATCCTTAAATGGTCCCTAGTCGTGGGAGTTTCGAGACAGGGCATCGATACTCCAGAGTAGACTAGTGTATACAGTCGAGACCCCGACGAGGGGCGGTGGCCGGTCTCACAAGCCACTGGTGTCAGTTGGATCACCTAAGATGTATACAGGTGCTCATTGGGTTATGAGTACACCGGACAGGACTCGTCGGGAACATGCCAGTTGGTCATATACCAGACGTCAGATGGAAGTTCCCTGGTGACATGTGTACAGGTTAGTTCATCGACCTGGGGATCGTCATTTGTCTTGTGTGAGTTCCCACTGTACTTTGATTACTACCCTACCACGGCTCAAAGGAGTCGTGCAAACAGGTTTTAGTTGGGTACAGTCCCGAGCCACATGGAGGCAGTGAGCGTATCTTCAGGGGTTCGTCTCTCCCGGTATTGGGGGTGAGGTCGTGCTGTGTCTAGGAGAGCCATTACACGAAGCCCTCGGCCGAGGCATGGAGATTTACTGGTAGGTATTCCAGTAGTATCTCAGGGTGTTCTGGGCTACACTCCGACACGACTTGTACCGCTTTTGGGGGTCTGACTTTTACCAACCCCCTAGGCCCGCCATGCGATGCTCATAGACGAACGGACCGGACTGTACGGATATTGTTACTGACAGGCTCAGTAGGGTTGTCAGGCTGAGTTCGCTCACAGACATCCCTTTTAGTCAGTACCTGGTAGCCCGTTACGTATTGGCTTATACCTCTGACGTGCTAGTGGTTAAATCCACAACCAAGGTGTTGACGAGTCTTTAGAGTCCCCCACATTCAGTTACTCAGCTTTCGGGCGAAAGGTTGTAGAGGCCGTATGGAGATATGGCAGGGTCCGATCAGATACGTGCGGTATTGCACGGATCAGGATCGGACAGTTTGTACTACAGGCCGTATGGTTATATGGCAGGGTTCGATCAGATATGTGCGGTATTGCACGGATTAGGATCGAACAGATATTACTAGCCGGTTTTGGTATAAGCCGGATCCTAGTATAGTACAGTGTAGATTTTGTCTCATTGCATTTGTATTTCGGTCGGAATACAAATGCGGGTGTGTATGCACAGTATCGGGGTTTTCCTGTAATTTATTACGGGACCAGTTTTCTGGAGTTGCCAGTTTGCTTTCCGTTTCGGCCGATTTCCTTTGTATCATTCATTGGCCGAAGTTTGGTGGAGGAGGGCTTATTTGCATTGTTGCAAATAAGCATTTGTGGAAAGGGGTCTTTGCATATTCTTGTGTCATGATAGCTTTTCATTGACCTTGACTTCTTGACCTCTTCATGATGGCTTGACCATTTGGAGTCATCATGGTTGTTTTGGAGTGTTTGTTTTTGTTTGTGATGATATTGTTTTAATCATCACTCATTATTCATGCTTGCATGATAGCTCACCCACTCCTTTGACTTTTCCTTGGCTTTCACTCCATTCTCCCCCTTCAGATTGGGCATGGGCCGGCCATTCCTTGGGATGGGATTTGATTCATTTTTGGTGTGGCAAATTTTGATTCTCATGGTGCTAAGAAAAGCTCTCTAGTTCATCTCAAAAATCAATCCCTCCACCAATGGCAACCTCCACTACCACAAAATGAGACACAAGTTCTACACAACATTCTACAGCAAATCTTGGGTACGTCGACTAGCCAGCTTCGTGCCCGAGTTGCCTCGGCATTGAGGTGGGAGCTGTAAGTGCACGGCGGCGTCCCGGCCGTCAATCCGACGCCTGAATGCGGAAGCGGTGATAAACTTTAATTTTGCGGACTTTGCAAACCGGCACCACCGCGCACAAAACCCCGGATCGGGCCATTAAACTTGTCCTAGCTAACTAACAAGAAAGGGAAGAGATGTACCGACTGATCCGAGTCCTCCGGTCTTCATCTCCACTCCGATCTCCTCGCGGGATCTCCGTCCGTCTCCTCCTCGCCGGAAGGGCACCACATCGCCTGTATCTTTTACGGGCTCCTGCCTCTATACCGAGGCAACTCGGGCGCGAAGCTGGCGAATCGACGCGTCCAAGATTTGCTGTAGGAAGTGTAGTGTAGAGTGCATGTCTCACTTTGGGGTTTGTTGCCTTTGAAAGATGATGGAGGAATCAAGAAGAAAAATGGTGCTTGGATTTTTCTAGCATCAAAAATGAGATCAAGAATGCCACAAGCTCACAAATGAAATTCCCTCATTTTTCTCTCCTCACTCAAGAATGTGTGGCCGGCCATTCTCAATTGGGAAATGGTGGAGGAATAGATATGTAGCATGAAGGGAGGTGAGTGTAGGAGAGAACAAGAGGTGACCACATCCAAAGACAAGAAAACATCAAGCATGCTTCATTTAAATCCAACCATACCCTTTCTAATCTCATTTAATGCAAAAGCATGGAGCAAAAGAAATGATGCTATCATAATCAATACTTTTGCAATAAAACCCTCCACAAAGTGTTATTTGCAAACTTGCAAATAACCCCCTCCATCGGAAAAGTACGGCCGGGAAAGAACAAAGGAAAACCGGCCGGAACGGAATGCAAACTGGCAACTCCAGAAAACTGGTCCCGTAATAAATTACAGGAAAACCCCGATACTGTGCATACACACCCGCATCTGTATTCCATCCGGATACAAATGCAAAGAGACAAAATCTACACTGTACTAAACTAGGATCCGGCTTAAACCAAAGCCGGCTAGTAATATCCGTTCGATCCCGATCCGTGCAATACCGCACGTATCCGATCGAACCTTGCCATATTTCTATACGGCCTCTAGTACAAACCGTCCGATCCTGATCCGTGCAATACCGCACGTATCTGATCGGACCCTGCCATATCTCCATACGGCCTCTACAGCGTTTCGCCCGAAAGCTTGAGTAACTGAAAGTGTGGTGGACTCTAAAGACTCGTCAATACTATGGCTGTGGATTTAACCACTAGCACGTCAGAGGTATAAGCCAATACGTAACGGGCCACCAGCTATTGACCAAAAGGGACGTCGATGAGTGAACTCATCCTGACACCCTACTGAGCCTGTCAGTGACAATATCCGTACAGTCCGGTCCGTTCGTCTACGAGCATCGCATGTCGGGCCTAGGGGGTGGGTAAAAGTCAGACCCCCAAAAGCGGTACAAGTCGTGTCGGAGTGTAGCCCAGAACACCCTGAGATACTACCGGAATACCTACCAGTAAATCTCCTGCCTTGGCCAAGGACTTCGTGTAATGGCTCTCCTAGACACAGCGCGACCTCACCCCCAATACCGGGAGAGACGAACCCCCGAAGATCCGCTCACTGCCTCCATGTGGCTCGGGACTGTACCCAACTAAAACCTGTTTGCACGACTCCTTTGAGCCGTGGTAGGGTAGTAATCAAAGCACAGTGGGAACTCACACGAGACAAATGACGATCCCCAGGTCGATGAACTAACCTGTACACATGTCACCTGGGAACTGCTATCTGACGTCAGGTATAAGACCAACTAGCATGTTCCCTGCGAGTCATGTCCGGTGTACTCATAACCCAATGAGCACCTGTATACATCTTAGGTGAACCAACTGACACCAGTGGCCTGTGAGACCGGCCACCGCCCCTCGTCGGGGTCTCGACTATATACACTAGTCTACTCTGGAGTATCAATGCCCTGTCTCGAAACTCCCACGACTAGGGACCTTTTAAGGATGTGCTTATAGACTCCAGCTCTCACTTATATGATCGCCCTCATACTGCTGGCAGTCAAGCAAGAATCCTAAGGGCTCTATCAACGTGTAATAGTGACATGTCAGGTCACCTAAAGCGGTACACGATGATAAAGGTAAACCAGATAGCAAACTATCATCTCGAGTAAGACTGTCGTCCCGGGATAGGTCCTCCCTCAATCATTGCAATCACGTGCCTGTGATCCAATAATTGACTCTGAGGGCACTATCTCCAACAATCTCCCACTTGCACTCAAGGCTAATTATTGCGATGTCGCATACTCACAGCCCGTGTGATACCGAACACCCAACTCCTCTACTAGTCAGTCTCACAAATCCTGTTTGCGAAACTCTTGCGTTCGAGGAATAGCCTCAGCGAGTGGATCCGCTCTGAAGTTTCTTTCTATGTCCCTCTATATCTCAAGTTCGCGGAGAAAGCCATCTCCCGAAATGTGCAATACCTGTCTTAGAGTGTCTGGATGTCTGATGGGACCGAGCTCATAAATGAACTACAAATCCAAACTTCTTAGACTGTATCGTCAACTGAACTTAATCAGTATCCTGCGCCATGCCACCCCCAGTATTGCCTTGGACCACCTGTCCAAAATACTGCCCCTCGTCAGAAGGAAAACTATAACTCTGACAACCTCCTTGTCGTCCATGTCACCTTGGAAGCCTGGAATGATAACTGTCTCCCAAATGAGGCTGTCGTTATCATATCCCTAAAATATCCACTTAAGTTCTAAAACTGCTTCCGACTGTTTCTCCAGGATTGGATCAATGTCAACTTATTGCATCTAGTGCAAGAACAACATCTGGTGTGGTACTTGACATCTCATGATTGACTCAATTGCCTAAGCAAGTGATCTGCCAATCATGCACATCCCTCTCTACTTTAGTCTATAAGACACCTTTAGAGAGGGTGACTCCATCACCTGCAGGTATACTACCGTGCCAGGAGTCGTCCATTCTAAATACTCTTAGAATGCTGTCAAGGTACCCTGATTAAGAAACCACCCAAATGTAGATCTAAAACCATAGATCTAGTAACCAGTATGTCTGATATTGTGTCCAAGTCCCTTGTGGAGAAAACACTGTGTGACGACCAAAGTGTAACCGATCGTAGTATAGGAATATCACTTCCTACTTTGTGTATGTCATCCATAACCCGGATATCACACCCTACTACCTTCTCAACAGATCTATCCCCTATTCTGATGACGTCAAACCTATGACTGTCACATCAGAAATAGATGATCTATCTCCGCTATATCTGCTTTAGTCTATAAATAGACATAAGCTTGATATCCCCCAATGCTTCCGCTGCTCCCACTGACTACGACAACCCTCTGGCAGAGTCATATAGACGCGCACTTCTAAAGCTAGTTTAGAACGACGCTATACTCATCCTCCTGCCGGGTCTCGCAGCATGGAACAACAACAATGGCAAGTGTGGGTAAACAAGAACTTCCCTGTCACCGTCCTTGAGGCTACCGGAGTACCTCTCGGGTGCCTGAAGTTACCCACCTTATCTGCGGAGTGGCCAATGGAATGTCAAAACAGATTGAATCTTTAGGTTCCTTATCAAATCTTCAGTAATCGTTTGCGGTTCTGGAATCACTTCCAGTTCTACCATACTCCCACTACTGTTTTCTGAAAAAACCATTTTTATTAAAACTGTGGCGAGTCAAGAACAATATTTCTATTGATCTGCCAGATGGTAGAAAGTCAACCCTCGTCATAGCCTGGGTCAACCCACAAACAGCCATTACAGAAACGTGCCTTGAGTTGTCCAGTGTCTGGTTTTAATCAGAAGCTGGACAACTCCCCGTACCTTAACAATGTTAAGATACGAACTGTACTATATCCAATATAGAACCAGAGGCACTGATTTAATTTAACCAGATTCAAATCATGCAGTTATCTCCAGTGCATGTCAACTAAATGGAAGGAGGCTGATCAACGTTACTCAACTTAGGAATGCTTCCAATTATGAGTAACCTGAAAGAGAAGCAATTTCTCTTTATCATTACTATCAACTGAATACCATACACAAGTATCTACATCTTCGATCACTTTGAAGAATCCCGATACTTGCTACACTTGGTTCTCTACTCTATTCAAATACCTATAACTCCTCAAAACTTAGACCCTGTGTTTCTACGAAACACATGTCTAAGAACTAGAGAAGTTAAAAGTAAACAGAATATAGTATGAGGACCAACCCTTCTGTCCTAATGGACACTGGACAACATACATTACTCTGTATAAGTCCGCTGAGTTTAACAACTCTTTCACTGTGTGTTGTAGGTTGAAAACTGTACTTATGGTTAAGAAGAATTACACCGCTGTTTAATGCTCCTTACCTAACCATCCACTGATATAGGTAAATGTCATCGACATAATATCAAAAGGTATATCTCACTCTATGAAAATAGACGTACAAATATATCAATTTGAAATTGGTGCATAAAAGCGGATATTCAAAACCAAATATTTGCCGACCGGCAAACAGCCCAGGTGATTTCCTCAAATATCACCGATTACAACGAATCCCGATATAATGAGGATGATCACCCAATTCCCAATAACTTACTCCCACTCATCATCTGTAAAACCATACAGATGTGAGAATCAAAACTGGTAAATACATACCCTGGAGCAAGTGTCCAATCGGGAAATCAGTTTTCTTTTAACAGTACACAGTTGAACTGAAACATTGAAATGTTTCGTTGGGGTATCCTGGTATTCTTAGTAATGCCTCTACCATTATCCAGATTCACAACTATAACCGTATAATTCTTTGCCACCTCTCCAAATCCCTTCATATGTCTTTAGTCATTACCTTCTGTACACCCCTTTAGGCCAAATGGTTTTCTTCCTTCCCTACCGTTCGGCACCAGCCTATGGTTTGGAAGAAGACTATCCAATAAGCATAATGGGTGTACTGTCCTAATCCTAGGAGCACTCGCAATGCGAGAGAAGGTGAAGATAAAAGACAACCGAATAAACCTTATTCTTATTTCTCTTGAACCAGAATCCATCCCCGAACTGGAACAAGTTCCTTTCGAGTTCGTATATAACCATACGATGGAGTATCCAATAAACTGTGGATCTTCGTAGTGATACGGAGTGTCCTGGAGAAATACAAAGGTGATTTAAGGATTGGCGAAGAAATACTTGGTTTGGTCGTGAACATTAGTCGCAATTTACTTTGCCCTCTTACTAATCCCTTGCTTTGTCTTAACTTAATACCTTCTGCACACCATTGTTATGCTAATTGGTTTTCTTCATTCCCCACTGTTCGGCACTAGCCTAAGGTTTGGAAGAAGACTATCCAATTTGCGTAATAGGTGTACTATCTCCTAAACCAAGGAGTACTCACAACCTGATAGAAGGTAAAAGGAAAAGACAACTGAATAATCCTATCCGTTTTCTCCAGAACCGGAAACCATCCTCAAATTCCTTCGAGTTCATATCTAACCATACGATGGTTTTGTCCAATGGAAGTGGACGTTCGTAGTAATACGGGGTGTCCTGGAGAAAAGGGTAAAAGTAGGAGTGGCAATGAGGTCTGCAACTCTGACAATCCAAAAGCCAGTGTTAAGAAGGTTCGGTCAACTTGGTCACTGAGTCGTAGTCTTAGGATCGGGTCAATGGTCGCTGCCAGAGAGAGAGAAAAGAAACACTCAGCGCGCACTCTAACCTAGATCAGAATGGTTATCACTTAATCTAATCTGGAAATCTCCCACTGTACCTCAAATTCTCCTCCAAACCTGAAAGAAGAATTAGTCGGGATCACCCGAGGAGTAAACCAACTCATCAGTGGGAATCGGGATCCAACTCTCATCGCATGATAAAGTGACGGAATCCGCTCACGTTATCACACTCCAGAAGGTATGCGCATATCTGGCAAGTTTCAGTACTTTTGAAACTCCCGATGTGATTTTTACCCCATGCTCTTATGACCTTGACTAAGGCCAACAAATCATAAGTCACATGTCAAGTTCTACCCGTCATTGTCCAGGTTGATTTGAACCCACCCGTACAAGCCCTTGACTAAGGCCAACAAGGCTATACGACTGTCCCAAACCAACGCATCTATCTATGCTGCATATGAATAACCAACAGCTACCAAACACTGTGCCTTGACTATGGCCAACAAACACAGCTTGAATACTATTGACTATCCATATGAAACGACGGAGGGCTACGAATGGTTTCTGGCGAAAACCTTTAACGTAATGAACTTGATATCGTTGAAGGAACGGATAGCTTTTTAGAAAATATAGTGACGAAAACCTTTACTAAAGAGGTCACTTCCGGTGAAGGGATCTCGGCTCTTTCCCCGTAGAATGAGGTGCAGGATATTCCAACTGAATACCACGATGCAAAGCAAAAGTAATCGGCTATAGTGAAGTTAATGCCCTGACGCAAACTTCTGTCCAAGGGGTCACTCCCGGTGAAGGGATCTCGGCCCTTGCCTCGTCGACTGAGGAGCAGGATATTCCAAATGAATACCACGATGCAAAACAGAAATGAACGTCCTTGCAATAACAGCTTTTTGAAAAGTGTTCCAACAACATCAGATTAGGTTTGTTTAACTTGCATTGATCCGAATCAACGCAGTCCCATCAATTGATCACACCACAAAGAACGAAAATATTTTGACGTACGTATATGCCATCCGCATTCGCCACTGGGTCCCGTCATCACCCGTTAGGTTAGCTAACTAACGGCAGAGCGGGGACTGGACTAGCGCGGATGAAAAACATATACAACATCTACTAATATATATACCAATATATAGTATTTCGCTCAAGGCGTGAATAAAATGCAACATCACAGAAATGTACAGCATCACAGAACAATACAGATATCTGGGATCCCCGGGTTTCACAGAGCCACTACTGAAACCCGACGTTCCCCTGGTCGTGTGGATAGCCTGTGCAAAGAAAACCTAGACCCCTACGGGCGCGGCAAGTCACCCGCCAAAACCTGAAGCGAGGCAGCCCCCTTCAGCGCCGTGAATGGACCACCCAGCACTTCACGGAATCCGGTAACTTGGGCACCCTTCCTGGGTCAACCTGTACCCCCTACGAGTGCGGCGAATAGCCCGCCAATTCCAGACTGAAGCCCCTCCATCTCAATGCCCTGAGATGCGGGCCCGTTGCCCTCTAGAACCCGGCTATCCGTGCACCCCTCTGCAGGGTAACCCTAGTACAGAAAGTAAAATATACATACACCGGGTACATCGACCGCAACCAGGTCGTGCCCCAAAAGAATAATACAAACAGGCAGTGACGGCAGTCCACATGTCGGACGCTCGCCCCGCAATATCAAATGTACATAATACAACAATACTGTACTAGCATTGCATCCAGGCTATCCCCCACGACCGATCCGCAACATCACAGCATAAACATAGAACACCAACGTGAAAGTCACGTTCGCAAATCCGTCTAACCGGGCTATAGCAGTTAGACCGGATTTACCGATCGAGTGACATTCACGGTCGCAGATATAATGTAAATACTGTGAAAAATGTGTTTAAAATTTTCCGATTGACCAAAAATTAACAAGCGGGCCCCAAACCAATACTGCAGCAGTCACAGAAATAATTGGCCCAATTTTAATATTCCAAAACCCCTAATTTCTCCCCTGAAGCCCACTGGAAAATTTTGGCACAATGACCTCTCTAGACTGCGGCGGATCCGCGGCCCAATAGAAGGGTGAGGCCGCGGTTCCGCGCTCTGGAAGAGAGATCAGTGAGTCGAATTTTCCCAGAGTTCTTAGAACTCCCTGCACATCATTCTGAGATCACCTGAAAAATTTTTAGACTTCAAAAATTTTCAACAGAAACTGATGTGAAGGAAAAATACGGTTTTTGGAATTTTGGTCGATCGGAACTGAAAAACACATCAAACGAAGCTAGATGAAGTTAATGGCGAGGCTCTGATACCACTGTAAGTGCACGGCTGCGCCCCGGCCGTCAATCCGACGCCGGAATGCGGAAGCGGTGATAAACTTTAATTTTGCGGACTTTGCAAACCGGCACCACCGCGCACAAAACCCCGGATCGGGCCATTAAACTTGTCCTAGCTAACTAACAAGAAAGGGAAGAGATGTACCGACTGATCCGAGTCCTCCGATCTTCATCTCCACTCCGATCTCCTCGCGGGATCTCCGTTCGTCTCCTCCTCGCCGGAAGGGCACCACATCGCCTGTATCTTTTACGGGCTCCCGCCTCTATACCGAGGCAACTCGGGCGCGAAGCTGGCGAATCGACGCGTCCAAGATTTGCTGTAGGAAGTGTAGTGTATAGTGCATATCTCACTTTGGGGTTTGTTGCCTTTGAAAGATGATGGAGGAATCAAGAAGAAAAATGGTGCTTGCATTTTTCTAGCATCAAAAATGAGATCAAGAATGCCACAAGCTCACAAATGAAATTCCCTCATTTTTCTCTCCTCACTCAAGAATGTGTGGCCGGCCATTCTCAATTGGGAAATGGTGGAGGAATATATATGTAGCATGAAGGGAGGTGAGTGTAGGAGAGAACAAGAGGTGACCACATCCAAAGACAAGAAAACATCAAGCATGCTTCATTTAAATCCAACCATACCCTTTCTAATCTCATTTAATGCAAAAGCATGGAGCAAAAGAAATGATGCTATCATAATCAATACTTTTGCAATAAAACCCTCCACAAAGTGTTATTTGCAAACTTGCAAATAACCCCCTCCATCGGAAAAGTCCGGCCGGGAAAGAACAAAGGAAAACCGGCCGGAACGGAATGCAAACTGGCAACTCCAGAAAACTGGTCCCGTAATAAATTACAGGAAAACCCCGATACTGTGCATACACACCCGCATCTGTATTCCATCCGGATACAAATGCAAAGAGACAAAATCTACACTGTACTAAACTAGGATCCGGCTTAAACCAAAGCCGGCTAGTAATATCCGTTCGATCCCGATCCGTGCAATACCGCACGTATCCGATCGAACCTTGCCATATTTCTATACGGCCTCTAGTACAAACCGTCCGATCCTGATCCGTGCAATACCGCACGTATCTGATCGGACCCTGCCATATCTCCATACGGCCTCTACAGCGTTTCGCCCGAAAGCTTGAGTAACTGAAAGTGTGGTGGACTCTAAAGACTCGTCAATACTATGGCTGTGGATTTAACCACTAGCACGTCAGAGGTATAAGCCAATACGTAACGGGCCACCAGCTATTGACCAAAAGGGACGTCGATGAGTGAACTCATCCTGACACCCTACTGAGCCTGTCAGTGACAATATCCGTACAGTCCGGTCCGTTCGTCTACGAGCATCGCATGTCGGGCCTAGGGGGTGGGTAAAAGTCAGACCCCCAAAAGCGGTACAAGTCGTGTCGGAGTGTAGCCCAGAACACCCTGAGATACTACCGGAATACCTACCAGTAAATCTCCTGCCTTGGCCAAGGACTTCGTGTAATGGCTCTCCTAGACACAGCGCGACCTCACCCCCAATACCGGGAGAGACGAACCCCCGAAGATCCGCTCACTGCCTCCATGTGGCTCGGGACTGTACCCAACTAAAACCTGTTTGCACGACTCCTTTGAGCCGTGGTAGGGTAGTAATCAAAGCACAGTGGGAACTCACACGAGACAAATGACGATCCCCAGGTCGATGAACTAACCTGTACACATGTCACCTGGGAACTGCTATCTGACGTCAGGTATAAGACCAACTAGCATGTTCCCTGCGAGTCATGTCCGGTGTACTCATAACCCAATGAGCACCTGTATACATCTTAGGTGAACCAACTGACACCAGTGGCCTGTGAGACCGGCCACCGCCCCTCATCGGGGTCTCGACTGTATACACTAGTCTACTCTGGAGTATCGATGCCCTGTCTCGAAACTCTCACGACTAGGGACCTTTTAAGGATGTGCTTATAGACTCCAGCTCTCACTTATATGATCGCCCTCATACTGCTGGCAGTCAAGCAAGAATCCTAGGGGCTCTATCAACGTGTAATAGTGACCTGTCAGGTCACCTAAAGCAGTACACGATGATAAAGGTAAACCAGATAGCAAACTATCATCTCGAGTAAGACTGTCGTCCCGGGATAGGTCCTCCCTCAATCATTGCAATCACGTGCCTGTGATCCAATAATTGACTCTGAGGGCACTATCTCCAACAGGAGCCCGTAAAAGAAGTAGGCAATGTGGTGCACTTCCGGCGACGAGGTGGAGACCGGAACTTCCGCAGGAGATCGGGACGACGACGAGAAGACCGGAGGACTTGGATCAGTCGGTATACCTCTATTCCCTATCTTGTAGTTAGCTAGGACTAATTAATGGTTCGATCCGGGTATTAGTGCGCGGCGGTTTGCCAGTCCAAGTAAAATTTAAGTTTATCACCGCTTCCGCATTTGGCCGTCGGATTGACGGCCGGGGCGCCGCCGTGCACTTACAATAAAAGCATGGGGCAAAAATCAACATCGGGAGTTTCTAAGGAAATTGAAACTTGCTAATGTTGCATACCATTTGGAGTGTGATGATTTTGGTAGGATTCCTTCAAAGTTGTCACACGATGATATTTGGATCCCGATCCTACTGTGAGTATTTGCTACTCTTTGGGAGATTTTTTCACTAAACAATCAATGCTATAGACCAAGTAAGTGTCTAGAACGGTGTTAGCGGGGCTACGCCTTCAGGGAAAAGAGGTTATGTAATTAAGGAACTTCGCGAAAGCGTTGGAAAACCCCCCTCGAAGTACCGACAACAGCCTGGCTGAAAGGTTAAGCAAGAATTGTAAGAGTGAGATTAATCCTGACTAAATCTTCTTTTATGGTTTGAGGAAGGATTCGAGGAACAGAGGGAGCCATCCTGTTTAGATATATTAATAACCAATCTAAACTTGCAAAAGCATCATGCTGAGTATTTCTTCTCTCTCTCCTAATTGCAGCGAACACAATGATCGGACTTAGGTTATTAGATAATAAATTAACTAGGCCAAACTATATTGATTGGCTAAGCAATGTCCATATAGCACTTACCTATGACAAGCTGGACTACCTTCTTATTACCAAAGCCTCCATCGTCCCAGGTCCAGATTCCACCATCGCGGATATTGATATCCGTAAGACATAGGAAAAGGATTGTGCGAGAGCCAAGTGCCTCGTGTTAACCTCAATGGATAGTGAACACCAGAGGCAGCACGAGAAGATGGACTTAACTTCCATCTTCCTCCATACCAAAGTTTTATATGGAGAGCAATCTCATATCGCAAGATATGAGACCTCGAAGACATTGCTTCAGGCGAGGTTGGCTGTCAAGTCATCTGTAGGGGACTGCATCCTTACGATGATTAGCTATATTGAACAGCCCACAGACCATGGGACTACGTTGGAGAACGAGCTATGTATTGACTTGATTCTACAGTCCCTCCCCTCAACCTACGTCCAGTTTATCTTGAATTTCAAAATTCAAGAGAAGGAAGTTACACTTCCAAAACTCCTCAATATATTGAGGAGCGTTGAGGGCACCCTGTAAGAATCCAAAGAGACACCCGCTCTGCTCATTGGGGAATCTTCCTTTTCTAAATCTAAGGCAAAAACCAAGGGAAAGAAGAAGAAAGCATCCACCAAGCAGATAAGTGGTGTCAGTAAGGTAGAGGAAAAGGACAAGGCAAAAGTTTTGGGGTTAACAGTAAGGAAAGAGGGATGTTTCTGTTGTCACGGGAAAGCGCATTGTTAGAAGGACTACAGGGCTTGGAAAGCCAAAAACCAAGATTCGGAGCAAGTTGTGGTTTCGGCTTCGGGTGTGTTGATGATTGAAAATTGTATGTCATTTAACTCTACTTCCTGGGTACTAGATACCAGATCAGGATCTCATATATGTAATTCATTATAGGATTTAAGAAACCATAGAGTTATCAAGGCAGGTGATATAACTCTCAGGGTTGCTAACGGAATGAGCGTGGAATCTGTATACGTAGGGGAATATCACCTAGGATTGACAAGTGGGCAGATATTGATTTTTTGTAACTGTTTGTATGTACCTAGTCTGGTTTGTAATATCATATCTATATCTTTACTTTCTAAAGAAGGATATGATTTTACATTTGTAAGCGATGTGGTACACATCCACCTTAATCAAAATTTGATTGGGTCAGGTACATTAGATAACGGCATATACGTATTAAATCAAGTTCAGGTTTTCAGCGTCCAGAACACAATTAATAGAAAGTCTCCGGAATTAAATCAGGCTTTCTTATGGCATTGTAGACTGGGTCATATCAATGAAATACGGTTGACGAAGTTACATAAAGAGGGATATTTGGATCCGTTCGAATATCAGTCCTATGCAACTTGTCAATCATGTTTCAAAAGAAAGATGATAAAGACTTCGTTTATTGGACAAGGAGAAAGAGCGAGCGAGCTCTTAGGACTCATATACAACGATGTGTATGGTCCAATGTCTACACATGCAAGAAGTGATTATTCTTATTTCATTACTTTTATGGACGATTTCTCAAGATATGGACATGTATTCTTGATGAAACATAAATCCAAGGCCTTTGAGAAATTCCGGGAATATAAGAATGAAGTGGAAAAACAAATCGGAAAAAGTATCAAGACACTAAGATCCGATCGAGGTGGTGAATACTTAAGTGCCGAGTTCCTGGACTACTTAAAAGAGAATGGAATTCTCTCTCGGCTTACTCCTCCATACACACCTCAGCACAACAGTGTATCAGAAAGACAAAACAGAACCTTATTAGATATGGTACGTTTCATGATGAGTAACGCTGAGTTGCCATGATCCTTCTGGGGCTATGCACTAGAATCAGCTGCATATCTTTTGAACATGGTTCCTACTAAGACTGTGCCTACCACACCATATCAGATGTGGAGTGGGAAGAAACCCTCTCTTCAGTATTTGAAGATATGGAGATGTCCAGCTTTTGTAAAAAAGCAGCATGCGGACAAGCTCGAGGCATGCGGCATGACACATTTCCCACCTTGTCGCCCCCTATGGAACCTCAGTACTGTGTAAGTTTGTGGGATACCCAAAGAACACCAGGGGGTATCTTTTCTATTACGCAGAGGAACAAAAGGTCTTTGTTTCTCGGCATGCCAACTTTTTAGAAACTCGGTTTTTAGAAAAAGAGATAAGTGGGGCCACAATAGAACTGGAAGAAATTCCAGAACCACAAGCTATTACTGAAAGTATGGTGGAACCAGAAGTTTCAAAAGAACCGGACATCCCCACGCCACTCTATAGGAATAGTAGGCAGTCTTATTTGCCCGAGAGATACTACGGTTTTCTCATAGACGGGGATAGAGATGATTGCATCATCGACGATGATAAGCCAACTAGTTTCCAGCAAGCCATTCAGAGCAGAGACTCGGTAAAATGGCTGGATGCAATGCGGACCGAAATGGTGTCCGTGTACACCAACGAAGTATGGACTTTGGACATTGCTCCAGAAGGGGTAAAACCCGTAGGCTGCAAATGGATCTTCAGAAAGAAGATTGGTGTAGATGGACAGGTTGAAACCTATAAGGCTAGACTTGTTGCAAAAGGTTTTCGTCAAAGACCTGGTTTGAACTATGATGAAACCTTTTCTCCAGTAGCTATGCTCAAATCCATTCCGATCCTTCTTACCATTGCTGCCTTCTACGATTACGAGATTTGACAGATGGACGTAAAGACCGCTTTTCTAAATGGAAATTTGGAAGAGTGCATTTATATGGATCAGCCAGAGGGTTTCATTCAGAGTGGGAGCAACGGAAAGGTGTGCAAGTTGCTTAAGTCCATTTATGAATTAAAGCAGGCATCGCGGAGTTGGAATATCTGTTTTGATGAGACGGTCAAGGAATTTGACTTTATCAAAAATCCAGATGAACCATGCATCTATAGTAAAATTGTAGCGAGAACTATGGTATTTCTCATCTTGTACATGGATGACATTCTCTTGATAGGAAATGACATTTCTATGCTACAATCAGTCAAAGAATTCTTGTCACAAAGGTTCTCCATGAGGACCTAGGTGATGCCTTCTACATTCTGAGGATCCAGATCTTTCGTGATAGATCTAAACGGATATTGGGACTTTCACAGTCAAGGTACATCGACACCATACTGAAAAGATTTAGTATGGAAGATTCAAAGCGCGGTAATCTACCGGCTTGTCACAGAATCACTCTCTCCAAAAAGATGTCTCCCAAGACTGATTTGGAAAGGGATCACATGTCTATTATACCCTACGCTTCTGCGGTAGGCTCTATAATATATGTGATGTTGTGTACCAGACCAGATGTAGCTTACGCCCTGAGTATTGTAAGCAGATATCAGTCGAACCCAGGGGAGAAGCAATGGACATCAGTGAAGAACATTCTCAAGTACTTGAGAAGGACTAAGGAGATGTTCTTGGTGTACGGCAGAGAAGACCTCCAGATCGAGGCCTTCGCCGACTCCTGCTTTCAGAGTGACAAGGATGACTCCAGATCCATGTCGGGTTATATCTTTACTCTCAATGGAGGGGCGGTCTGTTGGAAGAGCTCCAAACAGGACACCGTTGCTGACTCGAAGATGGAAGCAGGGTATATCACTGCATGTGACGCCGCGAAGGAAGCAGTCTAGATCAGGAAGTTCGTGATAGAGCTTCAGGTGGTTCCATCCATTGTTGATCCAATACCGCTGTATTGTGACAACAACGGTGTTATAGCTTTGGCGAAGGAACCAAGGTCCTATCAGAAGTCCAGACACATCTTGAGGCGGTTCTACCTGATCAGGGAGATCATTGATCGCCGGGAGATCGAGGTGCGGAGAGTGGAGACAGAGAAAAACACTGCAGATCCACTGACAAAGGCCATCCCTTAGACACAGTTCGCGAGGCTGATCGAGATGATAGGTCTGCGATATACCAATACATGGTCTTAGTGCAAGTGGGAGATTGTTAGTGAGATGTGCCCTAGAGGACATTATTGTATCATACTGGGTTGTATATTACATATTGGAAGCTTGGGATATTTACAGTTATAATAACAGTCTTGCTCAAAATGGTGGTATACTACCTGGTTTGATTCTACCTCAATATGTGCATGTGTTTCTTTTAGCATATTGCTTATACATATTGGTAGAGCCCTTAGGATCTTTGCTTGACTATCAGCGTTGTAATGGCAGTCACACTAGTGGGCGCTGGTTGGTCTATAAGCACATCCTTATATAGGTCCTTAGTCTTAGGATTATCGAGACAGGGTATCGATACTCCAGAGTAGACTAGTGTATATGTTTCTCATCCCAGTAGGGGAGATGGTCTGTCCCACAGCCATTAGTACATCGTACTGGAGATAGTATACAGGTGCTCATTAGGTTATGAGTTACACTGGACAGAACTCTATGGAAACTGTTGGTTGGTATTATACCTATCGTCAGGAAGCAGTTCCCAGGTGACATGAGTACAGTTTAGTCCATAGACTTGCCATCGCTACTTCGTCTCGAGTGTGTTCCCACTGCACTTTGATTACTACCCTACCACGGCTCAAAGGAGTCATGCAAACAGATAGTAGTTGGGTGTAGTCCCAAAGCACTTGGAGGCAGTAGCTATCAGATAGGATTCGTCTCTCCCGGTATTGGGGGTTGATATCGCGCAGTTTTTGGAAAGCCATTACACAAAGTCCCTGGCTAGGGCGGTCGAGAAATACTGGTAGGCACTCCAGTAGTTTCTTATGGTGTATTGGGCTCTCCTCCGGCACGATTTATTGGGCTGTTAGGGGTCTGATGTTTACCATCCCCCTAGGGCCGATATGCGAGTATCTTAGACGAACAGACTGGACTGTACGGAGATTGTCACAGACAGGCTCAGTAGGAGTTCGGATTAGTTTGCTCATCGAGCTTCTTATCGATAAATACCTCGATAGCCGTTACGTGCAGCTAGTATCCTTGACATGCTTATGGTTAAACCCACTGCCAGCATGCTGTCGGGTCTTTAGAGTCCCATACAGAGGGTTTCTCTGCTTCGGGCAAAAGATATAGAGGCCCGATGGTTTTACGGCAGGGCTACGATCACATGCGTGTACTTGTACACAGATGATGTTCGGGCAGACAATACTAGTGGGCTTTGGTTTAAGCTGGATCCTGGTATTGTATTATTGGATTGTTATCGTCTCGGTGTATTCGTATTTTTCGGAATACGAATACGGGTATGTATATACGGTGAGGGGTATTCTTGTAATTTTCTCAAGAATGCTTCTAGAATGAGACACCTCATTATTTGGTATTATCTATTTTTGGTAAATGGATTAATGAGATGGAATTGGAGGAGACATACTATTTTTGGTAAATGGATTAATGAGGTGGAATTGGAGGAGACATACTTGGCATGGTGAGAAGAATGGCTCATGGATTATTATATTGGTTTGGGATCACTATTGAAGCATGGGAGATTTTATATTATGAAAAATATCCATGGTTCAATAAGTGAGATGAGATATTAGCCATTCTCTACACTTAGCCATTTCACTCTTGGTTCAATTTTGCTCTCTCACGTTTCTCTCCAAGTTCCATCTTCTTCTTCCTCTAGTAAAACCTTACACTCACATGTGTTGTGAAACAAAAGATTTAGTGAGATAATACAATCTATTAGACATTCTCTACATCACCTAGGCTACTTGGATTAGCGAACCAAGTACCTTAGATATCTCGATTTAGAGGTTGGAGCTTGAAGCACAAACTCTCGGATAGATCATCTTTGACGCGAGGAGGCCGATCATGCAACCTTCATCCGTTCACCGAGGAGCTAAGGAGAGGAGGAAAAGAAGACCCGAAGGACCAGTTCTAGGAGGTATAACACTCTTACCGAGTAGCTAAACTTCCTAGTTACTTTAGTTAGTTAAGGTTTTAGTATAGATCCTGGAGTTAGCCGATGTTGCGTAGTTCGTTAAAATTGTTTTTTGAAAAATTCCTCCTCCCCACGAACCCGCGGGGTGCGCGACTCGGCTTACAGAGTCCATCTTGTGTATGAAGCATCTAGTCACCTGAAAGTTACCGCTTCCTATGACATGTTGATAACAAGTATGGAGAACAGCAGTGTCAAGCCATATCCGTATGGTCTTCAGCATAGACACTGAAGTAAAAGTCTCATCACAATCCATAACGGGTATTTGATGAAAACTCTTTATAACAAGTCCAGCCTTATTAGGTTAGTATCTTTCCACCTGCACAGATCTCGAAAAATCTACTTTCTTCTAATGGGTTTTACCCCTTCAGGAGCACCTAGCAAAGTCTAAAATCCATGATTTGTCGAAGTGCGTGGAGTCCATCTTGGATATGAAGCATCTAGTCACCTTGAATTTACCACTTCGTATAACCTACCGATAACTAGGAGGGTCATCATCACCATGATGCTGACCTCCCTATCACCGTCTACGAGAAAACCAAAGTATCTCTCGGGTGTACTGTTAGTTGTATGTATGCCCTAGAGGCCATTATTGTACATATGATGTATATTATAGTGGATGCTTGGACATATATAGGGAGGACTTTCTTGCTCGACATGATAGTATGCTATCTGGTTGCACTTTATCTTAACATGTACATTTATTGTCTCTCTGTTATATGTTGATAAAGCCCTTAGGATGTGTACTTGACTACCAAGATTATGATGCAGATCATACTAGTGGGGCAAGGGTAGTCGGTAAGTACATCCTTCAATTGTTCCTAGTCGTGGGAGTATCGAGACAGGGCATCGATATTCCAGAGTAGACTAGGTATACGCTTTTTGACCCATAAGATGGGCGATGGATGATCCCACATCCATTGGTGTTTGACATCAAAGATGGCATACGGATGCTCAGTGGAGACTGGGTACACTGAACAGGACTCGCCGAGAACTCCTAAATGGTATTATACCCCACGTCAGATAACAGTTCTCTGGTGACACTGGTACAGGTTAGTCTGTAAATCCGAGATCGTCATAGAGTCTTGTGTGATTCCCACTGTACTTTGATTTCCACCTTATCACATTCAAGAGAACGTGCAAACGGTGGTTTTGGGTACATTCCCGAATCACATGGAGGCAATGAGCGATAGGAGGGGATTTCGTCTCTCCCGGTATTGGGGTTGATGTTGCGCTATGCTCGATTGGCCATAACAGGAAATCTATGGCCAGAGTTGCTGAGATTTACTGGTAAGTGTTATCAGTAGTTTCTCGAACCGTTATGGGCCTTGCATCGACATGACTTATCAAGCTATTAGGGTCTAACGTTTACCACCCCCATGCGAGATATGCGACATATCAGACGAGAGACCGTACTGTACGGTAGTGTTACTGATTGGATTCACAGGAGTATGAGCAGGCTTGCTTGTTAATCTTCTGATTGCTCAATACCCGGGTAGCCGTTACGTCCAGCTAGTACCTCTGACGGCTTGTAGGTGACTGATATGATCATCACCTACTGCCGGCATATTGACGAGTCTTTAGAGTCCTACACAGAGGTTTCCTGGCTCAGGCGAAACGAAATAGGAGCACATATGTGATATGTGCGGGACCGGAATTAATACGTGTATGTGATATCTTATTCTATTCTCGCGATATGTGATATCGGTCGGTTATATGTGATATAGCCGGGTTATCGAATCAAGTGTTGATTCGATAAGTTGATACATATGATATTAGTCGGTTATATGTGATATAGCCGGATTATTAAATCAAGTGTTGATTTAATAATTTAATGTATAATTATATATTTGATATATTAATTTACATTAACTAATATTAGCTCACTTAAGCATTTCTTTTTCTCACTGGTGTGCACTTAATATATATGTGATATATATTATTGTGTCATGCTAATTGCTACATGCCACATGGGTATATAAGACTCACACCATACTTATGATAATGTGAGGTTTATTTATTTAAAGTAAATCACTAATCAGATGGAAATTAGTCACATGGTTTAAGCTTAGTGGAAGCTTGTAGAACCATTGACTTAGTCCACTAATTTTGTTTTACATTAGATATTTATTAACCTAATCATTACCTTAAGCAATGGTCAAGTCTCTACTTGAGTTAGTATGAGATATTCTCTCATCCATGGTTGCTATTCTCACTCATGAGATTCATTCTACACTTGCTTCTCTCCATGGTTGCTTTTCTTCATCTCCTTCCTCAAGCTCTCTAGCTTTTTAGGAGGTGAAGAAAATGAGGGAGAAAAATATTTCTAAAGTGAGCGAAATTCCTACTCCATCAACCTACACTAGACTAGCCATTTAGTTTAGATTGTTTGCTTTACTAATTCCACATTAGTGAAGAGGGAACTTGAGTTAGTGTCTTCTCGACGTAGATCATCTTCGGCATCGAAGCCTTCAAGCAAGCTTGTTTATTTCACCTTGTGGAGCCTTACTAGAGTCCGAGAGATCACCACTTGGAGTGAAAGGACTACTACACGGAGCTTATGAAGTGAAGGACCGAAGGTTGTATTCCTTGTTCACTTAGATGTAAAGATATTTACATACATGATTCATCTAATTCTCTAGTTAAAATTCTAGATTAGGGTTCTTTAGCATGCCATTTTTTTGAAAACGGCATGGTCGATACCTCCCGAAACCCAGTGGCGGTGCTACGGAACCCAGCAGTGGTTTCAGAGCCTTGTTAGAGAATTAGACGATATTTGTAGAATTACAAACCGAAACAACTTCGAAACCTCGAAACAAAAAACCTAGTTTCTGTCGAATTTTTCAGAGTGTCTAAAATTTTTTTAAGTAACTGCAGAATGTTACATATGATGTAACATGAACGCCACAGAAAATTGAACCCCCTCGCCGGAATTGACCTAGCGAGATGAAACCTTTGACCGGCTGGCCGGTTTTGGGGACTTGTTTTGGCTTCAATTTTTTATGGTGTTCCAGGCTCTGGGTTTTGGTGTTTCAGGTGTTGCTTATTTTTAGTGAGATTGCATGTGATGTTATCTTTATGCAAAGGCAATTCGGAGCGCTTCGTAGTCGTAATTCTAACATCGTTTCGGGTTATCTTGACGACGTTAAAAAGTTTGAACGAATATCAAATACCCATTTTTCTCTCTCGCTGGAAATTTTCCAAGAGTTGGAATTTTCCAAGTTTAAAATCTTCAGAAAATCATGCAAGTGATTCTATGGACCCTCTAGAAGAATGAAACCCTAACTGGATTCTATGACCGCCAGAACCACCGCCAAATCCTAGGGTTTGCGGTAGTTCCGCGGCGCCATAGATGGGCAAGGGTTGTGTAAGTGTACGGTAGCGCCCTGGCCGTCTGTCCGAGGCCAAAATACGGAAACAAAAACTTTTTCTTAACTTGATACTGGCGCTATCGTATACTTTTTCCCGGATCGAACCATTAACCTACAACTAGCTATCAAGAGAGAGGGTTGGAAAGCTATACCGATCGATCCGTGTCCTTCGGTCTTTGGCCACCATCCCAAGCTCCTCGCGGCATCTCTGGTCTCGATTTCTTCGTCGGAAAAGCACCACATCAATGAGTCTTTTTACGGGCTCCCACCTCTGAACCGAGGCAACTCGAACATGAAGTTTGCTAGCCGACTTGTCCAAGATTGTTGTAGACTAAGTGTAGAACGCTTTGCCTCAAGGGTTAATTGAAGTTGCCTCAAAGGGAGATGAAATGGAAATGAGCTCAAGGAATTTTCTTTTCAAATGAGTCACTCTCTACTTCACAAAATGATGGGGCTGCCTCTATATTGCTCTCGGCCAATATTGGCAGTGGGAAATGATCAAGGGGGTGAGCACAAGCTAGTGAAAGGTGACCATAAGAAAAGATTCACATCATAAAAAAAAAACTTTGGGTTTCCAAGAAGCATTAAATGCAAACAATGATGCTCACAAAACACTTCAATCAATCAAGAAGCTTGCTAGAATTTTCTGGAGCCCCGGCACCACATAAAACCCCCCATTTGCTGATTGCATATTTGCAAATAAGCCCCTCTATGGAAAATTCAGCCAACGAACAATAGAAAAGGAATTTGGCCAAAAAGAAAAAGCAAGCTGGCAACTTTAAAAAGCGATCCGGTAACAAATTACAGGATAACCCCGCGACTGTATATACATACCCGCATTTGTATTCCAACCGAATACAAATGCAATGAGATAAAATCTACACTGTATAATACTAGGATCCGGCTTAAACCAAAGCTCGCTGGTATTATCCGTCCGAACCATGACACGTGCACAAGTGCACGTGTACGTTCGAACCCTGCCATAAATCCATACGGTCTCTACAACGTTTCGCCCGAAACTTGAGAAACTGTCTATAGGGGACTCTAAAGACTCGTCAATAGTTTGGCTGTGGATTTAACCACTAGCACGTCAGAGGTATTAGCCGTACGTAACGGGCTACCAGGTATTGACCAAGAGGGAGGTCGATGAGCGAACTCATCCTGACACCCTACTGAGCCTGTCAGTGAAAATATCCGTACAGTCCGGTCCGTTCATCTATGAGCATTGCATGGTGGGCCTAGGGGGTTGGTAAAAGTCAGACCCCCAAAAGCGGTACAAGTCGTGTCGGGGTGTAGCCCAGAACACCCTGAGATATTACTGGAATACCTACTAGTAAATCTCATGTATTGGCCAAGGACTTCGTGTAATGGCTCTCCTAGACACAGCACGATCTCACCCCCAATACCGGGAGAGACGAAACCCCGAAGATCCGCTCACTGCCTCCATGTGGCTCGGGACTGTACCCAACTAAAACCTGTTTGCACGACTCCTTTGAGCCGTGGTAGGGTAGTAATCAAAGCACAGTGGGAACTCACACGAGACAAATGACGATCTCAGGTCGATGAACTAACCTGTACACATGTCACCAGGGAACTGCTATCTGACGTCAGGTATAATACCAACTAGCATGTTCCCGACGAGTCTTGTCCGGTATACTCATAACTCAATGAGCACCTGTATACATCTTAGGTGAACCAACTGACACCAGTGGCTTGTGAGATCGGCCACCGCCCCTCGTCGGGGTCTCGACTGTATACACTAGTCTACTCTGGAGTATCGATGCCCTGTCTCGAAAACTCCCACGACTAGGGACCTTTTAAGGATGTGCTTATAGACCCCACCTCCCACGTATATGATCGCCATCATACTGCTGGCAGTCAAGCAAGAATCCTAAAGGCTCTATCAACGTGCAATAGTGACCTATAAGGTCATATGAAACAGTACACGATGATAAAGATAAACCAGATATCATATATCATCTTAAGTAAGACTGTCCTACCGGTATAGGTCCTCCCTCAATTAATGCAATCACGTGCCTGCGATCCAATAATTGACTCTGAGGGCACTATATCCAACAGGTTGGCCCTTCTACGGTTTGTCCATAGGTACCATGGCATGTTCTAAGTATTTTTAAACTGTGCTCAAGTATTGATGTCACGCCCCACTTCCCAATGTACGGCGAAATGGGCGCGACGAGGTCCGCTACGTATATACTCAGAAGTACATACGCTAAGCGTATCTAAGCAATATAAAATAAGTACACAAGAGACAAGAAATAAAAAGAACATCAACTTTTATTTATTAACATTCTTTGTACAATGCATGAAAGGAAATACAACTGAAATAAAAAGATGCCTAAACAGTGGCATAACCGGAAATGAAAAGTACTGAAAATAAAAGTGTACAATGAAACTACAGTTCAGAGTCTTCAGTAAAGTGCTCCAAGTCTCCTTGCGAGGGCTCAACTTCTGCCGGGTCCAATTCACCTGACGACATTCAAAGAAGAGAGAAACAGAATGTCGTCAGCGAACAAATCGCTCGGTAAGTCCCAAGGTAAGAGGGAAAGTAGAAAAAAGACAGAATAAGAACGTACATTTTAAAGTGTAAACTATTGTTGTAATGTTATGTCAACGATATTGTTTGTAGCTTGGTACAGAAGGATGCCAGTGTATACGAGGGGAGTCTCTATATGCCAGAGACTAAGGGCACGTATAGTATAAGATACCGTTTATGCCACAGTACAACAGCAACTGGATTCAGGTTAGGTGTGTTAAATCTGGCCACCTCATGCCACCTTTAACACCTTCCGTACCAATCTACCCCTTAAACCCCGCGATGTCTTGTTTGTATTGTTATCTTGTAAATCGTGTTGGTTGTATGATTGATTGACTGACCGACCGAAACCATGATATCAGGAAACGGTTATAACCGTAGAATCATGTAAATGGAATACTGGAAAACATGTAAAAGGAATATATCCATGGTTCGGATCAGCCAGATTGTATAAACTGGTAATTGTATTCATGGATTCATGTGTTCATATTGAATTGGAAACTTGTAGATTATGGATTTACTTGAATCATATTCAAGTCAGATTAATCAGACTCAAATCCGAGTCAGACAATCAGAGATGTGAAACGAAGTCTTATAACTGCTAGGGTCCTTAGGGTAATTTATAAACTTGAGGGGGTTTTATGTAAAAATACTTTTATATACTTTTCAAAATACACCTCAAGTATTTATTATTCGTCTGTAGAGTTGTACTGAGGGTGGATTTTATGTTGTGACATTTCTAGTGAAAATATCCTAATTTTATAAATAATGGTATTTATCTGCAATATTGATTATTTGAAGTTCATGGTATTTTAGTGTAACCATTATTCTTTTATGATTTTTAGAAAAAGGTGGAAAATTTATATTATAATAAAATAGATATTTAAAAGATAGATATACATATGTTTATACAAAAATAATTTTACTAAATATTTTATATTTCAAAAATCTCATTTTCTTAATATGCCGTATTTTAAACCTTTCGAGACCGAATGCTCCTTGCGGAGGTCTGAATCTCGCACTACTAGCCCGAGGGTGCGCGATAAACCGCACGATCCCGAACGGGTTCCCCAAAGATGGGTTGTAGCGGCACTTTGCAAAGATTGTAAAATACTAATCCTTTAGAAAACGGTTTTATAAAATAAAAGGTATTTATTCGCAAAGTGTAGTTTTCCATATTTTAGATTCTAGGGTTTCCTAAGCCAACTAGTATATTTCTAAATGGTCTAAACGACAAGTCGTTAGAAGCCTCAAATCGCCTCTTCACCGCCAATTGTGGCCAGGTAAGTACAAGTGAGGAGGGACGGATCCGCTCATGAATCGTGAGGCGGGCCTTTTAAAGTTACCCAAGCTCACTTGCCTAGCCTAGACACCACAAAGTCAGTTTAGATAAACGATCGATGTCCACAACTTATCGTATTTTCCTAGTAAGAAATATTTACTTAAAAGTGTAACAAATCTAAAACCTTTAAGAATGGTTTTATGAAGATTAAGGTATTTTAATGAAAATTTCATTTTATCGTATTCTAAGTTTTGATGTTATCATTTTAGGGTTGTCTTTTGCGTGTGTGTGGAGGTAGGTCATTACCTCGTGCTCTACTTTAAATGTATATTAAGGTTAAGGGGTTAAATGTGAAATTGAAACTTCATGGTATTAAAGTGAAAATACGGTAAATTGAAAAGGTTATCATTTCATGTGTGAAAACTTATTCAAATTGACTTTTACAAGTTTAATGGTCAAGATAGAGATGTTTAGGAATGATTCAGTTGATTAAAAGAAGAAAAATATACATTATGGTATTAAAGTGAAAAAGAATACGATATTGCAAAAGCTATCATTTCATGTGAGAAACTTTGTCCAAATTAGTTGTTATATGATTAATAGTCGACATGAATAAGTTTAAGTATTATGGAATTGGTGACAAGTGAGATTTTATAGAAAACCGAATCGGAAATCGGTTTGTTCCGATTCCTGTCGGGTTTTGTAATTTCGTATTTTTGAGAAGTAGGAAGATGGTAAGAATGGGACTTACGGGTTTTGATCTATACTAAAGAGTATAGAGAAACTAGGGGAGTGGCCGAGGCATTGTTTCGTCGCCGGTTGTTTCAAAGAACGTCGCCGGAATTCCGTCAGCGCTTCGCCGAGAACTCGGTTTCAAAGCACACCCTTCTTGTGAAAATTTCAAGAGAGTAAACCTAGTGTTTGGAATGAGAGGGTAGGGGGTAGGGGTGTCAATTTATAGGGTAAGCTAGGGTAGGGTAGGTGAAAGATTTTTTATTTTTAAAAAAATTGTAAAAATTTAAGAAAAATCATTAAAATTTGTATTAAATTGGGTGTAATTAACATTTGAGAACCGATCCATTAAAATGAAGTAAACAGGGGAGTTTAGAAGACGAAAAGGCGACTTTTTCGTTTTGGGGGCTCGGCCGTCCGGCCGAGTCCGGCCGGCGGCGCCGGCCGAGTCCGGCGATCGTCGGGTGCGGGGTCCTCTAATGTAGCTCATGGTATACTCACATTTTAGGGTTCAGTTCAACTTTTGGGAGTTATGGCCTGTAGACTGTTGGGCTTCCAAGAATTTTAAAAGAAAAATAATCTAAAAATAATGTGGGGTATGGGATTCGAACTCTGGTGGCTTGGTTCAGCAGTGCAAGGTCTTACCAATGAGCTACAAGCTCCTTTTTGTAATTATTGTGGGAAAATAGATACTTAAAGTGATATCAGCAACATTAAATACTCCAAGTATACTTAAATTTTAAATCAAATTTATGTACACAAAAATTGGAGTTGTTACAATCTACCCTCCTTACAAAAATTTCGTCCTCGAAATTTACAACTTTTATTTGAGGACTAGTTTACAAAAAGGTGAGGATATCTTGCACGCATTTCATCTTCCCTTTCCCACGTGGATTCTCCTGGAGTGTCTTTCCTCCACATTACCCGGACCAAGTTAACTTTCTTGTTCCGAAGTGTCTTCACTTTCCTGTCCAGGATCTCCACAGGTTGTTGCTCACAAGACAAATCGGGCTGTATAGTGAACTCAGAATGATCAAGTACATGGCTGGGGTCACTCACATACTTTCTGAGTTGGAATATGTGGAACACGTTATGCACTCCTTCCAATGAGGGTAGAAGTGCTAAGCGGTATGCCACTTCACCGACTCGTTCGAGTATGTCGAACGGTCCAATGTATCTCGGACTCAATTTACCCCGTCTTCCAAATCGGATCACTCCGCAGTTCGGAGATATCTTCAAGAATACATGGTCTCCTGGCTGGAACTCCAAGTGTCGTCTTTTTGCATCAGCCCAGTGTTTCTGTCGATCTTGGGCTATGCGCATTCTTTCCCTGATAGTACGAACCACATCAACGGTCGCTACTATCATCTCTGGTCCAAGAAGTTCCCTATCTCCGATGTCGTCCCAACTTAATGGTGATCGACACTTCCTCCCATATAATACTGCAAAAGGTGCCATTCCTATGCTTGCTTGGTAGCTGTTATTGTACGCGAACTCCACAAGATGTAGGTGATCTTCCCACGATCCTTTGAAGTCTAGCATACACGCTCTGAGCATATTCTCCAAGATCTGAATAGTTCGTTCCGACTGACCATCTGTTTGTGGATGATAAGCCATGCTGAAGTTCAGACTTGTTCCTAAGCTAGCTTGCAGACTCTGCCAAAATTGTGATCGGAACCTAATGTCACGATTGGAGACAATGCAGACCAGTACTCCATGAAGTCTCACAATTTCCTGTATGAGTTCATGGGTATCAGAGATAGTACATTATGAAGAGTTTAAATCTTAATTAGATTATTACCTCCATGTACTTCTTTGCTAGTGTCTCAGTTGATTGGCCAACTTGAAATGGGATGAAGTGAGTCGATCCACAATTACCCATATAGCATCGTTACCCTTTGTGCTGCGAGAAAGAGCAGTCACAAAGTCCATCGTGATATACTGCCACTTCCATTCTGGAATTGGTAACGGTTGAAGTAGTCCAGCTGTCCTGTGATGTTCAACCTTTAGTTGCTGACACACCAAACATTTTGCGACGCTTCTGGCTACTTCACGCTTCATTCCATGCCACCAATAATTCTGACGTAGATCTTTGTACATTTTGGTACCTCCAGGATGTACTGAGTAGGGAGAGCTGTGAGCTTCTTTCATTAACTCTTTCCGAACAGGACCTTTTGGTACACACAATCTGCTGCCGTATCTCAAAGATCCGTCTTCATGGATGATGGAGTCTGTTCTGAGTCCATTCTCCACTTGTTCTCTGATCTTTTGCAACTTAGCATCACTTGCTTGAGCTGCTTTGATCTGATTGACAATGGTTGATTGAACTTGTAGATTCATCAAACTTGAAGCGTTACCTGGCATGCTACTTCAATCTCCATCTGATGCAAGTCTTGCTGAACCTTCCACTGAGCGGTGAGATTCATCGATAAGGGTTGGCGACTAAGAGCATCAGGTACTACGTTCACCTTCCCTGGGTGATATTGCAGGTTGATGTCAAAATCCGCCATGAGTTCTAACCATCTTCTCTGCCGCATATTCAACTCCTTCTGAGTAAACACGTACTTCAGACTTTTATGATCTGTGTAGATGTTCACTCGTTCACCAAGTAAGTAGTGGCGCCAAATCTTGAGAGCAAAGATGACGGCTGCCAACTCCAGATCATGCGTCGGATAATTGCGCTCATGAGTCTTCAGTTGTCTTGAAGCATAAGCCACAACCTTACCGGATTGATGTAGAACACATCCTAATCCCCTACCGGATGCATCACAATGCACTTCGAATCCTCCAGATTGATCCGGTATTACGAGAATAGGTGCAGATGTCAATCTTGACTTGAGTTCTACGAAAGCTTGTTCGCATGCTTCTGACCACACAAATTCTTCATCTTTTCGTGTGAGCTTGGTCAGGGATGTTGCTATCTTTGAGAACCCTTCAATGAACCTTCTTTAATATCCAGCTAAACCTAAGAAACTCCGAATGTCCTTCACTGACTTTGGTGTAGGCCATTCGCTGACTGCTGAAACTTTTGCTGGATCCACAGAAATTCCTTCTCCTGATACGATATGTCCAAGAAAACTAACTTGATTTAGCCAAAACTCGCACTTGCTGTACTTGGCATAAAGCTTATGTTGTCGAAGAGTTTCCAGGACAATTCGTAGATGCTCCGCATGCTCTTTCCGATTCTTAGAATATACCAGGATGTCGTCGATGAAGATGACAACAAACCTGTCTAAATACTCCCGGAAAACTTGGTTCATTAGGTTCATGAATATTGCTGGTGCATTGGTCACTCCAAATGGCATCACTAGAAATTCGTAATGTCCATATCGAGTTCTGAAAGCTGTTTTGTGAATATCAGCTTCCTTGACCTTCACTTGATGATAACCCGAACGAAGATCCAATTTAGAGAAAACACAAGATCCACTTAGTTGATCGAATAAATCATCGATGCACGGGAGTGGATACTTGTTCTTTATAGTGACTTCGTTCAAGGCCCTATAATCGATGCACATTCTGTATGAACCTTCCTTCTTCTTCACCAGTAGTACAGGTGCTCCCCAACTTGAAGTGCTGGGACGAATCCATCCTTTCGCCAATAATTCGTCCAACTGTGTTCGAACTTCCTTCAAACCTTCCGGACTTAGTCTATACGGTGCTTTGATCACCTGTTGTGCTCCTGGTACTAAATCAATACTGAATTCAAGAGCTCGATCGGGAGGCAAACCTGATATATCGTCAGGAAATACATCGTCGAACTCTCGAACTACTTCTGGTCTTAATTCTTCTTCCGCTTGAGCTGCCGCAACTACTGCTTCCCTTGGCTTCGCTTTGTAGGTACCTGGCTCCAGGGTACGATCTCCGCTCTTGAAATAGAAAATCGGATGGTCTGGAATCTCGAATACTACCCTCCTTTGACGACAGTCGATGGTAGCATAAAAGGTTCCATGCCAATCCATTCCTAGAACCACATCGAAGTTCGGTATGTCCAGTACTTTGAAGTCAGCATAAAACTCTCGGCTGCAGACGACGACTGGACACAAGCTGTATCCCATAGTTGCCTTTAGAACGCCATTTCCGGAACTGACATTCCAGCTAGATACAAGCGGTGAGACTGGAATCGCATGGGTTCGAACAAACCGTTGCGACATAAAGCAGTGGGATGCTCCAGTATCAAACAGTGCAAGTGCAGGTAGTGAAGCTACTAGGATTGTACCTAAGGTATATGGGATATGTTTTAGGTATAGGGAAAGTGTGTAGGTAAACAAGACTAAAATAAGTTTGAGAAGGAAGTTTACCAGTAATGACTTGGCCAGTGGCCTCAGCTTCTTCCACAGACATCATGAAAGCCTGGCGCTTTGGCATATTCCTCCTGGCCTGAGGAGCATTCCTCAGAACGTTCTTTTGAGCTTGATGGAACTGTCGAGGAGGTGGTGCAGCTTGCGTCCTCTGGGTGGTGCAGGCAGTGCAAGTCTTGGAGCAGGGGCTTGGATGGCTGGACGCTGTGGATAATTGTTTGCTGGCCTGGGTGCAGCAACTGAGTTTTGTTTATGAGGACAAGCCCCAATACCATGAGCAGATGAGCCGCAGACCAAGCAAAGGTTGTTCGCACGTCGGCAATCTCTAGCCAGATGCCCATTTCTCTTGCAGTAATTACAAAAGGCTGGGCTGGGTCTGCTGATTGGTGCTCCAGGACGTCTTGGCACAAAAGGTGGTCTGGACGAGGCTCCACCTGCCATCTGGTTAGCAGGGCGCTTGACTCCTGCAGACTGAGGTCTGCCCCTTGCTTTTATCACTGCCTCGTAACTGCGGGCAGCTTCTAGAGCATCCTCATGAGTCCAAATTTTTCCTGTGGCTAAAGCAGCCTGAATCTCCGTGTCCAGTCCTTGTTGGAAACGACGGGCTCTGATGTCGTCCGTCGGTACCAAATGTGCCGCAAACCTGTTCAAGGATAGTGTTAGCTGTGTGGTGTGTGATATTTAAAACTGAACTATTGCGACATATCTTACCGGCTCAACATGGTGAATTCAGCGTCGTATTCATCTACCGATTTGTCCCACTTTGATCCTTGCTGTAGATGAATGAACTGCTGCTCCATGGCAAACCTGGCAGTCACAGGGAAGTATTTCGCGTCGAACTTCTCGCGAAACGTTTTCCATTCAATAGGCTGCACAAGACGGCTCTCTTCCGCCTTCCACCAGTTGCGAGCATTGTCCGTGAGTTGTAGTTTCGCTACACGGACCCAAGCGACGTCTGGCACTTGCGCTGCGGCCAGATCATCCTCGATACTTTGAGCCCATTCCTCAGCTTCCAGTGGGCTCCCCTTTCCTGAGAACTGCTTCGGATGTAAAGCCCTGAATTGCTTTACCCCCAGTGCTTCAGTCTCGGGACGGTTCAGAAGTTGTTGCTATCCCTCGAGAAGGCTGCGGATCGCCTCAAATAGCATTGTTTGCTCAATGGGTGGTGCAGGAACAGCCGGTGTGAGAGGTAGTGCTGAGGGTGTGTTGTTGACGTTGGTGCTGGTGTTGTTTGGGGAATCCATAACCCTGAAGAAAAATTTGGGTTAGGACAGATTCAAGTACATGAAATGATAAGATTCAAGGAATAGAAATTTGTAAGATTCAAGAAACATGAATTGTAAAGAATGTTTTAGTTGCTGGTTCTTTTGTTATATTGCTTAGGTTGTTCACGCAGACCAGAACTGAATGATAGGGATTCATACAGCTCTGACCTGCATGGGCCACCAACAAAACCAGTCACGCCCCGCTTCCCAATGTACGGCGAAATGGGCGCGACGAGGTCCGCTACGTATATACTCAGAAGTACATACGCTAAGCGTATCTAAGCAATATAAAATAAGTACACAAGAGACAAGAAATAAAAAGAACAGCAACTTTTATTTATTAACATTCTTTGTACAATGCATGAAAGGAAATACAACTGAAATAAAAAGATGCCTAAACAGTGGCATACCAGGAAATGAAAAGTACTGAAAATAAAAGTGTACAATGAAACTACAGTGCAAGGTCTTCAGTAAAGTGCTCCAAGTCTCCTTGCGAGGGCTCAACTTCTGCCGGGTCCAATTCACCTGACGACATTCAAAGAAGAGAGAAACAGAATGTCGTCAGCGAACAAATCGCTCGGTAAGTCCCAAGGTAAGAGGGAAAGTAGAAAAAAGACAGAATAAGAACATACATTTTAAAGTGTAAACTATTGTTGTAATGTTATGTCAACGCTGTTGTTTGTAGCTTGGTACAGAAGGATGCCAGTGTATACGAGGGGAGTCTCTATATGCCAGAGACTAAGGGCACGTATAGTACAAGGTACCGTTTATGCCACGGTACAACAGCAACTGGATTCAGTTAGGTGTGTTAAATCTGGCCACCTCGTGCCACCTTTAACACCTTCCGTACTAATCTACCCCTTAAACCACGCGATGTCTTGTTTGTATTGTTATCTTGTAAATCGTGTTGGTTGTATGATTGATTGACTGACCGACCGAAACCATGATATCAGGAAACGGTTATAACCGTAGAATCATGTAAATGGAATACTGGGAAACATGTAAAAGGAATATATCCATGGTTCGGTTCAGCCAGATTGTATAAACTGGTAATTGTATTCATGGATTCATGTGTTCATATTGAATTGGAAACTTGTAGATTATGGATTTACTTGAATCATATTTAAGTCAGATTAATCAGACTCAAACCCGAGTCAGACAATCAGGGATGTGAAACGAAGTCTTATAACTGCTAGGGTCCTTAGGGTAATTTATAAACTTGAGGGAGTTTTATGTAAAAATACTTTTATATACTTTTCAAAATACACCTCAAGTATTTATTATTCGTCTGTAGAGTTGTACTGAGGGTGGATTTTATGTTGTGATATTTCTAGTGAAAATATCCTAATTTTATAAATAATGGTATTTATCTGCAATATTGATTATTTAAAGTTCATGGTATTTTAGTGTAACCTTTATTCTTTTATGATTTTTAGAAAAAGGTGGAAAATTTATATTATAATAAAATAGATATTTAAAAGATAGATATACATATGTTTATACAAAAATAATTTTACCAAATATTTTATATTTCAAAAATCTCATTTTCTTAAGATGTCGTATTTTAAACCTTTCGAGACCGAATACTCCTTGCGGAGGTCTGAATCTCGCACTACTAGCCCGAGGGTGCGCGATAAACCGCACGATCCCGAACGGGTTCCCCAAAGATGGGTTATAGCGGCGCTTTACAAAGATTGTAAAATACTAATTCTTTAGAAAACGGTTTTATAAAATAAAAGGTATTTATTCGCAAAGTGTAGTTTTCCGTATTTTAGATTCTAGGGTTTCCTAAGCCAACTAGCCTATTTCTAAATGGTCTAAACGACAAGTCGTTAGAAGTCTCAAATCGCCTCTTCACCGCCAATTGTGGCCAGGTAAGTACAAGTGAGGAGGAACGGATCCGCTCATGAATCGTGAGGCGGGCCTTTTAAAGTTACCCAAACTCACTTGCCTAGCCTAGACACCACAAAGTCAGTTTAGATAAACGATCGATGTCCACAACTTATCGTATTTTCCTAGTAAGAAATATTTACTTAAAAGTGTAACAAATCTAAAACCTTTAAGAATGGTTTTATGAAGATTAAGGTATTTTAATGAAAATTTCATTTTATCGTATTCTAAGTTTTGATGTTATCATTTTAGGGTTGTCTTTTGCGTGTGTGTGGAGGTAGGTCATTACCTCGTGCTCTACTTTAAATGTATATTAAGATTAAGGGGTTAAATGTGAAATTGAAACTTCATGGTATTAAAGTGAAAATACGGTAAATTGAAAAGGTTATCATTTCATGTGTGAAAACTTATTCAAATTGACTTTTACAAGTTTAATGGTCAAGATAGAGATGTTTAGGAATGATTCAGTTGATTAAAAGAAGAAAAATATACATTATGGTATTAAAGTGAAAAAGAATACGATATTGCAAAAGCTATCATTTCATGTGAGAAACTTTGTCCAAATTAGTTGTTATATGATTAATAGTCGACATGAATAAGTTTAAGTATTATGGAATTGGTGACAAGTGAGATTTTATAGAAAACCGAATCGGAAATCGGTTTGTTCTGATTCCCGTCGGGTTTCGTAATTTCGTATTTTTGAGAAGTAGGAAGAAGGTAAGAATGCGACTTACAGGTTTCGATCTATACCAAAGAGTATAGAGGAACTAGGGGAGTGGCCGAGGCGTTTCGTCGCCGGTTGTTTCAAAGAACGTCGCCGGAATTCCGTCAGCGCTTCGCCGTGAACTCGGTTTCAAAGCACACCCTTCTTGTGAAAATTTCAAGAGAGTAAACCTAGTGTTTGGAATGAGAGGGTAGGGGGTAGGGGTGTCTATTTATAGGATAGGCTAGGGTAGGGTAGGTGAAAGGTTTTTTATTTTTAAAAAAATTGTAAAAATTTAAGAAAAATCATTAAAATTTGTATTAAATTGGATGTAATTAACATTTGAGAACCGATCCATTAAAATGAAGTAAACAGGGGAGTTTAGAAGACGAAAAGGCGACTTTTTCGTTTTGGGGGCTCGGCCGTCCGGCCGACTCGGCCGATCCCGGCCGAGTCCGGCGATCGTCGGGTGCGGGGTCCTCTGATGTAGCTCATGGTATACTCACTTTTTAGGGTTCAATTCAACTTTTGGGAGTTATGGCCTGTGAACTGTTGGGCTTCCAAGAATTTTAAAAGAAAATTAATCTAAAAATAATGTAGGGCATGAGATTCGAACTCTGGTGGCTTGGTTCAGCAGTGCAAGGTCTTACCAATGAGCTACAAGCTCCTTCTTGTAATTATTGTGGGAAAATAGATACTTAAATTGATATCAGCAACATTAAATACTCCAAGTATACTTAAATTTTAAATCAAATTTATGTACACAAAAATTGGAGTTGTTACAATTGAGCTCTCTGGGAAATTTTGGGTGTTTATTAATTCGATCAAAATGTTTAATATCGTCTAGCTATTCTGTGATGTGATACAATATTTGGAATCTACAATAATTAGTTTTATGAAAATTGATTAGTTGCTTGTAAATTTAACATTTCGGTCTCGTAGGAATCGATAATCTTGTTGAATTACCCGATTTCTTTTGAAAATGTGTTTTCATAGATGAGACCCAAATGTAGGATTTACAATATTAGGCATGAAATCCGAAGTATGTGATATTTCGGGTTTATGATGTCTAAGGGCTGTGTCGATTCCAAATATTGTAGTTTGACATTTTTCTTTTCTGCGACCATAAGTGTAATATATGGTGTATCGCCAGTTTCGTTGCTATATGTCAACGACAATTGGGATACGCATATTTACTTACGTTGATGACATGTGATGTTATGTGTTGCTAGGATATGTTATATTGGATCGTCGTATTTTGAATAGCCAGGGGTTTTTGTATGAGATGAGAGTTTTTCATTTTCATTCATGTAAAAACTTATATGTAATATTCTTTTATTGGGGCACTTCCGGGTTGAGGATGATATCACCATTGATGTATATTATTTAATTTTGTGCATTAGGATAGACCCAAGGTGGGGAGCACAAGTAACCGGGTCCTAGAGTCCAATGGGAGACCATCTCGAGGAGTCGAGACCGGGTCTCCTAACTCTAGAATTGGTAGGATTGCTTGTCGCTCTCGTAGGGGTCTAGGGATGTGGGTTTGGCTATTCATAACGACCGTGGAATCCGTGTTTTTTTACTGGCTTAATTTAAAACACGGAATTCCCAATATATCCAATGTTTCATATGTGGACTTTTGCTGCTGATTATCTATGATGTGATCACTTTATATGCGTGAGACGAATGCTTTATTATTATATATGTGATATATAATAAACGTTGCTTATGTTTAACACCCGCGCTAATCCCGCCCCGCTATGCCGTTAGTTAAGTAACCTAACGGTGCATAACGGGACATTATGGTGAATGCGGAGCGTACGTTATATTTTCGTTTCTTCTGTGATGCTTAGGAAGCATAAATGATGGGACTTTATTAATGAGATTAATGAAAGGAAAGAAACCTAAAGATGTTGTAGATTCAATTTTTCAAAAAGGGTAGATCTAGTTCTTACTTTGCATAGCGGTATTCCTTATAGAATATCCAGCACCTTATTCGATAAAAAAAGAGCCGAGATCCTTTCACCGGGAGTGACCTATTTAGCGAAACTGGCAGATGCTATAACCCACTTGGTTTTGTTTTTAATTGCTTCTCTAGTTCTTATTTTGCATAGTGGTATTCATGAATATCCAGCACCTCATTTGATGGGGAAAGAGCTGAGATCCCTTCACCGAGAGTGGCCTCTTTAGCGAAACTAGCAAAAGCCTTAAAAACACTCATTTTTTTTAAAATCACTTGTTTCTACAACGACATCAAGTTCATTACGCAAAGGGTTTTCTTAAAAACCTGTCGTGACCCTCCGTCATTTTAGGAAGTAGAGTACTTAGTATGCGTGCTACATTTGTTGACCATAGTTAAGGCGTAGTGTGCAGTAGCTAAGTGATGTCTTCCTATACAGCATATGATGCGATTAATTAGGACAGTCATGTGACTTTGTTGACCATAGTTAAGGGTCATGTGGGTGGGTCTAATTAATCACGAAATGACGGGTAGAACTTTACTAGTGCTTATGATTTGTTGACCATAGTTAAGGTCATAAGTCACTAGGGGTAAAAACCATATCGGGAATTTCAAGTGTTGAAATTTGCAATGAGATTGCATACTTTCTATGAGATAGTTGGGTCCCGATACCCACTGCGAGTAAGAGTTACTTCTGAGAGAGTTTTGCATATTACAATTAGCCGATCAAGTAGGTGTCTAGAAAGGTGTTCACGGGGTTACGCCCCTGGAAAAATGAGGTTTATTTTAATTAGGTCCGTGCGAAAGCACGGGAAACCTCCCTCAAAATACCGACACTGGCCTGGCCAAAAGATTAGCGAACTTGTAGGGTGTAATTAATCCCAGCTAGTCTTACCTTTTAGGGTTTGAAGAAAGATTTGATAAAAATAGTGGGAGCCATCCTGATTAGATAAAATAATAACCAATTTGATCTTGCAAGAGCATACGCAGAGTGTTTTCTTCTTTCTCTCTCTCTCTCTCTCTCTCTCTCTCTATAGCGACCGTGACATGCCTTAATCAAGATAATAATATGGATGTATTGACTGAACCTGCTTATTATACTGAGCTGGGGAACGTTGGTTCCGCTCTACCTTATAATTGTTATAAGTCTGAGCAGGAAATAGGGAATATCAGGATTCCCACGCGACCTAATCGAAGAAAAAGTATGTTGATGCATATTCTTCGGGTGTGTTTATTACTGAGAACCGTTTCTCAGTACACTCTACGTCCTGGGTATGAGATACCGGAATAGGATCCCATATATGTAATATGTTACGTGGGCTAAAGAAAGGTAGACAGCTGAGAAAAGGCGATCATTCTCTAAGTGTAGGGAATGATGCAAACGTTGCAGCCAAACCAGTTGGCGAATATCACCTTGTATTACCAAATGGTAAATACATTGATTCTGAACAAATGTTATTACATGCCGAACCTGATATACAATATTACATCAGTTTCTTTATTAAGTTAAAGAAGGATATAATTTTGTATTGTAGGATAATGTTGTGAACATTTTACTTAATCAAGAGTTGATTGTATCAGGCACGTTATGAAATGGCATATACGTTCTAAATCAAACCACAACTCAAAGTATATAGAACACACACAAGAGGAGTAGTTCATAAATGAACGAATCCTTCTTGCGGTATTGTAGACTAGGTCATATCAATGCGACGCGACTAGCTAAGTTACATAAGGATGAATATTTTAATTCGTTCGAAATTTCATCTTATGATACTTGCCAGTCTTGTCTCAAAGGTAAAATGACCAAAACTCCGTTTAGTGGAAACGGAGAAAGAGTTATTGAACTCTTGGGACGGATACATGATGATGTATACGGTCCTATGTCTATAAATACCAGGGTTGGTTCTTTGTACTTCATTACATTCATCGACCATCTCTTAAGATTCAGACATATGTTCTTGTTGAAACACGAGTCTGAAGCTTTTGAGAAATTCAAAGAATATAAGTGCGAAGTAGAGAACCAAATGGGTAGAAGTATTAAGTCCTTCGTTGTGATCGGAGAGGAGAATACTTGAGCACGGTATTCCTGGATTATTTGAAAGAGAATGGGATTCTCTCTCAGCTTACTCCTCCGTATACACTATAGCACAATGATGTATCGGGGCGGAAGATTCGCACCCTATGAGATATGGAGCGCTCTATGATGAGTACTGCCGAGTTGCCTGTTTCCTTTTGGAGTTATGCACTTGAGAAGCTGCATACATATTGAATAGGGTTCCGACCAAATCAAGTGCCTACCACTCCATATGCGATATGGAATAATAAGAGACCATGTCTTAAATAAGTTAAGATATGGGGTTGTCCGGCCTATGTTGAAAAGCAAAATCCGGACAAACTCGAGGCAAGGTCAGTTCTGTAAGTTTGTTGGATATCCCGAACATTTGCAAGGGAATATCTTCTACCAAACTGAGGAATAAAATGTGTTTTGTTTCTCAACATGCCATCTCTTTTAGAAAAAAGAATTTCTTGAAAAAGAATTAGTGGTAATGAGGTATAACTGGAAGGAGTTCCAGCTAGACAAACTAACAGCTGATGATTTAGTGGAACCAAAGAATTCAATAGTTCCCAACGAATCTCAGCCTCTCCGTGAATCTGGTAGGGTTCCTTATCCACCTGAGAGATACTATGGTTTCCTCAGTGACGATGGGAGCGAGGATTGCATCATGGTAGATGATGACCCAACTAGGTTCAGGCAGGCCATCACGAGTGAGGACTCTGTGAAATGACTGGATGCAATGCGGTTTGAGATGGAATCCATGTACACCAAAAAATTATGACTTTGAATGTTGCACCTGAAGGGGTAAAACCCATCGGGAGCAAGTGGATCTTGAGAAGATTCTTGGTGTAGATGGAAAAGTTGAGACTTTCAAAGCTAGACTTGTAGTAAAAGGTTTTCGTTAATAACCAGGTGTGGATTATGATGAAACATTTTCTCTCAGTGGCTATGCTTAAGTCCATCAGTATTAAAGCACGCATCACTGAGTTGGAACATCTGTTTTGATATGGCAGTCAAAGTGTTTGACTTCATCAATAAGGTAGACGAACTTTGTATATGCAAGAAGGTTGTAGAGAGTAAGGCTGTCTTCCACGTATTGTACGTAGATGACATACTCTTGATAGGAAATGGTTTCCTATGCTATACTCGGTCAAGCTCCTCTTATCACGAGGATTCTCCATGGAATATCTGGATGATACCTACTACATCTTCTGGATTATGATCTATAGAGATAGATCTAAGTGGATGTTGGGAGTGTCCTAAATCCATGTACATTAACACCATACTAAAGGGGTTTAGTATGGAAGATTATAAGCGGAGTGGTTCGCTCACTTACTCAGGAATCACTCTCTCCAAAAAGATGTCTCCCGAGACTGATTTGGAGAGAGCTCGCGTGCAAGAGATACCCTATGCTTCGGCAGTAGGCTCTATCATGTATATGATATTATGTACCAGATCAGATGTTGCTGACTCACTAGGGGTAGTGATCAGGAATCAATCGGATCTTTGGAGAATCACTGGACATCAGTGAAGGACATTCTTAAGTACTTGAGAAGCACTGAAGAAATGTTCTTGATTTTTGGTAACAGTGAACTCCAGTGGGAGACCTTTACCAATTAGAGCTTCCAGAGTGATAAAATCGACTGAAAGTCAGTCGCAGGCTTTGTCTTTACCCTCATAGGAGGGACGGTATGTTGGAAGGATTCCAAGCTAGATACCGTGGCAAACTAGACGATAAAGGCTGAATACATCGCTGCCAATAATGCTGCCAAAGTGGGTGTCTGGATATTTATTGTTCATGAGATGAACATGTTAGTTATATGTATGCCCTAGAGGCCATTACTGTACATATGATGTATATTGTAGTGGATGCTGGGACATATATAGGGAGGACTTTCTTGCTCGACATGATAGTATGCTATCTGGTTGATCTTTACCTTAACGTGTATGCTGATTGTCTCTCTGTTACATGTTGGTAAAGCCCTTAGGATTAGTACTTGACTACCTGGACTATGATGCGGATCATACTAGTGGGGACATGGTAGTCCATAAGTACATCCTTCACAGTCCCTAGTCGTGGGTGTATCGAGACAGGGCATCGATATACCAGAGTAGACTAGCGTATACCTTCTCGACCCATACAGATGGGCGATGGATGATCCCATATCCATTGGTGTTTGACATCAGAGATGATATACGGGTGCTCAGTAGAGACTGGGTACACTGGACGGACTCGCCGAGAACTCCCAGATGGTATTATACCTCACGTCAGATGGCAGTTCTCTGGTGACACTGGTACAGAGTAGTCTGTTGACCCGAGATCGTCATAGAGTCTTGTGTGGTTCCCACTGTGCTTTGATTTCCATCTTACCATGTCCAAGAGGGCGTGCAAAACGGTGGTTTTTGGGTACAGTCCCGAGTCACATGGAGGCAATGAGCGATAGGAGGGGATTCGTCTCTCCCGGTATAGGGAGTTGATGTTGCGCTGTGTTCGATTGGCTATAACAGGAAATCCCTGGCCAGGGTTGCTGAGATTTACTGGTAAGTGTTACCAGTAGTTTCTCGAATAGTTATAGACCTCATATTGACACGACTTATCGAGCTATTGGGGTCTGACGTTTACCACCCCTAGGCGAGATATGCGACATATCAGACGATCAGACCGGACTATACGGTAGTGTTACTGGTCGGATTCACTGGAGTGTGAGCGGGCTTGCTCGTCGATCTTCAGATCGCTCAATACCCGGGTGGCCGTTACGTTTAGCAGACCGCTTGCGGCTTGTGGGTGTTTGATATGATCATCATCTGCTGCCGGCGTATTGACGAGTCTTTAGAGTCCTACACAGAGGTTTCCTGGCTCAAGCGAAACGAAATAGGAGCGCATATGAGATATGTACGGGACCGAGAATAACGCGTGTATGTGATACCGTATTCCATTCTCGTGATGAATGTATCGATTAGGTTATATGCGATATACCCTAGTTATCGAATCAAGGATTGATTCGATAAACCGATACATTGGATACTAGTCGGTTATATACGATATGACCGGATCGTTAAATCAAGTGTTGATTTAATGATTTAATGCATAATTATATATTTGATATATTACTTTGCATTAACTAGTGTCGGTTCACTTTAATTGGATTTTCTCGCTCGGATGTGCGCATTAAATATGCGATATGATTTTGTGCACATGTTTGTATCATGTTTGATGATACATGGTTTTTGGTTAAGTGTATAGAATTAAACAAAGGTTAAGATGATGGTTAGGGTTTATTATTTGTTATTCATTTATCTTATTTAATTATCCATTTATTTGTGATAAATGAATAAAAGAAAATGAAATGAAATGGTTGCTAATTTTGGATTCTAGTTGAAGCTTCTTGATCTTTTGACTAAGTGACCATTTTGTCTCTAGTTTGACCCTAACCATTCCTTTAACCATGATTAACTCTCTACAACTAACCATGGTTCACTTATGATAAGAATGGATTATTCTTTTCATTTTAAATAACTTATCATAACTATTTCCTTCTTCTTCTTCATTCTTCAAGTGAAGAAAACCAAGCTCCATCAATGGTGATTGTTGGAAAAGAGTGAGAAATCCAAAACTAAAGTCTACCCACTTCCTATTTCTTCATCCTCTACCTCTTGCCAAGTAGTAGAGTGTGTTTACTTCACAAGTTTCATGACTTGGTGAAGTTGTGAGCTTGATCTAGCGATACCTCGACGTAGATCATCTTCGGCATGGACATCGACGACCTAGCTTACCCATTCTCCGACGAAGCCGACTCTAGAGCCCGGATTTGATTTGAACAGCGGAGACGACCTCGTTGCGGAGCCGTGGAGGTGGAGGACCGGATCTACAAAGGTTGTATTTCCGTATTCCCGTAGTTAAGTGTTAACTAGTTCTTTTTCGCCTAGACATCTAGGCGACGATCCATAGTTTAGGGTTTGTAGGCACCGTAAAATTTGAAATTGGCATGGTTGATGCCTTGTGAGACCTCTCTTCTGTGCCTAGGAACCCTACAGCGGTATCAGAGCCTAGCTAGAGCCTTAGGCGAAGTCCAGACGGAATTTGAAGTCCGAACGAACCCGGAACCCCAAACTAAACTTGCTCTCTGTACTTTTTTCAAATAAGTGCATTTTTCCATATTAAAAATATTCAGTGAAATCAGCAGGAAATTTTAAGGAATACTGCAAAATTCGAGTTCCTGATTCCATCATTGAGCCGCGTTTCCGCGGCACGAGCCTGTCTCGTGCGGCGGAAACGCGGCAGCTTTGTCGTTTTGTGCGTATCATTCTGCACAGTAATTCTTAATTTTGTATGCTGGTTTTCCTGGGAATTTTTAATATTTTTTCAAGAGTTGAATTTCTGCAGTTGTTTTGGGGATTCGGTGTTTCGATCGGGGTATCAAATTTTGTCTGTGTGCCTTTCCGGATAAATTTTAGAATATGTTAAAAAGTTCGACCGGATATAAATACCCAAATTTTCCCCTGTCGGGAAATTTCCAAGTGTTGGATTTTTCCGTAGTTTAACGACGTTCTAAGTAGTGCAAGTAACGCGATGGTCCCTCTAGAAGACAACAAACCTTAACTCGATTATGTGACCGTCTTGAACTGCCCTTTGAACCTTCGGGTTTGGGGCAGTACGGCGTGCCACATGTGAGGCGTTGGCTTGACCCTTCTACGGCTGGACCGTTGGTACTGAGGTACGAACTGAATGTTGTTAGACTAGCTTCATGTGTTGATCTGTATCGGGAAAACTTGGGTGTTAGAATGTTCGATCGGAAAGTTTAACATTTTCTATTTATCTGGAATGGGATACAATAATTGGAATTCACAAATAGTTATGAGATAACTAAATGAATGTTATAAACATAGCAGTTTAGTCTCACTTGATCGGTTGCCACAGAATTTTGATGTGATCAAAAGTCCGTCGCAATCACGTAGCGTACGCGGATACTCGCCGGGTAAACTTAATAGACAGCTTCACTCCATAACCCCGACCAAGTGACTGTAGGAGAACCCCGTCGCCGAAAGCATCCGTCCGGGTGCTCGCGGTAGCGGTGTTCCGCCTTGGTGCACTTCGTCGACGGTATCGGGGGTGTGGCCGTCTACTGAAGTTTCAGACGAGCATTCGATCAAAATGTCGGGAATCCTGTTGAATTGCCCGACTTGGTATTGAAAAGTGTTTTCGATAAAGAGACTAAAATGCGGGGTTTATAATTGTTAGGCATGCGATGTCTAAGAAATTCATTTGGTCAGGCATGCGATGTCTGAGGTGGTTGCGGATTCCAACTGTTGTAGTTTTACACTTTCTTTTCTGTGACCGTAAGTGTAATATGTGATATCGCCGGTTTCGTTGCTATATGTCAACGACAATTGGGATGGACATATTTACTTACGTTGATGACATGTGATGTTATGTGTTGCTGGATATGTTATATTGGATCGTCGTGTTTGAATAGCCGGGGGTTTTTTATGTGAGATGAGTGTTTTTCATTTTCATTCATGTAAAAACTTGTATGTAATATTCTTTTATTGGGGCGCTTCCAGGTTGCGGAAGTTGTCACCTCTTGTATATTATTTACTTTTCCGCACTAGGATAGACCCAAGGAGGAGGGCACAAGTAACCGGGTTCTGGAGTCCAGTGGGAGACCAACTCGAGGAGTCGAGTCCGGGTCTCCTAACTCTAGAATTGGTAGGGTTGCTTGCCGCTCTCGTAGGGGTCTAGGGGTGTGGGTTTGGCTATTCATCACGACCGTGGAATCCGTGTTTTATACTGGCTCGTATTGAAAACACGGACGTCCTAGTATATCCAATATTTCATATGATTCTTCTGCTGCAATATCTGTGATGTGATCATGTGATGTTCTATGATAGATACAGTATATAGTATATATGATATATTATATAGACGTTACTTATGTTTTACACCCGCGCTAGCCCTGCCCTGCTCTGTCGTTAGTTACCTAACCTAACGGTGCACGAGGGGACATCGAGGCGAATGCGGATGGCATAAGTGTACGTCATATCTATCTGTGATGTTTAGGTATATAAATGATGGGACTTCATTAATATGATTAATGAAATAAAAAGAAACCTAAGATGTTGTAGAATCGAATTTCAAAATAAAACAGGTAGCTACAGTTCTTGCTTTGCACAGAGGTATATGTGATATATCCTGCACCTTATTCGATAAGGAAAGGACCGAGATCCCTTCACCGGGAGTGACTCCTTTAGCAATAACTGGCAGATGCTACACACTCGGTTTGTCTTTTGATTGCTTTTAAGAGTTCTGCTTTGCACAGTGATATATATGATATATCCCGCACCTCATTCGACGAGGAAAGGACCGACGATCCCTTCACCGGGAGTGACTCCTTTAGCAAAACTAGAAAAGCCTCAAAAACACTCCATTTCAAAAATCATTTGATTCTACAACGATATCAAGTTCATTACGCAATAGGTTTTCAGAAAAACCTGACGTAGCCCTCCGTCATTTCAGATACGTACTAGTTAGTATTCGTGCTGCGGTTGTTTGGCCTCCGTCAAGGCGTAGTGTACGGTAGCTAACTAGTGCTTATCTGCTAGCATATGATGCGATTGGATTAGGGTATTCGTACGGCGTTGTTTGGCCTCCGTCAAGGGTCGTGCGGGTGGGTTTAATTCAATCAGGAAATGACGGGTTGAACTTGACTAGCGGACTATGGGTTGTTTGGCCTCCGTCAAGGTCATAGCGAGCTAGGGGCAAAATATTATCGGGAATTTCAAGTGTTGAAATTTGCAATGAGATTGCATACCTTCTATGAGATAGTTGGATCCCGATACCCGCTGCGAGTAAGAGTTACTCCTGGGAGAGTTTTATACATTACAATTAGCCGATCAAGTAGGTGTCTAGAAAGGTGTCAACGGGGTTATGCCTCTGGGAAAATGAGGTTTACATTAATTAGGTTCGTGCGAAAGCACGGGGGACCTCCCTCAAAGTACCGACACTGGCCTGGCTGAAAGATTGGCGAACTTGTAGTGTGTAATTAATCCCGGCTAGTCTTTCCTTTTAGGGTTTGAAGGAAGATTTGATAAAAACAGTGGGAGCCATCCTGATTAGATAAAATAATAACCAATCTATTCTTGACAGAGCGCACGCTGAGTGTTTTCTTCTCTCTCTCTCCAGGTAGCGACCATATCACGCCTTAATCAAGATAATAATACGAAATATTGACCGAACCCACTTGTTATACTGAGCTGGGGAACGTTGGTCCCTCTCCAACTTATAATTGTTATAAGACAGAGCAGAAAATTGGGGATTACCAGAATTCCCGTGCCGCCCAAACGAAGAGAGTGCATGCTGATGCATCATTTTCGGGTGTGTTCATTATACAGAACTGTTTCTCAGTATCCTCTGCGTCCTGGGTATTTGATACCAGATCAGGATCCCAGATATGTAATATGTTACATAGGGCTACAGATAGGTAGAGAACTGAGAACGGGTGATAAGTTTCATGAGGCAGAAAACGGGGCAAGTGTTGCAGCCAAGTCTGTTGGTCACTGTCACCCTGTATTACCAATACATTTATTCTGAACGAATGTTATTAGATACCGAACCTGATATACAAAATCATATCTGTCTCTTTATTAGTAAAGAAACGATATAATTTTGTATTGTTGGATAATGTTTTGAACATTTCCTATATCAAAAGTTGATCGGTTCAGGCACGTTATCTAAAAGCGTTGATGTTCTAAATCAAACTACAGTTCTTAGTATACGGATCACACACAAGAGGAAGAGTTCAGAAATGAACGAATTCTTCTTGAGGTATTGTAGACTAGGTCATATCAATGTGACCCGACTAGCTGAAGTTACAAGCAGATGCATATTTAAATCAGTTTGAATCTACATCTTGTGAAACTTGCCAGTCATGTCACAAAGATATAATGACACCAGCTCTGTTTATTGGAAACAGAGAAAGAGTTAGTAAACTCCTGGGATGATACATGTTGATGTATGTAGGTCCCCTGTCTACACATGCCAAGACCGGTTCTTTGTACTTCATTACATTCTCTGATAATCTCTCAAGATTCAGACATATGTTCCTGTTGAAACACAAGTCCGAACCTTTTGAGATATTCATAGAATATAAGTTAGAAGTAGAGAACCAATAAGGGTATAAGTATTATGTCCTTTGATGTGATCGAGGAGGAGAATACTTGAGCACGGAATTCCTGGACTATTCTAAAGGAGAATAAGATTCTCTCTCAGCATTACTCCTCCGAATACACCATAGCACGATGGTATATCGGGGTGGAGCAATTACACCCTATGTGATAAGGTGTGCTCTATGATGAGTAATACTGAGTTACCTATTTCCTTTTGAGTGTTATGCACTTGAGAAGCTGCATACCTATTGAATAGGGTTCCAATCAAATCAGTTGCCTACCGCTTCATATGTGATATGGAAAGGGAAGAGCCCATATCTTAAGTTGGTTAAGATTTGGGGTTGTCCGGCCTATGTCTGAAAAATCCGGACAAGCTCGAGGCAAGGTCTGTAATGTAGAACTGGAAAGGTTCCAGCTATACAAACTACAGCTGATGATTTGATAGAACCAAAGGATTCAGTAGATTACAACGAACCTCAGCCTTTCCGCCGATCTAGTAGGGTTCCTCACCCACCTGAGAGATACTTCTGTTTCTCTATGACAGTGGGAGCGAGGATTGCATCATGAGATGATGACCCAACTAGTTTCGAGCTGGCCATCAGGAGTAAGACTCTGTAAGAATGGCTGGATGCTTAGTGATCTGAGATGGAATCCTTATACACCAACAAAGTATGGACTTTGGTTGCAATATCTGAAGGGTTAAATCCCCATCAGGAGCAAGTATATCTTGAGAAGATTACTTGGTGTACATCGAAAAGTTGAGACTTTCAAAGCTAGACTTGTTAAAGGTTTTCGTCATCGACCAGGCATGGATAATGATGAAACCTTTTCCAGTATCTATGCTTAAGTCCATCCAGATCCTACTTGCCACGGCTACATACCATGACTACGATATCTGGTGGTTGGGTGTCATGACAGCTTTTCTAAATGATGTTTAGAAGAGAGTGTCTATAAGTACACAGCCAGAGGGCTTCGTAGACAGTGGGAGCAGCGGAAACGTGTGCAAGATACTTTATAGGATAAAGCAGGCATCGCGGAGTTGGAACATCTGTTTTGATGAAGCGGTCAAAGAAGTTGACATCATCAAAATGGTAGATGAACCTTGTATAAACAAAATGGTAGTAGGGAGTATGGTGACGATCCTCGTAGAGTACGTGGATGACATACTCTTGATAAGAAAGGAGTTTCCTATGCTACGCTCGGTCAATCTCCACTTATCACAATGATTCTCCATATAGGATAAAAGTGATACCTCCTAAATCCTGGGTTTTGGATCTATGAGATAGATCTAATTGGATGTTAGGATTCTCACTAGCTGTAGTGAGATGGTATCAATCGATCCTGGGGAGAATCACTGGAAGGGTTCCAGGGTGATAAAGACGACTGAATATCAGTCACAGGCATTGTCTTTACCCTCAGTAAAGGGAAGGTATGTTGGAAGAGTTCCAAGCTAAATACCGTGGCATACTAGACGATAAAGGCGGGATACATCGCTACTTAAGATGCTACCAAAGAGGCTGTTTGGGTGTATATTGGTTCATAAGATGAACTATGTTCCTCCCATTGTGTGACAATGGAGTTGTGGCTTATGCCAAGGAACGCAGGTCCCATCAGTGATCCAGACATATTCTAAGGCAGTATCACTTGATCATGGAGATGGTTGATCTCCAGGGTGATCGAGGTTTGGAGAGTAGACTCAGAGGACAACACAGCGGATCCACTCACAAAGGCCTGTTCCCAGAGAGAGACTTTTATGGGATGGTTGAGTATGAGATACTACAACCACTGCTACAGATGGCCCTAGTGCAAGTGGGAGATTGTTAGTTATATGTATGCCCTAGAGGCCATTACTGTACATATGATGTATATTGTAGTGGATGCTGGGACATATATAGGGAGGACTTTCTTGCTCGACATGATAGTATGCTATCTGGTTGATCTTTACCTTAACGTGTATGCTGATTGTCTCTCTGTTACATGTTGGTAAAGCCCTTAGGATTAGTACTTGACTACCTGGACTATGATGCGGATCATACTAGTGGGGACATGGTAGTCCATAAGTACATCCTTCACAGTCTCTAGTCGTGGGTATATCGAGACGGGGCATCGATATACCAGAGTAGACTAGCGTATACCTTCTCGACCCATACAGATGGGCGATGGATGATCCCATATCCATTGGTGTTTGACATCAGAGATGATATACGGGTGCTCAGTAGAGACTGGGTACACTGGACGGACTCGCCGAGAACTCCCAGATGGTATTATACCTCACGTCAGATGGCAGTTCTCTGGTGACACTGGTACAGAGTAGTCTGTTGACCCGAGATCGTCATAGAGTCTTGTGTAGTTCCCACTGTGCTTTGATTTCCATCTTACCATGTCCAAGAGGGCGTGCAAAACGGTGGTTTTTGGGTACAGTCCCGAGTCACATGGAGGCAATGAGCGATAGGAGGGGATTCGTCTCTCCCGGTATAGGGAGTTGATGTTGCGCTGTGTTTGATTGGCTATAACAGGAAATCCCTGGCCAGGGTTGCTGAGATTTACTGGTAAGTGTTACCAGTAGTTTCTCGAATAGTTATAGATCTCATATTGACACGACTTATCGAGCTATTGGGGTCTGACGTTTACCACCCCTAGGCGAGATATGCGACATATCAGACGATCAGACCGGACTGTACGGTAGTGTTACTGGTCGGATTCACTGGAGTGTGAGCGGGCTTGCTCGTCGATCTTCAGATCGCTCAATACCCGGGTGGCCGTTACGTTTAGCAGACCGCTTGCGGCTTGTGGGTGTTTGATATGATCATCATCTGCTGCCGGCGTATTGACGAGTCTTTAGAGTCCTACACAGAGGTTTCCTGGCTCAAGCGAAACGAAATAGGAGCGCATATGAGATATGTGCGGGACCGAGAATAATGCGTCTATGTGATACCGTATTCCATTCTCGCGATGAATGTATCGATTAGGTTATATGCGATATACCCTAGTTATCGAATCAAGGATTGATTCGATAAACCGATACATTGGATACTAGTCGGTTATATACGATATGACCGGATCGTTAAATCAAGTGTTGATTTAATGATTTAATGCATAATTATATATTTGATATATTACTTTGCATTAACTAGTGTCGGTTCACTTTAATTGGATTTTCTCGCTCGGATATGCGCATTAAATATGCGATATGATTTTGTGCACATGTTTGTATCATGTTTGATGATACATGGTTTTTGGTTAAGTGTATAGAATTAAACAAAGGTTAAGATGATGGTTAGGGTTTATTATTTGTTATTCATTTATCTTATTTAATTATCCATTTATTTGTGATAAATGAATAAAAGAAAATGAAATGAAATGGTTGCTAATTTTGGATTCTAGTTGAAGCTTCTTGATCTTTTGACTAAGTGACCATTTTGTCTCTAGTTTGACCCTAACCATTCCTTTAACCATGATTAACTCTCTACAACTAACCATGGTTCACTTATGATAAGAATGGATTATTCTTTTCATTTTAAATAACTTATCATAACTATTTCCTTCTTCTTCTTCATTCTTCAAGTAAAGAAAACCAAGCTCCATCAATGGTGATTGTTGGAAAAGAGTGAGAAATCCAAAACTAAAGTCTACCCACTTCCTATTTCTTCATCCTCTACCTCTTGCCAAGTAGTAGAGTGTGTTTACTTCACAAGTTTCATGACTTGGTGAAGTTGTGAGCTTGATCTAGCGATGCCTCGACGTAGATCATCTTCGGCATGGACATCGACGACCTAGCTTGCCCATTCTCCGACGAAGCCGACTCTAGAGCCCGGATTTGATTTGAACAGCGGAGACGACCTCGTTGCGGAGCCGTGGAGGTGGAGGACCGGATCTACAAAGGTTGTATTTCCGTATTCCCGTAGTTAATTGTTAACTAGTTCTTTTTCGCCTAGACATCTAGCCGACGATCCATAGTTTAGGGTTTGTAGGCACCGTAAAATTTGAAATTGGCATGGTTGATGCCTTGTGAGACCTCTCTTCTGTGCCTAGGAACCCTACAGAACATAGTTCTTACCATTGAGCGTCCAATAACTGTTATTGTGACAACAATGGAGTTGTGGTTTTGGCCTAGGAATACGGGTCCCATCAGCGATCCAGACATATTCTGAGGCAGAATCACCTAATCAGGAAGATGGTTGATCCCCAAGGGATCGAGGATAGGAGAGTTGACGCGAAGGATAATACGGCTAATCCACTCACAAAGGCTTTTCCCTAGAGAGACTTTTATGGGACGTTGAGTATGAGATACTACAATAAATGGCCCTAGTGCAGGTGGGAGATTGTTAGTTGTATGTATGCCCTAGAGACCATTATTGTACATATGATGTATATTATAGTGGATGCTTGGACATATATAGGGAGGACTTTCTTGCTCGACATGATAGTATGCTATCTGATTGCACTTTATCTTAACATGTACACTTATTGTCTCTCTGTTACATGTTGATAAAGCCCTTAGGATGTGTACTTGACTACCAGGATTATGATGCAGATCATACTAGTGGGGCAATGTTAGTCGGTAAGTACATCCTTCAATTGTTCCTAGTCGTGGGAATATCGAGACGGGGCATCGATATTCCAAAGTAGACTAGCGTATACACTTCTTGACCCATATGATGGACGATGGATGATCCCACATCCATTGGTGTTTGACATCAAAGATGGTATACGGGTGCTTAGTGGAGACTGGGTACACAGAACAGGACTCGCCGAGAACTCCTAAATGGTATTATACCTCACGTCAGATAACAGTTCTCTGATGACACTGGTACAGGTTAGTCTGTAGACCCAAGATCGTCATAGAGTCTTGTGTGATTCCCACTATGCTTTGATTTCCACCTTACCGCGTTCATGAGAACGTGCAAAACGATGGTTTTTGGTTACAATCTATCACGACCCAAATGTGGCACGTGACCGGCACTTAAATCACGTGACATCTAAAGACACCGACGCGGTTCAAGTAAGCCGAAACCCGGAATCTAAACCTTTTTCTTTTTGAAAACATTGGAGGTGAAGTTTAATTAATCATCAATTTAAAATAACCATTTGATTTTCACTAAGTATGTTTAAAGAGCATCTATGTCATTTTGAAATTCGGCAGCACCTCCTTTGTAAATTTCACATAAAAACCCAATACAACATAACAATAAAATAGCATCCCAACGGGAGCTAGCTTCCACGTCCAAACGGCGGAGCAACCAAGCACACGATATACAAAGTCGACTCCAATGAGTGCGACATCACAACACACAAATTCTAAGTCACACTTCTAAATCCACAATATACCATTTCTAAGTTGATGAAGTTTTACTAGATACAAGAATATGTGAATAATCAAGTGTGAGTACGATACAATAATAACTCACTTAACAAAGCAATCACCGAAGGGAATGTGTGCCCAAAGCCGCTGATAATCCAAGCGGTAAAACCTGCAAGAAACTGTGGCATAACGGGAGTGAGTTGCCGACTCAGTGAATAAAAGCACATCACAAGGTAGAAATCGAAATGCACGACGATACCTAGGTCATAAGTATAGTACTATCATAATCGGTACTAATAAAATATAGGATATGCATATGTATCATAATGTAACACTAACTATCATGCAATCCCAAGTAGAATATATCAATGCAAATGACCTGTATCCAGGTATAAGCCCAATGTAGCCAGAAATATATATATATATATATATATATATATATATATATATATATATAAACCTCTTCATTTAAATAGCCGCAGAATAGATATGTCACGGCATAAAAGCAGACGTGATTATATGAAATATAATAGGTATCTTATTTTAGATATGCGTACTGCTGTTTAGTAATGAATGTTTAGAGGTTTATAATTTAAAGATCTCAGTGTCATAACAAACATGTCAAAATAAGGAGACTATAGCTCGTTTTTGAAATTCCCTTTTTATATGCGAATGTCCATAAAATATGCAGGTACTGTCCCCCGGATTAGTCCTGGTCGGCTATAATAACTGTAATCTAACTGTGTACCTCATGATAGCAACATATCAAAATATATGGATGTCCAGCATTGACACCCGAAATCAGAAATCCCTCGTGTTCGTCACCGACACGCAAATGCAGATACTGTTGACACCATCTCAATAGATGGTCGCCACCCGATATCCATGGCCCCGGTCGGTATCCCCTGGATATCCGCCGTGCTCATTTTTATCTCCGGTATCGAGTATCCTCGCTAGGCTCCCCGTCTATAATGCGGCTTTCCTGCCCCTCGGTCTCGACCCGGGTCCACCATGTATCCGACTGTATAGCTCCCCACTCAGTCCGGATAATATAAAAATCCGCAACCGTATAGCTACCCCACTCGGCCCGGAATAAAACAATCAAAAAATATTAAACTCATGGTAGACGTCAACTCATCATATCCAGAAACATCAAGTAAAGAATAATAATACTTGCATAGATCATTCTGATGATATATTATATATATACATATATAACAGCGTTCCATACCACTGATATATATCATCAAGAGTAAAACATCCAGAAAACTCATAAGAATCAAATATGAATACCCATGGTACTGGTATTTGCAATGCTTAACAGATAATAAGATAAAGTACGTAAACAAGTCATACAAGCAATTAAACGTATAAATCCTACCGTGTCATGGCAATACTAATGATGTGTAGTGTAGCATACGCGTCTATGCTCGTGCAACATGATAATCATTAGTAATTGTGCGAGTGTTCTATAAGTGTATAAAGCCTACTCGTATCGACATCTACATACGCATTACGTAGTATAACAGTGCTATAGTGACATGGCAGTACCGATGAGGTGTAGTGTAACATATGCATATGTGCTTATACGATATAATACTCATTGGTAGTCGTGCAGTGGTCTATCAGAGTGTTCGTATCACAGAAACATATAATATCGATAAATATATCGCGAACATGTAAAGTAAATCTAAGCGCAACTATTAAATATAATTACTTGTTATGAGCTATACCATTATCCTTGAAAATGGAACGAAACGTTGGTTTTGAATTAAGGAAGCCGCTTTAGGTTTAAAATAGATATTCGTTTTGGAAATTGGCATCACATCCTTGTCTTTTATCAAAAAAAAGGAAACGAATCGTTAGTTTTTAAAAGAATATAGCTCACACAAGTATTACATTCTAAAACGGAGTATAATCTAACTCTACGGGTCTAAAGGAAAACTTGGTCGTTGTTCGGCATACGAATCTTATTATTTCCAATACGTATAATATCTCATCGTATCACTATATCTGTATCATCTTAAGTACGGCATGATCCCTCGTACAAATCCATCAAACCATATCCATGTCGTACGGATATAACATTTCGTACGTATGTCATTAAAACTATGTATGAAACTACATGCAAATAAAGGACACACTAGATGCGATACTATATCAATAACATTAACATCTAACTAGATATCATAACTATCTTATTTATAGGATTGTGGGGGTGCTATGCGCCATCCACCCGATTTTTCCCGTAAATATAAATCTACTCACCAACTTGATGAGCTTGCTGAAATCCACGCTGCTAAGTTCGTCAACTCCATCTCGGAATCCTTCATAATCGTACCTATAATCGTAGTTATATCATATCGACGTGAAAATCATTTTAAAACTCAAAACAACGAGATAAACACCCATAGGTTATGTAACAACCGAGTTCAGTTATACCAATTTCTGTTGCCGTATTTGTTTGTTTGTGGTGTTTTATTGATTTATCATGTTTGGATGCGAATGGTAGTTTACTTTTACATTGCACTCGACCCGACCCGCTTGCTTGAATTGGTTGATTCATATTCTTAAACTACCATGTCCTGTTAATTAGACACGTGCATCTCATGTATACTACATATTAACATTTCACCTATCATCGCGTATTTTACATATAACATTTTAGATCACATAAAATAGATTAAAATTGAATTTCATAGCCTGCATGATACCCCTAACCCGGTGGTAGCGTCCGCGCATCATGTTCTCGTCCCGTTCAGTGAAACGGACGTGTTTGGATAGCTACGTGCACGTACGTGCGTCCGTTCTTGGGGGTATACATTTTTGTTAACTGAACATTTATTTTAATATTTGGAAGTTGCATTTATTTTTCGTATTTTAAATCTAAATTTTAGACCCGGCCCGGGCGCATTTTTTGAAATATTTTTCCCGCTAAAAATTCAATTATTTAAATCTTTTTAAATCAATTATGATAGCTCAGAATATTTCTTTGAAACTAACTTAAATCATTTTTAAAACTTTTACCTAAAATCCTAATCCTCTCACCCCTTCCCCAAGCCAATCAAATTTCTCTTTTGATTGCGCTGGGCCCCACACATTTCTCTGTCCCTTTATTTCCTCTTCTCTTTCTCTCTCCCCTCACGGCTCTCTCTCTCTCTTCCCTTTCTCTCTCCTCTCGCGCTCTCTCTCTCTCCTCTCGCGAACACTGTTCGCTTCTCGAGTCGGGTCACCGTCCGACGCGATACCGTCACCTCCCTCCTTCTTTCTCTCCCTCCTTCTTCTATTTTAAAAGCCCCGAGCACGAGAAACCCATCCAAGCTCCACCGCCTCCTCAAACCCTAACCCTAACTCCTATTCCTTCGACCTCACCTCCACCATAGTCTCCATCCTCTTCTCCTCCTCCTCATCTCCATCTTCTTCCTCTTCTATTTCCTTCCGAGACTCCACCTGCACCCACCAAGAACCCAGCACCTTCCCATCGCCGTCGACCTCATCTCACCATCATCATCTTCTTCCTCTTCTTTCTTCTCTCCTTCCTCCTCTGTCCTTTCCTCGTCACAGATCCTACTCACCCTACCCTAAGAAAAACCCTAGCCACCAAGATCCCTGCACACCCAAACCCTAGCCAGAAACCGCAGCCTCTATCCTTCGCCGGCAACCCTCGTCGTCGTCGCCCCTTACCGACTCCCCTGGAATCTCAGAGCACCTACCACAGTAAGATCTTCTTCTTCTTCTTCACTTTCTTTATGCAGTTCTTCTTGATGTGTTCACTGTTCTTTGTACGTCGGAATCCGGCCGTGCCGTCGACGATTACGATGACCCGGCAAGCATCTTTGACCCGCGTGATCCCTTTGAGCGCTGTGTGGATTCGTTCCGTGTACCGTGCGCGCGTCGCGACTTTTCCCGCCGACATGTGACGTTCCGTATACCCGTTTCTTGATCTGTCGAGGTAAGTAAAACTTGCTACATGCTATTTATAATATTTCATATTTATTCAGATATATAATAAGCATGAAGTTTGAATTTAGTGCCCTATATTACATTTTACCATTCGATGTCCCGTTTATATCATTTTTAGAGTTAATTATGAAAACATACCTGGTTGCATGTTAGATTACAATATTTTGTGCCCACGTCCATATTTATATCATAGTGCTTGGTTGCATTGCCCATAGTACCATAAAATAGTATAACCTTTCAAACACCCGTTTGCATTCATCTCGTCTAGTATACATATTATTGCATCTCTAGATCACTTGAATGTATAACATTGAAATATTAACATTCTACATTTGATAAACTGTAGTTTAATTAGTATTGGAACATTAACTTAAACCCTAATCATAACTGTGCATCTATATGTATTAATCTGTACCTGATTGCATATCACATCACAATGTTCCATTTTATTGTTCCATTAGTACCCCATGCTTGTTTTGTATACCCATTCTTATGTTAGTTTGATTATGAGCACCCACATAACATTTTGTGCACCCCTGACATGAATTGTTACACCTACTACTTGACACGATATGGTACCGTGTAACTCTTGACATGACATGATACCTATGTACTACCTGACTTGACCTGATGCACCATTGCTTTACCTGTTACCTGATCTTGTTACTAATGCCAACAAACCTGACCTGTTGTCTCTACGGACATTTCCCGTTGTCTATCCAGACAAACCTGTACCTGCCTGATCCTGTGTTGGCATTAGCTCTAGATTATTTAATACTTGACTTGAATACACAACTTAGGGGTATGGGGAAATCAATGATGAAACCTGACTTGTAACTCGACAGTTTGATACCTTTACTGATCAGTTTTAAAGGCTAGGCCAGCCTTAGGATGATACTGCTGACATCATCCATCGTTACCCACTACCTTTTAGAGGCTAGGCCAGCCTTGGGATGATGCTGTTGACATCAATCATCGTTACCCCTTTTCCTCTTAGTGCCTAGCGGCATGTCTCGGTTTCAGCCCGAGAATCTTCACCGTGATCCCGGGCACGTACGGGATACTATTGAGTTACATCGAAGATTCATTAAATTGATTTCAAAGACTGAGAGTAGTTAGCCCAATATACCAGTCTAGATTACTCACTACACATTACCCCATTGTCCTTACTTATATCACTGTTATGCCTGTTTTATCATTTACACCCATACCTGCATGTATTGCTACCCATGTTTATAGTATTGCTTGATATTATGACGCACTGACGTCTGGGTTTTGCATGGCCCAGATTCCTTACCTTTGCTGCAGTCCGAGCAGGAGTATTTCAGTCAGCAGGCTGAGCAGTGATGACTTGCTAGTAGTTAGTTTATTTACTTTCGGTATTATTTCATTTCTTATGTGAGCCCGCATTATGGGACGTACATTCCAGTTATTTCTTGTATTGGATCTTTTGCTTCCGCATTATTTTATTCTTGACTCATTTTATGTTGGCTTATGGACATGTGTTAGATAGTTTATTATTGTTCTTGATATCTCTACAGCCGTAATGTGACTGTGGAAGGATATTTCCTATCCATAGGTAGCATGGTTGGCTATGTCACGTGCCTATCTTAGCGTACTCTGGGAAGCGGGGCGTGACATGGTTCTTTTGGTATCAGAGACATAGGATATAGGTTAATCGGGTTTGATTCTTTTGTAGTAGGGTATTGGACCCAATACACGAATCAGAATACTCGTGATTAGGAAACATGTCCTGCCACCTTGTCGTCATATCATTTTTGAATCTTAACCTCCTCCTGATTATACATTTACGATATGCAAACCTCCTTTGCATATCGACTCGAAACCTGGTTTCCTTTTGTTTATCTCTAGAGCTTAGGCGATTTGGGTGGAGTTATGTGATTGTAACTATGATACCGCGACATGGTTACAATGCGGTACTCTATTTAAGCAACTTGGAGTTCTAGCCTTGATTCATATCCTTAACCTACATTTTGAATCTGTTATCATATTAATCCTTTTGGTGCTTTGATTTCAGGAATATGGCAAACAAGAATCTGAAAACGTATCAAAGGCGTGTTGACGAAGCTGCTATACTTGGAGTAATACGTGGGATGTTGGAGAACCAAACGCGGCAGACCGAGCTGAACCAGCAGCAAGCTGACTCTTTACAGGAAGGTTTGCGGACCGTTCAGCAGTCCGTGAACAATGTTGTGGCCAGACAAGTGGATCGTGTGGGAACCGTAGCGGATTTCAGGAGACTGGGTCCGTCTGTCTTTACTGGCCTGGAGGAGCCGTTGCCAGCGGAGCAGTGGCTGGTTGATACGGAGAACTTACTCGTTGCAGCACAAATCCCAGAAGATAAGAGGGTGGATGTGGTACGCATTCAGTTGGTGGACTATGCCCGTGAATGGTGGCTTGTGGAAGAGACCCGCTTGCCCAAGCCGATCAGATGGGCGGATTTTTCGAAGAGTTTCTTGGAGAAGTTCTTCCCGCGGACTGCACGGGAGGAAATGGAAGAAAGGTTCATCAGTTTGAAGTAGAACGACGCACCTGTAGATGTACATGCAGCTGAGTGGACGCGGCTCAGTAGATTCGCTGGACCTCTGGTTGCCAACGATGCAAATAGGGCAAGGAGGTTCATGCGCAGTTTGGATGTGGACATCCAGAGGCACATTGTCTCCCTGGATTTGACCACTTTCTCACAGGTACTTACAGCGGCCTGAGAACAGCAGAGCCTATCTATGAAGACTGGGAGTACACAGCAGACAACAGTTACAGTACGAAAGCCGGCATTTGCACCAAACCGAGCACATGGACACAGAGGTATTCCAGTGAACTGTCGTGGCGTAACACCTATGAAGAAGCCTGCTGTCGTTGATCAAAGAAGGAGAGTGATTTGTAACTACTGCCATTTACCCGGACATGTGCAAAGAGATTGTCGAAGGAGGCAAGGACTTTGTTTGGTTTGTGGATCTGCGGATCATACTATCAACGCTTGTCCGTCGAAGCTTCGCACGAAGGATGATGTTCAGATGCCACCGCAGAAACCATTTCCGGGACAGAAGCAGCTGACTCAGGGACCAAATCAAGCTCGAGCGTTTACCCTGACGGCTGAGGAAGCTAAAGCTTCAGGAGATGTTATTTCAGGTATTCTACTTGTTCATGGTTTTCCCGCATTAGCATTATTTGATTCTGGTGCATCCCATTGTTTTATGTCATCCAAGTTTATTGCTACACACTCGATTACTTGCACGACCCTATTTAGTTTCTAGGACATACACACTGGGAATGGGAAGATCATATCTAGTAGAGAATGTAAGGATTGTGCAGTTGTTGTTTGCGGACGGGAGCTTTTTGCAGATTTCTTGGTGATTGATATAGGCAGCTATGAAGTCGTCTTGGGAATGGATTTTCTCGGCACTTTCCACGCTCACATCGATTGTAGGGCAAAGAAAGTAATTTTCCAGATTCCCGGACATCCAGAGTTTATCATTACTGGAGGAAGCGGTTCTGTCGAGCCAGTCGAGTTTAGGGCTAGGCCGACGACTAGTGTTCTTTCGTCGTTGGAGGTTGCTCAAGATGAAGCGCCAGCTGTTGTTCGAGATTTCATGGACGTGTTTAAAGACATATCAGGTTTACCGCCGAAGCGAGACGTGGAGTTCGCGATTGATCTTGTTCCTGGTGCAGCGCCAGTTTCTAAAGCGTACTATCCAATGGCACCAGTGGAGTTGGAAGAAGTTAAGAAGTAGGTTACTGAATTACTTGAGAAGGGTTGGATTCGAAGCAGTAACTCACCTTGGGGAGCTCCAGTTCTTCTAGTCAAGAAGAAAGATGACACAAGGAGAATGAGCATCGATTATTGAGAATTAAACCGGGTGACTATTAAGAACAAGTACCCGATCCCTCGCATTGGCGAATTATTTGAGCAGCTTAGTGGTGCGAGGGTATTCTCGAAGCTGGATTTGCGATCCGGATATCATCAGGTCCGAGTTAAAACAGAAGATATTTGCAAGACGGCGTTCCGAACTCGGTATGGACATTACGAGTACTTAGTGATGCCCTTCGGAGTAACGAATGCACCGGCGATATTTATGGACTTGATGAACCGAATCTTTTCACTATTCTTGGACCGGTTTATTATGGTGTTCATTAATGATATTCTGGTCTACTCGAAGAGTATTGAAGAGCATGCAGAACATTTGAGGATCACACTACAGACGTTGAGACAAGAAAAATTATATGCAAAGATGGGCAAGAGCGAGTTTGGGCTGGAAGAAGTAAAGTTTTTGGGGTATGTCGTGTTAGGCGATGGAATCACCGTTGATCCCGAAAAGGTTGCAGCAGTTCGAGATTGGCCGATTCCGAAGAATGTTGCGGAGATAAGAAACTTTCTTAGACTTGCTGGGTATTACAGAAGGTTCGTGGAGAACTTTGCTCGTCTGGCGGAGCCATTGACCAAGCTTACGCGTAAGGAGGTACTATTTGTGTGGACGGATAGGTGTGCGTCAGCTTTTGAGGCGTTGAAGCAGAGATTGATAACCGCTCCTATTCTGACCGTGCCAGACAGTTTCGGAGGATTGGTGATTCACAGCGACGCATCTGGGAAGGGATTGGGATGTGTTTTGATGCAGCATGGGAAGTTTATAGCCTACGCTTCGAGACAGCTGAAAACCTATGAGAAGAATTACCCAACTCATGACTTGGAGCTAGCAGCGGTGATTTTCGCTTTGAAAATTTGGAGACACTACCTATTGGGCGAAAGGGTCGAAGTTTTCACCGATCATAAAAGCTTGAAGTATGTGTTCATGCAGAAGGAGCTTAATATGAGGCAGCGCAGATGGTTGGAGCTGATGGCTGACTACGATCTTGATCTTAAGTACCATCCGGGGAAAGTTAATGTCGTGCCGGATGCGCTCAGTCGGTTACCAGCAATTGGACAGAAGGAACTCATTGAAGACTTTCGAAGATTTTATTTGGAGGTTGTGCTACCGCATTCTTCGGGACAGTTGATGCAGCTGTAGGTACATTCGTCGTCGATCGGGAATATTAAAGCAGCGCAATTGCAGGACCCTAGATTGCAAAAGTTTCGAGAACAAGTTGAAGCTGGACTTCGAACAGACTTACTGATCCATGAAGATGGTTCGTTGCGATATGGTAGCCGTTTGTATGTGCCAAAGGGAGATATTCGTGAAGAACTTATGACGGAGGCGCACAGTTCAGCATATTCCGTACATCCAGGAGGCATGAAGATGTACCGAGATTTACGACGGCATTTCTGGTGGGAAGGCATGAAACGGGAGATTGCCCGCTTTGTGGCAAAGTGCTTGGTGTGACAGCAAGTCAAGGCTGAATATCAAAGAGTTGCTGGTTTGTTGCAACCACTTCCGATTCCTCAGTGGAAGTAGGAACATATAACCATGGATTTCATGACAGCTCTACCGCGAAGTCCAAAAGGTAACAATGCAGTGTGGGTGATTGTTGATCGTTTGACCAAGACAGCTCATTTCATCCCTTTTCGCGTTGGTCAATCAACAGAAACTTTGGCAGAACGGTACATGCAGGAGATTGTAAGATTGCATGGAGTACCGGTGAGCATCGTGTCCGACCGTGACACTCCTTTCTTATCACACTTTTGGAGGAGCTTACAGGAAAGTTTGGGGACTCGATTGAAGTTTAGCACAGCTTACCATCCTCAGACAGATGGCCAGTCGGAGAGGACGATCCAAACTCTTGAAGACATGTTGAGAGCTTGTATGTTAGACTTCAAGGGTTCATGGGAGGATCATCTACATTTAGTGGAGTTTTCTTACAATAACAGTTTCCATGCGACTATTCAGATGGCTCCATTTGAAGCTTTATATGGTCGCAAGTGTCGTTCACCTGTTTGTTGGGACAATGTTGGTGAACGAAGATTATTAGGACCGGACTTGATCGTGCAAACAGTTGAGAAGGTTAACACTATCCGGAATCATATGAAAGCAGCACAAGACCGACAAAAGAGTTGGGTAGATACGTCGAGAAGACCTCTAGAGTTCGCCGTGGGTGATTTGGTATTCTTGAAGATATCACCGACTAGAGGGGTGATCTGTTTCGGAAGTCGAGAAAAGTTTAGTCCTCGATTCGTTGGACCTTTTGAGATTTTGGAGCGTGTTGGAGAAGTGGCATATCGATTGGCGTTACCGCAATCCTTGGCGAATGTTCATGACGTGTTTCATGTATCTCAACTCCGTAAATATGTTCGAGATGAAACACATGTATTGGATCATTCAGAGCTGACTGTACATGAAGATTTGACTTTTGAGGAGCAACCGATGTCGATTGTGGATCGAAGAGAAAAAGGTTCTTAAGAACAAAGTTATCCCTCTTATACTTGCTTCTTGGGGTAATCACTCACATGGAGAGACAACTTGGGAACGAGAAGATGAAATCCGGCAGAAGTTTCCGCATCTATTCTTGTAGTTTGATTGATTGTTTATCCTTTCTTGTTCTTGGAATTTCGAGGACGAAATTCTTTTTGTAGTTGGGTATAATGTAACAACCGAGTTCAGTTATACCAATTTCTAATGCCGTATTTGTTTGTTTGTGGCGTTTTATTGATTTATCATGTTTGGATGCGAATGGTAGTTTACTTTTACATTGCACTCGACTCGACTCGCTTGCTTGAACTGGTTGATTCATATTCCTAAACTACCCTGTCCTGTTAATTAGACACGTGCATCTCATGTATACTGCATATTAACATTTCACCTAGCATCGCGTATTTTACATATAACATTTTAGATCACGTAAAATAGATTAAAATTGAATTTCATAGCCTGCATGATACCCCTAACCCCGTGGTAGCGTCCGCGCATCTTGTTCTCGTTCCGTTCAGTGAAATGGACATGTTTGGATAGCTACGCGCACGTACGTGCGTCCGTTCTTGAGGGTATACATTTTTGTTAACTGAACATTCATTTTAATATTTGGAGGTTGCATTTATTTTTCGTATTTTAAATCTAAATTTTAGACCCGATCCAGGCACATTTTTTGAAATATTTTTCTTACTAAAAATCCAATTATTTAAATCTTTTTAAATCAATTATGATAGCTCAGAATATTTCTATGAAACTAACTAAAATCTTTTTTAAAATTTTTACCTAAAATCCTAATCCTCTCACTCCTTCCCCGAGCCAATCAAATTTCTCATTTGATTGCGCTGGGCCCCACACTTTTCTCTCTCCCTTTATTTCCTCTTCTCTTTCTTTCTCCCCTCACGGCTCTCTCTCTCTTCCCTTTCTCTCTTCTCTTGCGAACACTGTTCGCTTCTCGAGTCGGGTCACCGCCCGACGCAATACTGTCACCTCCCTCATTCTTTCTCTCCCTCCTTCTTCTATTTTAAAAGCCCCGAGCACGAGAAACACATCCAAGCTCTGCCGCCTCCTCAAACCCTAACCCTAACTCCTATTCCCTCGACCTCGCCTCCACCATAGTCTCCATTCTCTTCTCCTCCTCCTCATCTCCATCTTCTTCCTCTTCTATTTCCTTTTGAGACTTCACCTGCACCCACCAAGAACCCAGCACCTTCCCATCGCCGTCGACCTCATCTCACCATCATTATCTTCCTCTTCTCTCCTTCCTCCTCTGTCCTCTCCCGTCACAGATCCCTACTCACCCTACCCCAAGAAAAACCCTAGTCGCCAAGATCCCTGCACACCCAAACCTTAGCCAGAAACCGCAGCCTCTACCCTTCGCCGGCAACCCTCATCGTCGTCGCCCTTTGCCGACTCCCCTGGAATCTCAGAGCACCTACCACAGTAAGATCTTCTTCTTCTTCTTCTCTTCTTCACTTTCTTTATGCATTTCTTCTTGCTGTGTTCACTGTTCTTTGTTCATCGGAATCCGTCCGTGCCGTCAACGATTACGATGACCAAGCAAGCATCTTTGACCCGTGTGATCCCTTTGTGCGTTGTGTGGATTCGTTCCGTGTACCGTGCGCGCGTCGCGACTTTTCCCGCCGATGTGTGACGTTCCTTATACCCGTTTCTTGATCTGTTGAGGCAAGTAAAACTTGCTACATGCTATTTATAATATTTCATATTTATTCAGATATATATTAAGCATGAAGTTTGAATTTTGTGCCATATATTACATTTTACCATTCGATGTCCCGTTTATATCATTTTTAGAGTTATTATGAAAACATACCTGGTTGCATGTTAGATTACAATATTTTGTGCCCACGTCCATATTTATATCATAGTGCTTGGTTGCATAGCCCATAGTACCATAAAATAGTATAACCTTTCAAACACCCGTTTGCATCCATCTCGTCTAGTATACATATTATTGCATCCCTAGATCACTTGAATGTATAATATTGAAATATTAACATTCCACATTTGATAAACTGTAGTTTAATTAGTATTGGAACGTTAACTTAAACCCTAATCATAACTGTGCATCTATATGTCTTAATCTGTACCTGATTGCATATCACATTACAATGTTCCATTTTATTGTTCTATTAGTACCCCATGCTTGTTTTGTATACCCATTCTTATGTTAGTTTGATTATGAGCACCCACATGACATTTTGTGCACCCCTGACATGACTTGTTACACCTACTACTTGACACGACATGGTACGTGCAACTCTTGACATGACATGATACCTATGTACTATCTGATTTGACCTGATGTACCATTGCTTTACCTGTTACCTGATCTTGTTACTAATGCCAACAAACCTGACCTGTTGTCCCTACGGACATTTCCCGTTGTCTATCCAGACAAACATGTACCTGCCTGATCCTGTGTTGGCATTAGCTCCAGATTATTTAATACTTGACTTGAATACACAACTTGGGGGTATGGGGAAATCAATGATGAAACCTGACTTGTAACTCGACAGTTTGATACCTTTACTGATCAGTTTTAGAGGCTAGGCCAGCCTTGGGATGATGCTGCTGACATCATCCATCGTTACCCCTTTTCCTCTTAGTGCCTAGCGGCATGTCTCGGTTTCAGCCCGAGAATCTTCACCGTGATCCCGGACACGTACGAGATACTATTGAGTTACATTGATGATTCATTAAATTGATTTCAAAAACAGAGAGTGGTTAACCCAATATACCAGTCTAGATTACTCACTACACATTACCCCACTGTCCTTATTTATATCACTGTTATGTCTGTTTTATCATTTACACTCATACCTGCATGTATTGCTACCCCTGTTTATAGTATTGCTTGAAATTATGACGCGCTGACGTCTGGGTTTTGCATGGCCCAGATTCCTTATTTTTTCTGCAGTCCGAGCAGGAGTATTTCAGTCAGCAGGCTGAGCAGTGAAGACTTGCTAGTAGTTAGTTCATTTACTTTCGGTATTATTTCATTTCTTATGTGAGCCCGCATTATGGGACGTACATTCCAGTTATTTCTTGTATTGGATCTTTTGCTTCCGCATTATTTTATTCTTGACTCATTTTATGTTGGTTTATGGACATGTGTTAGATAGTTTATTATTGTTCTTGATATCTCAACAGCCGTAATGTGACTGTGGAAGGATATTTCCTATCCACAGGTAGCATGGTTGGCTATGTCACGTGCCTATCTTAGCGTACTCTGGAAAGCGGGGCGTGATAGGTTAGAACCTACAGCATACTTAACCCAAAACGACAATATATATATCTGTCGCTAACATATAAACGTTAACGATTCAGTTGCAGTTTAAAATACGAAAAATCCGTATCGTAAATATCTGAAATTTTAGTAAAACCACTACTAAAACATTTCCAGATTTTACTGTGTAATTATTGAGACAAATCAAACAATACAGAAACTTATAAAATACCAAACCTAAGCTACAGAAGAAAAATCAACATCAAAATCCACCAAAGGTCCGGCGAGCTCGGAGTTTAGGGTGTTTTCACCGGCTAAAACATGGGGTTGGGGTCTCGGGATTTGAGTAAATATCTCTAGTGGTCTCATTATAGTTTTGTGCTTGCTAGTTCTTCTAGTAGTTATACTTAATGCTTCCAGATTCAATTTCAGTGAGCTAGATATCACAAATTACACTGTTTTCTGTAATGCACACTAAAAACAGATATAAACTTATACTGAACTTGCAAGGAGGAAAGGTATTATACCTATGGAGATTGTGTATAAGAAAATCCTGCTTAAGAAGTGCTTGTGGAAGCACCTATGGTTGTAGTGGCTTCTAGGATGAGGATGTGCACAATTTGATGAAGGATTAATGTTTCCTTCATTAAGATTGAGGAATACTTGTGAAAATTAGTTTGGAGCTTGATGAATTAACTCTTTGTTCAGTTGAAAAGCTAAGGAGTTCCCATGTGTGTGTGGTGTTGTGTAGAGAAAGCATGAGGTGGAGGTTGAGAGGTGGAGGTGGCATGAGAGGAGTAGGATGTGTCACACTTGAAGTGGAGTGGTGTGTTCATGCAAGGAGGAGGTGTAAAATTATGAAGAAGGAGGTGGAGAGTGTTGAGCATGGTGAGGATATGTTGTATGTTAGGGTTTAAAGTTAGGTTATAATATGACAACCATTAAAAGAATTATCAAATCTCAAAACCTTTCATGTCATAAATTAAATCCATTTAACATAAAAGATATGAAATGATAAATCTATCACTTAAATATCATTAGCTTAAATGAAAAATACCATCCCATGTTAAAATAATTAAAATATCATTTTTATGACATCACACATTTTTTTATTCATGTTTACCGAAATAACTATATTTTTTCGGATATAATTCCGATACCAAAATTTGTATGTGATATCACTTTTATAAGCTCATTATTTTTTTATATTTAAAATTACAATTTAATATTTATAATTTTCCAAAATGTTACAAGTCCTGAGTCACATGGAGGCAATGAGCGATAGGAGGGGATTTTGTCTCTCTCAGTATTAGGGGTTGATGTTGCGCTATACTCGATTGGCTATAACAGGAAATCCCTGGTCAGGGTTGCTGAGATTTACTGGTAAGTGTTATCAGTAGTTTCTCGAACCGTTATGAGCCTTGCATCCGCATGACTTATCAAGCTATTGGGGTCTGATGTTTACCACCCCCAGGCGAAATATACGACATATCAGACGAAGAGACCGGACTGTACGGCAGTATTACTGATTGGATTCGCAGGAGTATGAGCAGGCTTGCTTGTTGATCTTCTGATCGCTCAATACCCGGGTAGCCGTTACGTCCAGCTAGTACCGCTAACGGCTTGTGGGTGACTGATATGATCATCACCTACTGCCGACGTATTGACGAGTCTTTAGAGTCCTACACAAAGGTTTCTTGGCTCAGGCGAAACGAAATAGGAGCACATATGTGATATGTGCGGGACCGAGATTAATACGTGTATGTGATACCGTATTCTATTCTCGTGATATGTGATATCGGTCGGTTATATGTGATATAGCCGGGTTATCGAATCAAGTGTTGATTCGATAAGTTGATACATATGATATTAGTCGGTTATATGTGATATAGCCGGATTATTAAATCAAGTGTTGATTTAATAATTTAATGTATAATTATATATTTGATATATTAATTTACATTAACTAATATTAGCTCACTTAAGCATTTCTTTTTCTCACTGGTGTGCACTTAATATATATGTGATATATTATTGTGTCATGCTAATTGCTACATGCAACATGGGTATATGAGACTCACACCATGCTTATGATAATGCGGGGTTTATTTATTTAAAGTAAATCACTAATTAGATGGAAATTAGTCGCATGGTTTAAGCTTAGTGGAAGCTTGTAGAATCATTGACTTAGTCCACTAATTTTGTTTTACATTAGATATTTATTAACCTAATCATTACCTTAAGCAATGGTCAAGTCTCTACATGAGTTAGTATAAGATATTATCTCACCCATGGTTGTTATTCTCACTCATGAGATTCACTCTACACTTGCTTCTCTCTATGGTTAATTTTCTTCATCTCCTTCCTTAAGCTCTCTAGCTTTTTAGGAGGTGAAGAAAATGAGTGAGAAAAATATTTCTAAAGTGAGCAAAATTCTTATTTCATCAACCTACACTAGACCAGCCATTTAGTTTAGGCTATTTGCTTCACTAATTCCATATTAGTGAAGAGAGAGCTTGAGTTAGTGTCTCCTCGACGTAGATCATCTTCGGCCTTGAAGACTTCAAGCAAGCTTGTTCATTTCACCTTGTGGAGCCTTACTAGAGTCCGGGAGATCACCACTTGGAGCGAAGGGACTACTACATAGAGCTTATGAAGTGAAGGACCGGTCTACAAAGATTGTATTCCTTGTTCACTTAGATGTAAAGATGTTTACATGCTAGTTTCGTCTAATTCTCTAGTTAAGATTCTAGGTTAGGGTTCTTTAGCATGCCAAATTTTTGAAAATGGCATGGTCGACGCCTCCCGAAACCTTGTGGTGGTGCTACAAAACCCAGTAGTTACCTATTAAAATCTGCGGAGTGGCTAATGGTTTGTCAAGTCCAATTGAATTCTTAGGTTCTGCTAAATTTTCGGTAACCGTTTGTGGTTTTAAAATCACTTCCAATACTACCATACTCTCACTAGTTTATTTTGCAAAAAGATTCCTTTTATAAAAGGTAGCAAGTCAAGAACAATGTAACTATTGATCTTGAAAATAGTATAAACAAAATCCTAGCGAATGCTTGGGATAATACACAAACCGCCATTACCGAAGCGTGCCTCGAGTTTGTCCGGATTCTGCTTTTAAACAGAAACTGGATAACTCCATATCTTAACAATCTCAAAATATGTAACCATTCTATATCCATATAGAATTAAGGCACTAATTTATATGGAACCAGATTCAAATGTTATGCAGCTGTTTTCAGTGCATATTACCTAATGGAAAAATGCCAATACAGTATTACTCATCAAGGAGCACATCCACGGATGAGCAACCTGCGAGAGAATCAAGTTCTCAATATCACAATGATAGAATACCTAGCATAAGTATCTACATTTTCGATCACCTCGAAGAATCCTTATACTTCTAACATATGGTTCTCCACTTTATTCTTATACCTATAAACTTCTCAAAATCTTTGACCTTGCATTACAACGAATGCATGTCTAAAACCAGAGAAATCACATGTAATCTTGAATGAAGTAAGAGTACCAACCCCTTGTGCCGAAGGATACTGGACAACATACATTTTCTTGTATAAGTCCCAAGAGTAAACTAACTCAAATTCTGTGTATTGCAAGTTGAAAACTGTATTTTGGTAGAGAATGTCATACACCGTTATTCAATGCACCTTACCTTATCCTCAACCGATAAAGGTAAATATTTACAGCTCAATTTTTAAAATGTATATCTCACTTTATAAAATAAAGGTACAGATATTTCATTTTAAAATTTGGTGCATAACAACGGTTATTCGAAACCAAATATTTGCCGTTAAGCAAAACCAGGCGATTTAATCCAACATCACCAATTGCAAAGAATTCCGATATTGAGAATCAAATCACCCATTTCCCAATATTCTATTCGTACTCAGCATCTGTAACACCGTACAGATATGAGATCCAAATCTGGTAAATACATACCCTAGAGTCAGAATTAATTGGAAAAATAGTTCTTTTTTACAAATACACAGAAAATCTGAAACATGGAAATGTTTCATAGGGGTGTGCCAGGTATTTCTAGTAATGCCTTTTCTATTATCCAGATTCATGACAGTAGTCGCAATTTCCTTTGCCATCACTTCAATCTCTTTATATGTCTCTATATCTTACCTTCTGTACACCGCACTTAGACTAATTGATTTTCTTCATTCCCTATCTTTCGGCGCCATCTTGAGGTTTGGAAGAAGACTATCCAATAAGCGTAACAGGTGTACTCTCCTAATGTAAGGAGCTCTCGCAACCTGAGAGAAGGTAAAAGGAAGAGACAACCGAATAATCCTGTTCAATTTCTTCAGAATCTGTGGCCATTCTCGACTGAAGTAACTTCTTCGAGTTCATATGTAACTATACGATGGCCGTTCCAAGCAATATAAATCCTCGTAGTGATATGACGTGTTCTGAAAAATTGCAAAGGGTAAAATAAAAGTGGCAGCGATATATGCGACTTTGTCGCAAATCAAGACAACCCAAAACCAAAAGGTGTAAGAACGTTCAGTTTAACTTGGTTCATGAGTTTTTAAGGTAAGTCATGTATCGTTGTACTAGATAAAGAAAAAAACACCCAGCGTGCACTCTATCAAGATTAGATTGGTTATCAATTTATCTAATCAGGATAGCTCCCACTGTATTCTCAAATTCTCCTTCAAACCCTAAAAGGAGAACGGACCGGGATCATTTACACTTTACAAGTTCGCTAACCGTTCAGCCAGGCCAGTGTTGGTATTTCAAAGGAGGTCCCCTGTGCTTTCGCACGGACCCAATTAATAACCCCGTTTCCGCAGAGGCATAATCTCGTTAACACGTTCTAGACACCTAATAGGTTAGCTAATTGTGAAGTGAAAAATCTCCCGAGAAGTAATACATACTCATCAATAGGGATCGGGACCCAACTATTATCATGTGATAACCTGACGGAATCTACTCAAGTCACCACACTCCAGAAGGTATGCGCATGCCTGGTAAGTTTCCCGTATGTTTGAAACCCCCGATATGGTTTTTGCCCCTAACGGTTAATGACCATGACTAGGTCAACAAATCATAAATTGCTAGTCAAGTTCAACCCGTCATTTTCTTGATTGCATTAAATCCACCCGCACATGACCTTGATTAGATCAATAAGGCCACACAACTGTTCTAACCAATCACACTACAATGCATAGAAAAGCACCACTTATCTACCGTTCACTAAGCCTTGACTAGGTCAACAAACGCAGCACGGATACTAAATAATACTAATATGAAATGACGGAGGGCTACGGCTGGTTTTTGGCAAAAAACCTTTAACGTTATGAACTTGATATCGTTGAAGGAACTCGAATGGTTTTGAAATGGAGCGGTTTAATCTCCGCTTTTTAAAACTAGTAATATAAACCTTTGCTTCAGAGCGAACTCCTAATGAAGGGATCAAGGCTTTTCCCTCATAGAATGAGGTGCGGGATATTCCTAACCGAATACCTCTATGCAAAGCAAAAAAATATGACTATGAGTTTTGAAGAAAACCGAGTAGTTTTAAAATTGGTTCTGACAACATCATTTAGGTTTATTTTTCTTGCATTATTCAGATAATGTGTTCCCATCATTTTAAGCTTCCAAGCCATAAAAGAAACAACCAAAATAACATGCTTTTTATATATCATCCGCATTCGCCACGGGGCCCGTAATGCACCGTTAGATTACTAAACTAACGGCAGAGCGGGGGCAGGACTAGCGTGGATGCAGAACATATAGAAGTATCTACTAAATATATATATATATATATCAATATCGCGGGCAGATAATAGTCATCACAAGCAGATAAAAATCATCATAAACATGCGAACAACAATATGGAATAACGGATAATCTAGGAGTCTCGCGTTTCATTTGAGCCATAAATGAGATGCGACATTCCGCGGTCGTGTGGATAGACAGTGCAATGAAGATCCTAGAACCCTACGAGTGCGACAGGTTACCCGCCAATCTCCGAAGTGAGGTTTCACGCCCCGCTTCCCAAAAGTACGGAAACAGTGACGTGCCAAGGTCCGCAACCTGACTGTGTCGAGGATGGTCTTTTCTCGATACAATTACGTTAAGAGTATAAATCATGTAGGCAATGTACTAAAACTGATAATAAAAGCTAAACATTTATTTCCATTAACTAAAATTATTACATCCCAAAGTACTGAAAGCAAACTAAATAGTTTGATTATATTGATTAAAAGAAAGCAAGCCCTAAACAGGTGGACAATAGAAGAGCTATCTTAATACACTTGCATCAACTCCGCGTAGTCTTCATTAGTGGGCTCCATTCCATCGCCTCCTTCTTTTTTAACCCCGTCCTCATCTAACGGACGTTCCAATGATAGAGAAAATGAAAGGAAGCCCGTTAGCGAGTTACACTCGGGTAGGATTTTCTCAACAGAAGGTAATGGTAAAGAGAACAAGTGTGTGTAATATATGATGTAATATGTATGCAGTGGTATGATGGATGTATTATAGGTATTTGGTGAATTAAGGTATACTGCATGCGGCAACTACAGGTAATATGTTCATTTAGTTTGTTAGACAAGGGTAGCGGGTTCTCGAGATTATTCCGTTCTAACCACGGAACACGGTTGGGGAAGGTGAAATGTACTGTTCCACTTTCCCAGATCTGATTGAGCAATAGAGGAATCCGAGTCCGTATACTACCTTGTCAAATCAAACTACCCAGCCCCGTTTTATTCAATATGAAGGTTTTGCGAATTAGAGTTAGTGCGTATATTATCTAAGCATGGAATGTCATTTGTCCATGTTAAGACTGTTCAATTCATTCGTAGCAGTCGTCCATGTTGGGACTGTTCAATTCATTCGTAGCAGTCGTCCATGTTGGGACTGTTCACCCTGCCTGCAGGGATTCATAATATTCCATATCTAGGTTCGCGCATTCCAACCCTAACCGCATCATAGGTCATGTCGTGTGATGTATCAAAAGTTGGATTTAAGTAAATGATATCTCAGTAGATATGGACTTCTACAGCCGTGGGTTATATCTCGTTCCATTATAGTTGTAAGGTAAACACGGTATTTTATAGAAACCTTAGTTTAAAATGGACCATGATATTTGATCGTAATTATTGTTTATATAAAAACAATGGTATATTAACGTAAATTATCTTTTATTATAAGGTCGTGGTATTGTAATAAAAGAACTCCTTTATAAAAAAGTAAGAGAATTTTAGTGAAATTCTAAAAACTTAACTTTCGAAATTATGGGTATTTTTGGTAAGGTTTCACTTCTTAAAACTATCTAGTAAAAATCTAGTTTTAGGATTATTATTGATTTTTACAAGAAAGCCCTAGCTTTTAGAAGTTCAGGATATTTTAATAAAACTAATTACTCAACCAAGTTCATGGTATTTTCGTAAAAATTATGATTCAGAAAAGACCATGGTATTTCAATAAAAATATCACTTGGAAAGTTTTAGGGTATTTTAAGGAAAATACTATTTTTCCAAATTTCGTGTTATTTTAATGAAAATAAATTCTTAGGAGTTGATGGTATTTTTGTGAAATACCCAAATTAGTGAAAATATGGTTTTAAAGGTTTAACATTAATTTTATTTTAAAAACCAATATATAGAAATTTACTATAATTTTTCCGTGTTTTAATAATTAAGGAACTAATTAACGATAATCTTTATTTAATACCGTAGAATAATTACATTTATTCCTGCAAAAGTTGTCCCGGTCATGATAGTCGCTTTACGACATATTTCCATATGTATAAGCATGAATCTGGGGTTGTCCTTTACCCTGTGATTTTATCGCGAAGGATAACTGCTAAAAGTCTGTTATATTATTAGGGTTTAATATCGTTTTTAATCGTCAAAACCCATAAAATAGATAATGCAATTAAAACATCATAATTAGGTCTTGAAATTTTTTTCACGGATAGATATTTTCATAATTAAGATAACAGGGGGTCAAGTGTTGAGAGATCCTACCTAAAATGAGCTAGGAAAATTAAAGTCGGCGAGCATCGGGTTGTACGAGAAAAGGTATATCTTGAAGCCGAGATTTGTTTTGCCTTTGGGACTTAGTCCAAAGTGTAGAAAACTCAAAAACAAACCTCTTGAAATATTTTGAGATTTTTTTGTCGAATAGATATTTTTAGGGGGATTTTAGAAGCTTGGGGATATTTATAGGGATTTTCTAGGATTAAAAAAACCTATTTTTTCCCCTAGCCGACCCGACCCCTACGAGCCGACAAGATCCGACCGTTGCTCGACCAGATCTAACGACCCATGTCCCATCACGAGTGAGCTGGCGTGGGCCCCGGCTCGGGTTGGCGCTGGTGATCCTTGACCGTTGGATTATTGATCCAACAGTCCAGATCAAAGGCGCATATATATATATATATATATATATATATATATATATATATATATATATATTTCTTTTTTTCTTTAAAATAATTATGGCAGAATCTGGGCCATTGGTTTTTAAATCTGACGGTCCAGATTCATTCCCGCTCTAAAAATTTGATAAAATTTGTTTTTAATATCTAAAAATGTTTTTAAAATTGTTTTTGGCTTCTAAAAATTATTTTAAAATATTTTAAAAATCTAAGAAAATTATAGAAAATGTATTTTGATGTTTTATATCCTTTGCAACCAAATTTGGTCCGAAATAGCTCCCCTTGTCGGTTTTAAAAACTTTTCCCTTCGATAAAAAATCCATTTAAATTCTTAAAAATTCCTAAAAAATCCTTTAAAAAAATATTAATTCATTTTAATCATGGAAAAATATTTTTAAAGTGTTCTCTAACAATAGAAGCAGTAAAATAATCGTTTTGACCTCGAGAAAAATTATAAAACGTTTTTATTACGTATCTAGGGTACACGGTCGTTACAATCTACCCTCCTTGAAATAATTTCGTCATCGAAACTTTGGAGGTAAGAAAAAGAGTAGTTACATAGAAGAAGTTACAAATAGATGAGGATAACGTTCCCTCATCTCATGCTCTCTCCCCCACGTGAATTCGTCCGGAGAGTCCTTCCTCCATATAACTCTAACTAGCTGGACTGTCTTGTCCCTTAATGTCTTCTCTTTCCAATCTAAGATCTCAACTGGTTGTTTTTCGTAGATTAGGTCAGCCCCTACTGTGATTTCGGAATGATCCAAAATGTGATTGGGGTCACCAACATACCTCCTTAACTACGAGATATGAAAAACGTTGTGCACGCCCTCCAAAGAAGGTGGTAAGGCAAGGCGATACGCAACCTCCAAAACTCGTTCAAGGATGTCAAATAGGCCAATGAATTGCGGGCCGAGCTTTCCCCACTTCCCGAAATGTATCACTCCGCGATTCGGTGAGGTCTTCATGAACACGTGTTCACCTGGTTGAAATTCTAGGCGCCTCTTTTTTGCATCTGCCCAGTGTTTCTGACGATCCTGAGCTATACGTAGTTGTTCTCTTATGGTTCTCACCACTCCCACGGTCTCGACAATCAACTCTGGTCCTAGAGGTTCTCGATCTCCAACGTCATCCCAGCTTAATGGAGACCTGCACTTCCTCCCATATAATGCCGCGAAAGGTGCCATACTGATACTTACCTGGTAACTGTTGTTATACGTGAACTCTACTAAGTGCAAGTGGTCCTCCCAAGATCCCTCAAAATCCAACATACAGGCTCGGAGCATATCTTAGAGAATCTGAATAACTCTCTCGGATTGGCTATCAGTTTGGGGGTGATAGGCTGTACTGAAACTCAGGTTCGTGCCAAGACTTTCCTATAGACTTTGCCAGAAATGAGATTGGAAACGTGTGTCTCGATTAGAAACGATGCATACAGGTACTCAGTGTAATCGGACGATCTCCTCCATATACTTCTTCGCTAGGCTTTCAGTTGACTGGCCGATACGAAAAGGAATGAAATGCGCAGACTTGGTAAGCTGGTCCACGATTACCCATACTGCATCGTTGCCCTTGGTACTGTGAGGGAGTGCAGTCACAAAATCCATAGTGATATTCTGCCACTTCCATTCAGGTATCGGTAAGGGCTGTAATAGACCGGCAATTCGGTAGTGTTCAGCCTTCACCTGTTGACAAATCAGGCACTTGGATACACTCTTTGCTATCTTCCGCTTCATACCATGCCACCAATAGTTTTGACGGAGGTCCTTGTACATCTTCGTCCCTCCAGGATAAACGAAGTACGGAGAACTGAGCGCCTCTTTCATCAATTCCTCTCTGATTTCTCCGGTAGGCACACAAATCCTGCTTCCATATCTTAGTGACCCGTCTTCATGAATGATGAAGTCAGTTCGCAAGTTTGTTTTTACCTGCTCTCGAATCTTTTGTAATCTTGTATCTCTAGCTTGAGCTTCTTTGATCCGATCCACCAACGTGGACTGAATTTGCATATTCATAAGTGACGAGAATACCCCGGGCATGATTACCTCCGTCTCTAACTCGTTGAGGTCCTGTAGATTCCTCCAGTGAGTAGCAAGACTCAACGTCATTGGCTGGTGACTCAGAGCATCAGGGACCACATTTATCTTCTCTGGATGATATTGCAAGTTTATATCAAAATCTGCCATTAGTTCTAGCTACCTCCTTTGCCTCATATTGAGCTCCTTCTAAGTAAAGATATACTTCAAACTCTTGTGATCGGTATAAATCTCTACCATCTCCCCTAATAAATAATGCCTCCAGATTTTGAGTGTGAAGATAACCGCAGCGAGCTCCAAATCATGGGTCGGGTAGTTGTGTTCGTGAATCTTCAGCTCGCTCGATGCATATGCCACTACCTTGCCGTGTTGGTGTAACACACGTCTCAATCCCTTTCCCGAGGCATCACAATGAACGTCGAAACCTCCGATTCTGTCGGGAATAGTAAGAATGGGCGCTGTGGTTAGACGGGTCTTCAATTCCGAGAACGCTTTCTCACAAGCTTCAGTCCATACATACATCACATCCTTCCGAGTCAAACAAGTCATCGGTTCTGCAATCCTGAAGAAGTTTTTAATAAACCGGGGGTATTATCCACCAAGCCCTAAGAAGCTCCTGATCTCCGTAACTGTTCCTGGTGTCGGCCATTTTTGTATTGCGGTAATTTTGGCCGGATCTACCGAAATTCCATCGCCCGACACAATGTGTCACAGAAAAGCTATTCACTCCAACCAAAACTCGCATTTGCTGAGCTTGGCGTACAATTGATGTTGACGTAAAGTTTCAAGCACAATGCGTGCAGATACTCCGCATGTTCCTCTCGATCCTTTGAATACACAAGGATATCGTCGATGAAAATGACGACAAACTTGTCCAAGTATTCATAAAACACTTGGTTCATCAGATTCATGAATACCGCTGGGGCATTAGTCACTCCAAAAGGTATCACTAAAAATTCATAGTGCCCATACTTAGTCCGGAAAGCCATCTTAGGAATGTCAGATGTCTTGATTTTGAGTTGATGATAACCCGTCCACAGATCTAGCTTCGAGAACACTCGAGACCCTTCCAAATGATCGAACAGATCGTCCATCCTCGGCAGAGGATACTTGTTCTTGATAGTGACCTTATTTAGCTCCCGATAATCTATACACATCCGCTTTGTTCCATCCTTCTTAGGTACCAAAAGAACCGGAGCACCCTAAAGTGACGTGCTCGGTCTAATAAATCCCTTGTTAAGGTGGTCCTCAATTTGCATTCGAAGCTTGGTCAATTCTGCCGGCTCAATTTGATACGGTGCTCGTAAGATTGGTTGTGTACCTGGCATAAAGTCTATTGCGAATTTGATCGCTCGATCTGGTGGTAACCCAGACACTTCGACGAACACATCTTCGATCTTTCGAACCACCATCGGCATATCTTCCTCCTCATGTAAAGTATATAACCTCTCTTCCTTCCTCGGTACAGCTTTATAAGTTGCTGGATCTAAGGATTGACTCCCTCTCTTGAATACGAACATTGGATGGTCAGGAATCTCGAACACTACCCTCCTTTAACGGCAGTCGATGGTAGCGTAAAAAGTACTCAACCAGTCCATGCCCAAGAATATGTCGAAATTAGGCATATCTATCACCATGAAGTTGGCGTAGAAATCCCGACCGCAGATCACCACGGGACATAGGTCGTATCCCGTAGTGGACTTGATCATACCGTTTCCTGTGTTGACATTTTATTTAGTGACGAGGGGTGCCACTGGAATGGAGTTGGTTGTCACAAACTTTTGTGCCATAAAGGAGTGTGACGCGCCGAAATCAAAATGTGTAAGTGCAGGTGTAGAGGATACTAAAAGGACATCTACATTTTAAAAGTTAGGGTATGAGTGAGCCTAACTATACGTGGATAACAAAAACAGCGGTGATACTGGAAGAAAAAATAGACAGGAAAGGAATGGATACCTGTAGTGACTTCCCCCGTGGCCTCTGCCTCCTCAGCTGTCATAGTATAGGCCTGGTGCTTGGGACCATTTCGCTGAGCTTGCTAAAAAACATGCTTTTGTGAAGGCAAGGGTGGTCCTCTAACTGGCGCACCTTGTTCGGTTGGCTTAGCAGCGGGAAGTGATTGGTTCCCCTGTTGTGGTGCCCCATTATTGACTGGCTTGTTGACATGGCCCAGTGGTCCTCTTCTCTGAGGACAGTTCCCTATGGTGTGATCTGGAGACCCACAAATTATACAGAGTTTGTTCAAAATACGGCAGTCCCTCATGTAATGTCCGACTCTGCCGTAGTGGTTGTATGTGACGGTTGGTTTTCTTAGGACAATTGGCCCTGCTGGCCTCTTGAATTGATGTCTTCCATTGAATTTAGAAGACGATCCTCCTGAAGTTTGGTTTGCCGGTCGTTTCATCCCGGATGAACGATCGCACTTCTTGATCCTTTTCTCCAGATCCTCATAATTACGAGCTGCCTCTAGAATCGCATCATAAGTGGGGAGAGCGGTACAGGACATAGCTGACCGTGTCTTAAGATCCAACCCCTGTCGGAATCTTTTAGCATACAGTTCAGAGGCGGCCACAAGATAAAAAGCGAAACGGCTAAGCATAGCATATTCCGCTGCATATTGGCCTACAGTCATCGCCCATATAAACCCCTGTTAGAACTGAACGAACTTCCACTCCATATCCATATGTGCTACTACTGGAAAGTACTGAGTATCGAAACGCACCTTGAAGGTTTCCCAAGTGATAGGCTCCAAATCAGTCTACTTTCCTTGGCTTCCCACCATATTCGGGTATTGTCCGTGAGTTGCAGCTTGGCAATGCTGACCCACGCATCCTTTGGGACCTGAGCAGCTCCAAGGTCGTTGACAGTTCCCCGAAGTCATTCCTCAGCTTCTAATGGAGTCCCTTTCCCAGCAAAATTCATCGGATGCAATGATCGGAATTGTTTAACTCCCGCGGATCCTTGGGGGTTGGGGCTAATGCCTTCTCCAATAGCTCAGCCTGTTACTGCCCACTTTCTCTTAGCTCTTCGTGAAGGGCGACTGTCTGTTGCTGTTGTTGGTCTAACAGACCATGCATCATATTCATCATGGCTGCTTGCTGAGCCGCGGCCTCATGGATCCTATTTCCTCTCCTGTTGCGGTCATGGTGACGACCAGCCATCGTTAACTGAATAAGAAGGTGTATTATGTTATAAATAGATTCGAGGATAAGACCAGATAGAACTTGCACGAAAGAATAACAATTAATGCAAGAGCTAAACTAAGAAAGGAAAAGACACGAGACACAAGAGAGTTTTGCTCGAAACTAAGATTTCATTAATAAAAGTTAAAAGGAGATACAACTAAAGATAAACGTGGACCTACTACTATACATAGGTTTATTTGGCCAACTAGTACAAACTAAAACTAATATTGATCGTCTCGATCACTGCCCGTCAAACAAACGGGTGGAACCGCTCAGCTCTAGCACGTCGGTTGTTGACCTTCCTTGCAAAGCTATAGTAGAAGGGTGAGCCTGGTATGTCACGGTGATAGAGGCGTGGAGGAGTGCGGCGCATGCATCGATAAGCATGCCCCCAAATATAGAACGTCTCTCCAATAAACCACATGTGATGACCGTATTCTTCCAGTTCCTCCGCTCCAACGGGAGCATCCTCTTCAGCTGGGGCCTCTTCTTCAACTGGGGCCTCTTCAATAGGTTCCTCTTCCGCTGGTTCTTCCTCGATGGGTTCATCTTCCTCCGGTTCTTCCTCAGTAAGTTCCTCTGAGCCACTGTCGGAGAGAACCGTCGGTGGTCCTACGACTTCGTCATCTGAATAACCAAGTGTAGTCTCGAAAGTAATATCTGACATGTTGTCCTCTTCGGGAAGGGGTACAGCTCATAGATTGGCCATGACCTGAAAGAAAAACGCCATGGTCAGAATACAGAATGTGAAGGAAGATAGAAAGAACAATGGAAGATGTATGAAGACAGTGTAAGTGGATAAGATTCACAAACATAATAACGTCAGTTAATGGTTTCATTTTAGTACATTGAGGGCATGCATGGGCCACCACTAAAACCTGTCATGCCCCGCTTCCCAAAAGTACGGAAACAGTGACGTGCCAAGGTCCGCAACCTAACTGTGTCGAGAGTGGTATTTTCTCGATACAGTTACGTTAAGCGTATAAATCATGCAGGCAATGTACCAAAACTGATAATAAAAGCAGAAGCATTTATTTCCATTAACTAAAATTATTACATCCCAAAGTACTGAAAGCAAACTAAATAGTTTGATTATATTGATTAAAAGAAAGCAAGCCCTAAACAGGTGGGCAATAGAAGAGCCATCCTAATACTCTTGCGTCAACTCCGTGTAGTCTTCATTAGTGGGCTCCATTCCATTGCCTCCTTCTTCATTAACCTCGTCCTCATCTAACGGACGTTCCAAGGATAGAGAAAACGAAAGGAAGTCCGTCAGCGAGTTACACTCGGGTAGGATTTTCTCAACAGAAGGTAATGGTAAAGAGAACAAGTGTGTGTAGTATATGATGTAATATGTATGCAGTGGTATGATGGATGTATTATAGGTATTTGGTAAATTAAAGTATACTGCATGCGGCAACTACAGGTAATATGTTCATTTAGTTTGTTAGACAGGGGTAGCGGGTTCTCGAGATTATTCTGTTCTAACCACAGAACACGGTTGGGGAAGGTGAAATGTACTGTTCCACTTTCCCGGATCTGATTGAGTAATAGAGCAATCCGAGTCCGTATACTACCTTATCAAATCAAACTACCCAGCAACGTTTTATTCAGTGTGAAGGTTTTGCGAATTAGAGTTAGTGCTTATATTATCTAAGCATGGAATGTCATTTGTCCATGTTGGGACTGTTCAATTCATTCGTAGCAGTCGTCCATGCTGGGACTGTTCACCCTGCCTGCAGGGATCCTCATTTATAATAGTATTTTATACCTAGGTTTGCACATTCTAACCCTAACTGCATCGTATGTCATTTCGTGTGATGTATCAAAAGTTGAATTTAAGTAGATGGTATCTCAGTCGATATTGACTTCCACAGTCGTGGGTTATATCTCGTTCTATTATACTTATAAGGTAAACACAGTATTTTATAGAAACCTTAGTTTATAATGGACTACGGTATTTGATCGTAATTATTGTTTATATAAAAACAATGGTATATTAACGTAAATTATCTTTTATTATAAAGTCGTGGTATTTTAATAAAAGAACTCCTTTATAAAAAGGTAAGAGGATTTTAGTGAAATTCTAAAAACTTAACTTTCGAAATTAAGGGTATTTTTGGTAAGGTTTCACTTCTTAAAGGTATTTAGTAAAAATCTAGTTTTAGGATTATTATTGATTTTTACAAGAAACCCCTAGCTTTTAGAAGTTCAAGATATTTTAATAAAACTAATTACTCTACCAAGTTCATGGTATTTTCATAAAAATTATGATTCAGAAAAGATCATGGTATTTCAATAAAAATATCACTTGGAAAGGTTTAGGGTATTTTAAGGAAAATACTATTTTTCCAAAGTTCGTAGTATTTTAATGAAAATATAAATTCTTAGGAGTTGATGGTATTTTTGTGAAATACCCAAATTAGTGAAAATAGGGTTTTATAGGTTTAACATTAATTTTATTTTAAAAAACAATATATAAAAATTTACTATAATTTTTCCATATTTTAATAATTAAGGTATTATCGATAACCTTTATTTAATACCGTAGAATAATTACATTTATTCTTGCAAAAGTTGTCCCGGTCATGATAGTCGCTTTACGACTTAGTTCCATATGTCCAAGCATGAATCTGGGGTTGTTCGTTACCCCGTGATTTTATCGTGAAAGATAACTGCTAAAAGTCCGTTATATTATTAGGGTTTAATATCTTTTTTAATCGTCAAAACCCGTAAAATAGATAATGCAGTTAAAACATCATAATTAGGTCCTGGAATTTTTTTCACAGACAAATATTTTCATAATGAAGATAACAAGGTGTCAAGTGTTGAGAGATTCTATCTAAAATGAGCTAGGAAAATGAAAGTCAGCGAGCGTTGGGTTGTACGAGAAAAAGGTATATCTTGAAGCCGAGATTTTTTTTGCCTTTGGGAATTGGTCCAAAGCGTATAAATCTCAAAGACAAAACTCTGGAAATATTTTTCGATTTTTGTGTCGAACATATATTTTTTGGGGGATTTAGAAGCTTGGGGCTATTTATAGGGATTTTCTGGGATTAAAAAAACCTATTTTTTTCCCCTAGCCGCTACATGAGCCGACCCCCTACGAGCCGACAAGATCCGACAGTTGCTCGACCAGATCCAACGACCCACGTCCTATCGCGCATGAGCCGGCATGGTCCCCGGCTCGGGTTGGCACTGGTGATTCTTGAATGTTGGATCGTTGATCCAACGGTCCAGATCAAAGACGTATATATATATATATATATATATATATATATATATATATATATATATTTCTTTTTTTCTTTTAAAAACCTTCGGCAGAATCTGGGCTGTTGGTTTTTAAATCCGATGGTCCAGATTCATTCCTGCTCTAAAAATTTAATAAAATTTGTTTTTAATATTTAAAAATTCTTGTTGGCTTCTAAAAATTATTTTAAAATAGTTTAAAATATTTTGAAAATTTGGGAAAATTATAGAAAATATATTTTGATATTTTATATCCTTTGCAACCAAATTTGGTCCAAAATAGCTCCCTTTTTCGGTTTTTAAAACTTTTCCCTTCGATAAAAAATCCATTTAAATTCTTAAAAATTCCTTAAAATTCCTAAAAATCATATTAATTCACTTTAATCATGGAAAAAATATTTTTAAAGTGTTCTCTACCAATAGAAACAACCTCGAGAAAAATCATAAAACGTTTTTATTACGTATTTAGGGTACACGGTCGTTACATGAGGCAACCCCAATCAACAAAGTGAATGGGTCATCCAGCACTTCGCGGAATCCGGTAACTTGAGCACCCCTCCGAGGGTCAACCTATACCCCCTATGAGTGTGGCAAATAACCTACCAATTCTAGAGTAAGGCCCCCCGGTCGCAACGCCATGAGATGCGAGCCTGTTGCCCTCTGGAACCCGGCTATTCGAGCACTCCTCCGCATGGTAATTCTAGTACAGAAAAGAAAATATATATACAATGGTGATATCAACCTCAACCCGGTTGCGCCCCAATAAAAGAATATACAAACTGGCAGAAACGATAGTCCACATGTCGGACGCTCACCCCGCAATAATCAATATACAAATGAATTTGAACTGTACATCTAATATCACACACAAGGCTATCCATCACGACAATCCATCCATAACATCAGTGCAACACAGAACATCAATGTGAATATCATGTTCGTAAATCTGTTTGATTGTTCATATAGCAATCAGTCGGATTGTACTGCTCTATAATATTCACGGTCGCGGAAACTAACAAACGCATTGAAAATCACGAATTCAAAATTTCGATCGATTAAAACTTTCCTCATTGGCTGCAAGCACAAACCAGTACTCAAACAAATCTGGGCCAAAACCAAATATCCCAAAAATCACATTTCTATAACCTAGAGCACCAGAAGATTTTTGGGGCACAATGGCCCAAAATTGACCGCGGAACCGCGACCAAATACCATGTTAGGCTGCGGTTCCGCGACCAAAAGTTGGGTTCATGTGCTCCAATTTCTTTATGGACTCTAATATTGCCTACACATAATTTTAAAGCAATCAGAACAATTTTTTGAACAACTTAAAAATTCGAACAGCAGGCGATGTTTTAGAAATGCGATCGGAAAAATCCGTCGATCGAAACTCTAAATAAGTACAAACTAGCTAAGGTGGGTGATAGATTGATCGGCCATCTGAAGAGTGCAGTGCATAGGTTTCAACTCTCCTATGCCTAATTGCTCATAAACAGAATACGGGGGCAAGTTAACACTAGCACCTCGATCGAGTAGAGCGCGATTGATATTTTTACCCCCAATAGTTATAGATATTGTAGGACAACGGGGGTCCTTATGTTTCTTAGGCAAATGTTGGGTAAGAGCATCACTCACATTGCTCGTTAAGAAAACATTTTTATGTACTTGAGTTTTCCTTTTCTTAATGCACAAGTCGTTAAGAATTTTTTCATAGGATGGAACTTATTGGATAGTATCTAAGAGAGAAATATTAATGTTAACTTGCTTAAACATTTCCACAACCTTCTCCATCTGTAGACTTGGTTTGTTGGGCCTCAACCGGTTTGGAAAGGGAGCTTTAATAAAGGGTTGGGTCCAACTCTTGTGTAGAAGTTTTTGGGGATGGAATGAATCCCAAAATTGGATTTAGGGTGGTCTGAGATGGTACTTCATTCAAGAAAGTGGACCGAGGGTTTGAGCCCAGTGAAGAACGGAGAATAGGTTCGTAAGAAGATGTTTGATTAGACGGAGTAAAAGTAGAAGTAGTAGCCGGGGTGTCATCGACGTCATCAACTTGTTCACCAATATGGTTGTTCAGCACTCTTCCCGATCTCAACATAGTTACGACACTCACGTTATGATTTTGTTGGTTAATATGTTAGCGTTTTGTGGGTGGCCGGGATTTGGTAGAGCTTGAGATGGAAGTTTCCCTTTCTCTCTTTCACTCATCGCGGCATTTAACTGTGCAATTTGTGCTTGGATAGATTTGATACTTTCACCGTGGGAAGCAGTGTGTTGTACTAACATTTGGATAGAAGACGTTAAATTAGCAGATTGTTTAATAAACGTTTCTAAGCTTCTTTCGAGTGCAGAGATTTTATCGGTACCGGCCGGAGGAATATTATTCTATGGTTGGAAAGAATTGTTAAAAGGGGAAAAATTATTGGCCGGATTTTGGAATGATTGCGGTTGAAAGGGCTGCTGAATTTGTTATGGTGGTTGTTGTTGCTGTGGAGGAAGCCTTTTGTAGTTATTTTGAATTTGGAACTGATTTTGATTTTGGGTTGGGTTTGGTTTTGGTTTTGGTTCCAAGCAAAATTCGGATGATTCCTCCATCCCTGATTATATGTGGAGGAATAAAGATCGTTTCTAGGTTATTGCTGAAAAACAATATTGGTTTGTTCATGACCTTGACACAGAGGATTCAAAGGACATTTTTCTGTTAAATGAGACGAGTCATAACCGCAGCCACACACGATTTTGGAGAGCATAACTTGGTTTAGGGAGGCTGAAGAGAATTTGCTTTCAATAACTTCGAGTTTCTTTTGCATCGCAGCCATTTCGGTTTTCATTGCGATGGAAGCGTCGAGCTGATGGATACCTGCCCTAGATGAAAACGAAGATGTTAGTCTTGTGCTTTCTCACTGTAATTTTTTTTTGTGAGATCTTCAAGAAATTGCCACACTTCCTCGTCGGATTTTGACATGAAATGATATTGACAAATGGTTTCTAGTATTTGTTTTGTCGCTGGAGTAACACCCTCTTACATAATTTGGCAAAGTTGTCAATTTCCGACTCCGTGATGAGAGAATTAGACAAGAAGATCTTTAAACCTTTCAAAACATTTCCAAAAGGGTTCGTTTGGAAGTTGGGCAAACTGGTTAATCTCGCTCCGAATACGAGCAGTCTTATGATTAGGATAAAATTTCTTAAGGAATGCTTTAACAAATTCATCCCAATTGGTGATAGAATGTGAGGATGTGCTATAAAGCCACTTCTCTGCGAGATCGCACAAAGTAAAAGGGAGAAAACGTAATCGCATAGCATCTCCTGAAAATTGGGTAGTGCTCATCATTGCACATATGTTTTTGAATTTGGTTATAAAAACGTATATATATTCAGATTCAAGCCCGTGAAATTTGGGCAACAAGTTGATGAAGTGGGGTTTAATTTCAAAATAATCCCCATTGGCTGGAAGAAGAGACAGACACGTAGGAAGAGGTTCACATGTGGGGCAGCATCGGTCTTGGAGAGCGATGCATGGTAGATTCCGATGAGACAGACTTGACGAGCATGTCGTCAACGTAGACTTCCATGTTCCTGCCGATCTGTGGCTTGAACATGCGGTTGACCAACCTCTGGTATGTGGCCCCGGCATTCTTGAGGCCGAAGGGCATCACTCTGTAGCAGTACACCCACCGGTCCGTCGTGAATGCGGTCATACCTTCATCGTCAGGATTCATGCGGATTTGGTTGTAGCCGGAGAAAGCGTCCATGAAGCTCAGGAGCTCGTGCCCGGCCGAGCTGTCGACGAGCTGGTCTATGCGGGGGAGCGGGAAGTTGTCCTTGGGGCAAGCCTTGTTAAGTTCGGTGAAGTCGAAATGTGGTGTTGTTAAAACCCGGTAGAGGTCCGTTCATCTCGGGAGATGTGGTAGGTGGAGGAGAAAAAGAAGGTGAAGAAGTATCAACTTCGGAGTCGACAGCAAAAACACGGACTAGACGGGTACTAGAATCCCGTATCCAGCCGATCATACACTAAGCGGGTTTAGTGCACGTGGCAGCATGTGATAATGCATGAGAACGATTAAGAAGGCTTTATTTTGAAAAGAGTGACGGACACAAAGCTTGACTCAACCAATCACAAAATGCACAATCAATCCCTAGAGCTAGGGTCACTTAGGCCAAGTCACTAGACCGCTCCTAGACTTCTAAAGGACAAGACGTAGGATCAATCCTCTATCACCTCATTATCAATTTTGCAGTCAGGTAAGTGCCAGGTAAGTGGGAGGTATCCGCTATACGAATCACCAAAATAGCGGGCCTAATTAAGTAACCAATTTTCTTGGTCACACTTGCCTTAGACGCCACAATAGAAACGCGGATAAATAATAGATTACTCACGACCCTCTTTTATCCTAATTAAGCATGAATGTCCTTAGAGGCTTGCTCTAAATATTTTTTATTAATGTAGGATGATAGTATGCTCGTTTGTGATTTGTGGGGCCTAGGAAGGGTAATAAAATCCCCACCTAATCTGAGAAGGGTAATGAAATCCCCACCTAATCTGAGTTTGGGTTTCTTGCCCCTTAATGTCTGGTTTAAATATGCAAAACAAACCAAAATCTAAAACACACAAAAAGATTTTTAGCGGCGCTGTTTGCAAAGAATCCTGCAGGTAAAAACAGTTTATTGGAGATTTAAAGGAGAAATGAAGACAATAGGAGAATACCATAAAAAATTGGGGGCTCAACTCCCCACTATGGCCGCGCTTCCGCCGCCCAATGCTTCTTTTGGCCGCTGTTCCGCCGCCGTATGATAAGTTCTCCCTTTTCAACTTCTTCACAGCACTCCAATGCTCCTCTGGTCCAATTTGAAATTTTCTGAATTTTTGTTGGTTCGCTCCAATTACTTCAGATTCTCTTGCAAAACTCGCACAAGAATTGTTAAAAACACAAAATGCGGTTTTGCTTCTCTTTTATTTTTTATGTTTCTGGTTTTTATTAGAAATCAACCCGAATAATAAGAAAAATAATTACGACTGTTTCCCCAGTAATGGCGCCATTTGATTGATCGTGAAAGATGTCTATGTATGTTGTAAATAACCGCAATTAAGACGGTGTCGTAAATAACTAGCTGCAATGAGTACGGGTCGTCCACAGAGAAACGGTGAACTGCTTTTCTTGCTTTAGACGGGTTGATAAAAAAAGGTGGAATTGTTATCATTTATTACTAAAAAGGTTTGAAAATTTTATAATAGAAAGGCCTGTAGGGTTTATAGGATTTAGTAGTTAATGGATGGAATTTTAAAAATAATTATTTTTATCTTTTTATTATTTAATACTAGAGAAATAGCGATGAATGTGGATTAGGGTTCTTGGAGGGAATTGGGATTTCCCTCTACTAACCCTTGTCCTTCCATTGATTTCTATTTATCTCAAGGCCTTAACAAAACGATTATTAACGAATATCAAATCATGGTCATGACTATCATGAATTGATAGCGCATCCGATAAGAGAGTTAATATTCATTTTACTAAAGTTTATAAAAATTAAAACTTTAGAAAGAACTTAAGTTATAGTTTTCATCAATTATTCTATCCTATCCTATAGATCCTAGCAAGCAAGAATTTACTCGCTCATGGATATCAACGAAGTAGAAGAAAGGTTGAAGATAATGGAACTCATAATTAAAATTTAAAATGCAGAATATAATTGTGGAAAGTAATTGCGGAAAGTAAATGCGGAAAGTAATTGCAGAAAGTAAAAGCGACAAAACTAAAAGAAAAAACTACCTTTATTGATTTACTAGTGCATTACAAAAGTTGCTCGCTGAAAAACTAATTTACAAAACCCTAGATTGCTCGCTAGATCCTAATCGATCGATGGATAGATGAATCCTCCCTTCGTTTGATAGATAGCTCCCGGTCCTTTATATAGGCTCTGAAATGTGAAACAATAGTCTTCATAAATAAGTGTGTGCAATTACGATCAAGACTCTGAGTTTTTACATACTACGGCCACCATAAGACCGTGCTTCCGCTGCCCCAAGCCCTATTTGACCACGGATCCGCCGCCGTATGGTGGGTTTGAGCTTCCAAATTTTTCATGCCTTCTTTTCTCGATATTTGGAGATTCTTCTGATAAAAATATTCTGAAAATATTGCTCTTAATCTCTGCCATTGCGAAATTCTTCAATTTGCTTCTAATATTCGGCAGATTTGGTTTTGTAAATCGATTTGCTGTGGATTTCCTACTTGTAGTTTAGACTTGAATTTATTTATTACAATACTTGCACAATATCTTAAATCCAATTGTTAGTAGCATTTGTTTTATTTGAGATATTATCCCAACCAATTATATGATATGATATCTTAAGAATATTGGTTAAGAATATTTGTTATGATATGCATATTTTAATTAATAATCTCATGGATATTTTATTTAAATATTATATGCATATATTTTCTCTAATTATATTAATTATAAATGAAGAAATATATGACAATAATTTTTTTACAAATACACCCACATATGTTCTTTATTTACAATTAACATATTTTAGTAGTATACAATAATAGGGAAAATGTCCATACAAATGTGCAATAAATTTGACCGATCATCTTATCTCGGATTTGCTTCGCCCCGTCTTGAAATTCCCATCCAACGGCTTTTAAGGGTCGGATCTAGGCGAAGCGAGGTGAATTTCGATTCGTCTCGCCTCGTCTTGTAACGGCTTGAAACGGGCAAAAAATTCAAAAACCCTACAAAAACCTATAAATACTCCCCAAATCCTATTTCTTCTCATTCCAAACTCTTTTCTCTTCCAAAAAACAAATTTCTCATCTCTCTGGGAAAAAAATTTAATTTTGATCTCTATTACTATTGTGGCAATTTCCATCCCTCTAAAGAATAGAAACTCTGATCCGATCCTCCGACAGTCCAATTCCGAGTTTTCGAAGCTCCGAGCCTCCGATTAACCCATTCTTCTCTCTTTCTTATTTCTTGTGTTTAATCTATTATTTCTAATTTTCTACTCTAACATTCTTTTTTCTAACATTCAGTTAAAATTTTAATATGGAGGGATCGTCAGATAAGCATCAAGCCCAAATTTCTCATCCCGAACAACAAGCGGAAGGATCCACCCATATATCAAGAGAAGCTATAAAACGTGCGACTACCAGTGATGTTTGGGATCACTATAAAATTGAATATAGGGACGGTGTTAAATACGCCGTTTGCAAATATTATGATAATGCATATAAATATAAGGATAGTGCCGGCATTGGTAGTTTGAATAAACATGCAAAAAAACACTTAGAAGCCCCGGTCGATTTCTCCACTATATAAACACAAATTGGTTTCGCCGGTCAAAATCTTTTTCAATATAATTATGATTTAAATGTTTCAGAAATGGCAAGATATGTTATGGCAGATGAACAGATTCTCGGATTCGGAGAAAGTGCGGCTTTTGAGCAGTACGTTCAAATGGCATTGCAACCGGCATTCAAAGGGGTTCCGAGGACTACACTTAAAAGTTGTTGTTTTACACTCTACAACGACGGTAAACAGGTATTAATTGCTAATCTTGCTTCTTTAGATACCGGTATTTCATTAACTTCTGAAGTTTGGACGGATAGAAAGGAACTTCCCCGGATCTGTGTTACTGCACATTGGATTGATTCTGACTGTTTTTTGCAAAAAAAAAAATTATTACTTTTAGACAATTTCCATACCCGCACAGTGCTTTTCATGTAACTTCTTAAATTAGATCTATTTTAGAATAATATCATTATGTAAATAAAAAAAATTCTATTTGTTTCGATAATACTAGCAACAATAATTCTGCTATAGCTGAACTTGTTAGGTTATGCAAACTAATTTGCAATGGTCTTTTGTCATATTCGTTGTGTATGTCATATACTTAACCTTACTGTACAAGATGCATATACCGTATGTAATACAAATATTCAAATAATTAAAAATGCATGTAAATTTATTAAAAGTTCTGGAAAAGAAAAACTGAATACAAAACTAGATGCCTAATTGCAGGTGTAAAGCCTTCTCTTAAAAAAAGATGTGGCCACTAGGTGGAATAGTACATATGATATATTTTGTACTACATTAAATACCGGCGGAATTATTATTAACATGTGGAATGAACAAATGCCTGTAGAAAATCATTCAACGCCCGATCATTGGGTGGATGTAGATCTTTATAAAGATTTTCTTATGACTTTTAAAATAGCAACCGAACGATTTTCTGCTATTTATACCCTCACTTGTCATATTCTTCTCTCTGAATTGTATAATATAGCTAATTGTTTTGCTAGTCACGTCGACAATCTAGTACTTCGCCATCCGATACTTACTATACTAGCTAAAATTTCTAAATATTTCTCTGAAATTCTAATTATTTACTGTTTATGTTCGGTAATGGATCCTAAAATTAAATTAGAAGGTTTGGAAGCTCTTTTAACCGGGTTCCACACAGTCATGGGGTAAGGTGTAGATATTGATGCGTATGTTAGTATCGTTAGAAGTAATTTAGATGAAATATTTGATTTGTATGTTGCACGATTTTTTTCTGGTAGAACTAGTAGACCGCCGCCCTCAACCAGTTCGTATGCTTCGACTCCTGCTTTAGCATTTATTCAACAGAAGAAAAGGGCAAAAGGCCCGGTAGTCTCATCATCGTCATTTTTAGACGAGTTATCAATATTTTTTCAAACTGATTCAGATGTAAATTTAACTATAAATGATTTTGATATTTTAGCCTAGTGGAAAAGCTACAGACATTTGTATCCGGTGCTTTCTACTATGGCCCATGATTTACTAACCGTTCCAGTGTCCACAGTAGCGTCGGAAAGTGCTTTTAATACATGTGGCAAGATATTAAGCAAGAAAAGTTGCAGCTTGGCCCACGACACAATGGAGTGCATGATTTGCTCGTAAGATTGAAAAGCAGCGGCCATCACGAAATAAAATGCAATCACACTCGGATTATCTACCTGAGGAGCTTATAGGATCGGACGAGACCAACACCAAAGAAGGAGGAACCACAACCGGCGCCAACGAGTAGTGAGTAAGATCTCTAATAGTAAAAAATGAACTACGTAGACCTGATTCTCTCTCATTGAGATCAATATTTGGGAGGGATACGTAGACAGCCCAAACGGGTTCAATCTTTAATGTAAAAAAAATAACAAATTGTATTATGAAATTGTAATTTGATTAAGATTTTTTTAAATAAAAAAACTTGTTTAAATTTCAAATTTTTAAGCTTAATTTTAATTTTAAAAAAAAATAGCAGCGCGAGCCAGACCAAAAATTTGCCTGACTCGGCGAATTTGTCTCGTCTCGCCTCGCGAATCGGCGAGGCGAATAGATGAAGCGAGCGGGTTCTGACTTCGTTACTCTTGCCTTCGCCTCGCTCAACCGGCGAAGCGAGAAAAATTCGCTTCGCTGGCTAGGCGAAGCAAACGAATTCTGAAACGAATTGTTTCGGCTCGCTTCGTTAGCAACGCTTATATAGGAGTAGTGGTTATTAGAGATAAAGATTTGGTTTAAATATACAAATTAATCTAAATACTAATCGATCTCTATTCTGGCATGCCCCCAGCATGTGCGGCTGCTGTTGGGCTTCTGTTCTGGGCCTTTGGGCTTCAAAGCTTGGGATTTTGATTTGGGTACAATTTTGCAATCAATTGCATCACCTTGAACAGGGATGGCTCCCAAATGCACTACAATATCATTACAGGTGTTTACTAACATAATTAAAAGGTGTGTAAAATTATATTGCTACTGATACAATGTGAGTGACTTGGTCGAATTTATTTGCTTGATTTCTAGTTGCTACTAACCAAGAGACAAACAACATAGACACATGCATGATATTATGATTTTAGCTCAACCCTTGTATCTTTTGGATATGAGAGAGTATGAATTCAAAGTGGGTAGATAAAGCATTGCTCAAATACACTAGTATTGCTCCTACTTGCTTGGTTTGGTCTGTGTTCATAACAGATAAGTACTATGTTTGGTTGTTTGAAGTAGAGGTGCATGCAACATTTGCTGTAAAGAAGCTTCTTTCCTATGTTTGGTTAGCAGAAACTTCAGTCGGATTTGAAAATGAAGTTGCAAAAAAACACCAAATTCTTGTATGTGCCACATAAGTTTATCGTGAGCCATGTAAGTCAATTTTGCCACATATATTGCATTATCCATTTATTTTTTCAACCAAGCACAAAATGTTCTTTGGATTGAAATCCAACAACGAAAATCGAAAACATCTAAGCTAATGGATTTGAGTGTTTTTATCTGCAACATATATTGCACACAAGTGCATTTAACCATCGCCGCAAAGCGAACAACCCGAAGTAAATTGGGTTGGTTTGTGTTTAGAACACAGAGATATTGCTAATGAAGTAAAATTGAATTATAATTTTAAAGTGGGTGATTCCATATACTATATTAAGTCTACACCTGTGTACATATACAGAAACTTACATGATGACATTTTTGTGAGAGTATCTAAGGCACCAACCAAATTGATTGCATAAAAGGTGATGATAGTGGACAACATCATTAACAATTTCTGGCTTGAATTTTGAGACCCATGTCTTTGTTCATTGGCTTGCATAATTGAGTGCTTTTCTCCATTGGTATTTTGTTATGTCCCCATTTAGCATCCTAGAATCTTGGCATGCTCCACTATTTGTTTATGTAGTGAAATTTTCTTGATGAAGACTGTATTGATCACTTAATTTGAGCGGTTAGTGTTAATGATAGGTGTTAGCGTCGGATTTGCCGATTGGATTTTAATTGGATCCTTAATTTCCAGCATATCAAAGTGGTAACAGTGAATAGTTGATTTCTACTTTACTGTATAAAATGTGAATTACCCGATGAGGACGCATAGCCTATCTACGAAGATTGGAATTTGCAATTTTCTATTTGCTTATAGATTTGGTGTTTGGTTATCCTGTGTAGAGTCTAATCTCGGTTCCATTGCCGAGATATATATACGTGCTACATATGAATTAAGATTTATACAAGCAACTTATATTAATTTTTTATGATCATATTGTTGATCAATTACAACAACTTTTCCTTTATGTTTTTGTCACATTTCTCCATTCTAATAATCTAATTCTAGTCATATCAAAGTTTGTAAGCATTTTTGTTTTCCTAATAATATTAACAAGTTCTCTAAAACCATGGTCCAACTCAAGAAGTATTCTTCATTTATGAAGAAGAAGAAAAAAAAGAATCTTCCTATGAATTGGACACATGCATGTGGGAAACATGCATTGCATGTGGTCAAAGAGAGATGTTTGTTTACTTATCTTATCAAAATTTATAACCATCAAACTCATGTGCTGCCTTTGTGGATGTAATAAAAAAACCAAATATATTAATCTAAAATTGGCTCTCAATGCTGCCAACTTAAACGTTCTAAAATTATCTGATGATCAAACTCAATTATCAATTTTCTTAAATCGACAATTTAGAAACATCATTCAAATATTTGTATAGAATAAATTTGTAGGAAGGAATGATTATCGCTCGAGTTGAATATTTTATTGGTGGAGGATCAACAAAGTAATTAAGGGTAATTAAGGGATTAATGACTAATCCAAGATCTAGAATTGAATTTGTTCCTAGACCCATTAAATATGTTCAAACTCAAGAAGAAGCCCTAGACATGATTCAATGAAAACCAATTCAAACAATAAAATTAAAGAGCTTGATACTAATCGAAGTTGTGTATGCAATGTTTTTGATTATGATGGGTTTAAATATATGGTCATTGATGTATCATGACATGGTCACTACTTCAAGGGGGGCTACGTACGAACCGAGTCTAAGTCCACTAGAATTTATGTACACTTAAAATATAAGACAATTGTTATATTAGAAAGAATAAGCATGACTAGTTTATGTTGAGAGGGGCATATATAATTTATGGTTGCAGATTCCAAGACGTTTTGGTAGCAGACCAGACGAGATAGAGCGGGAGAGATGTGGACAGCTTTCGGATTTAGGATAAATATAAAACATTTTAAGTTCAAACAAAAGACAAAAAGCTGCATGTCCCACCTGCCTTCTAGTTACAATGGCAGAGATATTTTTTCTTAGAATAAATACCGGCTTTTTTATTGCTTTAAATCCAACAAACTCCCATGTGATTTCAGCCAGTGGAAGCATGCTATCCTATACTTTTTTTTAGCAGAAAACCACCCTATCTAACGGATCCAGGCCAAAACAATTGGTTTGGGATAAAAAGACAATTCTACCCTAATTAATTTTTTTTTGAGAAAATAAAATTTTAAAAAATCAAAGAAGAAGAAGAAGAAGGGGGTGGTGCAGATGATGGGTGGTGCAGATGATGAAGTGGTGGAGGGGAAGAATTAGAGGAGGAATTTCTTGTTGTTGTGAGGGGTTTCTTACAAATGCCACATTTACAAGGGGTGGTGGAATGGGGATCGAGGAAGGGACGTCAATGAAAGGGGTGGTGATGGTGGTCGCCAGAAGGGCGGCGACGGCGGTTGTGGTGGTGGTGGTGATGATGCATGTAACGACTCTGAAATCACTGTACAGAATTATTTGTTTAAATGTATAGAAAAAAGCATTTCAGCCTATTTAGAAGTTATAGGCCATTTTGGTTTTATAAAAATAAGAAATAACTTGTAACTTATTGGTAATGGCTCTACACTGTTGTGACATAGCCTATGTGTTCGATTCTCATCAGTCCTAATTATTTTTAAAGATATTTCTTTTTAATTTTTCGGAAGCCCAAGGGTTGCACGTGCAATTCACGAAGAAACGAAAAGTTTCAGAAAAATCAAACAGGCGCAAAGAGGAGTAAACACCAAACTAGAAACGTGGCATGAATCTCGAGGCAAACCCCCAAGATTTGACTTCCCGTTTCTCCAAAAGATCCGCTACCGACGGTCCAAAATACTCCAAATCGCTCCGTGCTTTGCACACAAGCCGCTTCAGCTTTTCTCAACTCCCCTGCACTGTTTGATTTTCTGCAATCAAATATAGACTCTTCAATTCTCTAATTAACACCATTAAATCTATTTTAATTTATTTTAGTTCGCATCCCTCTCATTTTTACCCTATAAATGTCACCTCATACCCTAGTTCCCTTCTATTCTGAATTTTTTTTTTCAAAATTCTCTAAGTTCAAGAAGGGTTAAAGCTATTCAAGTGGAGTTAAGCAAGCCAAGAGAAATAGCGTTCAAATTCCGAAGAACGAAATATCGCCGACGAGACCAAGACCCCTTCTCTCTTCTTTAATCTCTTCCTGACGCTACACAACGAGTAAGTCCCTTCGTCTCTCTTTCTTTTCACTTCTATATAATTTTTAAGACATATCGACAAAAGCGGAGTTAGCCTATAATCCTTGTCTTTAAAACAATTTTTGTCAATTTTCCATATCTAAAAGTTTATATAAATTCTCTAATATCACTTCAAGATAATATTTACATCAATTGCCTTTTGACCTAACCAAAATTTCATGTTCAATAATCATATAAATGATTTTTTCATAAAAATACCATGAACTTTAATATAACCATTTTTCAATAACTAGAGTATATACCTTTAGATCATTCACGGGGTAACGACCCACCCGACACGCACACTATGGTTTCATAGCACGGGATTCTAAACATAGGGTTTATTTAAAGAATAAGTTTTGCACTAAAATACCATATTTTTTCAAAACGGGTTTCTTTTAATCAATATTTTAAATTCTTGACAATTACGCCTCTACAACCCTCATTAGGGGACCCGCTAATATATGGTGCAGATTATTGTACATCCTTAGGATATTAGAGCAAGATGCAGAACTCCTCACGGAGTATTCGGTCTCGAAAGGAAATAAAAATACGGTTTTTAAGAAATACGACTTTTCTAAACAAAATTAAACTTTGGAAAATTATATAAAACTATGAATTCGTATTTTCAATTAAAAAAAACATATTATGAGACTATATTTTTTAAAATGAAAGATTAGAATTTTAATAAAATACCATCAAGTTTCCAAAAGATATAGTTTTCATAAAAAACTATAAACATTTAAAAGCTCGGTGTTATCACTAAAATACCACAACAATTAAAATATATGTTCATGAAAATCCTAAATATTACAAATCACCTTCTAGATTTATTTTTAAACTATATTAACATATTTTTCATAAAACCCTCTCGAGATATGCAAACAATACTTAAGGATTCTAGATTAATATAGATTTAAGCGGGATCAATTCTCTTGAGCTCCGGGGAGCCGGAGAAAGTGAGTGCTTGCCTATTTAGGTTAGACAACTTAACAGAGCTATCAATGATAATTGTCTTGGGAAAAAACACAAATTCTGCCGTCCATGTGCAACAGTTGTCTGATTTCTCCCGAGCCTAAGATCTTCAAAAGTTAAATCAATTCACAAGAAATATCCAAACTCGAATCCAAACTTGAATCTAAACTCAAACATGAACTTGAACTCAATCTACTCGAACAAACTTGACTCGGACCAAGATTGCAATAGTCATGACTCGCATATTACTCGACTCACTCGACTCCATTCTACACCTTTTGCAATCTATGGTTTCGATCAAGACATGTCATAATCAGCCAATCAAATCAACTGAGGCTATCTTACAATTATAATATATATTATACTCGAGGTGTGTAACACCCTAGTACATTTATACTATATATTTTGTTATTTTAAATCTTCTGGTAAAATTCTTTACTATTGTTGCTATTGGATTTCGAATGATGCAATTAATAATTGTGGTTATTATCCGACCCGCCCATCATGTTTAAAACCCCAGTATGGTGCAAGGTTATATCAAATATTTGCTAGTACAGTGTATCCATGTGAATCGAGTACTAAATATATATATATATATATATATATATATATATATATATATATATATTTCAAGCTCTATATATCTCTTTATAATACAAGATAAGAACAAATAATATTCTTTTCTATTTACCCTTGCATGGTAAATCATCCCATATCAGGTTGTTACGCTATATATCATGTTCATATTCTCAATTATAAACAGCAAAATAATTTAAGATCTTTACGTAGATTTTATTGGGGTTATATGTATTTAATTACAGAATATTGCATTAGGGTCAAAAGTCTTACATATACTCTTTATATCTAAAAACTATATTTTTGAAGGGCGACGAGCAATATTTGGAGTAATATGGTATTATCTGTAAAATCCTACTATATATATACTATATATTCCCATAACTATAACAGTACATATATAATTTTATATACTCTCTCTCTCTCCGTCCCTACCTCTCTCTCTCCCCATATATATATATATATATATTATAAAAACTCTCCCTCTCTTTTCCATTGTCTTTATCTCTCCTCCCGCCCTGGCTCACGCCGAACCCTAACCCGCGCCAAAACCCCACGTCATCACCGCCCCCTCTCGTCGCCGTCCCCACTCCTTCATCCTCACCTCCTCATCGCCACCACCGGCCACACCTCTCCTCCTCATTTCCTGAAGACCACCCAAGCCCGATACCACACTGACAACCCACCACCTCTTCCTCGCCGACATCGCCGCCTGAATGCGACCACCACCATCACCTCCATCATCTTCCTCGCCTTGTCAGCAACACCAGAGCACCCACGCCACACCACATCTTCTTCTCTTTTCCTTTTTCTCCTTTTCTTTCCCCGTTCACCATCAACCCTTACCGGCCACGGCACCTCGCCGTCGACCTCATCCCTTCAACCTCGTCGCTGATCATCTCCTCCTTGTTCCCCGTCCACACTAAAACCCCAGCAACCCCATTTCTTCTTCTTCTTTCTTCTTCTGTTCTTGTCATGCCCCGCTTCCCAGAATACGCTAAGATAGGCACGTGACAGAGCCAACCATGCTACCTGTGGATAGGAAAAATCCCTCCACAGTCACATTACGGCTGTAGGGATATCAAGAACAGGAAAGTAAACTAAACTATCTAGTACATGTCCATGAGCCAGAATAAATGAGTCAAGAAATAATATAATATGCGGAAGCAAAAGATCCAATAAACAAAACACCTGGAAAGTAAAACTGGATACCAACAAGATCCTCACTGCTCGATCTATCAGCGGCAGTACTCCTGATCAGCCTACGACAAACGTAGAGGATCTGGGCCATGCAAAACCCAGACGTCAGTGCGTCATAACATCAATAATAGTATAATCAGGGGGTAACAAGTCATGCAGGCATGAGTATGAACGGTAAAACAGGTATAACAGTAACATAAATAAGGACAGTGAAGGGTAAGGCACAGGTGATGTGCAGTGAGTAATCTAAACGGGTCTACTGGGTTATCTACTCTCAAGTTTTTGAAATCAATTTGATGAATCATCGATGTAACTCAATAGTATTCCGTGAGTGCTCGGGATCACAGTCTATGACTCTCGGGCTGAATCCGAGACGTGCCGCAAGGCAGTAAAGGATAGTAGGTAATGACGAGTGATGTCAGCAGCATCACCCCGGGGCTGGCCTAGCCCGTAAGACTGATCAGTAAAGGTATCGAACTGTCGAGTTACAAGTCAGGTTTCATCATTGATTTCCCCATACCCCTAAGTTATATATGTTCAAGTCAGGTATTAATAAATCTGGAGCTAATGCCAACACAGGATCAAGCAGGCACATGTTTGTCTGGATAGACAACAGGAAATGTCCGTAAGGACAACAGGTCAAGTTTGTTGGAATTAGTAACAAGATCAGGTAACAGGTAAATTCATGGTACATCAGGTCAAGTTAGGTAGTATATAGGTATCATGTCATGTCAAGAAGTGCATGGTATCACGTCGTGTCAAGTAATGGTATATCAAGTCATGTCAGGGGTGCACAAATGTCACGTGGGTGCTCGTAATCAAACCCTAATAAGTATGGGTACACAAAAACAAGTATGGGGTACCAAAAAAAATAATAAAATGGAATAGTGTGATGTGGTATGCAAATAGGTATCGATTAAGACATATGGATGCACAGTTATCGATTAGGGTTAAAGTTAAAGTTCCAACATTAATTAAAATACACTTTATCAAATATGGAATGTTAATATTACAATGTTATATATTCAAGTGATCTATGGACGCAATAATATGTATAATAGACAAGATGGATGCAGATAGGTATCCGAAAGTTATAAACTATTAAAAATGGTACTATGGGCTGTACAAATAAGTATTATGTGATTCAAATATGGATATGGGTACCGTGTGTCGTAATCTAATATGCAACAAGATATGTTTTCAAGTTCTAGATCTAAATGATATAAATGGAATATCGAAATGTTAAAATGGAACATGTGGTATTAGATTTAAACTACAGGTTTAATATGCATTTAAATAAGTATGTAATAAATTAAATAGCATGTAGCAAGTTTTACTTGCCTCGGAGATCAAGAAACGGGTGTACGGAACGTCTCACGTCGGCGAAAAAAGTCGCGACGCGCGCATGGTACACGGAACGGATCCAAACAATACACAAGATGATCACACGGGTCAGGTACGCTCGCTGGGTTGTCGGGATCGTCGACGTCGTCATGGCTCCGGCGATCTAAATAAGGACAGAGGATATTTAAAGAAAAGAACAGTAAAGAAAAGAAAGAAGAAGAGAAGGAAGGAAGGAGGATAAAAGTTTGAGAAGAAGAGAGATGCTTACTGGATCTGCAGAGAGGGGAAATATCGACGGGGTCGACGGAGCCCCGGCGAGGTGGTTTGGTGATTAGGGTTTCGGTTAGGGTTTGGGTTACTGGGTTTTCTTGGTGTATGGATGTGCAGGGTTTTGTGAAGGGAGAAGACAGAGGAGAGAGGGAGGAGAAGAGAGGAGAATGATGGTGGTGGCGAGAGATGATCGGCGGCGAGGGAGATGTGGTGGTGATGGGTTCTGAGGTGGTGCTTGTGGGTGTGCAGGGTTCGGCAGAAGGAAGAAGGAGAAGAAAGAAGGAGGAAGTAGACGAGGAAATGGCGATGAGGAGGAGGAGGAGGCTCGGTTGAGTGGAGTTGCGATGAAGTTAGGGTTTGGGTTGAGGATCGATGATGGTTTTAGATGAAGCGCTCGGGTTTAAAAAAAAAGAGAAGAAGAAGATACGAAGGAGGGAAGTGACGGGATCCGCGGGGAGGTGACCGGACTCGAGATACGCACAGTATTCGTGAGATGAGAGAGAGAGTGTGCGAAAGGAGAGAGAAAGAGGAGAGAGAGAGAGTCTGCCGCGCTGGGGAGAGAGAAAGAGAAGAGGAAAGAAAGGAGAGAGAGATTCGAGTGGGGCCCGGCGCTGGGAAAAGAAACGTTTTCATTGGTTCGTGGTGGTAGGGCCCAGAGAAAAAGAGAGAGAGCTGAGGGAAGAGATCAGAATTAATAGGATTTAGATTTTTAAAAAAATTGTAAAAGGATTTAGTTGTTATGATGAGGTTGGATTTTATATTTAAAATTTTAAAAAGGATTTGTTTATTAATTGTTAACGAGATTTAAAGGAAAGATTAAAATAAAATCAAATAAATTTGAATTTAGGCGGATACAAAAATATTTCAAAACGCACCCGGGTCGGGTCTAAAAATTCAGATTTAAAATACGAAAAATATACGCAACTTCCAAATTTAAAAATGAATGCTCAGTTAATTAAAATGCATACCCCCAAGAACGGATGCACGTACGTGCGCGTAGCCATCCAAACACGTCCGTTTCACTGAATGGGATGAGAACAAGATGCGCGGATGCTACCACGGGGTTAGGGGTATCATGCAGGCTATGAAATGCAATTTTAATTTATTTAACATGACCTAAAAATGTTATATGTAAAATATGTGATGCTAGATGAAATGCCAGTTTGCAGTATACATTAGATGCACGTGTCTATTTAACAAGCCAGGGTAGTCTATAAATATGAATCAACAGGTTCAAGCAAGCGGGTCGGGTCGAATGCAAAGTAAAAATGTAAAATTACTATTCGCACCCAAACACGATAAATAAATAAAATACCACAGATAAATAAATACGGAAACTGGAATTGGTATAAATGAACTCGGTTGTTACAGTTCTTTTCCGACTAGTTCACCGGAGTTGTTCACCGCCGACGAGCACGATCTAGATGACCCAGCTACCGTTGTCGTCTAGTCCATTTACCACATCACGCAGTTGCTCAGTTTGGGTCAAGTCCTACATACATAGGTTTTGCATCGTGTCGTTATTCGGTTTCGGAACGTGATATCCGTATATTCGTTGTGAGATTTCGATCAGGAAAGTTCTAAACTTACAACATATTATTTGTTTATATCAATATTTATAGGTGTAGGGTGTTTTGCGTCACCCCATTGAGATAGGAATACACGCGCGCTTGTTAGGCGCATTACAGATTCCCCCTACCTAGGGTAGGCCGGGGTTTAGTGATTGTGGGGATCCGAATCTCCGGCAGCCGCGGACTAAGCTGCCGTTAATTACCCCTCGCCTTTGGAGTGAGGGAACCTCCGATTGACGGATTATACTGGTCATGCGAGCTCAATGTGCGGTGTTGTGTTTTGAAGGGGTTTTGGATATATCGGGGTCCTCGCAGAGTTTTTACGGGGGTCCCGTTACCCGGATAGCCGGCTGGGGGTCAAGGGGGCTAGCAGCCCCCTTGCGGGGTGCGGGGCAGCGCCCCGTTAGAAATTTTTTTCTAATAGGGACAGTGTCGTGGAGTATGTGTGTGTGTACATATGTATACATATGTGTATATATATATGTATATATATAAAAAGGGGGGAAGAGGCATCCAAAGGATGCGTAGGGCCAGCGCCAGCGCTTTGAGCGCAAGAGCGCTAGCGCGCCACGTGTCAACACGTGGGCGCTCGGGCACTAGCGTACTGAGCGCTAGCGCGCCACGTGTCAGCACGTGGGCGCTAGCGCTCTGAGCGCAAGAGCGCTAGCACGCCACGTGTCAGCACGTGGGCGCTCGGGCGCTAGCGCTCTGAGCGCAAGAGCGCTAGCGCGCCACGTGTCAGCACGTGGGCGCTCGAGCGCGAGCGCTGATTCGATAGCAGTAACACCGGTTACGCTTACACCAACAGCAGGTAGGCAAAGGCAAACAACAGATATGGACCGGTAAGACCAAGAGCGGAAATGAAGACAGCTTCTATGCCAAGAGCGTCTGCGTTGAGGGTCTTATAATTCTTCGTTCTGACCTTTCAGTAAACAAGGACTTTATAAGGACCCCACAATACCCAATAATGGATTTGGGCACTGGCACCAAAGCGCTGGCACTCTGAGCGCAAGCGCGCTAGCGCGCCACGTGTCAGCACGTGGGCGCTCGAGCGCTAGCACTTTGGGCGCAAGAGCGCTAGCGCACCACGTGTCAGCACGTGGGCGCTCGAGCAGCAAAAGGGACTTGGTCCCTGCAATGGGAGTTGTACTCCGAGAAAGGAGCACTTATTATTCTGTGTGTGTGTGTGTATGTATATGTGTATGTGTGTGTGTGTGTGTGTGTGTGTATGAGGAGTTAAACTCCTAAGATGTTTTGAAGCTGATGAAGGGCTTCTCCCCTTGAGCCCTAGTTCTTCCTCAAAGTGGGGTTTCTGGAGATGGGTCTCTTTCTTCTTCCTTTGTTGGCCGGATCTTGAAGATCAAGAAATATGAGATTCTAAAAATCTCTCCTTTCTGAGATCTGATGGCAGATCTGAGTTCCCCTTTGTGGGTTTTGTGGTGAAAACTATTTAGTTTTGAAAAAGGAAGAGTAAAACTCTTGATTTAATTAAAAAAAGAGGAAGGTTTAGAACCTTGAGGAAGGAGAAGATCACAGATCTAGATTTTTCTTTGGAGAGAGAAAATGTTGTTAGGATATTTTCATTATCCTTACCTTTATAGGCTATACACTTTACATATAGCCTCTTGGGCTTTACAAAAATGGCATTTTAGCCATCCCATGGCTCATGTACCATTTCTTTTTGCACATAAGCCATGGGCTAACAAAAATTTGGCTTTATGCCCATTTCGCATACATTCATGCATAAAAAATTACATAAAAAATTATTTATTACATGATCTATATTTTGGCATGGAGGAGGCTGGCCGCGGGCTCGACTTGGGCATGGGCCCGCTTGACCTGGGCTTGGGCCCACCTGTCTTGGGGGTTGACCTTGACTTTGACTCGGTCAACCGGTGTGCAAATTTTTCCCTCAACAATAGGTTTAATTATAGTACATGTATTTTAATATTTAGCAAATATTGTCGATTTACAGTTTTATATTATCAGTCTGTATCCGTACCAATAATGGAGTATCTAGTTGCATACTGGATCATCACAATATTATCATACTACTATATCAGTCCAATAATCTTTATCTGGATTGCAATATATCTGGTAACAGACGTAAAACGGTTTTTACAGATAGATACATATACATCCTAGCATTAGTTATGTTTACCTTATTTAGATATTGGTTACAGTTTTACAATTGGTATCTATTTTGGTTAATATATTGCTTGACTTGTTTACGACACATTACCAGACCTGTTACTTGGATTATTACTAATGCCGACAATCCTGACTTGTTGTCCTGACGGACGTGACTTGTTGTCTAGATAGACAAGATCTGTACCTACTTGATCCTGTGTTGGCATTAGATTTATATCATCAATACCTGACTTGAACACAAAACCTGGAGGTAAGGCGAAATCAATAATGAAACCTGACTTGTAACTCAACAGTTCGATATTTTCCAAAGACTGATCGGTCGATAGGGGCTTCGGCCGGCCTCGGAATGATGCTGCTGGCATCATTCGTCTGTACATGATACATGTTTTTACTGCTTAGCGGCACGTCTCGGATTCAGCCCCGAGAGTCTTAACCGTGGTCCCGGGCATGCACGGGATACTATTGAGTTACGTCGATGATTCCATTTAATTGATTTCAAATACTTATAGAATAGATAACGTAGAAGTACAGACTTTATGATACACATCACATACATATAGCTCACTGTTTTACACCTGTATTTATTATTTACACTCGCATTTAATCATAGCATCATATCCTGATTATTACTATTATTTTAATATTTATGACGCACTGACGTCTGGGTTTTGCATGGCCCAGTTCCTTTAATTTTTTCGCAGGCAGATCAGGAGTATTTTAACAAGCAAACCGAGCAATGAGGAGCTAGATGTTTAGTTTTAGAAATGCTTAGTTGATTTTATTTCCATAGTTTTATTTTAGCGATGTGACTTCATAAGGGATGTGATTTAGATATTATTCTTTATTGGATCTTATTTCGTTTCCACTACCTTTTCCAGTTATTTTTCTTGTGGCTATTGGACATGTGATAAATAGATTTAGTAGTTTACTGTTCTTGATATCTGATTGACAGCTGTAATGTAACTATGGAAGGATTTTTCCTAACCATAGGTAGCATGGTTGGCTCTGTCTCATGTCGTATTCATGTATTCTAGGAAGCAGGGCATGACAGGGTGCTTGGTATAGTTGTTTGTGTGAATCCAACGGAGGTTTAGGAGTCCCGTATTAACTTTTTTTTATTTTACTCGAATATCAGTCGGGTTGACTCATCCACAGCCTAGAGCCCCGATGCTAAAATATGAAATGAGTGTAAGTCGATGTCGCGCACCCCACGTGTTCGCGGGAAGGCGGAATTTGCAAAAAATAATTTTTACGAGCTTCGCAACACCGACTAGAACCAAGGATCGTCCATAAACCTTAACTAGCAAACTACTTGAGGTTTAACTACTCAGATACGAAGTTATACCTCACGATACATGTCCTTCGGGTCTTCATCGCTGTCCTCCTCGTCTACGTAGGCTCCAAGGATCGATCCGGGTCGTAGCAACCTCGACGGCCTCCTCGAGTCAAAGACGATCCACTCGAGAGTCTATAGTCCGAGCTCCACCTCAAAACCGAGGTAACTAGGGCAACAAGCTTGCTAAACATGATGGCCTAGGTGATGTAGAGTATGAAGATGGATTTATTTATCTCTTGAAACCCTAAGATTCTCAATACATGAGAGCTTTTAGGGTTTTGATGTGAGGAAGAAGAAGAGAGCTAGCTTGAGAGCTCACTTGAGGAAAGAGAAAATGATTTTTGATAATGATAATGATAAATGAAAATGAGATGGATAACTTGACATTACCAGGAGCATGGCATGAAAAATATCTCATCAAAATATCTAGGTCACAAAATATCTCACAAAAATATCTAAGTCAAATAGTCAAACCAAGTCAAGTGGTCAAGACAAGTCAAAAGGTCAAACAAATTCAAGTAGTCAAAACTAGTAGCCATGCCTCAATTATCATTTACAAAAATAACAAATACTTTACTCCACCTCATAATTGTTTTAATCAAGCAAATGGTCAAAACCCTAATGAGGTGTCTCCTTTTGTGCTCCTCTCATCCGTATATACATACCCGCATTCGTGTTCCGAGAAACATGAATACAAAGAGACGAAACTGATCCATCAATATATAATTCTAGGATCTAGCTTAAACCAAAGCCCGCTGGTATTATCCGCCCGAACATCATACGCGCACAAGTGTACGTAAGTGATCGAAGCCCTGCCGTAAAACTATACAGCATCTACACCTTTTGCCCAGTGCAGGGAAACTCTCTATGAGACTCTAAATACTCGACACTATGCTGGTAGTGGGTTTAACCACAGACCGCAAGCGGTACTAGCTGCACGTAACGGTCCTCAGGTATATGTCAAAAAGAAGGCCGATGAGGAAAACCCATCCGAACTCCTATTGAGCCTGAATGTGACAATCTCTGTACAGTCCGGTCTGTTCGTCTAAGAGTATCACATATCGGGCCTAGAGGCGGTAACCGTCAGACCCCTAATAGCGCAATAAGTAGTGTCGGAGAGTAGCCCAATACACCCTGAGAAACTACTGGAATACCTACCAGTAAATCTCGCTTTTCTTGGCCAAGGATTTTGTGTAATGGCCTTCCGAACACAGCGCGACATCAACCCCAAATACCAGGAGAGACGAATCCTATCTAACCGTCACTGCCTCCAAGTGCTTTGGGACTGCACCCAACTACTATCTGTTTGCATGACTCCTTTGAGCCGTGGTAGGGTAGTAATCAAAGTACAGTGAGAACACACTCGAGGCGAGGTAGCAGTGTCAAGTCGACGGACTAAACTGTACTCATGTCACCTGGGAACTGCTACCCGACGACAGGTATAATACCCACCAACAGTCCCCGATGAGTTATGTCCAGTGTACTCATAACCTAATGTGCACCCGCATACTATCTCCAGTACGACGTACTGATGGCTGTGGGACAGACCATCTCCCCTGCTGGGATGAGAAGCGTATACACTAGTCTACTATGGAGTATCGATGCCCCGTCTCGATAATCCTACGACTAGGGACCTGTATAGGATGTGCTTATAAATTACCCAGCCCCCACTAGTGTGACTGCCATCATAATGCTAGTAATCAAGCAAAGATCCTAAGGGCTCTACCAATATATATAAGCGATATACTAAAAGAAACACATGCATATATTGAGGTAGAAACAAACCAGGTAGCATACTACATTTTCGAGCAAGACTGTTACTATATTCGTGTATATCCCAAGCTCCTACTAAGTAATATACAATCCAGTTATGATACAATAATGGCCTCTAGGGCATATATCACTAACAATCTCCCACTTTCACTAAGGCCATATACTGGCATATCGCAGACCGAAGGTCTCGAATAGCCTCTCGAACACTGTCTGAGGGATGGCCTCTGTGAGTGGATCTGCAGTGTTGTTCTCTGTATCTACTCTCCTCACCTCGATCCCCTGGGGATCAACGATCTCCCTGATCATGTGGTACCGTCTCAAGATATGTCTGGATCTCTGATGGGACCTGGGTTCCTTCCTTAAAGCTATAGCGCCGTATGTTGTCACAATACTAAAGTATTGGACCAACAAATGGAAGGAACCACCTGAAGTTCAATTAAGAACTTCCATATCCAGACTTCCTCTTTTTCGGGGTCTCATGCGGCAAACTACTCCGTTTCCATCATCGAGTTTGCAACGGTGTCCTGCTTGGAACTCTTCCAACAGACCGCCCCTCCACTGAGGGTAAAGCCATAATCTGACATGGACTTGGAGTCATTCTTACACTCTAGAAGCTGGAGTTAGCAAAGGCCTCGATCTGGAGGTCTTTTTCCGCCATACTCCAAGAACATCTCCTTAGTCCTTCCCAGGTACTTGAGAATGTTTTTTACTGCTTCCCAGTGCTTCTCCTCTGGGTTTGACTGATACCGTCTTACCACGCTCAGTGCATAAGCTACATCTGGTCTGGTACACAACATCGCATACATTATAGAGCCTACCGCAGAAGCATAGGGTATAATTGACGTGCGAGCCCTTTCCAAATTAGTCTTGGAAGGCATCTCTTTGGAGAGAGTGATTCCGTGACAAGCCGGTAGACTACCGCACTTAGAATCGTCAATACTAAATTTTTCAGTATGGTATTGTTGTACCTTGACTGTGAAAGTCCCACCATCCTCTTTGATCTATCACGATAGATCTGGATCCCCAGAATGTAGTTGGTATCACCCAGGTCTTTCATGGAGAACCTCTGTGACAACAATCCTTTGACTGATTATAGTATAGGAATGTCATTTTCTAGCAAGAGAATGTCATCCACGTACTCAACGAGGAATTCTACAGTTCTTGCTACAATTTTACTATAAATGCATGGTTCATCTGGATTTTTGATAAAGTCGAATTCTTTGACTGTCTCAATAAAAATAGATGTTCCAACTTCGTGATGCCTGCTTTAGTCCATAAATAGACTTAAGCAACTTGCACATTGTTCCGCTGCTCCCACTCTGATTGAAACCCTCTGGCTGATCCATATAGACGCACTCTTCCAAATTACCATTTAGAAAAGCCGTCTCTACGTCCATCTGCCGGATCTCAAAATCTTGGAAGGCAGCAATAGCAAGAAGGATCCGAATGGATTTGAGCATAAACACCGGAGAAAAGGTTTCATCATGGTCCAAACCAGGTCTTTGACGAAAATCTTTTGCAACAAGTCTAGCCTTATAGGTTTCAACCTATCCATCTACACCAATCTTCTTTCTGAAGATCCATTTGCAGCCTACGGGTTTCACCCATTCTGGAGCAATGTTCAAAGTGCATACTTTGTTGGTGTACATGGACTCCATTTCGGTCCGTATTGCATCCAGCCATTTTACCGAGTCGCCGCTCTGAATGGCTTACTGGAAGCTAGTTGGCTCATCATTGTCAATGATGCAATCCTCTCGATCCCCGTCTATGAGAAAACTGTAGTATCTCTCGGGCGGATGAGACTGCCTACCAGTCCTGTGGATTGGCGTAGGGATGTCCGGTTCTTTTGAAACCTCTGGTTCTACCATACTTTCAGTAATAGTTTGTGGTTCTGGAATTTCTTCCAGTTCTATTGCGCTCCCACTATTTTCTTTTACAAAAAATTGATTTTCTAAAAAGTAGGCATGACGAGAAGCAAAAACCTTTTGTTCCTGTTCCACTGTGTAATAGGAAAGATACCCCCTGGAGTTCTTTGGGTATCCCACAAACTTATACAATACTGAGCGTGCCTCGAGCTGGTCCGTATACTGCTTTTCAACAAAAGCTGGACATCCCTATATCTTCAGATACTGAAGATAGGGTTTCTTCCCACTCCACATCTGATATGGTGTGGTAGGCACAGTCATAGTAAGAACCTTATTCAAAAGATATGCAGCCGATTCTAGTGCATAACTTCAGAAGGATCGCGGTAACTCAGCATTACTCATCATGAAACGAACCATATCCAATAGGGTTCTTTTCCACCTTTCCTATACACCGTTGTGTTATGGTGTATATGGAAGAGTAAGCTGAGAGAGAATTCCATTCTCTTTTGAGTAATCCAGGAACTCGGCAATTAAGTATTCATCATATCGATCAGATCTTGGTGTTTTGATACTTTTTCCTGTTTATTTTTCCACTTCATTCTTATATTCCCGGAAATTTTCAAAGGTTTCGGATTTATGATTTCACAAGAAGACATGTCCTAAGCTAGAGAAATTATCCGTAAAAGTAATGAAATAGGAATAACCACTTCTTGCATCTGTAAATCTTGGACTACACACGTCGCTGTGTATGAGTCCCAAGCGCTCGCTTGCTCTTACTCCGTGTACAGTGAACGGAGTCTTTGTCATCTTTCCTATGAGACAAGATTGACGAGTTGCATAAGACTGATATTCGAACAGATCCAAATATCCCTCTCTATGTAACTTCGACAACCGTGTTTCATTGATGTGACCCTGTCTACAATGCCATAAGAAAGTTTTTTTTTAATTCTGGAGACTTTCTTTTAAGTGTGTTTTGGACGTTTGAAAACCTGAGCTTGATTCAATATATACTGTCCTCTAGTGTACCTGACCCAATCAAACTTTGATTTAGGTGGATGTGAACTATATCGCTTACAAACTAGAATTGGTACACACAAACAAATACGTAGAATCAATATCTCCCCACTTGTCAATTCTAGGTGATATACCCTACGGATACAGCGTTCATGCTCATTCCGTTAGTAAATCTGAGAGTCATATCACCTGCCCTGATAACTCTACGGTTTCTCAAAGTCTGTAATGAATTACAGATATGAGATCCTGATCCGGTATCTTGTACCCAGGAAGTAGAGTTAATTGACAGACTATTTTCAATCACTAACACACCCAAAATCGAAGCCACAACATGCTTCGGATCCTGGATTCTGGCTTTCCAAGCCCTGCATCCCTTCTGCCAATGCCCTTTCCCGTAACAATAGGAACATTCCTCTTTCCCTACAGTTAACCCCGAAACTTTTGCCCTTCCCTTTTCTTCTACCTTATTGACACCGCATATCGGCTTTGTGGAGGTCTTCTTCTTCTCATCCTTTGCTTTCGCTTTGGATGCAGAAGAGGAAGATTCCCCAATAAGCTGAGTGGGTGTCACCCTTGTTTCCTTCAGGGTGCCCTTAACTGGAAGTATAACTTTCTTCCACTGGGAAAAAAATAGATGGTAGGGACTGTAGAAACAAGTCTGCATATGACCTGTTTCCCAACGTGTCTCCAGGTCCGTGAGCTCATTAATATAGCTAGTCATCATAAGGACGTTGTACCCTACAGATGACCCGACAGCCAACCTCTCTTGAAGCAATTCCTTCGAGGTATCATATCTTGCGATACGAGATTGCTCTCCATATAAAACATTGTTATGGAGGAAGATGGAAACTAAGTCCATCTTCTCATGCTGCCTCTGGTATACACCATCAACCGAGGCCAACACGAGGCACTTGGCATTCGCACAGTCGTTTTCACTTGTCTTACGGATATCCTTATCCGCGACGGTGGAAACTGGACCTGGGACGGCAGGGGCTTGAGTAGTAATGAGGTGGTCCATCTTGTCATAGGTAATGGACATCTGGACAAACCTTTGCCAGTCATTATAGTATAACTCAGTCATTTTATTATGTATCTGTAACCTAATCTGATTACCTTGTCGCTGCATTTAGGAGAGAGAGAAGAATGCACTCAGCATGATGCTCTTGCAAGTTTAGATTGGTTTTTTATTTATCTAAACAGGATGGCTCCCGCTGTTTCTCGAATCCTTCCTCAAACCATAAAAGAAGAATTAGTCGGGATTGATATTACCATACAATTCTTGCTTAACCGTTCGGCCAGACTAGTGTCGGTACTTCGAGGGAGGTTTTACGACGCTTTCGCGAAGTTCCTTAATTAAATAATCTCTTTTCTCTGGAGGCGTAGCCCCGCTAACACTGTTCTAGACACCTACTTGGTTTATAGCATTGATCGTTAAGTAAAGAATCTCCCGAGGAGTAGCGGATACTCACAGTAGGATCAGGACCCAAATATCATTGTGTGATAATGCTGAAGGAATTCTACCAATATTATCAAACTTCAAATGGTATGCAGCACTAGCAAGTTTCAGTTTCTTTAGAAACTCCCGATGTGGATTTTTGCCCCATGCTATTATAACCTTGACGAAGGTCAACAAATCATAAGTCACATGTCAAGTTCTACCCATCATTGTCTAGATTAATTTGAACCCACCCGTATATACCCTTGACGAAGGTCAACAAGGTAATACGACTGTCCCAAACCAACACATCTATCTATGCTACATATGAACACCCAGCAGCTACCAATCACTATGCCTTGACGAAGGTCAACAAATATAGCTTGAATACTATTGAATATTCAAATGAAATGACGGAGGGCTACATACGGTTTTGGCGAAACCGTGAACGTAGTGAACTTGATATAATCGAAGGAACCTGATAGCTTTTAAAAGAAGTGGTTTAAGCTCCGCATTTAAAAGTCTGCTGTTTAATAATAACCGAGTGGTTTTAAAATTTGTTCCAACGATTCAGCTTTGGATTGTTTGCTTTGCATTAATGTAATGCAGTCCCATCAATTAACCTACCATTGTAGAAAACAACGAAAATATAACGTACGCTTATGCCATCCGCATTCGCCACGGGGCCCCGTCATCACCCGTTAGGTTACTTGACTAACGACAGAGCGGGGGATGGACTAGCGCGGATATAAAACATAAGCAATGTCTATTATATAATAAATATATAATAATATTCATTCGTCAGACGCAATGATGGGCATTCCAGATCACAGATGAACACATTGGATATACTAGGAATTTCGTGTTTCGTTTGAGCCTGTAACGAAAGACAGATTCCACGGTCGTGATGAATAGCCAAACCCTACCCTAGACCCCTACGGATGAGGCAAACTACCCGCCAAATACCCGAAGTGAAGCAACCTCCCTCAACAAAGTGAGTAGGCCACTCGGCACTTCAAAGTATCTGGTAGTTTGTGCACCCCATCTTGGGTCTATCCTAGGAGCAAAAAATAGTAAAAGAAATAATACAACGGCGGATACAATCTCAACCCGGATGTGTCCCGAAAAAATAATATTACATCACTTTACAAATTTTATATCGAATGAAAGAATGAAAGCCCTCATCTTACATCCCCGGCTATTCATCCACGACGATCCAACAAGTTCATATACACAAACCATCACAACAACATCACAGATATGTGCAACCCCGACTAATCGACGCATAGCAATTAGTCGACGTTTCCAAACACATATATACAACACAGAGCTTGTAAAGTAACTACAACATTAGAATTCCACAAGCAATTAGCAAACTTAAACAATTTTCCAAGACTTGAAAATCCAGTGAGCTAAAGTTCCAAAATTGATAGTTTTGAGCCAATCCAGGAGTCGAAACGAACTCGAAACCCGCCCGAATCTTCGTGGAGGCGAAGACACATGAAATACTGTCAAATGGGAATCCTAGGGGGGTACCTACCCCTGGGGGCCACCATGAGGTGGCCCCCAAAGGAAGGCAGACCCGAGAGCACTAATTCCTGGTGCTCTCGGGTCACCAGCCCCCAAGGCCACCAAGTGGTGGTCTTGGGGGGTGGTCCCGGCCGTTGGTCCCCCTAGGGTGTCCCTGGGGTGCACACGTTTCACCCCGCGGCTTCTCGGTTCAAACTGTGAGCCCGCGGGGTGTGCAAACAACTCAAAACCTCACTTTTGAAAACTGTTTTTGTAGACAGTTTTTCCGCGAAAAAAACGTCGGAATTACAACATCGCTACAATCTATCTAAGATTTATGAGAGGCTCTGATACCACTGTAAGTCGATGTCGCGCACCCCACGTGTTCGCGGGGAGGCGTAATTTGCAGAAAATGATTTTTACGAGCTTCGCAACACCGACTAGAATCAAGGATCGTCCATAAACCCTAGCTAGCAAACTACTTGAGGTTTAACTACTCGGATACGAAGTTATACCTCACGATACATGTCCTTCGGGTCTTCATCGCTGTCCTCCTCGTCTATGTAGGCTCCAAGGATCGATCCGGATCGTAGCAATCTCGACGGCCTCCTCGAGTCAAAGACGATCCACCTGAGAGTCTATAGTCCGAGCTCCACCTCAAAACCGAGATAACTAGCGCAACAAGCTTGCTAAATTTGATGGCTTAGGTGATGTAAAGTATGAAGATGGATTTATTTGTCTCTTGAAACCCTAGGATTCTCAACACATGAGAGATTTTAGGGTTTTGATGTGAGGAAGAAGAAGAAAGCTAGCTTGAGAGCTCACTTGAGGAAAGAGAAAATGATTTTTGATAATGATAATGATAAATGAAAATGAGATGGCTAACTTGACATGACCACAAGCATGGAATGAAAAATATCTCATCAAAATATCTAGGTCACAAAATATCTCACAAAAATATCTAAGTCAAATAGTCAAACCAAGTCAAGTGGTCAAGCGAAGTCAAAAGTCAAACAAAGTCAAGTAGTCAAAACTAGTAGCCATACCTTAATTATCATTTACAAAAATAACAAATACTTTCCTCCACCTCATAATTGTTTTAATCAAGTAAATGGTCAAAACCCTAATGAGGTGTCTCCTTCTGTGCTCCTCTCATCCGTATATACATACTCGCATTCGTGTTCCGAGAAACACGAATACAAAGAGACGAAACCGATCCATCAATATATAATACTAGGATCTGGCTTAAACCAAAGCCCACTAGTATTATCCGTCCGAACATCATACGCGCACAAGTGTACGTAAGTGATCGAACCCTGCCGTAAAACTATACGGCCTCTACACCTTTTGCCCACTGCAGAGAAACTCTCTATGTGGGACTCTAAAGACTCGACACTACGCTGGCAGTGGGTTTAACCACAGGCCGCAAGCGGTACTAGCTGCACATAACAACCTCCAGGTAGATGTCGATAAAAAGACCGATGAGGAAAACCCATCCGAACTTCTACTGAGCCTGAATGTGACAATCTCTGTACAGTCCGGTCTGTTCGTCTAAGAGTATCGCATATCGGGCCTAGGGGCGGTAATCGTCAGACCGCTAATAGCGCAATAAGTCGTGTCGGAGAGTAGCCCAATACACCCTGAGAAACTACTGGAATACCTACCAGTAAATCTCGCTTGCCTTCGCCAAGGACTTTGTGTAATGGCCTTCCGAACATAGCGCGATATCAACCCCCAATACCGGGAGAGACGAATCCTATCTAACCGCCACTGCCTCCAAGTTTCGAGACTGCACCCAACTACTACCTGTTTGCACGACTCCTTTGAGCCGTGGTAGGGTAGTAATCAAAGTACAGTGGGAACACACTCGAGGCGAACTAGCAGTGTCAAGTCGACGGACTAAGCTGTACTCATGTCACCTGGGAACTGCTACCCGACGACAGGTATAATACCCACCAACAGTTCCCGACAAGTCCTGTCTAGTGTACTCATAACCTAATGAGCACCTACATACTATCTCCAGTACGACGTACTGATGGCTGTGGGTCAGACCATCTCTCCTGCTGGGATGAGAAGCGTATACACTAGTCTACTGTGGAGTATCGATGCCCCGTCTCGATAATCCGACGACTAAGGACCTGTATAGGATGTGCTTATAGATTACCCAGCCCCTACTAGTGTGACTGCCATCACAACGCTGGTAATCAAGCAAAGATCCTAAGGGATCTACCAATATGTATAAACGATATGCTAAAAGAAACACATGCACATATTGAGGTAGAAACAAACCAGGTAGCATACTACATTTTCGAGCAAGACTGTTACTATATCCGTGTATATCCCAAGCTCCCATTAAGTAATATACAATCCAGTATGATACAATAATGGCCTCTAGGGCATATATCACTAACAATGAGCCCGTGTTTCCTGCTCCTGGGGCCCCACTCTTGAGCTCGTGAATACTTCTATGGCTGCGTTGACATTCACACTTCGAACTTAACGTTAACATAGTGACCATATAGAGACTTATAGTATATATTTACCCATGATCATATACACTTACTCATCATATATATTCTACAATTGTCATTTTCTTTACTCTTACTTTATTCCTTGGGACTTACCGAGCGCTAGTTTGCTGAAGGGCATTCCACCCACTTTTCTTCTCTTGGAATGTTCGTTAGATACGGTTGAGACGGAGGAAGCGAAGGCCACAGAGGAGAACTACAACCGGATCGCTACTCAGGACTAGCTCAGCTTCACTTTTCTTCAGTTTATATATGCCACATATTTAGGTATTTTCTTTATTGTATTTACTTTCCAGCTGAAACTCATGTACTTGTAAATATTTGAAGTTGAATGTAAATAAAGATATTTGTTTAAAAATTTTACGGTCTCCATTTATTCTTATATTGTGCATTGTTATTTCAACACGCTTAGTATATTTATTTAGGGAATGGCCTTCTCTGGATAAATATGCCGCGGGCTTGCCACGTCACCGTTTCCGTCTACTGGGAAGCGAGGTGTGACAGGTTTTATTAGTGGCCCATGCAGGTCAGTTCTGCATGAAGTCGTAAACAATATACCATAAGAATTAATGAATTCAACAAACATTTACATTCCTTGCATTTCAAATTCTTTGAATCTATCCTAACCTATCTTTTATATCAAGGTGATGGACTCCCCGAACAATACCAGCACAAACGTCAACGGCATACTCCACCGCCTACACTACCACCACCACCTACCGTTGCAGCTCCTATCAATGAGCAAACGGTACTTCTGGAGGCTATCAAAAGCCTATTGGAAGGTCAGCAGCAGCAGACTGCATCCTTATGTACCGTCCCGAAACAGAAACACCCGGGGTTAAGCAGTTTCGGGCACTGCGCCCAAAAAACTTCTCGGGTAAGGAGAGCCTGCTTGAAGTTGAAGAATGGGCTCAAGCGATTGAGAATGATCGGCAGCAGCCCAAGTGCTAGATATAGCCTGGGTAAGAGTTGCTAAGTTGCAGCTCACCGATAACGCCAGAATTTGGTGGAAGGCTTAGGAGGGCCATCTCGCGCAACCGATAAAATGGAGAACATTCCGAGACCTCTTCGATACCAAGTACTTTCCAGAGACTGCCCATTTTGACATGGAGCAGCAATTCATCCATTTACAACAGGGCTCGATGTGGGTCAAGTCGGTGGATGAATATGTGTAACGACTCTGAAATCTTAGTACGGAAATTCTTCTGTTAATATACTGAATAGAGTTTCACAGCCTGAGTTGGAGTTATAAGTTACTTTTGATAAATAACAGCAAGAACCCACTTGTAGCTCACTGGTAAAGCCCTTGCACTGATGTGATGTAGCCCCTGTGTTCGAATCCCATCAGACACATTTATTTTTTTCCGATTTATATTTAAACTTTTTGGAAGCCCAAAAGTTTACACGTGCAATACACACAAAAAAGAAAAGACAAAAAAATCAAACATATGCAAAAGGGTGTTAACACTGGCGTGAACACGTGGCACAAATCCGACGGCCCCACTCACCAAATCGGCCGGCCAAATAGGCATTTCGGCCGGCAACGACGGTCCCTCTGTGGCAAATGATGCCCATGCTTTGCACACACGACCCTTCCCCTGCCCCTAACTCCCCTGCACTGTGCAATCAAACAGAGACCTTTCAATTCCCCATTTATCATCATTTTAATGTATTTTAATTCACCATTTTAATTCCAAAACCCTAATTCCTGTTGGGTTACGGCAGCGCTCCGGCCATCAATCCGTGGCCAAATGCGGAACAAAAATTTGTAAAATTTGGTGCTACCGCAACTAATTACCCGGATCGAACCATTAACCCTATACTAGCAATCTATAAAGTGTTTGGAGAGATTATACTGATCGATCCGTGTCTTTCGGTCTTCAATCTCTGCCCATGCTCCTTCACGGCTGCCCCAAATAAATTCGCTCTCCGGTCTCCCTCGTCGAAGACGATCCACATCGAGAATTCTTAATACGGGCTCCCGCTTCAAAACCGAAGCAACTCGAACAACTAGTTTGCTAACCTAGTGCCCAAAGTGATGTAGACATAGTGTATGAATATTTTGTCTCAAAACACTTTAGGGTTCTCAACACATGAGAGTGATAGAGTGGAGGTTGAAGAAGATACCCAATGTGTAGCAAGTGTGAGCTCAAGACTTAGCTTGTAAACAAAAAACCAACACCAAAGAAAATAAGAGATGGCTGCCCCATCTTTTTGTAGTGAGTATTTAGATATATTGTATTGAGTAATTGAGCCACACACTCACACAAAATATCTCTATACTCACACACTTACAATAAATATCTAAGCTCACTAAAAAATATCTTAGCCATGAGAAAAACATGCCATGCCAAGAATGAGTCACAATTTCCACATTAAACATTTAAACATAAATGTTTAATCCACAAAAAGAAAATGGCATCATCTAAAATTATCTTGTAACGAATTATAAGAATACCTCTCATCCGTATATATATACCCGCATCCGTATTCCGACTGAATACGAATACTACGAGACGAAAGTAATCCAACAATCTAATACTAGGATCCGGCTTAAACCAAAACCCACTAGTATGATCCGTCCGATCATGATCCGTGCATGAGTGTACGTATATGATAGAACCCTGCCATAAAACCATACAGCCTCTACAACGTTTCGCCCGAACTAGGGAAACCCTCTGTGTGGGACTCTAAAGACTCGTCAATACGCTGGCAGTGGGTTTAACCACAAGCCGTCAGTGGCACTAGCTGTACGTAACGGCTACCCAGGTAATGAACGAAAAGGGAGGCCGACGAGCGAACTCATCCTGAAACCCTACTGAGCCTGACAGTGACAATATCCGTACAGTCTGGTCCGTTCGTCTATGAGTATCGCATATCGGGTCTAGGGGGTGGATAAAGTCAGACCCCAAATAACGCGATATTTAGTGTCGGTATGAAGCCCATCACCACCAGAGAAACTACCGATCCTAGATCGGTAATTCTCGACTACCTTGGACAAGGATTTCTGGTGATGGCCATCCGTGCACACCGCGACCTCTACTTCCAATACCGGGAGAGACGAAACCTCTGACGATCCGCTCACTGCCTCCATATGTCTCGGGACTGTACCTAACTAAAACCTGTTTGCACGACTCCTCTGAGCCGTGGTAGGGTAGTAATCAAAGCACAATGGGAACTCACACGAGACAAATGATGATCTCAGGTCGATAGACTAACCTGTACACATGTCACCAGGGAACTGCTATCTGACAATAGGTATAATACCAACTAGCATGTTCCCGGCGAGTCCGTCCGGTGTACTCATAACCCAATGAGCACCTGTATACTATCTTAGGCGAACGAACTGACACCAATGGCTTGTGAGACCGGCCATCGCCCCTCGTCGGGGTCTCGATCCGTATACACTAGTCTACTCATGGAGTATCGATGCCCAGTCTCGAAACTCCCACGACTAGGGACACTTTAAGGATGTACTTATAGACTACCCAACTCTCACGTATATAATCGCTATCATACTGCTGGTAGTCAAGAAAGAATCCTATGGGCTCTATCAACATGTAATAGTGATCTGTAATGTTACTGAAGCATGTACACGATGATAAAGACAAACCAGATAGCATACTATCATCTCGAGTAAGACTGTCCTATCGGTATAGGTCATCCCTCAATCATTGCAATCACGTACCTGTGATCCAATAATTGACTTGAGGTCACTATAGCCAACAATCTCCCACTTGCACTTAAAGCTAATTATTGTTGTGTCGCATACTCACAGCCCATGTGATACCGAACACCCAACTTCTCTACTAATCAGTTTCACAAAACTCGTTTGTGAAACTATTGCGTTCGAGAATTAGCCTCAGTGAGTGGTGTTCATACCGTAATTTTGCATTCTCTTAGACCCCATTCTTATTTATTTTACAAATAAACAGGTGCTTTTGACCCATGTCTGCTACATAGTTACATGTTACAGGTTCTCGGAACAAAAACAGTGAAAAAGACAAAAGACGATGCAAAAGTGAGATTACGACCGATGAATGGTGGAATCTTGATCATGCCACATTTTGAAGGACAATGAAGATCAATAATCAGTTCACGAAGTACAAGGCAGCGCAAGGTTCAAGACTTCGACACGAAGCAAATGATAAAAGTCCACTACATTACTCACTGTGGAGATTTGGAAGAGAAAGAGAAGATATTCTGATGAACCAACTAAAGAAACAGGAAGAAAAGTACAATCAGAAGCAGCACAGGAAATTTCAGCTCACACACTCCCTTTTTAGCCGCGGAACTGCGGCCAAACCTGGCCTATGGCCGCGGTTTCGCGGCCGTGTATTGCGTGTATCGATGGAAAAAAATTATGGTAAATGGCGGCGCGTTGACTAGTCTTCCTAGGGGTATTTTTGTAAAAGCGTACATGCGGCGATTGTAAACCTAGGGTTTTCTATGTCCTATAAATAGAGACCCTAAAACTTATATTAGGTGATGCCTCTTTTCATTAATAAAATTCAGAGTTCTTTTCAAGTTTTGGAGAGCATCAATTTGTAAGTAGTTCTTTTTTATTTGCCCTAATTATTAGTTTTTAATTTCTGCCCTAGATAAAATTCTTATTTGCCTTAGTTTAATCTAGATTAGAATTTTTATTAATCTGCAGTAGTTAATTAATCTCCTAACTCTAAAACCAAAATAAAAATTATGACTTTTGTAGATCCCTCAATGAGCGAGTAGTTTCCTCGCTTGTTAGGGTTAGGAATAGGGAAGGGTTTGAGAGATGCAAATCTCTCACCCATTTCTTGCCCAATTACTTGTTAATAATTAGGACTCCATGCATACATACATATTCCGCTCCCTACGGCACCCTACCCATGAGGTAACGGTGATACCGTAGTATAAAAGACCGGATGTGCATGTTATCCATGGAGGTTAGGGTAAGGATTAATAAAGGACGGACAAGGACCTAGAGGAAGAAATATCGTTTCTTCCCGATCGTCCTAATCCCCTCTATTAATAATTACCATAACACCTAAAAAGATCTAATTTAGGGTATTGAAAGACGTGGGAAATTTTATTTTACCAAACTTAACCTAAACCTAACCCTAGCAAGATTTCTAAATCCTAGTCTAAATCAAATTAGTTTTAGTGATAAAGATCCAAACACCATTTGGAATTAACTCGTTAGAACAATTAGGAAATACACATCATCCCTGTGGACCGACCCGTATTCACCGGCTAGCTACCAAGCGACGCCGTTCTTGATTGCGGTTAACATATCTTTTTGATCTAAAAAATCCATACAAATCAAGTGGATCCGCTCGGATGTTTCTTTCTATGTCTTTCTTTATCTCAAATTCGCGGAGAAAGCCATCTCCCGAAATGAGTAATACCTGTCTTAGAATATGTCTGGATATCTGATGGGACCTAGTTCACAAATGAACTCCAAATCCAGCAAACTTCTTAGACTGTATCGTCCACTGAATTTATTCAGTATCCTGCGCCATGCCTCCCTCAGTATCCGCTTGGACCACCTGTCCAAATTACTGCCCCTTATCAAGAGGGAAAACTATAACTCTGACAGTCACTCTGTCATACAGGTCACCTTGGAAGCCTGGAATGATAACCGTCTCCCGAAGGAGGCTGCCATTACCAAATCCCTAGAACATCCAATTATGTTCTAAAATTGCTTCCGAACGTTTCTCCAGGATTGGATTAATATATCAACTTATTGCAACTAGTGCAAAAACAACATCTAGTGTGGTACTTGACATCTCATGATTGACTCAATTGCCTAAGCAAGTGATATGCCAATCATGCACATCCCTCTCCCCTTTAGTCTGTAAGACACCTTTAGAGATGGTGACTCCATCACCTACAGGTACACTACCATGCCAGGAGCCTTCTATTCTAAAACACCTTTAGAATACTGTCTAAGTACCCAGATTGGAAAACTACCCAAATCTAGATCTAAAATCATAGATCTAGTAACCAGAATGCCTGATATAATACCCATATCCTATATAGAAAAACCACTGTGTGACAACCACGGTATAACCGATGGTAGTATAGGAATTTCACTTCCTACAACGTGTATGTCATCCAAATACCATGACATCACACCCTACTACCTTCTTAACAGATCCATCTTCTATTCTGATGAAATCAAAACCCATGACTGTCACATCAAAAATAGATGATCTATCTCCGCTATATCTGTTTTAGTCTATAAATAGACATAAGCTACTTGTCCACTATACTTCCGATGCTCTCTCTGACTACAATAACCCTCTGGCAGAGTCATATACACGTGCATTTCTAAAGTTAGTTTAGAACAACGCTATACTCATCCTCCTGCCGGGTCTCATAGTCGTCATATACACGTGCACTTCTAAAGCTAGTTTAGAACAACGCTATACTTATCCTCCTGCCGGGTCTCATAGTCTAGGACAACAGTAGTGTCAAGTTTGGGTAAACAAGAACCTCCCTGTCACCGTCTTTGAGGATACCGAAGCACCTCTCGGGCGCCTGAGATTACCTACCATATCTGCGGAGTGGCTAATGGAATGTCAAAACCGATTGAATCTTTAATTTCTATTAAATTTTCAGTAATCGTTTGTGGTTCTGGAATCTCTTCCAGTTCTACCATACTCCCACTACTGTTTTCTGAAAAAGTCCATTTTACTAAAACTATGGCGAGTCAAGAACAATATCACTATTGATCTTCCAGATGGTAGAAAGTTAACCCTCGTCCTAGCCTGGGTTAACCCACAAACTGCCATTACAGAAACGTGCCTTGAGTTATCCAGAGTCTGGTTTTAAGCATAAGCCGGACAACTCCATATACCTTAACATCGTTAAGATATGAACCATTCTATATACAATATAGAAATAGAGGCACTGATTTAATTGGAACCAGATTCAAATCATACAGCTGTCTCCAGTGCATGTCAACTAAATGGAAGGAGGCTGATCAATGTTACTCAACTTAGGAGTGCATCCAGATATGAGTAACCTGAAAGAGAAACAAGTTCTCAAAACCGTTACTATCAACTGAATACCAAACACATGTATCTACATTTTCGATCACCTTGAAGAATCTCGATACTTGCAACACATGGTTCTCTACTTTATTCTTACATCTATGACTTCTCAAAACTTGTACCTTGTATTTCTACGAAACACTTGTCTAAAAATTTGAGAAGTCACAAGTAAACAGAATATAGTACGAGGACCAACCCCTTTGTCCTAATGGACACTGGACAACATACAATACTTTGTATAAGTCTCCTGAGTTGAACAACTCAAACCCTATGCGTCGTAGGTTGAAAACTGTACTATAGTTATGAAGAATTACACCGTTGTTTAATGCTCCTTAACTAACCATCAACTGATATAGGTAAATGTCATGGACATAATTTCAAAAAGTTATATCTCACTTTATAAAATAAACGTACAGATATATCAGTTTGAAATTGGTGCATAATAACGGATATTCAAAACCAAACATTTGCCATCAGACAAAACCGTAGGTGATTTCCTCAAATATCACCAATTACAACGAATTCCGATATAATGAGGATGATCACCTAATTCCCAATAACTTACTCCCACTCATCATCTGTAAAACCATACAGATGTGAGAATCATACCTGGTAAATACATACCCTGAAGTAAGGGTCTAATTGGGAAATCAGTTTTCTATTAACAACACACAGTGAAACTGAAACATGAAGACGTTCCGAAAGGGTATCTGGGTATTCCTAGTAATGCCTCTTCCACTATCCAGATTCATGACTGTAACCGTATATTTCCTTACCATCTCTCCAAATCCCTTTATTTGTCTTTACTCATTTCCTTCTGTACACCATACTTAGGCTAAATGGTTTTCTTCCTTCCCTACCGTTCGGCACCAGCCTATGGTTTGGAAGACAACTATCCAATAAGCATAATAGGTGTACTCTCCTAATCCTAGGAGTATTCGCAACCTGAGAGAAAGTAAAGATAAAAGACAACTGAATAAACCTTATTCTATTTCTCCTAAACCAGAATTCATCCTTGAACTGGAACAAGTTCTTTCAAGTTCGTATATAACCATACGATGGATTATCCAATAACTGTGGATCTTCGTAGTGATACGAGGTGTTCTGGAGAAATACAAAGGTGAAGTAGGAGTGGCGATGAGATACGCAGTTTGGTCGTGAATGATAGCAGTCGCAATTTATTTTGCCCTCTTTCTAATCCTTTTATTTGTCTTTACTTATTACCTTCTATACACCACACTTAGGCTAATTGGTTTTCTTCATTCCCTACCTTTTGGCACCTGCCTATGGTTTGGAAGAAGACTATCCAATAAGCATAATAGGTGTACCCTCTCCTGATCCTAGGAGCCCTCACATCCTGAGAGAAGGTAAAAGGAAAAGACAACTGAATAGTCCTATTCATTTTCTCCAGAACCGGAAACCATCCTCAAATCTGAAACAAGTTTTTTCGAGTTCGTATGTAACTATACGATGGTCATATCCAATGAAAATGGGATCTTCGTAGCGATACGGAATGTTTCGGAGAAAAGCAAAGAGCAAAAGTAGGAGTGGCAATGAAGTATGCAACTCTGACAATCCAAAAGCCAGTGTTTTAAGAAAGTTCGGTTAACTTGGTTACTGAGTTATAGTCTAGGGTTGGACCATGGTCGCTGCCAAAGAGAGAGAAAGAAACACTTAGCGTGCACTCTAACCTTGATTAGAATGGTTAATCACTTTATCTAATCAGGATGTATCCCACTGTATCCTTAAATTCTCCTCCAAACCTGAAAGAAGAATTAGTCGGGATCATCTAAAATCACTCGAGCAGTAAACCAACTCATCAGTGAGAATCGAGATTAAACTATCATCGCGTGATAACTTGATGGAATCCACTCAAGTCACCACACTCCAGAAGGTATGTGCATGCCTGGCAAGTTTCAGTTTCTTTAGAAACTCCCGATGTATGTTTTTACCCCTAGGACCCAAGTGACCTTGACTGAGCCAACATATCAAAGGACCCAAGTCAAGTTCAACCCGTCATTATCTTGATTGCATTAGACCCACCCGCACGAGTTCTTGACTGAGCCAAAATGACCGCACGACTATCCTAACCAATCGCATATCCATGCAACAGAAAAGCACTACATAGCTACCAAACACTACGCCTCGTCTAAGCACGACATACGTAGCACGAATACTAAGCAATACTAATATGGAATGACGGAGGGTTACGACTGGTTTTTGGCGAAAAACCTTTAACGTAATGAACTTGATATCGTTGAAGGAATCCAAATGGTTTTTCAAATATATAGTGGCGAATACTTTTGCTAAAGAGGTCACTCTCTGTGAAGGGATCTCGGCTCTTTCCTCGTAGAATGAGGTGCTGGATATTCATAACCGAATACCACTGTGCAAAGCAAAAGAATCGACTATAGTGAAGATATTACGCTGACGCAAACTTCTGCCCAAGGGGTCATTCCCGGTGAAGTGATCTCGGCCCTTGCCTCGTCGAATGAGGTGCTGGATATTCATAACCGAATACCACTGTGCAAAGCAAAAGAAAGCGTCTGTAATGTCAGTTTTTAAAAAAATTGGTTTCAACAACATCGAATGGGTCTGTTTTATCCTTGCATTGATCTGAATCAACGCAGTCCCATCAATTAATCACACCAGAAAAGAACGAAAATATGATGTACGTATATGCCATCCGCATTCGCCACTGGGTCTCTTCATCACCCGTTAGGTTACTTAACTAACGACAGAGCGGGGACTGGACTAGCGCGGGTGTAAAACATATACAACATCTACTAGTATATATATAACAATATATATAATAATCGCTCCAGGCGTGATAAATGCAACATCACAGATGAGCAATAAGCATCACAGAACAATACAGATAATCTGGGAGCCCCTGGTTTCCTTTGAGCCGCAAGTGAAACCCGACGTTCCCCGGGTCGTGTGGATAGCCTGTGCAATGAAAACTTAGACCCTTACGAGTACGACAAGTTACCCGCCAAAACCAGAAGCGAGGCAGCCCCCTTCATCAAAGTGAATGGGCCACCCAGCATTTCACGGAATCCGGTAACTTGAGCATGCCACCTTGGGTCAACATGTACCCCCTACGAGCGCGGCGAATAGCAAACTAATTCTAGAGCGAGGCCCCCTCCTTCTCAACGCCATGAGATGCGGACCTGTTGCCCTCCAGAACCCGGCTATCCGTGCACTCCATCGCGGGGTAATCCTAGTACAGAAAAGAAAATATGTACAACGGTGACATCGACCTCAACCCGGTCGTGCCCCAAACAAATAATATACAAACAGGCAGTGACGGCAGTCCACATGTCGGACGCTCGCCCCGCGATATCAAATGTACAAATAAAACTAAACAGTACTATCATTGCATCCAAGCTATCCACCACGACGAATCCGCAACAACACAGCACAACACAGAATATCAACGTGAATGTTACGTTCGCAAACCCGTCTAAAAGAACTATAACAATTAGACAAGTTGTACCGATCAAATGACATTCACGGTCGTAGATAGAAATGTATGTACTGTAAACTTTAAACAATATTAGAAAATATCGAGTTCGAAATAACCCCAAATAGCCCCCATGCAAGTAGATAAAACCATATCCAAACTAGGCTAAACAAACAATACCACTGAACCAACATTCCAGAGACAAGATAACACCCAAAACACGGAGTCCAGAAGCCCCTAAAGAACCGGCCTGCTCAGTTTTTACTGCCATGTGCTCGGCCAAAATCCGACGGAATTGGTTCATGTTTGGGGTGAAGTCTAGGGGTCATGTCAGTAGTCTTCTGCAGTTGTTAAAATAATTTTTGAAGACACTTTTTAAATTGACAGAAACTGGAATGTATTGGGCAGTAATCGGAGTTGTTTCGGTTTCGATAGTTTAACATTATCTAAACCAACTAGTATGCGGTTAATGGTTTGGCTCTGATACTATGTTGGGTTACGGCAGCGCTCCGGCCATCAATCCGTGGCAAAATGCGGAACAAAAATTTGTAAAATTTGGCGCTACCACAACCAATTACCCGGATCGAACCATTAACCCTATACTACAAATCTATAAAATGTTTGGAGAGATTATACCGATCGATCCGTGTCTTTCGGTCTTCAATCTCTGCCCATGCTCCTTCACGGCTGCCCCGAACAAGTTCGCTCTCCGGTCTCCCTCATCGAAGACGATCCACATCGAGGATTCTTAATACAGGCCCCCGTTTCAAAACCGAAACAACTCGAACAACTAGTTTGCTAACCTAGTGCCCAAAGTGATGTAGAGATTGTGTGTGAATACTTTGTCTCAAAACACTTTAGGGTTCTCAACACATGAGAGTGATAGAGTGGAGGTTGAAGAAGATGCCCAAGGTGTAGCAAGTGTGAGTTCAAGACTTAGCTTGTAAACAAAAAACCAACACCAAAGAAAATAAGAGATGGCTGCCCCATCTTTTTGTAGTGAGTATTTAGATATATTGTATTGAGTAATTGAGCCACACACTCACACAAAATATCTCTACACTCACACACTTACAATAAATATCTAAGCTCACTAAAAAATATCTTAGCCTGACAAAAACATGTCATGCCAAGAATGAGTCACAATTTCCACATTAAACATTTAAACATAAATGTTTAATCCATAAGAAGAAAATGACATCATCTAAAGTTATCTTGTAACGAATTACAAGAATACCCCTCATCCGTATATACATACCCACATCCGTATTCCGACCGAATACGAATACTACGAGACGAAAGTAATCCAACAATCTAATACTAGGATCCGGCTTAAACCAAAGCCCACTAGTATGATCCGTGCACGAGTGTACGTATATGATCGAACCCTGCCATAAAACCATACAGCCTCTACAACGTTTCACCCAAACTAGGGAAACCCTCTGTGTGGGACTCTAAACACTCGTCAATACGCTAGCAGTGGGTTTAACCACAAGCCGTCAGTGGCACTAGCTGTACATAACGGCTACCCAGGTATTGAGCAAAAAGGGAGTCCGACGAGCGAACTCATCCTGAAACCCTACTGAGCCTGACAGTGACAATATCCGTACAGTCCGGTCCGTTCGTCTATGAGTATCGCATATCGGGTCGAGGGGGTCGATAAAGTTAGACCCCAAATAACGCGATATTTAGTGTCGGTATGAAGCCCATCACCACCAGAGAAACTACCGATCCTAGATCGGTAATTCTCGACTACCTTGGCCAAGGATTTCTAGTGATGGCCATCTGTTCACACCGCGACCTCTACCCCCAATACCGGGAGAGACGAAACCCCTGACTATCCGCTCACTGCCTCCATGTGGCTCGGGACTGTACCCAACTAAAACTTGTTTGCACGACTCCCCTGAGCCGTGGTAGGGTAGTAATCAAAGCACTGTAGAAACTCATATGAGACAAATGACAATCTCAGGTCGATAGACTAACATGTACACATGTCACCAGGGAACTGCTATCTGAAAATAGGTATAATACCAACTAGCATGTTCCCGGCGAGTCCGTCCGGTGTACTCATAACCCAATGAACACCTGTATACTATCTTAGGTGAACCAACTGACACCAATGGCTTGTGAGACCGGACATCGCCCCTCGTCAGGGTCTCGATCCGTATACACTAGTCTACTCATGGAGTATCGATGCCCAGTCTCGAAACTCCCACGACTAGGGACACTTTAAGGATGTGCTTATAAACTACCCAACTCTTACGTATATGATCGCCATCATACTGCTGGTAGTCAAGCAAGAATCCTATGGGCTCTATCAACATGTAATGGTGATCTGTAATGTCACCTGAAGCATGTACACGATGATAAAGATAAACCAAATAGCATACTATCATCTCGAGTAAGACTGTCCTACCAGTATAGGTCATCCCTCAATCATTGCAATCACGTGCCTGCGATCCAATAATTGACTTGAGGGCACTATAGCCAACAATTCCACACTATAAATACCACCCCACCCTTTGGCTCAATATCATTCTGAAAATTCCTAGCCAACATTCTCAAAATTTCTTAAATACTAGTGGAGCAAAAGAAGAGTTAGCAAGCTATCAACTTCCAGCGAGGACCGACGCAAATTCCGACGATCCCGCGACGCCACGATGGCAACAATCTCTTCTCCTACCTCTTCTTAATATAACAAAGTGGTAAGTCCCTTCCAATCCTCATTCCCCTTCTTTAAAAGTCCATTTTCAAAACATATGTCGGAAGTGGAGTTAATACTGACATCTTCTTCTAAAACTCTATAATTCCACTTTTTCTTACATATTCTTCACTCATATTCCTAAACCATACTTGTTAACATAAAACCAATGCTTAGAACCAATTTTTTTAATCAAAAATATCATGCAAAATAACTTTAACTTAATATTTACATTAAAATACCATGAAGTTTGTATATATCATCTTTATTTGTTTTGCTTAAACATACCTTTAGAAAATTTCACGAGATAACGACCTACCCATCACATACACACAGAGTTCGATAGCATGATATATCCTGGTATGAATTTTTGTTACGAATACCATATTACAAGAAAATACCATTTACTAAAAAAACGGTTTTCTTTTAAATTGTATTTTAAATTCTTTTGCAAATATGACTCTACAACCCTCTTTAGGGGACCCGCTGTTGGATGGTGCAGTTTATCGCACATCCTTAGGCTAGTAGAGCGAGATACAGACCTTCTCACGGAGTATTCGGTTTCGAAAGGTCTTAAATACGGTTTTTTAAGAAAAACGCAATTTTCTACTTAAATAAAAAAAATTAATTTTTAATAATTATATAAATATTACAAAATCCATATATTTCAAAAATATAATAAACTTATATTTTTTCAAATGAAAGAATTACAAGTTTCATCAAAATTACTGTCAAGATACCAACAAAAATCAAGTTTTACAGTAAAATACCATGAACCTTCCAAGCTAAGCTATTATTACTAAAATATCTCAAATCCTTAAAATTCACATTCATGGAAACCCTAAACAATATAAATAACTTTTCGAGATTATTTTGAAACTATATTAAAAATATTTTTCATAAAACCCCCTCGAGTTATATAAAACAATATTTAAGGACTTTAGTAAATGTAGGTTTAAGCGGGATCAATTCTCTTGAACCCCGGAGAGCCGGAGAAAATGAGTGCTTGCCTATTTAAGGTAGAAAACTTAACGGTGTTATCAATTTTAATTGTCTTGGAAAAGAACACAAATCATGCCGTCCATGTGCAGCAGTTACCAATAACTCCCGAACCTAATTCAGATCTAAATCAGTTACAAGTGTCTGACTCAAATCTGAGTCTACATCTAAACCTAAATCCAAACTCAAATCAGAGTCCAATTCAAACATCAAAAACAAACATGAATACTTGATCATGAATCGTAACACTTGAACTTGACTAAAGCAAAACATGAATATTTAAATACTATGACTTGACTCGAACCATGATTACAACTTGACATGAATACATGAATACTTGATATATACATGAACTCAATCTTGAAACTTGATGTATTCATGGATTCGCGCAAGGCCGGTAATTTTTAACTATAACTTAGCATACACAGGGTGTTGAGGTAGTTCATGCGTGAATCCAACGAAATCTCAGGAGTCCCACTAGATCATGAATCCATACCTACTAACACAAGCAAGCTATCATGAGGTCCCGTGTTTCCTTACTCCTGTATTACAGCTTGTTGAGTTTGGAATACTTCAATACTAGGTTGAAGTCCCGTTAGTAACACTTGATTCGAGCTCATGGTTCCTTACCCCTGGATTACAGCCTGTTGGGTTCGAGAACACTCTTGAGATTGGTTGACATTCACCCTTAAACTTACGTTAAATTAGTATACCCAAGTAGAGACCTGTTAAAACACTTAAATTTCACTTCATATTCACTATACCTACACTACACGGCCATATTATATTCTGCTCATGTTAGTTACCATAATATAAATAACTGCATGCTAAATAAATTTGCCATATTTACATTAAACAACATGCCGACACACCATACTTCATAATCAATTGTTCATGATATACATTTTTTTTTCTTTATCATTACACTTTATATTTCACTTCATGTAGTGCCGGTATGAAACACACTGAAATCCAAGTTGCACTTGCTACAGGGGATTTCCCAACTCATGAGGTTGCTTTGAAAGCTGCCCAATACTATAAAGCAGTTGTAAAGAAGAAGGGCAGGCCACAGACTGCCGGTGTGAAATGCCCTGTGCACCAGATCACAGGAGGGGCCTCTTCCAGAACAGCTTTTAACGGACCATCTCGGAGACCAGTAGGTTCGTTTGCCAACAACAGGCCAGACTTTTGCATCTACTGCAAAAGAATAGGCACCTTGTGAAGAACTGTCGTAGGGCGAACAACTTGTGCCTGATCTGTGGGTCTTCTACTCACGCTCTTGAAGCATGCCCTCATAACCAAGGACCTAACAACCCTCCAGCTAGATCGGCGATCCAAGCTCCTTCTACCCGGTTAGCTCTACCAGCTCCAACTCCCCGCACCCAGACCGCTCAACCCTAACACCGAGTGTTTAACCAGGCACAGAGGAAAGTGCCGCGACGCCAAGCATTCATTATGTCGGTCGAAGAGGCCGAAGCTACGGGTCAGGTTATCACTAGTAAATCTCTTCCCTACTCTCTTTCAATCCTTTCAATTCATAGCCATCTTATATTTGTTATACCTAAACATATCCCACGTGACTTAGATACAATCTTAGTAGCCACCCTACCAGCACTCGCGCTCTTTGACACTGGGGCATCACATTGCTTCATGTCGCAAACGATTCATAAGAACTGATGTGATCTCAGTTAAGCCGCTCGTATCCAGCTGGAACGTTAGTTCAGGGAACGGCGTTCTAAAAGCAACTTTAGGATACGATCTGTGTCCAGTGGTCATCTACAGTCGAGAATTCTATGCGGACTTCAAGGTGCTGGACATACCGAACTTCGATGTAGTCTTGGGAATGGACTGGCTAGGAACTTTCTTCGCTACAATTGACTGTCGCCAAAGGAGAGTAGTGTTCGAAATACCAAATCACCCAGTATTCTACTTCAAAAGTGGAGACCGGACCTTGGAGCCTAGCATCTACAGAGCAAAACCAAAGAAGGCAGAGATTGCAGCGTTGCAAGCAGAAGGATCAAATCCAGAGGTAGTTCGAGAGTTCGAGGATGTATTCCCGGAAGATATATCAGGTTTACCTTCCAATCGAGCTCCTGAATTCAGCATCGATTTACAACCCGGTGCACAATCAGTAATAAAACCTCCATACTGATTAAGTCCGGAGGGATTGAAGGAGATCCGCATTCGGTTGGACGAACTCCTGATGAAGGGTTGGATCCGTCCCAGTACTTCAAGTTGGGGATCTCCGGTGCTGCTGGTAAAGAAGAAGGAAGGTACCTACCGGATGTGCGTAGATTATCAAGCTCTGAATGAGATGACAATTAAGAACAAGTACTCACTACCTCGCTCGATGACCTTTTCGATCAGTTGATTGGATCTTGTGTCTTTTCAAAATTATATCTTCGTTCAGGATATCATCAGGTGAAGGTCAAGGAGACCGACATCTCGAAGACGGCATTTAGGACACGTTATGGTCATTAAGAATATCTCGTAATGCCATTTAGAGTGACCAATGTACCTGCTATCTTTATAAACCTGATGAACCAAGTTTTACGAGAGTACTTAAACGGGTTTGTTGTTATCTTCATCGACGACATCCTGGTGTATTCAAAGAATCGGAAAGAGCACGCCTAGCACTTACGGATTGTCCTGGAGACATTACGACAACACCAACTCTATGCCAAGTAGAACAAGTATGAATTTTGGCTAGATCAAGTCGGATTTCTCGGACATATCGTTTCAGGCGAAAGAATCTCTGTGGATCCAGTTAAGGTGTCAGCTGTCAGCGAGTGTCCGACACCAAAAACGGTGAAGGATATAAGAAGTTTCTTAGGTTTAGTAGGATACTACCGACGATTCATTGAAGAATTCTCAAAAATCGCAGCATCCCTGACCAAACTCATATGTAAAGACGAAGTATTCATGTGGTCAGAAGCATGTGAGAAGGCTTTTATAGAACTCAAGTCGAGATTAAGCTCTGCTCCTATCCTTGTAATATCGGATCAATCTGGCGGGTTCGATGAGCATTGTGATGCGTCCGGCAAAGGATTAGGATGTGTGCTACACCAGCATGGAAAGGTTATGGCTTTTGCATCAAGACAACTAAAGGTTCATGAGCGTAAATATCCAACACATGATCTGGAATTGGCAGCCGTCATCTTCGCACTCAAGATTTGGCGCCATTATCTTTTAGGAGAACGAGTGGATATATACACTGACCACAAGTGTCTGAAGTATGTATTTACTCAGAAGAAACTCAATATGCAGCAGAGAAGATGGCTAGAACTCATAGCGGACTTCGACATCAACCAACAATATCATCCTGGGAAGGTGGACGTAGTTCCTGATGCACTTAGTCGCCAGCCATTAGCAATGAACCTCGCTGCTCAGTGGAAGCTACAGCAAGAATTACATGGATTGGGAATCGAAGTGGTTATGCCAGGTAACGCTTCTGATTTGATGAAGTTACGCGTCTAGTCCACTCTTGTAAATCAGATCAAGGCAGCTCAAATAAATGATGCCAAGCTATAAAAGATCCAAGAACAAGTAGAAAGTGGACTTCGAACTGACTTCATCATCCATGAAGATGGATCCTTACGGTATGGGAGTCGTATATGCGTACCAGTCGGCCCTGTTCGAGAAGAGTTAATGAAAGAAGCTCACAACTCTCCTTATTTTATACACCCCGGTGGCACGAAGATGTACAAGGATCTACGAAAACACTACTGGTGGTATGGAATGAAGCGCAAAGTAGTTAGAAGCGTAGCAAAGTGTTTGGTGTGTCAGCAAGTGAAGGCTGAACATCACAGAACTGGTGGTCTACTTCAGCCGTTACCAATCCCAGAATAGAAATGACAGTAAATTATCATGGACTTCATGACTGCTCTCCCTCACAGCACGAAGGATAATAATGCAATTTGGGTTATTGTGGATCAACTCACCAAGTCGGCTTACTTTATTCTATTTCGAGTTGGCCAGTCAACCGAGACGTTAGCAAGGAAGTACATGGAGGTGAGAATAAATCTAAAGTATGATTTATACCTTCAAGATGTACCATATTTGATACCTATAAACTCATGCAGGAGATCGTGAGATTACATGGAGTACCTGTTTGCATCGTCTCCGATCGTGATACAAGATTCCGATCACAATTTTGACGGAGTCTCCAAGCTAGTCTGGGAACGAGTCTGAATTTCAGTATGGCATATCATCCACAAACAGATGGACAGTCCGAGCGAACAATTCAGATATTAGAAGATATGCTAAGAGCATGTATGTTAGATTTCGAAGGTTCACCTACACCTTGTGGAGTTTTCATACAACAACAGCTACCAGGCAAGCATTGGGATGGCACCTTTCGCAGCACTCTACGAACGGAAGTGTTGTTCCCTGCTGAGTTGGGATGACGTGGGAGATCGTGAACTCCTTGGTCCAAAGATGATCGTGGCAACTGTAGATGTGGTTCACACGATCAGGGAAAAGATGCGCATAGCCCAGGACCGACAAAAGCATTAGGCAGATGCAATGCGTCGACATCTGGAGTTTTAACCCAGAGAACATGTATTCTTGAAGATCTCTCCAAATAGAGGAGTGATACTTTTTGGCAAGAGGGGTAAATTAAGTCTAAGATACATAGGACCGTTCGACATACTCGAACGAGTTGGAGAAGTGGCGTACCGTTTAGCACTACCATCTTCATTGGAAGGAGTGCACAACGTGTTCCACGTATCCCAACTACGACAATATGTGAGCGACCTAGCCATATACTTGATCACTCAGAACACACGGTACAGACTGATCTAACCTATGAGCAACAACCAGTTGAGATCCTGGACCGAAACGTGAAGAAATTACGGAACAAGGAGGTAAACTTGGTCCGAGTGATGTGGAGAAAGGATTCGCTGGGAGAACCAACTTGGGAAAGAGAAGAAAATATGTGTACACGATACCCTTAACTTTTTGAAAATTAGTCTCTATGTAAATGTAAATTTCGATGATGAAATTTTTATAAGGAGGGTAAGATGTAACGACTCTGAAATCCCTGTACAAAATTATTTTTTTAAATGTATAGAAAAGGGTATTTCAGCCTGTATAGGAGTTATAAGTCATTTTTATTTTATAAAAGCAAGAAATAACTTGTAGCTCACTGGTAAAGGCTCTACACTGCTGTGACATAGCCTGTATGTTCGATTCCCATCAGTCCCAATTATTTTTAAAGATTTTTCTTTTTAATTTTTGAGAAGCTCAAGAGTTGCACGTTCAATTCACGGAGAAATGAAAAGTTTCAAAAAAATCAAACAGGCGCAAAGAGGAGTAAACACCAAACTAGACACGTGGCACAAATCTCGAGGCAAACCCCGAAGATCCGACCGCCCGTTTCTCCAAAAAACCCGCTACCGACGGTCCAAAATGCTCCAAACCGCTCCATGCTTTGCACACAGTCCCTTCAGCTCCCCTCAACTCCCCTGCACTGTTTAATTTTTCTGCAATCAAATAGAGACTCTTCAATTCTCTAATTAACACCATTAAATCTATTTTAATTCATTTTATTTCACACACCTTTCATTTTTACCCTATAAATACCACCACATGCCCTAGCTCTCTTCTATTCTGAAAATTTTCCTAAAAATTCTCTAAGTTCAAAAAGAATTAAGGCTATTCAAGTGGAGTTAAGCAAGCCAAGAGGAGTAGCGATCAAATTCCAACGATCGGAGTATCGCCGACGAGACCAAGACCCCCTATCTCTTCTTTAATCTTTTCCTAACGCTACACAACGAGTAAGTCCCTTCATCTCTCTCTTTTCACTTCTATATAATTTTTAAGACATATCGACAAAAGCGGAGTTAGCCTATAACCCTTGTCTTTAAAACAATTTTTATCACTTTGCCATGTCTAAAAGTTTATACAAATTCTCTAATATCACTTCAAGGTAATATTTATATCAATTGCCTTTTGACGTAACTAAAATTTCATGTTCAATAATCATATAAATGAATTTTTCAGAAAAATACCATGAACTTTAATATAATCGTTTTTCAATAACTAGAGTATATACCTTTAGATCATTCACGGGGTAACGACCTATCACACACGCACACTATGGTTTCATAGCACGAGCTTCTAAACATAAGGTTTATTTAAAGAATAAGTTTTACACTAAAATACCACATCTTTTCAAAATGGGTTTCTTTTAATCGATATTTTAAATTCTTGGCAATTACGCCTCTACAACCCTCGTTAGAGAACCCGCTAATAGATAGTGTGGATTATCGCATATTCTTGGGATGGTAGAGCGAAATGCAGAACTCCTTACGAAGTATTCGGTCTCAAAAGGAAATAAAATACGGTTTTTAAGAAATACGACTTTTTAAAACAAAACTAAATTTTGGAAATTATATAAAACTATGAATTCGTATTTTCAATAAAAAAACATATTATGAAACTATATGTTTTTGAAATGAAAGATTGGAATTTTAATAAAATACCATTAAGTTTTCAAAAGAGCTGGTTTTCATAAAAATACCATAAACTTTTAAAAGCTCGGTGTTATTACTAAAATACCACAACAATTAAAATACATGTTCATGAAAACCCTAAATATTACAAATCACCCTCAAGATTTATTTTTAAATTATATTAACATATTTTTCATAAAACCCGCTCAAGATATGTAAACAATACTTAAGAACTCTAGATTAATATAGATTTAAGCAGGATCAATTCTCTTGAGCCCCGGGGAGCCGGAGAAAGTGGGTGCTTGCCTATTTAGATTAGACAACTTAACGGAGCTATCAATGACAATTGTTTTGGAAAAAACACAAATCATGCCATCTATATGCAGCAGTTGTCTGATTTCTCCCGAACCTAACATCTTCAAAAGTTAAATTAATTCACAAGAAATATCAAAACTGGAATCCAAACTTGAATCTAAACTCGAACATAAACTCGAACCTAATCTACTCGAACAAACTTGAGTCGAACTAAAATTGCAATAGTCATGACTCGCATATTACTTTACTCACTCGACTTCATTCTACACCTTTTGCAATCTATGGTTTCGATCAAGACATGTCATAATCAATCAATCAAATAAACTAAAACTATCTTACAATTATAATATATATTATACTCGGGGTGCTTGAGATAGTTGCTTGTGTGAATCCAACGGAGCTTCAGGAGTCCCGTATTAACTTTTTTTATTTTACTCGAATATCAGTCGGGCCGACTCATCTATAACCTAGAGCCCTGATACTAACACATGAAATGGGCCCATGTTTCCTTACTCCTGTGGTCTCACTCTTGAGCTCGTGAATACTTCTACGGCTGCGTTGATATTCACACTTGGAACTTAACGTTAACATAGTGACCATATAGAAACCTATAGTATATATTTACCCATGATCATATACTCTTACTCGTCATATATATTCTACAATTTTTATTTTCTTTACTCTCACTTTATTCCTTGGGACTTATCGAGCGCTAGTTCGCTGACGGGCATTCCACTCCCTTTTCTTCTTTTAGAATATTCGTTAGACACGGTTGAGACGGAGGAAGTGGAGGCCATATGTAGGGTGTTTTTCGTCACCCTGTTGAGATGGGAATACGCGTCGCTTGTCAGACGTACTACAGATTCCCCCTGCCTAGGGTAGGCGGGGGTTTATTGATTGTGGGGATCCGAATCTCCGGCTGCCGCGGACTAAGTTGCCGTTAATTACCCCTCGCCTTTGAAGCGAGGGAACCTCCGATCGACGGGACAAACAGGTCATGCAAACTCAATGTGCAATGTGCGTATGTGTGTCTTGAGGGGTTTTGGATATATCGGGGGCCTCGCAGAGTTTACGGGGGTCCCGCTACCCGGATAGCAGGCTGGGGGTCAAGGGGGCTAGCAGCCCCCTTGCGGGGTGCAGGACAACTCCCCGTTAGAAATTTTTTTCTAACGGGGACAGTGTCGTGGAGTGTGTGTATAAAAACAAAAAGGGAAGAATAGCGTCCAAAGGACACAGGGGCGCTGGGCACTGAGCGCCGGCGCCTCACATGCCTAGCACGCGGGCGCTGGGCACCGGCGCCCCACATGCCTGGCACGCGGGCGCTGGGCGCTGGGCCCGGTGCCCCACGTGCCTGGCACGCTGGCGCTGGGCGTCAGCAGGAAAATGGGCTTGGTCTCTGCACTGGGAGTCGTGCTCCCGATTTGACTTCTGGAGTTAAACTCCTGAAAAGAGATTAAATTATGGAGTTAAACTCCAGCAGATCTTGAAAGGAGTTAAACTCCTAGAAATCTTTGTATAAGATTGAAGGGGACCCCCTTCTTCTCTCCTTTTGCCTTGGCTCTTCTTTTGATGCTTAGATCTTTCCAAAATGAGATTTTTGGAGATGGGTCTCCTTCTTCTTCCTCTCGGTTGGCCGGATCTTGGAAGAAAGGGGGGTAAGATTTAAAAATCTCCCATTTTTGAAATCTGATGGAAGATCTGAGTTCCCCTTCAAGAATTTGATGGTGAAAAACTGTTTATTTTTGGAAAAAAAAAAGAGTGTAACTCTTAATTTAATTCAAAAAAAGGGAAGAAGGTTTAGAACCTTGAGCAAGAAGAAAGAGGAACAAAAAACCTAATTTTTAGGGAGAATGAATTAGTGTCCTTCATTTCATCATCATGTTGCCTTTTACAGGCTTACAAATTTACATATAGCCCATTGGGCTTTACAAAATGGCATTTTTGCGCATCCCATGCCTCATATGCTCATTTCTTTTGCATATAAGCCATGGGCTTTACAAATATTTGGCTTTATGCCCATTTATTTTACATTCATGCATGAAAATTACATCAAATTTATTTATTACATAATTTTCTTCTTAGCATGGGGGAGGCCGGCCGCTTCATGTTCGGACTTGACTTGGGCATGGGCCCACTTGGCCTTGGCTTGGGCCCAATTGGTTTAGGGTTGACTTTGACTTGGTCAATCGGGGTGTAATTTTTGACCCCAACAAAGTGCCAATGCACACCGCGTATATGGGTCGTGTGCATGAAATTGATGAATCTTCTTTCACATGGAGGTGACTTGATTTGGTTCCCGCTTTTGGGGAGGCTGGCACTGCCCTTTTTACGACATGGATGGCCGATGCTTGACGTGTCTCCGAGACGGAGTGTCGCTGGTTGACGTGTCCCCGGCACGGAGTGTCTATGTTGGACGTTTCCCCGAGACGGAATGTTTGTATGTGAGTTTCCCCGGCAGGGAGTGTCGTTGGTCGACTTGTCCCCGAGGCAGAGTGTCTGTTTGACGTTTCCCCGGCACAGAGTGTCACTGGTCGACATGTCCCCATCACGGAGTATCGCTGGTCGACGTTTCCCCGGTACGAAGTGTCACCGGTCGACTTATCCCTAAGGCGGAGTGTCTGGTTGACGTATCCCCGAGACGGAGTGTCTGTGTTGGACGTTTCCCCCAGATGGAGTGTCTGTATGTGATGTTTCCCCAGCACGGAGTGTCGCTGGTCGACTTGTCCCCGAGGCGGAGTGTCTGTGTTGGACGTTTTCCCGAGACGAAGTGTCTGTATGTAACGTTTCCCTAGCACGAAGTGTCGCTGGTCGACTTGTCCCCGAGGCGGAGTGTCTGTTTGACGTTTCCCCGGTACGGAGTGTCTGTTTGTTTTTGACGTAGAGGTGGTTTGTTGACTTGATTCCGAATCGGAGCATAATTCCGACGGGGAGGTCGTTGCTGCCCTTTTTGCGACTTGGACGGTCGGTGTTTGATTTGATTTTCTCCGCTCCTTGCGGTGTCAGGGTTGAAGTTGACTCGCTGATTTGATATGATTTGGGTTGACATCAGCATCGCTACACTGGAATATAGTACCAGGAGTGAATCGTCATTTGCCATGAGAGGATTTAGGGATTTTGGTTTTGGTTCAGCATCAGCACCGCTTACACTGGAATATGGTACCAGGAGCGAATCATCATTTGCTATGAGGGGATTTCCCTCATTCCCAGTTTAACGACTTAGGAGTCATCTGTTCCCAATATAACGACTTATGGGTCATCTGTTCCCAGTTTAACGACTTAGAGGTCATCTGTTCCCAGTTTAAAGACTTAGGGTCTTTTGGATCAATTTGGAATTTCGGGGTTAAGGTCGGCATCAGCGTTGCTAACACTGAAGCACAGGTGCCATGAGAAATTCATCATTTGCCTTTCTCTGTTGGGGAGCGATGGCTTAGGAGATAGGTTTAGGTCCCTATCACCTAAGACTTTTCAATTTTATGAGCCGTAAGGGTCCTATAAAAGCATTTTCTCCCTACGAGTTGAAAGTATCTCGTAGGTGTACTTTCTCCTTAGGATTCGTAGGGACTCCCAAGTGTGTTTTTCCTTCGTGAGTCGTAAGGATCCCACGAAGGTATTTTCTTACGAGTCGAGAGGATCTCGCAAGCTTTGTTCTCCTCAAGTATCGTGAGGACATATGAGTGGGTCTTCCCAAATGGAGCATAATTCCGAGGGTAGAGACCGGACGCATGACTGGTGATTGTGGTGGGGCATGGGTGTGATGAGAATTATTTGAGCCCGTGGATTGTATACGGTAGTCAATTTAGTGACCACCCGTAGGGCTGGGAGAATTTTGGGACTTTGTTGGCGTCTGCATCGCTGCACTGGAATATGGTACCATAAGTGACTCATCATTCGCCGTTGAGATATTCAGGGATTTGAAATTTTGGTTGGCGTCTGCATCGCGGCACTGGAATATGGTACTAGGAGCGACTCATCATCCGCCGTTTGGGGATTTGGATTTTGGTTGGCGTCTGCATCGCTGCACTGGAATATGGTACCAGGAGCGACTCATCATTCGCCGTTTTTTTACCGCGATTGCTCTAACATTTCAGCTCTTCTTATCGCGAAGGTCGCGATTGCCCTATCATTTCGGCTATTTATTAGCGGTTGCCCATCATTTCGGCTGTTTATTTTCATTTTTATTTTACTCGCTGATTTTTATTGCGAGTTGCCCCATCATTTCGGCTCTTTTTTTATTTACACTTTTTTTTATTTACATTTTATTTACATTCCCGGTTTAACGACTTAGAGGTCGACTCTTCCCAGTTTAATGATGTGGCAGTCATGTGTGTTTGCTTATCCCAGCTTCTCGAACTTTTATCTTGGCGGAGCTGTGTTGATGATCGTAGCTTTGTGGCTTGCTGGTACATCCGAGGACGGTGAGGTTATCCCAAGCTTGTATTGGTTCTCTACCCAATCTTTGAAAACATAGCAGTCTTCAAGGGTATGACTTACCATTCTATGATATGGGCAGTATATGGGATTGCTGGTCATTTTCATTTCATGTGGCCTCTTTGGAATAGGCAGTTGCAGACCGTTGTTCAAGGCGTGCTCGAATATTTTGCGGACTTCATCCCTCCTGAAGGAGTATACTTTCTTCTTTCTCTCCATTAGAGTATGTGCCCTTACTGATGCTGGACCCTGAGGAAGATCGGTCTTTGGTTTGCCTACTGTCCGCTTACCACATTCAGTATACGTATCAGAGGGACTGGAGGCTAATCGCGGCCGTTTTTCGCAAAGGTGTTCCGCTTTTGGGCTGGAGGGGGTATCGGTTGGTTGTTTCCAGATATCAATTCCTGACCCATGAACCAAAATTTGATTTTGTTGTAATTGCAATCGGACGACTTGGGTCATGAGATCTGCCACGACGTTTACCAGCTCGTCGACTTTGGAATGGACCTTGGCCATCTCTTTGTCTCTGTCCTGAAGCTGCTTTTGAAGCCATTGGAATAATGCTTGTTCTATAGTTCCGGGTATGACAACGGGGTTATCCTTACCGCCTGAGCTTGATTCAGCATGAACCACGGGTTCCTTTGGCTTAATGGCCTGGCGAGCTCTTCATCATTTGGATCGAGCCGGTGTTGGATAGCAACAACCGCGTCATTGTCATGGCTATAAGGCGTAGGAGGACTTGTTCCTCTGAGCTCCATCATGTAGACCGTATGGGTTGTGTACCCGTCTATTGCTTCTTCATCGGCAATTTTTCTCGCTTGGCTCTTAGCTTGTTGCCTTGGTCTACTCTTTTCAGAGAAAGGAAGATGTCTGAGAGAATCGGGTTCCCTAAGGACTTCAGTCTCCGTTTTTATGAAATTGGCGGTCGCTGCTTGACTGTTTATTAACACGCCAGGAGACAATGATATTTCACCCGCCTTGTATTGTTTCTCGACCCAATCCTTGAAGATGCAATAGTCTTCAATAGTGTGCCCTAGCACTCGGTGGTATGGGCAAAAGTTGGGATGATCAGTCATGTTCGCTTCACTTAGCCTTTTTGGTTCTGGTAGCCGCAGGCCATTCTTTAGAGCATCTTTGAATATTTTGGAAACCTTGTCTCTTCTGAAAGAGTAGATCTTATTTCTTCTTTCCTCCAAAGTTGGCTCTCGAGATTTGTTAGTCTTTGCTCCGCCTGCTCTCTGCTTATTTAGAGAATCGGTGCTGTTGGAACTTTCGGTTTTCCGACTGTCGTCCCTCCGATGTCTCGGTCTGTTCGTAAATTGGAGATTCTGAGTGGACTCGGGCTTTGAGCGTTCCAACATTTGAACTTTCTTGGTCAGTTCTTGGAATGTTTTGAGGCCTGCGGTGCACAGGAAAGGTTTTATCCAGTTGTTCAGATTTTCTATAAGAAGACTGACGGATTGGTCTTGCTCCAACGGCGGTTCACATTTGATAGAGAGATTGCGCCATCGAACTATAAAATCCATGTTGCTTTTGTTGTTCTTTGGCTCGGTCCTTACGAGGTCGGCAATAGTGATTTTACGCTGACGCTCATGAACCTTTGCTTGAACATGGATTCTATTTGAGCGAACGTCGTGATCGAGTCATCCGATATGCTCGCATACCAATCGAAAGCAACATCAGTTAAGCTATTGACAAACTGGCGGAGAAAGAGCGTATCATTGCCCCCAGTGTTCGCACATGATGCTTTAAATTGGGCAATGTGCCGGTTCGCATTTCCCGTCCCATCGAACCTTTCAAATTTGGGGACGACATAGCCATTGGGAAACTCCATAAGATCGTACCGAGCAGGGTATGGTCTACCGCTGCTACTGTCACACTCCGCTTCCCAGAGTATGCTAAGATAGGCATGTGACATAGCCAACCATGCTATCTGTGGATAGGAATTATCCTTCCACAGTCACATTACGGCATTAGAGATACCAAGAACAATAATAAACTATCTAACACATGTCCATAAGCCAAAATAAAATGAGTCAGGACTAAAATAATGCGGAAGCAAAAGATCCAATACAAGAATAACTTGAATGTATGTCCCATAATGCGGACTCACATCAGGAATGAAAATACTGAAAACAAAAGAACTAACTACTAACGAGTCCTCACTGCTCAGCCTGCTGACTGAAGTACTCCTGCTCGGACTGCAGCAAAGGTACGGAATCTGGGCCATGCAAAACCCAGACGTCAGCGCGTCATAACATCAAGCAATAATATATATATACAGGGTAGCAAAACATGCAAGTATGATCATGAATGGTAAACAGGTGTAACAGCAGTATAAATCAGGGCAGTGAAAGGTAGTGTGCAGTGAGTAATCTAAACTGGTTTATTGGGCTAACTACTCTCAAGTCTTTGAAATCAATTTGATGAATCATCGATGTAACTCAATAGTATCCCGTGCATGCCCGGGATCACGGTCTATGACTCTCGGGATGAACCCGAGACGTGCCGCAAGGCAGTAAAGGGTGGTAGGTAATGACGAGTGATGTCCGTAGCATCACTCCGGAGCTGGCCTGGCCCGTAAGACTGATCAGAAAAGGTATAGAACTGTCGAGTTACAAATCAGGTTTCATCATTGATTTCCCCATACCCCCAAGTCATATGTGTTCAAGTCAGGTATTAAGTAATCTAGAGCTAAAGCCAATACAGGATCAGGCAGGTACAGGTTTGTCTGTATAGACAACAGAAAACGTCCGTAAGGACAACAGGTCAGGTTTGTTGGCATTAGTCACAAGATCAGGTAACAAGTAAAGCCATGGTACATCAGGTCAAGTCAGGTAGTATATAGGTATCATGTCATGTCGAGAGGTGCACGGTACCATGTCGTGTCAAGTAATAGGTGTAACAAGTTATGTCAGGGATGCACAGAATGTCATGTGGGTGCTCATCATCAACTAACGTAAGCATGGGTAAACCAAACAAGCATGGGGTTCTAGTGAAACAATAAAAATGAAACATGGTGATGATATATGCAAGGGTACAGATTAAAGCATGGGGATGCACAGTTATAGATTAGAGTTAGGGTTGTGGTTCCAAAATTAAGTAAAATACACTTAAACCTGTATGGAATTGTTAAATCTCGTTATTATGGGTTAAATGATCTAGGGATGCAACGATATATAAAATATGTTCAATGGATGCAACCGGGTGTTCGGGGTAGAAACTATTTAAAGGTGTTATGGGCTATGCAGATAATTATTAAGTAATTTAAACATGAACGTAGGTACACGATATTGTAATCTGACATGCAACAAGTTATAATCCAAGATCCGAATCTAACATGATATATGGAACATCGAAAAGGAAAATGGAACATGTGGCGCTATATGTAATCTACAGTTTTACTATGCAGTTAATAGGTATAAAAATATTATAAATAGGATGTAGCAAGTTTCACTTGCCTCGACGGGTCGCGATACGGTATACGGAACGTCTCACGTCGGCGAGAAAAGTCGCGACGCGCGCACGGTACATGGAATGAGTCCAAACAACGCACAAAGGAATCACACGGGTCGAAGATGCTTGCTGGGTCGTCGTGATCGTCGCCGGCACGGTCGGATTTCGGCAAACTAAGAAACAGTGAACCTCTTTAGAAGAAAAGAAAAAAACAGAAAAGAAAGAAAGAGAATAAAGAAAGAGAAAGAATAGGAATGAGAAAGGATTGCTCACTGGGTTGCAGAGGGGTGAGCTAGCGGTGGCGGCGAGACCAATGGCAGTAAGGGGCGCCGACGAAGGGGTTTTGAAGAGCTAGGGTTTGGTTAGGGTTGGGTTGCTAGGGTTTTGTTGCGGGGTGTTGGTGTTGGTGCAGGGTATGTGCAGGGGTCTTGGTGAGGTGAGGGTGCAGAGGAGAGGGAGAGGAGAGGAAGGATATGGCGATGGCGATGAGAGATGGTCGGCGACGACGAGGTGGTGGTGCTGGGTTCTCAGGTACAGTGGAGTTTCTGGGTTTGGAGGGGAAGGAGAGGAGAGGAAGGAGATGAGGGTGACGAGAGGATGAGGAGGGTGTCGACGAGGGTTGACGGCGGTTGATTGGGGTTTGAGGAGCTAGGGTTTTGTGTTTGCATGGGTTCTCGTGGGAGGGGCTCGGGTTAAAAGAAGGAGAAGAGAAATTAGAAGGAGGGAGGTGACGCTAAGGGGAGGCGGTGACGCGACTCGAGGAATCAACAGTAATCGCGAGAAGAGAGAGAGGGGCGTGAGAGGAGAGAGAAAGACAAGAGAGAGAGAGAGAGAGCTGCGCCCGGGAGAGAGAAAAGAGAAAGAGAAAGATTTTGTGGGAGAGAGAAAACGCGTGGGGCCCGGTGAGAAGGAGAAGGGGAAAATCTGATTGGTTCTGGAGGAGAGAGGAAGGTTGAGTAATGTGAAAGGATTTTTAAAAAATAAAACAGAAAAGATTTTAGTTGTAAAAAATATACTTTCGTTAGCTGTAAATAATCTTAGGCTGTTATATAAAATATAAACGAATTAAAGAAATTTAAAATAATTAGGATTTGGCGGGATACAAAATAATTCAGAAATGCGCCCGGGTCGGGTCCAAAATTTTGGATTTGAAATATGAAAATTTTATGCAACCTCCAAAACTTAAGATGAAAGATCAAGTAGCAAAATGCAGTATCCACATTAAAGGCACGTGTCTAATTAACCAATCAGGGTAGTCTATAAATATGAATTAACCCGTTCAAGCAAGTGGGTCGGGTCGAATGTAATGTGAAAGTGTAGTTACCATTCGCACCCCAAACACGATATATCAGTAAAATACCATGGACAATAAATACTGAAACATAATTGATATGATCTGAACTCGGTTGTTACATTATACCCAACTACAAAAGAATTTCGTCCTCGAAATTCCAAGAACACAAAAGGATAAACAACCAACAAACTACAAGAAAAGATGGGGAAACTTCTGCCGGATTTTATCTTCTCGTTCCCAAGTTGACTCTCCATGTGAGCGATTACCCCAAGAAACAAGTACAAGAGGGATAACCTTGTTCTTAAGATCCTTTTTCCCTTCGATCCACAATCGCAATCGGTCGCTCCTCAAAAGTCAAGTCTTCTCGGACGGTCAGCTCCGAATGATCCATCACGTGTGTTTCATCTCGAACATATTTACGAAGTTGAGATACGTGAAACACATCATGAATATTCGTCAAGGATTGCGGTAACGCCAATCGATACGCTACCTCACCAACACGCTCCAAAATCTCAAAAGGTCCGACGAATCGAGGACTGAGCTTTCCTCGACTTCCGAAACGAATCACCCTTCTAGTCGGTGATATCTTCAAGAATACCAAATCACCCACGGCGAACTCTAGAGGTCTTCTCGATGTATCTGCCCAACTCTTCTGTCGGTCTTGTGCTGCTTTCATATGATTCCGGATTGCGTTAACTTTCTCAACTGTCTGCACAACCAAATCTGGTCCCAACATTCTTCGTTCACCGACATCGTCCCAACAAACAGGTGAATGACACTTGGGACCATATAAAGCTTCGAATGGAGCTATCTGAATAGTCGCCTGGAAACTGTTGTTGTAAGAAAACTCCACTAAATGTAGATGATCCTCCCATGAACCCTTGAAGTCCAACATGCAAGCTCTTAACATGTCTTCAAGAGTCTGGATCGTTCTCTTCGATTGGCCATCTGTCTGAGGATGATAAGCTGTGCTAAACTTCAATCGAGTCCCCAAACTTTCCTGTAAGCTCCTCCAAAAGTGTGATAAGAAACGAGTGTCACGGTCGGACACGATGCTCACCGGTACTCCATGCAATCTTACAATCTCCTGCATGTATCGTTCTACCAAAGTTTCTGTTGATTGACCAACCCGAAAAGGAATGAAATGAGCTGCCTTGGTCAAACGATCAACAATCACCCACATTGCATTGTTGCCTTTTGGACTCCGCGGTAGAGCTGTCACGAAATACATAGTTATATGTTCCCACTTCCACTGAGGAATCGGAAGTGGTTGCAATAAACCAGCAACCCTTTGATGTTCAGCCTTAACTTGCTGACACACCAAGCATTTTGCCACAAAGCGGGCAATCTCCCGTTTCATGCCTTCCCACCAGAATTGCTGTCGTAAATCTCGGTACATCTTCGTGCCTCCTGGATGTACGGAATATGCTGAACTGTGTGCCTCCTTCATAAGTTCTTCACGAATATCTCCCTTTGGCACACACAAACGGCTACCATAACGCAACGAACCATCTTCATGGATCAGTAAATCTGTTCGAAGTCCAGCTTCAACCTGTTCTCAAAACTTTTGCAATCTAGGGTCCTGCGACTGCGCTGCTTTAATATTCTCGATCAACGATGAATATACCTGCAGCTGCATCAATTGTCCCGACGAATGCGGTAGCACAACCTCCAAATCAAATCTTCGAAAGTCTTCAATGAGTTCCTTCTGTGCAGTCAACATCAGAATTGCTGGCAACCGAAAAAGCGCATCCGGTACAACATTAACTTTTCCCGGATGGTACTTAAGATCAAGATCGTAGTCAGCCATCAGCTCCAACCATCTATGCTGCCTCATATTAAGCTCCTTTTGCGTGAACACATACTTCAAGTTTTTATGATCGGTGAAAATCTCGACCCTTTCGCCCAAAAGGTAGTGTCTCCAAATCTTTAAAGCGAAGATCACAGCCGCAAGCTCCAAGTCATGAGTTGGGTAATTCTTCTTATGGGTCTTCAACTGTCTCGATGCGTACGCTATAACCTTCCCATGCTGTATCAAAACACATCCTAATCCTTTCCTAGATGCGTCGCTGTGAATTACCAATCCTCCGGAACTGTCTGGCACGGTCAGAATAGGAGCTGTTATCAATCTCTGCTTCAACGCCTCAAAAGCTAACGCACACTTATCCGTCCACACAAATGGTACCTCCTTGCGCGTAAGCTTGGTCAACGGCTCCGCCAGACGAGCAAAGTTCTCCACGAACCGTCAGTAATACCCGGCGAGTCCAAGAAAGCTTCTTATCTCCGCAACATTCTTCGGAATCGGCCAATCTCGAACTGCCGCAATCTTTTCGGGATCAACGGCGATTCCATCGCCAGACACGACATGCCCCAAAAACTTTACTTCTTCCAGCCAAAACTCGCACTTGCTTATCTTTGCATATAATTTTTCTTGCCTCAGCGTCCGCAGTGCGATCTTCAAATGTTCTGCATGCTCTTCAATACTCTTCGAGTAGACCAGAATATCATCAATGAACACCACAATAAACTGATCCAAGAATGGTGAAAAGATTCGGTTCATCAAGTTCATGAATATCGCCAGTGCATTTGTTACTCCGAAGGGCATCACTAAGTACTCGTAATGTCCATACCGAGTTCGGAATGCTGTTTTGCAAATATCTTCGGTTTTAACTTGGACCTGATGATATCCGGATCGCAAATCCAGCTTCGAGAACACCCTCGCGCCACTAAGCTGCTCAAATAATTCACCAATGCGAGGGATCGGGTACCTGTTCTTAATAGTCACCCGGTTTAATTCTCGATAATCGATGCACATTCTCCTTGTGCCATCTTTCTTCTTGACTAGAAGAACTGGAGCTCCCCACGGCGAGTTACTGCTTCGAATCCAACCCTTCTCAAGTAATTCAGTAACCTGCTTCTTAACTTCTTCCAACTCCACTAGTGCCATTGGATAATACGCTTTAGATACTGGCGCTGCACCGGGAATAAGATCAATCGCGAACTCCACGTCTCGCTTCAGCGGTAAACCTGATATGTCTTCAAACACGTCCATGAAATATCGAATAACAGCTGGCATTTCAACTTGAGCAACCTCCATCGACGAAAGAACATTAGCTGTCGGCCTAGCCCTAAACTCGACTGGCCCGACAGAACTGCTTCCTCCAGTGAAGATAAACTCTGGATGTCCGGGAATCTGGAAAATTACTTTCTTTGTCCTACAATCAATGTGAGCATGGAAAGTGCCGAGAAAATCCATTCCCAAGACGATTTCATAGCTGCCCGTATCAATCAACAAGAAATCTGCAAAAATCTCCCGTCCGCAAACAACAACTGCACAATCCTTACACTCTCTACTAGATATGATTTTCCCATTCCCAGTGTGTATGTCCCAGAAACTAGACAGGGTCGTGCAAGTAATCGATTGTGTAGCAATAAACTTGGACGACATAAAACAATAGGATGCACCAGAATCAAATAACGCTAATGCGGGAAAACCATGAACAAGTAGAATACCTGAAACAACTTCTCCTGAAGCCTTAGCTTCCTCAGCCGTCAGGGTAAATGCTCGAGCTTGATTGGGTCCCTGAGTTAGCTGCTTCTGTCCCTGAAACGGTTTCTGCGGAGGCTTCTGAACATCATCCTTCGTGCGAAGCTTCGAGGGAAAAGTAGTGATAGTATGATCCGCCGAACCACAAACCAAACAGAGTCCCTGTTTCCTTCGACATTCCCTTTGCACGTGCTCAGGTAAATGGCAGTAGTCACAGATCACGGTCCTCCTCTGATCAACAACAGCATGCTTCTTCATCGGGGTTACACCACGACGGTCCACTGGAATACCTCTGCGTCCATGTGCTCGGTTCGGTGCAAATGCCGGCTTCCTTACTGTAACTGCTGGCTGCTGTGTACTCCCAGTCTTCATAGATAGGCTCTGCTGCTCTCGAGCCGCTGTAAGCACTTGGGAAAAAGTGGTCAAACTCAGGGAGACAATCTGCCTCTGGATGTCCACATCCAAACTGCGCATGAACCTCCTTGCCCTATCAGCATCGTTGGCAACCAAAGGTCCAGCGAATCTACTGATCCGCGTCCACTCAGCTGCATGTACATCTACAGGTGCGTCGTTCTGCTTCAAACTGACGAACTTTTCTTCCATTTCCTCCCGTGCAGTCCGCGGGAAGAACTTCTCCAAGAAACTCTTCGAAAAATCCGCCCACTTGATCGGCTTGGGCAAGCGGATCTCTTCCACAAGCCACCATTCACGGGCGTAATCCACCAACTGGATACGTACCACATCCACTCTTTTATCTTCTGGGATCTGTGCCGTAATGAGTAAATTCTCCGTGTCAACCAGCCACTGCTCCGCTGGCAACGGCTCCTCTAAGCCAGTAAAGACAGATGGACCCAATCTCCTGAAATCCGCCACGGTACCCACACAATCTCCCGGTCTGGCCACAACATTGTTCACGGACTGCTGAACGGTCCGCAAACCTTCCTGAAAAGATTCAGCTTGCTGCTGGATCAGCTCGGTCTGTCGCTTTTGATTCTCCAACATCCCGTGTATTACTCCAAGCATAGCGGCTTCGTCAACACGCCTTTGGTACGTCTTCAGATTTTTGTCTGCCATGTTCCTGAAATCAAAGCACCAAAAGGATTAGCATGATAACAGATTCAAAATGTAGATCAAGGTTAGAACTCCAAGTTACTTAAATAGAGTACAGCATTGTAACCATGCCGCGGTATCATAGCTACAATTACATAACTCCACCCAAGTCGCCTAAGTTCTAGAGATAAATAAGGAACCAGGTTTCGAGTCGATATGCAAAGGAGGTTTGCATATCGTAAAAGTATAATCAGGAGGAGGTTAAGATTCAAGAAAGGTAAAACGGTAAGGTGGCAGTACATGTTTCCTAATCACGAGTATTCTGATTCGTGTATTGGATCCAATACCCAACTACAAAAGAATCAAACCCGATTAACCTATAACCTATGGCTCTGATACCAAAAGAACCATGTCACGCCCCGCTTCCCAGAGTACGCTAAGATAGGCACGTGACATAGCCAACCATGCTACCTGTGGATAGGAATTATCCTTCCACAGTCACATTACGGCATTAGAGATACCAAGAACAATAATAAACTATCTAACACATGTCCATAAGCCAAAATAAAATGAGTCAAGACTAAAATAATGCGGAAGCAAAAGATCCAATACAAGAATAACTTGAATGTATGTCCCATAATGCGGGCTCACATCAGGAATGAAAATACTGAAAACAAAAGAACTAACTACTAACGAGTCCTCACTGCTCAGCCTGCCGACTGAAATACTCCTACTCGGACTGCAGCAAAGGTACGGAATCTGGGCCATGCAAAATCCAGACGTCAGTGCGTCATAACATCAAGCAATAATATATATATACAGGGTAGCAAAACATGCAAGTATGATCATGAATGTTAAACAGGTGTAACAACAGTATAAATCAGGGCAGTGAAAGGTAGTGTGCAGTGAGTAATCTAAACTGGTTTATTGGTCTAACTACTCTCAAGTCTTTGAAATCAATTTGATGAATCATCGATGTAACTCAATAGTATCCCGTGCGTGCCCGGGATCACGGTCTATGACTCTCGGGATGAACCTGAGACGTGTCGCAAGGCAGTAAAGGGTGGTAGGTAATGACGAGTGATGTCCGTAGCATCACTCCGGGGCTGGTCTAGCCCGTAAGACTGATCAGAAAAGGTATAGAACTGTCGAGTTACAAGTCAGGTTTCATCATTGATTTCCCCATACCCCCAAGTCATATGTGTTCAAGTCAGGTATTAAATAATCTAGAGCTAATGCCAACACAGGATCAGGCAGGTACAGGTTTGTCTGTATAGACAACAGAAACGTCCGTAAGGACAACAGGTCAGGTTTGTTGGCATTAGTCACAAGATCAGGTAACAAGTAAAGCAATGGTACATCAGGTCAAGTCAAGTAGTATATATGTATCATGTCATGTCGAGAGGTGCACGGTACCATGTCGTGTCAAGTAATAGGTGTAACAAGTCATGTCAGGGATGTACAGAATGTCATGTGGGTGCTCATCATCAACTAACGTAAGCATGGGTAAACCAAACAAGCATGGGGTATTAGTGAAACAATAAAAATGAAACATGGTGATGATATATGCAAGGGTACAGATTAAAGCATGGGGATACACAGTTATAGATTAGAGTTAGGGTTGTGGTTCCAAAATTAAGTAAAATACACTTAAACCGGTATGGAATTGTTAAATCTCGTTATTATGGGTTAAATGATCTAGGGATGCAACGATATATAAAATATGTTCAATGGATGCAACCGGGTGTTCGGGGTAGAAACTATTTAAAGGTGTTATGGACTATGCAGATAATTATTAAGTAATTTAAACACGAACGTAGGTACACGGTATTGTAATCTGATATGCAACAAGTTATAATCCAAGATCCGAATCTAACATGATATATGGAACATCGAAAAGGAAAATGGAACATGTGGCGCTATATGTAATCTACAGTTTTACTATGCAGTTAATAGGTATAAAAATATTATAGATAGCATGTAGCAAGTTTCACTTGCCTCGACGGGTCGCGATACGGTATACGGAACGTCTTACGTCGGCGAGAAAAGTCGCGACACGCGCACGGTACACGGAATGAGTCCAAACAATGCACAAAGGAATCACACGGGTCGAAGATGCTTGCTGGGTCGTCGTGATCGTCGCCGGCACGGTCGGATTCTAGCAAACCAAGAAACAGTGAACCTCTTTAGAAGAAAAGAAAAAAACAGAAAAGAAAGAAAGAGAATTAAGAAAGAGAAAGAATAGGAATAAGAAAGGATTGCTCACTGGGTTGCAGAGGGGTGAGCTAGCGGTGGCGGCGAGACCAACGGCGGTAAGGGACGCCGGCGAAGGGGTTTTGAAGAGCTAGGGTTTGGTTGCTAGGGTTTTGTTGCGGGGTGTTGGTGCAGGGTATGTGCAGGGGTCTTGGTAAGGTGAGGGTGCAGAGGAGAGGGAGATGAGAGGAAGGATATGGCGATGGCGATGAGAGATGGTCGGCGACGACGAGGTGGTGGTGCTGGGTTTTCGGGTGCAGTGGAGTTTCTGGGTTTGGAGGGGAAGGAGAGGAGAGGAAGGAGATGAGGGTGACGAAAGGATGAGGAGGGTGTCGACGAGGGTTGACGGCGGTTGATTGGGGTTTGAGGAGCTAGGGTTTTGTGTTTGCATGGTTTCTCGTGGGAGGGGCTTGGGTTAAAAGAAGGAGAAGAGAGAATTAGAAGGAGGGAGGTGACGCTAAGGGGAGGCGGTGACGCGACTCGAGGAATCAACAGTAATTGCGAGAAGAGAGAGAGAGGCGCAAGAGGAGAGAGAAAGACGAGAGAGAGAGCTGCGCTCGGGAGAGAGAAAAGAGAAAGAGAAAGATTTTGTGGGAGAGAGAAAACGCGTAGGGCCCGGTGAGAAGGAGAAGGGGAAAATCTGATTGGTTCTAGAGGAGAGAGGAAGGCTGAGTTATGTGAAAGGATTTTTAAAAAATAAAACAGAAAAGATTTTAGTTGTAAAAAATATACTTTCGTTAGCTGTAAATAATCTTAGGTTGTTATATAAAATATAAACGAATTAAAGAAATTTAAAATAATTAGGATTTGGCGGGATACAAAATAATTCAGAAATGCGCCCGGGTCGGGTCCAAAATTTTGGATTTGAAATATGAAAATTTTATGCAACCTCCAAAACTTAAGATGAAAGATCAAGTAGCAAAATGCAGTATCCACATTAAAGGCACGTGTCTAATTAACCAATCAGGGTAGTCTATAAATATGAATTAACCCGTTCAAGCAAGTGGGTCGGGTCGAATGTAATGTGAAAGTGTAGTTACCATTCGCACACCAAACACGATATATCAGTAAAATACCATGGACAATAAATACTGAAACATAATTGATATAATCTGAACTCGGTTGTTACAGCTACTGACATCTTTTTGCTCTCTGGTTTCGGCTACCAATGTTTTGACTTTGTTGGAGACTAAATCCATGACTTGCTCTTGCGTTAACGGGTTGCTGTCATCGGTGGTCAAGACATCTCCCGAGATAGGATGCGACCGACTTTCATGCGGCTCGCCCACCTTTGGATTTGAGGGAATAAGTGTCAGCTGTCTCGGGACACTGTTTCCCGGTTCATGAACGGAGCCTTGCACTTGATTAGGCGTCTGAGAGGAAATTTGGGCCGTGAGCTATAAGACGACATTTGTCAAGTTGTCAATCTTCGAGTAGAGCTTGGCCATCTCCCTGTCTTTTTTTCTGAGCTGCTTTTGGAGCTCATGGAGAAGTTGCTGCTCTGCGGTTTTCGGACGGAAAATTGTCTCCTTTTCGCTTTCCGAGCTCGACTCCTTATGAACTGAGGGATCTCTCTGCTTATCAGGCTCACTAGAAGGATTTTCATTACCTTTCAGAGAAGGCTGGTCTTGGAAAGTGGCACCCACATTCACCCCAGATTGGATTTGAGATATGGTGGCCCCATCCTTGCTCTTGCTGCGTGTGCCCGCCATGTAGACAGTATGGACCACATACCCAGCCATCTCTTTATCTTTGGTTGCTGATCTTTTGGACCATCGTCGTGGACCTTCTTCTTCGGGAGAGAACGGGCGATTGAAGACGGTTGGCCTAGATGGGTCCTTGGGTGGCATGGTCTGGATCGCAGTTTTCTTAACTCTTGCGGTCATGGCGTTCTTCTGAACCAATTTCAGCGGTTTGAAAGGGTTAGAGAGCCTTATAGCCGATTCAGCTATTGTTGCGGGGTGACCGTGCTCTTGGAACCCCACAAAGTTTAGATTAACAGGAGCCTTAGCCCTTTTGTTGGCTTTGTATCTGAGCCTTTTCTGTCTTAGCTTCTCGATTTTGAGGGCTTGGCAGGCATCCGTTATCCAGGAAGCCATCGTGAGTCGATTGTCAGGGAGCTTAGAGAAAACACCCGATCGAGCAGTTGTCAGGGGTACCGCTGGAGCTTGCCCGGTATGCCTTATTGCTTTGTTGGTGTTGATGGCCTTGCCCCCAGCTGGAGCAACGGAGAGTCGTGCAGAAATGGATTTGCGCTTAGGCTGAGGTGCCTTTGCGACCATGACATTTGGCCTTTGTCCTTTTTAAGGCCAGTTTATCAGTCGTCGGGGCTTGAGGAGAAGAGATGGCGTTAGCTGGCACGAACAGAATAGAGCCGAACTGTAGCAGCGGATCCTCCCACTGTCGCCCAAGACTGGATGGGAGGACCGTCCTGGAGTCCATCTTCATTGTGTAGGAGATGGGAGCTGTGTCGAGAGCTGAGCTTATCCTTGGAGACATTCTTGTCGTGTCCGAAGATTGCAATTTCAAACCGTTTATCTACACAAAGAGGCATAATTTCAGTACAGGCAATCAATATATATATATATATATATATATATATATATACTGATTGAGTTCGCATGAACGTTTAACTCGAAATATGGGAGGAAAGATAGGCCCCACCGGGCGTGCCAGAACCTGTATGGTGTTTTTCGTCACCCCATTGAGATGGGAATACACGTCGCTTGTCAGACGTACTACAGATTCGACCTGTCTAGGGTAGATGGGGGTTTATTGATTGTGGGGATCCGAATCTCCGACAGCCACAGACTAAGCTGCCGTTAATTACCCCTCGCCTTTGGAGCGAGAGAACCTCCGATCGATGGGTCAAACTGGTCATGCGAACTCAATTTGCAGTGTGCGTATGTGTGTCTTGAGGGGTTTTGAATATATCGGGGGCCTCGTAGAATTTACGGGGGTCTCGCTATCCGCCCGTTAGAAATAGCGGGCTGGGGGTCAAGGGGGCCAGCAGCCCCCTTGCGGGGTGCGGGGCAGCGCCCCGTTAGAATTTTTTTTTTAACGGGGACAGTGTCGTGGAGTGTGTGTGTGTGTGTGTGTATAAAAACAAAAAAGGAAGAATAGCGTCTAAAGGATGCGTGGGCGCTGGGCACGCGGACGCTGGGCGTCAGCAGGAAAAGGGACTTGGTCCCTGCACTGGGAGCTGTACTCCCGATTTGACTTCTGGAGTTAAACTCCTGAAAAGAGATTAAATTATGGAGTTAAACTCCAGCAGATCTTAAATGGAGTTAAACTCCCTGAAATCTTTGTAAAAGATTGAAGGGGACCCCCTTCTTCTCTTCTTTCGTCTTGGCTCTTCTTTTGAGGTTTAGATCTTTCCAAAATGGGATTTTTGGAGATGGGTGTCTCTCTTCTTCCTCTCAGTTGGCCGGATCTTGGAGGAAAGAGGATAAGATTTAAAAATCTACCCCTTTTAAGATCTGATGGAAGATCTGAGTTCCCCTTCAAGGGTTTGATGGTGAAAACTGTTTACTTTTAGAAAAGGAAGAGTGGAACTCTTGATTTAATTCAAAAAAAGGAAAGAAGGTTTAGAACCTTGAGCAAGGAGAAAGAGACACAAAAAACCTAATTTTTGAGGAGAATGAATTATTGTCTTTCATTTCATCATCATGTTGCCTTTTATAGGCTTACAAATTTACATATAGCCCCTTGGGCTTTACAAAATGGCATTTTTGCCTATCCCATTCCTCATGCGCTCATTTCTTTTGCACATAAGCCATGGGCTTTATAAAAATTTGGCTTTATGCCCATTTATTTTACATTCATGCATGAAAATTACATCAAATTTATTTATTACATAATTTTTTTCTTGGCCGGGGGGGGGGGGGGCGACCGCTTCATGTTAGGGTTTGACTTGGACATGGGCCTGCTTGGCCTTGGTTTGGGGTTGACTTTGACTTTGACTTGGTCAACCGGGGTGTAATTTTTGACCCCAACACCATAAAGGAGAACTACAACCGGATCGCTGCTCAGGACTAACTCAGCTTCACTTTTTTCCAGTTAATGTATGCCACATAATTAGGTATTTTCTTTTATTGTATTTACTTTCCAGCTGAAACTCATGTACTTGTAAATATTTAAAGTTGAATGTAAATAAAGAAATTTTTTGAAAAATTTTACAGTCTCCGTTTATTCTTGTATTGTGTATTATTGTTTCAATACGCTTAGTATATTTATTTAGGGAATGACTTTTTTTGGATAAATATATCGCAGGATTACCACGTCACCGTTTCCGTCTACTGGAAAGCAGGACGTGACAGTGCATATGAGGACGGCGGGAGGAGGAGGTGGGATGAAGAGGGATGGTGATGATGAAGAAGAAGAAGATGTAGAGGGCGGAGGAGGTCGGGATGGAGGGGGAATGGATGGAGGGGGTGGAGGAGGGAGGGGGTTGGGGAAGGTGTAGGGGAATAGGTCGGTGGAAAGGGATGATGATGGTGGTTGGCGGAAGGGGTGGTGGGGATGGTGGTGATGATGATGAGGGGCGATGAAGGTCAGGATGGAGGAGGGACAAATGAGGGAGGTGGGACGAAGAAGGGTGGTGGAGGGAATAATGATGATGACGAAGAAGGAGGGGGCGGGGGAGGTCGGGATGAAGGGGAGGTCATAGGTGGTCGGGAGAGGTCGGGGGGAGTCTAGGGAGGAGGTCGGTGGTCGGGGATGGGTAGGGACGGCATGGTGGCGGTAAGGGTTAGGGTTATGCATGAAGATGTGGGTACTTTGGGAATAATTGAATTTTTTTGACGACGTGGCAGCTAATGCTGACGTGGTAATGATGTGGATTGTTAATACAAACGGGATAGATAGAGCAGTTTTCTGTAAAGAAAAAAAACTATAAGGTAGTTTGCTGTTACGGGTTGAAACTATATGGGGATTTGTTGGATTTAAGCCTTTTTTATATTCTGGCTTTGTTCTTTAGGATTGAACCCGAATGAAAACTCAAAATCTAAAACATCTTCAACTATTTGAAAATGAATATTTTTTGTTCATCGTTATAAAATTTTACTGGACAAAATAGAAAACATGAGCATGTGTTGGGTTTTTCCCCTTTCATTTCTTATAGCCACCAGTGCAGGGGTTACATGTGCATAGAATTACAATTTAGTAAAGATAATTGTTTATAACTAAGATACATTGTTTCCATAGCAAGGCTCGAGATGTCGCAGGCCTTCCACCAGATCCACATTGCTGTGCAATGATCGTATTGTTGTTTCGAACCCGACGTGTTCTGTTCCTCAAAGTGTGAAGTTTGTGAAGCCAATCCCCTGCAGGTGTCAGTGTCGACCTGCGCTATAGCTCAAGCCGAAGTTGGCCGACGTAAGTTTTCCATCCACTGCATTCACGAAAAAGGTGAGTAATGTTCTCACCTTTATCGTCCTTGCACATTACGATAAAAGGCTTCACTTGTGAGCACGTGCTGAGTTGAAATGCAAGTTTCTTCCGTACATAAATTGCTTTGTAATCTCTCGATAGTTTCATCCCTATTGTATTTTAAAACCTTAATGATCTTCATCTTGGGTATAAATATCCTAAAGTAAACACATAATAGAATCAAAGCGATCATAATGTCCTCGATTATAATAGGTAATGGGAATGATACAAAATTTATATTTACCTTTTCTTTCCCAACTTTGCAACCCCAAAATTCGGGGAGGACGTGCTTGGAAACTAAAATTAGCAGAGACCATGGAATATTTTTGAAGACTAACAATTTCTTATGCTGTGATTTGAATGTATTTAGGGACTCTGTTTTTTTTCATACCACTGTTACATCATAGGCTCATATCACAGATCAAGAATAGTACAGATTTGCATGAGGGAAATAACAGCAGTATCCCAAAACGGACCTGAAACGGTGCACGTCTTTTGAGTGCACGAGGGAAATAATTGCTGTCTGCTATTCCATCCCAAACAGGTGATCCCAAACCCACAGTTCAAAACAGCCGACCGCGCTCTGGCGGGATGCCATCCGCTGTCCACTCAAAACACCAAACAGCAGATTCTCCAAAGCAGAACCCGCCACGTGTACAATTTTAATCACAGGCCCCCTTAAATAAAAACAGAAAATTTTAAAACATGGGAAAGAGAAAAAGGAGAGATTCACCATATTTTTCAACCTCAAATTCGCCTATTTTAGCAACGGCTCCGCTTCAATTGTTCTTAAAAACAAATAAAATATATATATATATATATATATATATATATATAAAAGAGGAAAGTAAAAAACAAACCTTTTGTGTTTTTATATTTAGGCGGAAGAATTCCGCCATGGGGCTCGATTTGGGATCGGAATTGGTTCGATTAGGGTTTCTATCAACGACTTCAGATCACGCTTCGGTTGTTTCGATCAATATCTTCATCGCGCTGCTGTGTGTTTGTATTGTGATTGGTCATTTGCTTGAAGAGAATCGATGGATGAACGAGTCCATTACTGCCCTAATCATTGTAATTATGCTTTTCATTTGATAAAGTTTCGTTTTTTGGGTGTTTTTGCTTATTTTAGGGGATTTTGGCAGGGTTTGTGCACTGGGGTGGTGATTTTGATGACCACGAAAGGGAAAAGCTCGCATATTTTGGTGTTCAGCGAGGATCTCTTCTTTATTTACTTGCTGCCTCCCATTATTTTTAATGCCGGGTAAATTTATTGTTCATTTTTTTTCGCTTAAAGTTTGTCTTTTTTTTTTCCAAAAAAATGTTTCTTTGATCTCAGCTGTTTTGGCTTGGCCTGAATAATTTTTGGTGATTGCTAGCATTAATTACTTTAGTTTTAGTGATTGCTAGCATTAATCAATCCTCAGATGGGTTAGTGTTAGAGCATTTTTTTGTGTTGAGACCTGAACTTGCTTGCATGAAAGGAACTAGTGAAGAGCTTGAAGAACAAGAAGTAGAGAGTGGGAATGGGAGTTGGTTACATTGGATATGAGGATCGGATCTTGCTGAAGTGGCGCCCCGCTGATGTGGCGCCTCGACGGGATGAGCTTTTCTCATAGGACCTGGTGTGGCCAATTTTTCTTCCGATCGGGAACTATGTCATCATCTCTTTACATGCTTAGTTAAGTAGGTTTCTTCAGCATTACTGTGGTAGCGATCTGATTTAGCTATTATAATTGTTATCGATGGCCCTGGGGTTTCAATAATCTAAATTTGGGTTGAAAGGGATAATGATAAAAAGGGATGGAACCGGGTAGTCACTTTGTTGCTGGAATTCACTTCTTTCTTCAGCTAAGTATGATAGATTGCAAACTCCTAGGTGTTCTTTTGAACTTGGAACTTTGCTGATTATAAAGGATTACCAAGTCACTTTATGGACTTATCAACTGCTTCAGTTCAACATGCTTGATGGAGTTGAAGCTATATTTAGGTCTGGCCTTGGTGATAGGTAAAAAAGGCATTGGTAATTTTACTTCGATTGTCACTTTGCTTGAATTTTCTTTCTGAAATCTTATGTATGTTTGCTCGGGACATTTTTAAAACTTTGAACGTGGAAGCAATCTTATAGATGAATCAAGAAAGTTATTTTGTTCTGTATAGGTATTCAGTCTTTAATCAGCCATTAGATCTCAACGACAAATCATTATTTGGAAGACTGTGAAGGGAAATCAAGATACAACGAGATGCCTTTTTAGTTGTTATATGGTTGTGTAATGGGGCTATTGAAGCTTATGGTTTACTGATTTTGATACTAAGGTAACTTTAAGGGGAAACTCTGTTAGTCAACAAGGAAAGGCTAATATGGGAACGAACATGCTCTTGCTTATACCATTTTCAGTAAAATTCATAAACTTATATCGAACACATTTTGCTTGCCTACATGTTAATGTAATGAGTGTTTTCAAAATTTGTACCAACTGATTATTAATATATGACTCAAGGCATTTGTTCTTTTTAATCAGGTTTCAAGTAAAAAAGAAACACTTTTTCCGCAATTTCATGATGATTACGCTCTTTGGTGCAATTGGGACCCTTATCTCCTTCTTCATTATATCTTTTGGTAAAGATCCCTACTTTTGAGTATTGGTAATGTTTGATTGTTTAAGATGCTTTTTAGTTTTTCACTAAGGCCTTGTTAGGATACTATCTATCCCATGGGAAAAAAGCCAATATGCCAATTTTCTGCCGGATTGGCCCAATCCTGTAAAAGGGGCGTTTGAATGGATTTTTTGTTGTTTGATCGAGAGGAAAACCCCCCACTATTTTGGTCATATCCACTTGTTAGAAAAAATTGAGTGAGACTCAATTTACTCAATTTTATTCCTAGCCTTTTTCACTCACGCACTCCTCTCCTCTCTCCCCTTCTTCCCTGGCTGCTTCCCTCTCTCTCTCCCCTTCCCACTCTTGCTGTCTCTCTCTCTCTCTCTCTCTTCTCTCTATCTATCCATGGTGCCACAGTCATCGGCGTCGAACTCTGATCCCAATGCCATCAACCTCGCCGTCACCATCGCTCTCCTCTGCTTCAAGAAACTCCGACAACGTTAATGACGGTGGATTAGTTGAGTTTGAATTCGGAGACCCACCATCTTCGATGGAATTAACCAACCCACCACCAGCAGCGCTGTGCAAAGCGGTGGTCTTGTCATCACCGCAGCTCCGATTAACATCAACCCTCGAGATTGAAAGGATGAGATTCAAAACGTCAAGGCTCCAATAAGTAGCAGCAACCATCAAAGGGGTCCTGTGCTGCAGAATCATTCGATTGTAGCCCTTCTTTCTACCAAGCCACAACCCAATCTCATTGATCGCTGACGCGTCTCGATCCAACGATCGCTAAAACCCATCAAGATCGTTGTTTGCTGCGAGTTCAAGGAGGAGGATTATTGTTGTCATTCATGGCTTTAAGTTGGGATCATTGTTTGCTGAAACCCATCAAGATCGAAAGGATCGTTGTTTGCTGCGAGTTCAAGGAGGATGATCCAACGATCGCTGAAACCCATCAAGATCGCCGACGGTTTGAATTGATCGCTGAAACCCACCAAGTGAATCCTCAGTTTCAATAGTGAGATGATTATTGTTGTCATTCATGGCTTTAATTGGGGATTTTCAGAGGATGAAGACGATGATGAGGGCTTAACAAAGAATTGTTCAATTTTTAATGTGTTCTATGCTTTGGATCAACAAAGAATTGTTCATCAAAATATTTATCCTTATCCGAAATTATCCAAACACTCATAAAGTTGAAAATCCCTATATTTTCATCCAAAAAGAATGCAAGTGCATTCCGGGATATTCTAATCCCAAATTAAATCCGACGGATTTTAATACTGACTATCCGAACCTGGCCTAAGGAAATTAATTCTTGGTAACTTTCCTGGTTAAATGAAATTGGCAATATATTTCCATTTGAAAGCTGGTTTACTTGAGATTGTTTAATGGATTGCTCTGCAATTGTAAGTTCATACTTCAAAATAAATTTGTACATTCCCCATGACAAGTTTCATTCATGTAGATGCTAACTGTACCTTGTTCCGTACATAGATTCTTTAATAAATTAATAATCTGTTTGGATGTAGAAATGATGGCTCATTATACATACATCTTTTCGAGTCTTCGACTTTCATATGTGTATAAATGGACATGGCAAAAAATGGGGTAGAAAACAGGTATCAGAAACAACCATGAAGGCATTTCATATTCCAACGATCAACTATAACAAGAGATATATGAGATATATAAAGTAGAGAACTGTAGAAGCATCCATTAAAACCCATGGGGTTTGGATTGACATAAAATATTTAAAATTCCTTGTTAAGTACAGTCATCCTAGCTATCGGCATCAACTCAACTGTTATTCAAATTTATTCTATGGATGCCAAACATGCTGAATATCTGTATTGGTTATTTAAGATTTTAAGTGTACAATCACCTTCTGTAATTTTTCCCAGAGCAATCTTTAGACAGAGCACAACGTTTACTTTTAGTTTCTACCATTATCAAATTTAACCTTTGCTCTTTTGGTTATTTCTTATGCTAAACCCAGGTGCAACTCAATTATTCAAGAACATGGAGATAGGCCTGGGGATTAAAGATTTTCTGGGTAAATACTCTTTTTCTGCCTGCCTATTTCTTGTGCGGACTTTCATATCTTTGTGATTTATATTTTCTCTCTATTTTGATTTTCTGACATATTTCTTGATCATCCTTGAATACCTCTGTATATTTGCAGCAATTGGAGCCATATTCTCTGCGACAGATTCTGTTTGCACCTTGCAGGTTTGCAAATCTTGTGGGGTAGTGCCTTTATTTTACCTATAAAATAAAGGGTCAATTGCACAAAACACCCCTATAGTTTTTCCAAGATAGCACTTATCCCTAAAGTGATATAACTTATAAAATAAAAGGATAATTGCAAAAAACACCGCAGTAGTTTTTCTTGTATAGCACTTATACCCCGTCTGATTGTTGACCAAAACCGTAAAAAAAACACCAAAATTCTACTCTATGACAACTGAAATTAGGTTAAATTTAATTATAGAAACCTGTTTGTGTTGTATAGAGTAGAATTTGGGTTTTGATCAAATTTATAGGGGTTTGATCGATGATCGGGGGTGTTTGTGCTTATAAATCACTTGAGTGGGCCTAGGCACGGTTCGAGGTTTTGGCCGAAACCACCGATACGTGGTGGTTTCGTATCGGTTTTGGTGGAGACCGATACGAAACCCGAAACCGATACGAAACCAACCATATAATATCGTTTCGGCTGAAACCATTAAAAACTTATTTTTTATATACCATTTTTACTGTCATTGTGATCATTGTAGGCCTTCGTTGTTAGAAAACCGTAAAAAAATGAAACCAAACCCTATATTAATACTTATCTAAGTACACTTTTCAATATATTTTGTATCATGGCTGGATTTTTAAACACTAGGATGATTGTTTTGTAATATAAAATCATAAATTTAAGTATTTAATATATCTACACTTATGTATGTTGTATTACCGTCGAAACCGAAATCCGAACCAAGATTAGCGAAACTAGCCGAAACCCAGTGAAACTAATAAAATTATGAGAGACCGAAACCAAAACCGAGTTCTTGAACCTTGGGCCTAGGTGCTATATGGTGTAACTACAGGGGTTTTGTGCAATTATCCCTAAAATAAAACTAATAGAATTAGTAAGCTTTTTACTCCCAAACAGGTTCTTAATCAGGATGAGACACCTTTGCTTTATAGCTTGGTCTTTGGCGAGGGTGTTGTCAATGATGCGACATCAGTGGTGCTTTTCAATGCTATCCAGAACTTTGATCTTGAACATATCGATGCTGGCATAGTACTAAAGTTTGTAGCAAATTTCTTTTATTTATTTGCTACCAGCACCTTTCTAGGTGCATTTGTAAGTTCTTCATGGTATATCTTAATTCCTTCCTTCTCCTTTCTATTATGCGTAAATTGGGTTCTTATTTTGTTCTCTTCTATCCAGGCTGGATTGCTGAGCGCATACGTCATCAAGAAGTTGTATTTTGGCAGGTTTGTTCAATATTCAACTTGCTTTTATTTGGCTTATTGTTTCTTTTGTTTTAGTATTCAATTTCAACCATTTTAGTCAACTAGCTATTATCAAGGCCTTGGAGTTTCTATCTGCTCTGCCTGTTTTGAGCTTCCATAGTTTTTAGTTTTATTGGATTTTAGCGTAGGCTAAATTACACGAAATCACCTTAAATAGTGAGCGTATTTCCTTAAACTACCTTAACATTCTTTTATTACAGGAAACACCCTCAAAGTGCTACATTTTAAGGGTATTTTAAGGGTGTATCTCTACCAAAGTTTAAGAGAGTTTATTGTAATCACAAATTTTTTACGCTAGTTAAGTAAAAAAGAGCAATTGTTAGAGATGTTTAATTGTAATTTAGCCTGTAGCTTATCATTACATTTGAGGATGAGATTGTGTGAATGAATTCAGAAATGGATAACCCTCTTGTGAAATGTGGAGAGGCCCTATACTAAATTATTGAGTCTGTAATTTTCAGAATCATCACCCTACAATCTATATCTATATGTTCTATTCTATACTAAAGATATAAGAAGGAATATTACCTTGGAATATTCAAGCTCTTTTTTGTCATCATGTGGCTGCATAATTAATTACAACTCCATGTTTCTTTGAAAAAATACAAACAAACCCTTGGACCCATGTGCTTGGAAAATTAACCAAGGCCCCTCATTTGTTTCAGAAAATTGCAATCAATCCATTAACTATGACTTTGTTTAACTATCTTGGACCCATGTGCTCGGAAAATTAGCTCTTTCCCCTCATTTTTTTTACAAAATTGCAATCAATATATTAAATATGACTTTGTTTAACTCGATAGGAAAATTAATATCTACTTCTTTGCTTTTCTACTTGGCTAAATATTACTGCACCGTACATCATATTAAAACATGCACGTTATTTTATAGTTTCTTTTCGATTAATTTGCCAAATGGCATTATAAAACTTCACTGCATTATACATCAGGTTGACATTTTATATTTATGTTTAAAAAACTGGCAGCTGATAACCATTACGCGGTTATACTTGTCAAAAACATTTAATATTTATGTTTAAAAAACTGGCAGCTGATAACCATTACGCGGTTATACCTGTCAAAAACATTTAATATTAGTAATAATATAATCCATCAGATATATTCTAACCATATAAATTAATTTTTCGAATCGATGATCAACATCATTCATGTTGATCTACATTCTCTAAAAAATATGCATATAAAAAATACAGCTATCTACACAACTTTTTAACATTTTTAAGCATTAATATTTTTTCTATAATATAATATTTTTACGTCTCTAGATCTATGACTAAAAAGTATGAAAATCACAGAAATTTTAACACACATAAGTTTTATACCTAAAAATCAATATTTATGGTATTGATCGTCGAATTAGAAAATATGAAATCGACTTTTTTACCATTGAATGGGGAAATTTTCTCTTCCGGCAGCTGAGATTTTGTTGTTTCTAATAAAATCTAATAGATCATATTATATATATTATATTTCAAACATCATTCTCTATCATGATATTTTAATTTGATCTAAACATATTAGTGAACACATGATGTTCATCGGTAGTGTTTCAAATTCAAATTCTTTGAACATGCATGAATTTTCATCCGTTTAGGAGAACTACATTGAAGAGACTCGATCCACTTACGAGTTCAATATAAATAAGTCAAAACTAAGATTCATGTTTAAAAAGTACGTTTGTGTTTGAAAAGTACGTTTTTTGGTTGATAATAGCTTCGAGAATGCTGAATAACATATTTTGTCGAAACTAATTTTTTTGGACAAGTTTCTTCGGCAAGTGCGAAGACACATGATGAGACTAATTTTTGTCCGTTGAAAGATGAGTAAATAGATGTGGAATGTCATAAAAAATGATAATTGTCACATATATTAAATAATATTAGGTTTGATTTTACCTTAAAAAAATTTCTTCATATAGATTGAAATGTCTAAATCAAATTTGAACCATAAATTTTCTAATCGAACATTTCTTAGGTCTTAGAAGATATGATTTTAATTTGTTGCATGTATTTTTAGATATATTCTAGCATTTCACATGAAATTTATATCTATTTGTACAATATTTTTCTTCGAGGCAAAAACGAGCACAATCATCACCATCGAGGTATAATAACATTTTTGTTTAAGCTTATTCATTATGAAATTGTCCCGCGTATCATGCGTGGGGGCCCTTGCTAGTTATATTCATATATTGCATTAGGCGATCACTGACATATTTTTTTAACTCCAGACATTCAACCGATCGTGAAGTCTCACTTATGATGCTTATGGCTTACCTTTCATACATGCTGGCTGAAGTAAGAATCTTCTCAAATAATAGACAAGTTTTAGCATCTCAAATTTTTTTTACTGGGGTTCAATTCCCTGGTAGCGAGTTCCGTGTATATTTGACAAATTTGATTTACATTGCAGTTGCTAGATCTAAGTGGCATTCTCACAGTGTTCTTTTGCGGGATAGTAATGTCGCACTATACCTGGCACAATGTGACAGAGAGTTCAAGAGTTACAACCAAGTAAGGTGACTTCGCTAAAGCAGGGGAAATTAATGTTTCATTACTGCCAATGAGCAGTAAAGTCTTCAACTGATGCTCTTTATTTGTTAACTTTTACAGGCATGCTTTTGCAACTTTGTCTTTTATTGCCGAGATCTTCCTCTTCCTTTATGTTGGCATGGATGCGCTTGACATTGAAAAGTGGAAAGTTGCCAGCGATAGGTGTGTTATTTATCTATATTGCGCACATTGTTAGACCTATCAATAGATGGCATTCTTCTAACAAGGAAATATTGGGCATGGTTGCAATTGAAGGCCTTTCTTTACCACCTTTATAATGACATTGTTGTTTCCGTGATCAATAATTCTCGTATGTGGAGCCAACTGATTTATTTACATTATGTTTACCGTTATTCTCTTTACGCCTCTTACTCAAGATATCTCAACTACTTCTAAACCCTTATATAATACTTCATTGAGCACGTTTTAATTTTGGCTAAATTACACTGAATACCCTAAATTATCAGCATCTTGAAGAAAAATGCCCAAAAATGTTCTTGCTACAAATAAATACCTTAAACGCAGTCAATTGGAAATATATACTTTGCTCTGTTTTTTGTAATATAACAATAACAAAGAAGTGTACAAAGGTAAACTAATTTCGCCAAAAAGGCCGTGTATGGTAAATAACAAAATGTTTAAGGTATTTGTTTGCAATTGACAAAGTTCAGGGTATTTAATTGTAGCAAAAAAGGTTTAAGGTGTCTATCTGAAAATTTCTCATAGTCTAATCTGTGAGATTTAGCCTTTAATTTTTGTTGTTAACCTTCAGCTTGCTTTAGCTCTCAAGTCTTGGTTGTTCTGGAAAACTTTTAATTTGCATCAATTATATTTACTGAATCTAATCAATTAATTGTGTTTGTAACTTACGGTCTTTATTTTTTCCCTTTGCAGCCCTGGTAAATCAATTGGTGTTAGCTCAATGCTGCTAGGTTTGGTTTTGGTAGGCAGAGCAGCTTTTGTCTTCCCTCTTTCTCTCTTGTCCAATTTGGCTAAGAAATCTCCAAATGAAAAGATCATCTTCAAGCAGCAAGTGAGTGCTCGGCACTTATACTAACTTCTTCTGAGCTAATAGATTCAAAATTCTAACCATTGCCATTTTATTACATAGGTTACAATATGGTGGGCCGGTCTAATGAGAGGCGCTGTATCAATTGCCCTTGCTTATAATCAGGTTATATTGCCTACCTCTCAACAGTTTAAATTTATATCACTGCAAGATATTATGTCATGGATATCCCCATAACCTATGTATTAATAAACAGATCACGTGAATCATGATTCTATGTCTATGGCATATCAAATGAGGCAATTTTCATTGCTTTGTGTGTTGTGATTTTTTCAGCCACTTTTAATAGAAGATAGATTTAAATGGAAACAAAATTCAAGATCACTATACTTTTTTCCAAAGTTAAATTGAAACCTTATTGAAAAGTTGTATTCTTCGCAAAGTCTTTGTGTATGAACCTTATCCTAGTTGTTTATGTTAAGTTGCTCTTCTTTTTCAATAATCTTTATATGTTGCAAACTTAGGGTGCATTGCTCTTTGTAGGAGTCATTTTTCTCAGATGAAGAGGAAGTACTAAATAAGATTTTTTAAAAAAATCTAGTTCGTGCTATATTTAGTCTCTTTATATCTGACAAACTAAACTTTATATATATATTTTTTAGTTTACAAGCTCCTGTCAGACTCAAATACGAGGCAATGCCATCATGATCACCAGTACCATCACAGTTGTACTCTTCAGCACGATGGTATGATACTTCATATTTGATATCTTAAATGAAATTGCTGTGTCATTCTTATCTGCTGTCTTGGTATTTGTGGCAGTCACCATTTGTAGTTTCTAATCAGCTCACTTCTGGCAGGTTTACTACTGGGTTGTTACTCTCATCAATATTATGTGGTTATTTATGGAAAATTAATATATCTTTACCTGGTTTTGCAATTAATTTCACATTATTTTAAATTATTACCGCCCATAAATTGAATGTGGAATCTTACTTTGAGCCAACCTGAAATTTCAAACCTTCCCAGATTGGACTCTCTCTTCCCTCCCCCCCCCCCCATCCCCCCACACACAGAGAGATGGCTCCCCTGTGTTAGGATATAAAAGCATTTCCCTTTACCCTCATCAAAGCTTTGGAGTTTTGGTGGACATGGGCATTTTAAGATGATATCTGAGCCACCCAATTTCAAATCCCAACGAATAAGTAGTATTGCTCACCTATATTTGACTCACAAAAGACTCTCTACCTTAAACAACGTTGGAATGTAATGGTATTTTCCTCGACCTTTGTTACAACTCCAGAGGTTTGATGTAAATTTTGGTGCAGAGATAGAGACTTTACTTTAGTGTAAAACACAACAAATAGCAAATACGAAAGAGAGAGTCGCGCCATGTTTTACTTGGTTCAGCACAAGCACCTACATCTACTGTGAGAAAGAGATCTTAATTACTTCAAAATATGGTTAACAAAGGCAATCTCTCTTGGAGTCTCTCTTTTTCTTTTTGAAGAAAGAGCAGAGCAAATAATGCCCGTCTCGTCATAAATTTATAGCAGAAAAGCACAGTACATAAAAGTTCAACAAAAATACAATAGAATCCCACAAAAACGAAAAAGAAGAAAACCAAGAGAGAGAAGGGGATATAACCCAAGAGTAACTAGACCATACAACACTTCTAGACATAACCCAACACTCTTTGAGGATGCATTTTTTGTTTCATGAGCTTTGCACAATTTCCAGCTCTGCAGCAGATCAATCAAGCTCCAAATCACCAAAATTTATCCTTCCCTTACCTGGGCAAAAACAAAAAATGTGTGAGAGATGCAGAAATGAAGGATTGGCTTATGCTGAGAATGTGGTTAACATAGTCCCACATTGGAAAAATCATATGTCTCAAACTTAACATCCCTGAAGATATCAAACAAACTAGGTATATCAGGCATTAGATTTACAAACTTTATTTATAGAGGCCCTGTAGCTTTTAAAGAGCAACAGAAGCAAAAGAAAACCAGGGAGAAGAGAGGATCAACTTTTATCCATAATCCTTTTTCTGATATATTTTTTTACTTAATTGCTAGGTTCATTGTTACATTATATAGCGCACAATTATAAGGGTGGGACATTGTAGCCAGACACTAAACCAAGGTATTCTATGCTTTATGACCAAAACGAGCATACAAACACTATAAAAAAAGATCAAATATATCCTTGTGCATATCCCAGAAGTTCTAAATCAAGCAGGGTGAGGTTAATTCTCAACCAGGAACACTACAGGTACCACAAAAGCAGCAAAAAAACATGACTAGCATAATATTGGGGAAAACTCTTGGAGTCTCTCTTCCTCACATTTAGACAGTTGTCTATTTCTATTTTTCGATAATCTGTAAATTCCAACTGCGTTTCCTTGTATACCTGATGCAATAAGCGATTATCTCTAAAATTGCTTAAGATTACATGACTGCCACTCATAAGATTTGGGACGCATGGAAACTGGGTTGGCGTCTACAGTCCTTGACTGGGCAGTACCTCCTCAAATATAAGACGCCGCCCCAATATTTAGATCTTAGCGATACTTTTCAAAAAAAATTCCAAATCCTTCTCACCATCTGTGTATCGCCTTAGGTATTCGGGTTGCTCACAAAGCCATTAATAAACCTCCTCCTCCCATCAAGCTCAAAGAACCTCAGCAGCTTCACCTCCGATATCTCAACTCCAAAATTCTTCTCTACCCCGCTCCTTGAGAACATCCCAGGTTTCGAACCCGAAGCAGAAGGGCAAGGGACCCGCAATATAGCTCGGCCTTCGAGCCTTAGAATGCTCCTCACAAAGCCAACTCACACTGTCCATTACTACTGGCGAAAGTTTGATGATTCTTTCATGCGCCCGGTTTTTGGCGGGCGCGGGTTCGTACCTTTCGTGCCTGGATCACCGACAGAGCAAACCGTGCATGGATGGGATTGTGATGATGAGGAAAAGGAAAGAGAAGGAAAAGATAAGGAGTGCGCATAAGAACCCTAATTTCAAATTTTGTGTCATTTTTTTTTGGGGGGGTGGGGGTTTGGAATTTGTGTGATTTTTTGGTGTGGGTGATTCCAAGTGTTGTATTGTGCGGGTTGATGGAGGGCTAAAAGGATTGTATGTAAATTATGTTTGTTTATTAATCCTCTATCAATGTTGTTGTATGATACTAGGGTTAGGGGCTGGCCTGTTGTATGTATAAATTTTTTGCATCATTTGTATGAAATTACTTGAGTTATTATAATTGGTTAGAGAAATGTTTTTTTCCGATGATTTGCTTGCCTTGACGGGAACATCATCAAGTATTTGATATTGGTATTTATCAGGAGTTTTTGTGTGATTGCAAGTGTTGTGCCCTTTCAAGGAGGGCTAAAATGATTGTATGTAATTTAAATTTGATGTATAGCTAGAGTTGGGTGCTATTCTGTTTGTAATTTTTTTTGGTATTTATATGATTTTTTTTCCCTCATCTTTGTTCATCTTAAGATTGTGTTGAGTTGTTGGTAATATATTATGCTAACTGTAGCTATGTTGATATATTAGATCTATGTGCAAGCAATTTGCTAAGATTTTGTTAAATGTCATCATCAATTCTATAAGATGTTTTTCTTGAAGATATTTATTTGTGAGTAGGTTTAGAAAGGGGCTTTTTCTTGTTCCCTGTTTTTTCTTCTGTGTGCTGAATTTTTGTTAAATTATTCATCTATTGGGTAATTGAGTTATGAATTTGTTAAAAGGGTATTTTTGATTAATAACCTCTTAATTAGTCATATTGCCCCAATTACAGAACCCTGTACAAATTTATTATTTGTAGATGTTTTTATATAGAACCCCCTGCAATCTTGTATATTTATATATACGTATTTGTATATATCCCCCAAATCTTATTTTTTCGTTTCAAGAAATCTTTTCGCCGGATATATGTATACAAAGCGGATCTTATAATAGTAATGCAAAGGTTATTATATTTATCTAATAATTTTTAACTTAACCTTCGTTTCATTGCTAAACACTATCGCTTATTTTTAACTAAACTTAATTCTTTGAATTTACCATTCAAACCTTCATAATAGTGATTATATTTAAGCAAAATGAATATGACATGGTAAAATGGTTGATAAAAACGAAAAATTTGTATGAAATAAGACAAATAAATGAAGTCTGAGTGTTATATATTTCTTGTATATATCACTAAACTTTGGTTTAAAAACTAAAAAAAATTGGAAATAATACTCCTTTCCATATTTATATTGAATAAACTAAATAAAGGGTATCATTACTACTCGATATGGTGCAGTTTTGAGAAAATAGCGATTTCAAGGAGGGTACATACAAATACAAGGATTAGATGGGGATATATAAATACAGAATACATGGATATATACAAGAAACCCTAGTTTATAAGTCAATTACATAACTTTGGATTTTCCAAGAAAAGATGTTGTTTTCATTCTCTTTTTTCTATTGAAAAATGGCATTGTCATTTTCATGTGCATATTAAAGTAGTGCCACTTATGAGATTACCTAACAACAATGAAGTCCAATATTTTATTTGGATTAGATACGTAAAACAATCAACTATGACTGCATGATGTCTAAAGGGAATTCTAGAGCTACAAAGTGAAGAAAGGGGAAATCCTTGTTGTCTCATGCTTACATCTATAGGTGTTTAAATAAAAGGAAAGGTATATCACATAAAAATAAGGGTAAATTGTCAAAAAAGAATTGGCAAAATTTTCCGCTATCAAAAACCCTCTGGCCCAAAGAATCTTGTCACAAATACCATGGAAAAATTTTCTGCTGTCAAAAACCTCTTGTATGCAATATTTGCGTAGTTGCCTGTAATATCTAGTTAACGCATACATATTGTAGAGGACTAGATACAGAGACAGACCCACGTATAGCTCATTGAGGGCATGTGCCTCCACTAAGATTTTACGGAAAAAGAAATCGCTACTTTGATTTTTGAATGCAATAGCATATATATAAGTGTATATTATATATATTATGTTCAAAAGTAAAACATAATGGAACTATTATCCAAGCGGTTGTATGGGATATTTAAAGAAAGAGGATGGGTTCAATTTCTAGGATTGGATATTTAATTTTTATTTTAATTCACTTGAGTATTAATTCCTCTTGTATTCTTTTTATATATAATAAAAAAAGACCATAAAATATTTTAAATAAAATCTGGTTTTATAGATACTTAAGTACTTTCTTCTATTTTATCCTAGTAAAAAAAATCAGAATATTTTTATAGCCTCAAACGGTTTCATCTCAATAATGTTGTAATTCTCCTTCTCTAATATAAATCCGCACTTTAATATAAACCTGCACTTTGCAATTATTCTTAACTCACAACTCTGATGGCACACACATGCTTGCAATAAAATTAGTTTATCTCAGTTTCATCATAAACTTAATTTGTATGGTATAGTTCAAAATATAAAGTCTTACAAAAATATTATGGTAAAGAATATTTTTTCATTTATTATAAAATTACTCAAAATGTAATTATATATTTTTAATTAAAATTACTTTTCTATCATGTACTTGGAATTTTTAACGAACATTGCAAGATGCGGTGCCCCTTCTGACATAGATTCCTGGGTTCACCACTAACTACACAAATATGTCAATTACCTGCATATATATTGCAAGAAACTAAATACTACAGGCAACTATACATATATTGCATGCAAGGGGTTTTTGACGGCAATTTTTTTTTCCAGGGTGTTTTGATGAGATTCTTTGGACCAGGGGTTTTTTGACTGCGGAAAGCTTTGCCAAGGGGTTTTTGACAATTTACCTTAAAGATAACAACAAACCCTTTTAGATTTTTGCATTACGCCGTAAGACTTCAGAAAATATGTAACCACCGCCATTGAAGGGATGTTTAAAAGCAATTTGAAAAGGGTAGTTTTTGTAGTTTTAATGTGATTTTTTAAAGTTCAAAGGTGTTGAATGCAAAGCCGATGAGACCTGTACAAAAAAGAAAGTGAGTTCTAAGAGGCTCAGGGCCTGTTTGGTTGTAGGATTTCTTTGAATTTGGATTTTGGAATTCTCGGGTTCCATAATTTTGTGTTTAGTTGGGGGATTTGGATTCTAGGATTCCTATGTTTTTTATTGTGGCCCACCACAAAACATGACTTCCTGAATCCAAAATTTTTTTAAGGATTTTCAAGGATTTGGCACTATTCATTATACTTTTAGATGGGACCCGTGTACTTTTTTTATTTAATAATCCTCTCTCTATCTTTTTCTTTAAAATCCTCAAATCCAAATCCCACTTTTTTCTCACCAACCAAACAAAGATTACAAGAATATATAAATCCAATACTAAAAATCCAAAACCAATCAAATAACAAATTACCAAATCCAGAAATTTTCAACCGTACTATTTTAGAATCCAAATTTCATAATATTGCAACCAAACGGGCCCTTATGCTTTTAATTTTTAGTAAGTGTGAACCCAAATCTACGTGGATATGCGTTTTCACATTACTATATATACCCTTATTGGGTACAGTTGTAACCGTAAGTACGGTTATAATCATATGGGAACCGACCATATCCAATGGGCTGGTTTCTTGGTTAGAAGGAACGATCGAGAACCGAAAAGATTTTGATATTGTGAGAATATTTACCTATTTTCCAATGCTAGTTTGATGTCCAAAGTGTTTGAAAATATTAGGAAATGATTATACATCATGACTGTCACAACCAATAATTATTTTGCCCATTAAAATTATTTTTGATAGAGCATCATAAACCTTTTTTTTTGCACTACTGTATTGTTCCTAAAATCCTTAATCTTTACCTATGTGGTTGCTATGTGATTTAACATAGTTTTTGACGCGATCTGGATCGCGTCAAAATATTATCTTCCGTTGATCTGCTGATGGCGGTTATGGGTGGCTGAGATTGGATCTGGAGGCTGTCGCTGCTGAAGCGTGTGGACCTCAATGGATTTGAGGTTGTGCTTGCCAAGCTACCTGCAAGGAAGTCCCGGGATGGTTGTGCCACCGAGAACCCTCCGACGGTCAAGTTAGACTAGAGATCCGAACAGAGTAACGGCTTAATGGAGTAAAAATGGCTTACTTGAACCATCTGAAGAAGGGGTTTATATAGCGATGGCAGCAGGCAGGGCAGGCGCAAAAATCACGTCGGCAGTTATGCTCCCGACGTCACGCCCGCGTGATGAGCGGGATCTCCTATTAATGGCGAGACATGCTCGTTAATGGGGGATCGTGATGGTGTGGAACGTGGGATGTAACCGGCGAATATCTCGTGCATGGCGAGATTCGCAAGATGGCGGTTGCGCCTGTGAACGATGTCATTGGTCGGTCGATGAGACTGAGGAAGATGACCTCGGCGGGAGAGCTCGCGGACAAGCGGAAGAGCTGAGCTATCTTGGTTCTGTGGTAGCCCGGAGATGAGTTGGTAGGCCGAGGAGACCAATTGTACAGGGGCTCGGAGGTGAGCCAGCGTTTGCTTGTAGGACGGGCACAGGAGTGGTCTGGTCGGCCACTGTAGGTCCTTTCTTGTGAGACCTGGGACATATCATCTGCCATGTGTCATGATCTGGGAGATCACCGATATCGAGCATCATCATTAACCCCCCACTCTCGTCCCGAACAGCTGACGGGGTGGGTCGAGAGTGGTCTGCCGGGTCACCCGAGGTGAGCTTCCTTTCGAAGATATCGTCAGGCATGTCCCCGGGTAATCTGTTGTATTTTCTGGATGATGTCAGCGAATCAGGGAGAGATCTCTGCATTAAAGAGGGTGCGCTGTATCGCGCGTACTTTTGCTGAAGCGACAGACCACGTGTCGGACGCTGGTTGGATGACGCGACGGGCTGCAGACCTCTGGCGTCTGATGAGATCCGGCCAATGTGCGTGTGACAGATGGAGCGATCGTGGTCGTCGAATGCAAAAAGTTGTTTTGGCGGGAGTCGACTGTCGCCATGGGATGAGGACGCCGGTGGTTATAAATAGAGGTGGGGTCCGCTTCAGGGCCCATCTCTCTTCATATTTCCCTCACTCTTAATCTTGTAAGCTCGGCGCTCTCCTCTTAGGTCGGATTTCTGCGTTGCCGAGGACTTCTCTCTCAGGTTAGATGTCTTCCTTTGAGGAGTCTGTAGATGTCGTCATGGTAGATTCTAGGGATCCCTCCGTCGAGTCGGAGCCTTCCCGAGGAGTTAGGGTCAGATCTTCTTCCCGGGGCTGTGCGTCAGGGGCGGATCCCCGAGCGGAGGTGGCGAATGCCCCTGGCATGCCATCCTTGGTGAGGTACGAGAACGAGCTTGCCACCGCTCGGGCTCGTTTCTATATCCCGTCCGGCTACACTTTACGTTTGGCCGAGGAAGGAGAGAGGGCGGATCAGGTACGGGGTAAAGAGATTGCCTTGTACCTGGAATCCTTTTGGGCCGGAATGCGCCTGCCCTTCTCTCCCGAGGTTGTTAGGGCGCTAAATTACGTTGGGCTAGCCCCGGGCCAGCTAGTGTCGAACTCATGGAGGATTCTCCTTAGGTTCCTGGTCTGCTTGAAGTTGCAGATGATTCCTTTTGGTCTGTCCATCCTTGTCTCCTCTCTTGTTTATAAAGGCCACCCCGGCACCCGTGCGGGCGACCCAAGATGGGTTTATCTCTCCTTTAGGAAACGACGAGGGAGTGCACCCGGGTCGGGTGTCGTCGCCCTGCCTTCTTCCATCCACGATTGGAAAAAGAAGTTTTTCTTCGTTGGGCCGCCGGAAGGTGAGGACTGGTCCGTGCCCACCCAGTAGTCTAGGGATAGATGCCGGCGGGGAAGCCCGCCCAGCGACCCCGACGCGGTGATAGTGACGAAGTGGGAGCCCATTCCCCGGGCTGACGTGCTGCTTTCCGAGCGGGCCCTTAGTTGGGCCGGGCTCAGCCCCGCCCAGTTCGTCGGTAAGTTAGGAGCTCGTAGGCGTTCTGTTAGGCTTGTATTTATTTTCATTTTTGTTTGTGTTGCTAACTTCATTGTACCTTGCCTTATGCAGAACCTATGGACCTGAGCTACCTTCGAGCGGCCATGTGCAAGCCGAAGAAAGGGTCGAAGGCTGAAGGGGCCAGCTCTTCTCGTCAGACGACGATCCCGGCTCCCCCAGCAGCCGCCCCGCCTTCGCGCTCGAGTGCGGATCATGCCCTGGAGTCCAGCAAGGCGCCGAGCTGAAAGCGGGTTCGGGGGCAGGAGGCCCCAGCTTCGGAGGTAGAGACCAGCCCTCCGTCGTCGGCCCTCAAGAGGTTCCACCGCGCAGTCCCGCGGACCCCGGCCTCCCCGATCTTGGTGGACTAGGGGGAGCTTCGCTTTGAGGTGCCCTCAGGGCTTTCCGTCGCTGACAGCTTGCTGTCCGATATGGAGAGGTCAGCCGGGGACAAGGTCCCTAGGGGGACTTTGAAAACGCAAATGGCGTCCATTGCCCAAGAGGTCGTGCAGGTTAGTGCTCGTACTTCACTCGATTTTTCACTTTAGCGTCTCGTCATTCGCGAGATTTGGTACTCCTTTTTCTTTCTAACCCCCTTCTGACTTCTTCAGGTCCTCCAGCACGTCGCTCTCGTCGTCCGGATGGAGGAGGATGAAATAGCCCCGCTGATGCGGGCCGTGGGCGAGCTCTCCTTGCTGGAGGAGAGCTCGAAGCGGGAGCTGGAGGAGGCGATGGGGAGGGTCGCTGCCCTTGAGGGCGAGGTGGCGGCAGGAAAGCAGGAGGCGGCGGCCGCGAGGGAGGAGGTTGTCAGGTTCTGTGAGGCCGTCCAGGCTGCCAAGGCCAAGCTTCGGGACTCCAGGGTGCTCGTCGGCACCATAAAGAAGTCCGCGAGCACCCTCCGGAAGGAGTTGGAGGCTGCGGTAGAGGCGGCGAAGCGAGCCGACCTCAGAGCGGCGAAGGAGGTGGAGAACTTCCAGAAGTCAGAACAGTTCTACACCGTCCTAGCCTCGGCCGCCGCTGCCATCTGGCACGAGGCCCTCGACGCCGTCAAGGCTCGGATACCGGAGTTCGCTGACGAGGAGCTCCGGGCCGAATATCATTGCGGTGATGACGAGCAGGGGGACGACCCCTGGGACGAGGTCGGGGAAGAGATACCCGGCGAGGGTGACGCCGAGGCTCTTATGGTGGGCGCTGAGCTTCCCGGTGTTGCGCCTGGCCCTGTGGCCTGAAGCCCCTTGTCTTCTTGTTTTTTTCTTCTTTTTGTTGCCTCGGGAATTTTGTAGGCCTCCGGGCATTTTGTAAGGCTGGGGAGCCCACAATACCCTTATAAAGACTTTTTGCTTTGTGAATAAAGATTTTTGTTTTTGCAGTAGTGTTTGTGCTTGTATTTTCCTTTGTCTGTAAACACTCGTATTTGCGCAGTACTGCATTCGTTTTATGTCGGTTTTTTGTCTAGCGATCACACATCGAGTTGAATCTGTTCGTTTTCCGAGTGTGCAAAGACCGGTGGGGGACGGTATCTCCATGGTCCCGAAGTCGAGGTGGAGATCGCTTAGACGTAGAACCGGATGCCTCTTGGTGAGGTCATGTTCCTTAGTGTAGAAGGCTCGGAGAGGTATGTTGATGATAGACCGAGCAGGGTAGCTGTCCGGTGCCTCTAGGCGAGGGCTTTGATCCATGGAGTTGTAAGGTAGTGAATTGGCAGCTGGGGATAGCCGAGCAGGGTAGCCGCTCAGATCCCTCTTGCGAGGGCTTTTGTTCCTTAGCGCGTGAGGGGCCGTAAGTGGCCTATTAAGGATGGCCGAGCAGGGTTACTGCCCGGTGTCTCTTGGCGAGGGCTATGATCCTTAGCGCGGGAGGGGCCGTGAGTGGCCAACTAAGGACGGGGCCGAGCAGAGTAGCTGGTCAGCGCCTCTTGGCGAGGGCTTTGATCCTTGGTGTGTTTGGGAAGAGAGCTACCAGCTAGGGATAACCGAGCAAGTGTAGGCCTGGTTGCCTCTTGCGAGGGCTTTGATCCTTAGCGCGGGAGGGGCTGTAAGTGGCCTACTAAGGATGGCCGAGCAGGGTTACTGCCCGGTGCCTCTTGGCGAGGGCTTTGATCCCTGGTTTGTTGGGGTAGGGAGATACCAGCCAGGGATAACCGAGCAAGGGCGGGACCGCTTGCCTCTTGCGAAGGCTTTGATCCTTAAGGACGGGCCGAGCAGGGTTACTGCCTGGTGCCTCTTGGCGAGGGCTTTGATCCCTAGTTTGTTAAGGTAGGGAGCTACCAGCCAGGGATAACCGAGCAAGGGCGAGCACAGTTACCTTTTGGCGAGAGCTTTGATCCCTGGTTTGTTGGGGTAGGGAGCTACCAGCCAGGGATAACCGAGCAAGGGTGGGCCCGATTTCCTCTTTCAAGGGCTTTTCATCCTTAGCGTGGGAGGGGCCGTAAGTGGCCTACTAAGGATGACCGAGCAGGGTTACTGCCCGGTGCCTCTTGACGAGGGCTTTTTGTCCTTAAGGATGGCTGAGCAGGGTTGCTGCTCAGTGCCTCTTGGCGAGGGCTTTGATCCCTGGCATTGTGGGGTAGGGAAGCTACCAGCCAGTGATAGCCGAGCAGGATAGCTGCAGGGTTGTCTCTTGGTGAGGGCTTCGATCCCTGGCGTTGTGGGGTAGGGAAGCTACCAGCCAGGGATAGCCGAGCAGGATAGTTGCAGGGTTGCCTCTTAGTAAGGGCTTCGATCCCTGGCGTTGTGGGGGTAGGGAAGCTACCAGCCAGGGATAGCCGAGCAGGATAGCTGCAAGGTTGCCTCTTGATGAGGGCTTCGATCCCTGGCGTTGTGGGGTAGGGAAGCTACTGTTGGATATATGTATGCCCTAGAGGCCATTATATGTATAGTGGATGCTTAGACATGTACATATATATATATAGATTACTTTCTTACTCGACATGATAGTATACTATCTGGTTTACTTTATCTGACATGTTGATTTGATCATGCTTTTATTCATTTACACATGTTGATAAAGTTCTCAGGATATTTGCTTGACTACTGTGACTATGATACGGATCATACTAGTGGGGCACGTGTAGTTTATAAGCATATCCTTGAACTGTTCCTAGTCGTGGGTATATCGAGATAGGGCATCGATATTCCAGAGTAGACTAGCGTATACCATTTTTGTCCCATATGATGGGCGATTGATGATCCCATATCCATCTGGTGTGCTGACACCAAAGAATGTATATGGGTGCTCAGTGAGACTGGGTATACTGAACGGACTCGCCGAGAACTCCTATATGGTATTATATCTATCATCGGATAGCAGTTCTCAGGTGACACTGGTACAGATTAGTCTGTAGACCCAAGATCGTCATAAAGTCTTATGTGTCCTCCCATTATACTTTGATCTCCACCCTACCACGGCTCTACTGAGTCGTGTAAACAGGTGGACTTTGGGTACAGTCCCGAGGCACATGGAGATAATGAGCGATAGGAGGGGTTTCTTCTCTCCCGGTATTGGGGGTTGATATTGTGCTATGCTTGATTGGTTATAATAGGAAGTCCCTGGCCAGGGCTACTTAGATTTACTGATAAGCGTTATCAGTAGTTTCTCGATCTGTTATGAGCCATACACCAGCATGACTTATTGAGTTATTGGGGTCGACGATACCATCCCTAGACTCGATATGCAACATATCTGACGAGGAGATCGGACTGTACGGTAAGTGTTGCCAGATGGCTCGACGGGAGTTTTGACAGCTTTGCTGGTTTTCTTCTGATCGTTCAATACCCAGGTGGCCGTTACGTTTAGCTGACCGCTTGCGGCTTGTGGGTGTTTGATATGATCATCACCCACTGCCGGCGTATTGACGAGTCTTAGAGTCCCACACAGAAGTTTCCTAGCCCAGGCGAAAAGATGTGGTGTGCAGATGAGATATGCGTGGGGACCCGATTGAATATAACTATGTGATACCGTATGTTAATCGGGCGTTTTTCTATTGGTCGGGTCGTATGTGATATGACCGGATTGTTAAATAAATTGTTGATTTAACATTTTGACTTTTAGTTTTATTCTTATTCTTTATTCAAACTCTTTTTATTAAAGAGGAAGAATGCATGCATATATGCATATGATGATGTGCAAGTATGCACATGTTGATGTGCATGGATACATGCATACAAAAGTATCATGGTTGATGATACACACTTGAAGGCAATATAAAACTTACATGGAACTATAAAATATGGATATTTATTTGGATTTGTTTTAAAACAAAAGAAAAGAAATGATTAATCCATGGTTGTAAAATTCTACACTCTTCTTTGAGTTAACCTCACTTCACCTAACCTTTAACCTTGGATTAACTATTTCTTTTGGGTTTTAACTCACTAACTAAATATCTAGATATTATAGCAACCATGGTTGGATGAGAAAAAGAAAATATATATACTATATTTTCTATTTTTCATCACAAGCTTATCACTTTACAAAAGCTTTTGCCTTCATCTTCTTCCTCCTCCTTGCTCTCTAGGTTCTTCCAAAATGAGTAAGAGATAAAAAGAAAGAGTTTTAATAAAAAAAACACATCACTTCATCACTCTACTCTAATCTAGCCAATTAGTTTAGAATGTTTAGCTTCATCTTTTTCTTGCATCAAGTGGAGCTACAAGCTTGGAGCTAGTGAACTTCGAGTGGATCATCGTGGACGTAGGAGCTTACTAGAAAGCCTCTCAAACCTCTCAAAAATCCTAGGAGTCACTACAAAGAGGACTATAAAGGTTGTATTCCTTACACTTAGTGTAAATATACTTTATAGTATTGTTACCCTAGCTTTTTCTAGTTAAAGTTCCTTGCTTTGTTTGCTTTGCATCTCTAAAATTTTAAAGTGACATGTGTGATGCTTCCATACTCCTTAGTAGGTGCAGAAGAAACCCAACAATGGTATCAGAGCCAAACTAGAATTCTAGACACAGTGTTATAACAAATACAAATACGAATACGAAAACGACTACGAAAAATACGGTATTACGGAACCCTAGGATTGCTCTCTGGAAACTTTTAAAAAGGTCCTCTGAAAATTTTTCAAACAGGTACAGAATGTCCTACAGGAAAACATAAGCACACAGATGAAATACGAGGGCTAGTGCTCGGATTTTAGCCGAGCACTTCCTCCCAAAATTCGGCCAGGACGGCCCCCTGCCCTATTTGCCCCCCTGTTTCTCCTGTGCACTTTTGGTTGCAAGTTGGGGTTCCTAGTATTGTTTATTTAGCCCAATTTTCATGTGATAATTAATTTGACTTGGGGATATTTCGTAGTGATTCGTAATCGTATTATTTGACACTAAATTGGTAGCTTAGACTATTTTTAGCATTTCGAACGAACATCGGACACCCCACTTTCTACCCCGCTGAAATTTCCAAGTGTTGTAATTTTACTAAGTTAACTTTTTATTCAATAGTAGCGCAAGTATCCTATGGACCCTCTAGAAGATCATAATAACCTTAACTCGATTTTATACCCACGGAACCGCGAACGAACCTTCGGGTTTGCCGTAGTGCCGTGGTGTCATAGGTGAGGCGTTGGTTAACTCCTTCTGTGGCTGGATCATAAGACACTGTGGCACGATTTTTGAGTATTTGTAACTTTGCTCAAGTGTTGAGTTCTTGGGGTAAAACATGGGTGTTTGTTGATTCGATCGAAACGTTAAATATCGTCTTGATATCTGTGATTACAATTGTTGTTTTTCACTTTCTTTTCTGCGACCGTAAGCGTAGTATGTGGTGTATCGCCGGCTTCGTTGCTATATATCAACGACAATCGGGATACGCATACTTGCTTACGTTGATGATATGAGATATTATGTGTTGCTGAGATATGATGCAGGATTGTCGCGATCGAATAGCCGGGGTTTTTATGTGAGATGAGAGTGTTTATTTTCATTCATGTAAAAGTTAAATGTATGTAATATTTTTTTATTTGTGGCACTTCCGGGTTGAGGATGATGTCACCATTATTGTATATTATTTACTTTTCCGCATTAGGATAGACCCAAGGAGGGGAGCACAAGTGATCGGGTTCTAGGGTTCAGTGGGAGGCCATCTCGAGGAGTCGAGACCAGGTCTCCTAAACTCTAGAATTGGCAGGATCACTTGCCGCTCTTGTAGGGGTCTAGGGGTGTGCGCTTGGCTATTCATCGCGACCGTGGAATCCGTATTTTCTATTGATGGCTGAATACTAAATACGGACCTCCTAGATATCTTTTTATTTTCATATGTGCTTCTGCTGGATTGATATTTTGTAATATGATTACTTAGTATCTAAGATGAATGGTTTATTATTATATATATATATGATATATAATAAACGTTGCTTATATTTTACACCTGCGCTAGTCCCGTCCCGCTATGCCGTTAGTTAAGTAACCTAACGGTGCATAACGGGACACTGTGGCGAATGCGGATGGTATAAGTATACGTTCTATTTTCGTTTCTTTTCTGTGATGGCTTAGGAACTTAAATGATGGGACTACATTAATGAGATTAATGTAAAATAAAAGAAACCTAAAAATGTTGTAGAATCGGATTTGAAACCCACTCGGCCTTTTTATGAAAAATGCAAGTTTTCGAAAGATGCGGAGCTTAAGCCACTCATTTTCTAAACTGTTTTGATTCTACAATGTCACGCCCCGCTTCCCAGTATACGGGCAGAGGACGCGACGAGGCCGCTACGTATTTACTGTGAAGTAAATACGCTAAGCGTATCTAAACAATATAAAAGTAAATGCACAAGAGACAAGATATAATTAAAAACAACAACTTTATTTATTCACATTCTTTCTGTACAATACATGGAAAGTAAATACAACTGAGATAAAGCGATGCCTAAACAGTGGCATAACAGAAAAGGAAAGTACTGAAATAGAAAGTGTACAATGACAAGAGCTCGGGGTCTTCACTGAACTAGTCCAAGTCTTTAGCAGTGGGCTCGATCTCTGACGGGTCGAAATCACCTGACGAAATTAAAAAAAGAAAGAAATAGAATATCGTCAGCGAACAGGTCGTTCGGTAAGTCCCAAAGATAAGGGAGAAATAGAATAGACAGAGAGAGAGAGTGTGTAACTTTTAAAGTTGTATTTGATTGTTATAATATTGTATTTAGTATTAACGCTGTTGTTTGTAGCTTGATACAGAAGAATGCCAGTGTATACGAGAGGAGTCTCTATATACCAGAGACTAAAGGTAAATGGAAGTACAAGGCTCCGTTATACAACCCGGAACAACGGCAATTGGATTCATGTTAGGTGTCTTAATCTTGCAGTCTCATGCCACTTTTAACATCTTCCATACCAATCTACCCCTTAAATCCCGTGTTATCTTGATTGTATTGTTGTATGGTAAATTGTATTGATTGTATAATTGGATAACTGACTAAAACAATGATATCAGTAAACGGATGTAACTGGAGAATCATGTATGTAACTGTAGAATCATGGATGTAACTGTATAATCATGTAAATGGAATGTATATCCATGGTTCGGTTCGGTCAAGTTGTATAGATTGATAGATTGAATATATGGAATAATGGATTCATGGATTCGTGTTGAAGTGTAATATTGTAGATTGCAGATTGTAGATTGTACTTGAATCATATTCAAGTCAGATTATAGAGAGACTCAATCTGAGTCAGACAATTAGAAAAGTAAATTGAAGTCCTGATTGTTTTGATATTATCGGTAACCGCTGCACATGGACGGCAGGATTTGTGTCTTTTTCAAAGATGATTACCGTATTGATAACACCATTATTAAGTTGTCTACCTTAAATAGGCAAGCACCCACTTCTCCGGCTCTCTGAGGCTCAAGAGATTGGTCCCGCTTAAACCTATTTTTACGAGGGTCCTTAGGGTAATTTATAGAACTTGAGGGGGGTTTTATGTAAAAAATATTTTTATATACTTTTCAAAATACACCCCAAGTATTTATTATTCATCTTTAGAGTTGTAATGAATGTAGATTTTATATTGTGATATTTCTAGTGAAAATATCTTAATTTCATAAATAAAGATATTTATTTGTAATATTGATTTGTATGGAATTCATGGTATTTTAGTGTAATTGATTCTTGTGATTTTTGAAAAGAGTTGGAATATTTATAATAATTCAAAATAAATATTTTAATGTTACATTTACATATACATATATTTATATGAAAATAATTTTAGTATATATATTATATTCTAGAAATCTCGTTTTTCTTAAGATGTCGTATTTTAAATCTTTCGAGACCGAATGCTCCTTGCGGAGGTTTGAATCTCGCATTGCCCGAGGATGTGCGATAATCTGCACCATCCCGAACGGGTTCCCCAAAATGGGTTGTAGCGGTGCTTTGCAAAGATTGTATAAATACTAAATCCTTTAGAAAACGGTTTTATTAAGTAAATGGTATTTATTTGTAAAGATGTCGATTTCCTATATTCTATGTTCCCGGGGGTATCGTACTATGCTGCATATGAGTGTGTGAGGAGGTAGGTCATTACCTCGTGATCTACTTAAAGATATAGCAAGTTTTGTGATGTTAAATGTAGAATTGAAACTATGTGGTATTTAAATGAAAAATACGGTAAAATGAAATAGCAATTATTTTATGATATGAAACTTGATCAATATGGTTGATTGGTGATTAATAGTCAACATGTAATGGTTTAAGCATAATTGTATTAAAGAAAAGTGAGGTTTTATAAAGAAACCGAATCGGAAATCGGATTTGTTCCAATTCCGTCGGGTTTTGTAATTCCGTAATTCTAGAAAAGAATAGAGAGATAGAATTTGGGGACATACGGGTTTAGGACAACAAGGAGAGAGAGATGGATCGAAAGGGGTCGCTGGTGCGTCGTTCCGTCACCGGGAGCTCCTAGAGTCGTTGCCGAAAAATCCGCCGGAGAATTCGCCGGAGCTTCGCCTTTCGCTCACTTCGATTGCCCACAAGGTTTCTAGTGATTTCTTGAGAGTTGGCTCAGAGTTTTGGGATGAGGGGGTAGTGTATAGGGTTGGTATTTTTAAAGTTAGGCTAGGGTTAGGGTAGATGAAGGGTTTTAATTTAAAAAATGTATTAAAATATTAAAATGTAATAAAAGTGGAGTAAATGGGGTTTTAAAAGAGCTCTGGAAATGGTATGAGGAAAAAATTTTGCAGGTGTACAGGGGAGACCAAAAGACACATTTTTTGTGTTGGGGTCGTCGCCGGAATTGGCTGACTCGGCCGTGACTCGGTCGGACGAGTTGAGGCCGATTTGGCCGATTCCCGGCCGAGTCAGGCGGCCGGAATCCCCTCCCGACGATTCATCTAACCTCTGGCAATGTTACATTTTTGGGTGTAGTAGGGTTTTTGTGAGATATGCACGTGTAAACTCTTGGTATTCTAAAGGTTTTAAAAAATCAATATTAAAAATAATGTGGGGTATGGGATTTGAACTCTGGTGGCTTGGTTCAGCAGTGCAAGGTATTACCAATGAACTACAAGCTCCTTCTTGTAATTAAATTGCTAATTAATTACTTATCTTGTGCTCAGGCAATAAATACCCCTTTAAACAATTTTGAAAAAAATTGTACAAAAATCTGTATAGGAAAATTAGGGTTGTTACATACAACGAGATCAAGTTCAAAGCGTTAAAGGTTTTCATAAAAACCATCCGCAACCCTCCGTCATTTTAGGAAGCAGGGTACTTAGTATTCGTGCTACGTATGTCGACCATAGCCGAGGCATAGTGTACTGTAGCTAAGTGATGTCTTCCTACACCGCATATGATGCGATTAGTTAGGACATTCATGTGATTATGTTGATCATAGTCAAGAGTCATATGGGTGGGTTTAGTTAATCTCGAAATGACGGGTAGAACTTGATTAATGCTTATGATATTTTGACTATAGCCAAGGTCATAAGTTACAAAAGGGGTAAAAACTATATCGGGAGTTTCAAGAGTTGAAATTTGCAATGAGATTGTATACCATCTATATGATAGTTGGATCCTGATCCTACTGTGAGTAAGAGTTACTCCCAGGAGAGTTTTGCATTTTGCAATTAGCTAATCCAGCAGGTGTCTAGAAAAGTGTCAACGGGGTTTGACCTCTGGGAAAACGAGGTTTATTTTAATTAGGTTCGTGCGAAAGCACGGGGAACCTCCCTCAAAGCATCGACACTGGCCTGGCTGACCGGTTAGCGAAACTGTAGAATGTAATTAATCCTGGCTAGTTTTCTTTTCAGGTTTTGAAAGAAAATTTGATTAAAGCAGTGGGAGACATCGATTAGATAAGATAACAACCAATCTAATTCTTTGCAAGAGCATTTCGCTGAGTGTATTCTTTTCTCTTTCCTAATGGCAGATACCGATGACGGGACTTAAGCTTCCACTAGAGAAAAACAAACTGACAGGACCGAACTATAAAGAACAGGACCGAACTATAAAGAATGGTTGAGGAACTTGAATATTGCACTCACGTATGATAAAGTATCATATGTCCTCACAGCCAAAGCCCCACCCATCCCAGGACCTTAATCATCTGATTCGGATAGGAAGATCCGAAAAATATAGGATATTGATTGTAAAACGGCCAAATGCCTCGCACTGGCTTCTATGGACGGTATCCATCAGAAACAGCACGAGAAGATGGATGTTCAATCCATCTTTCTTCATACAAAGGAGTTGTATGAAGAGCAGTCTCGGACTTTACGATACGAGGCATCTAGAAAGTTGTTTCAGATGCGAATGGTCCCTGGTACATCAGTAGAAGAACATGTTTTGAAAATGATTGGTCTTATAGAAGAACTCGAGGAACTGAGATGGACAATGGATAATGAGCAATATACGGATATTGTTCTGCAGTCTCCCCCCTCCCCGCCTTTGCTCCATTCATAGTGAATTTCAATATGAACGATTTGGAGAAATCATTGGCTGAACTTCTCAATATGTTGAGAAGTGCAGAGAGCACGCTGAAAACAGCCAAGACTCCCGCTCTGATTGCTGGGCCATCTTCCTCTTCCGTCCCAAAAGCCAAAACCAAGAGAAAGAAGAAGAAAAAAACCCATCAAACAGAAAGGTGGAGTCAAAAAGGCGAAGGGGAAAGACATATCTGGGGCCGCGGAAAGTGGAAAAGGAGAATGTTTTTATTGCCACAAGTCGGAATATTGGAAACGCAACTGTGCTGTGTATCTTGCTGATCTCAAGAAGAAGAAGCATGCTGATACTTCCGCTTCAGGTGTGTTTGTAACTGAGAACTGTTTTTCAATTAACTCTACATCTTGGGTATTAGATACCGGTTCTGGTTCTCACATCTGCAATTGTGTGCATGGGCTGAGAAACAGTAGAATTTTGAAGACTGGAGGCCATACTCTGCGGGTTGGAAATAGTTCCAATGTACATGTTGTATTCGTAGGAGAGTATCATCTGGGTTTGCCTTCGGGTTGTATATTGGTTTTGAACCCGTGTTATTTTGTACCAAGTATGCTATATAATATAATATTCGCTTCTTTGTTGGACAATGAAGGATATTATTTTGTGTTGCAAAATAATGTTATGAACATTAACTTGAATAAAGAGTTGATTGGGTATGGTACATTAAATAACGGTATTTACGTGCCGAACCAACACACAGTTTTCAATATACAACATACTAATAAAAGAAAGTTTTCAGATATAAATGAAGGTTTTTTTGGTATTGTAGACTTGGTCATAGTAATGAAACAAGACTAAGCAAGCTACATAAAGATGGATATTTAAATCCTTTTGAATATAAATCTTATGCGACTTGCCAGTCCTGTATCAAAGGTAAAATGACCAAAACTCTGTTTACTGGATACGGAGAAAGAGCTATGGAACTCTTAGGCCTCATACATAGTGATATATGCGGACCAATGTCTACACATGCTAGAGGCGGTTTTTCATACTTCATTACTTTTACTGATGATTTCTCAAGATTTGGACACGTGTTTTTAATAAAGCACAAATCCAAAGCTTTCGAGAAATTTAAGGAGTATAAACTTGAAGTAGAAAAACAAACAAGCTTGAGTATCAAGAAACTTCGATCAGATCGAGATGGAGAGTACTTAAGTACAGAATTTTCAGACTTCTTAAAAGAGAATAGGATTCTCTCTCAGCTCACTTCTCCTTACACACCACAGCACAATGGTGTGTCAGAACGGAGGACTTGTACCCTATTAAATATGGTACGATCTATGATGTGTGATGCTGAGTTGCCGCTTTCCTTTTAGGGGCATGCATTGGAGACAACAATGTATCTGTTAAACAGGGTTCCAACCAAAACTGTATCTACCACTCCATATGAGATATGGAGTGGAAAGAGACCATCTCTTAAAAGAGTTAGGATATGGGGTTGTCCGGCTTATGTCAAAAAGCAGAATCCAGATAAACTCGAGACACGATCGGTCATGTGTAAATTTGTGGGGTATCCAAAACATTCGTATGGATATCTATTCTATCATAAGGAGGAACAAAAGGTGTTTGTTGCTCAGCATGCCATATTTTTGGAAAATAAAATCTTTACAGACAGTACTAATGGCAATACGGTAGAACTAGAAGAGATTCTAGAGACACAAATTACTCAGGACGAATTGGTTGAAACTGATGTTGCAGTGGAACTTCAAGAACCTCAGCCACTCCGGAGATATAGTAGAACTTCTCGCCCACCGTAGAGATACTATGGGTTTCTCATTGATGGTGATAGAGAAGATTGCATCATGGATGATGATGACCCTACTAGTTTTCAACAAGCTATCACGAGTGGTGACTCAGTGAAGTGGCTGGAAGCCATCAGATCCGAAATGGAGTCCATGTACACCAACAAAATATGGACTTTGGACGTTGCACCTCCTGGGATAAAACCCGTTGGGTGCAAATGGATCTTTAAAAGAAACATTGGTGTAGATGGACAGGTAGAGACCTTTAAAGCAAGGCTTGTAGCGAAAGGTTTTCGTCAAAGACCAGGACTGGACTATGATGAAACTTTCTCTCCAGTAGCAATACTTAAATCCATTCGGATCCTACTTGCTATTGCTGCTCACCATGATTATGAAATCTGGCAGATGGACGTTAAAACTGCATTTCTAAATGGTAATTTAGAAGAATGCGTTTTTATGGATCAGCCAGAGGGCTTCATTGACAGTGGGAGCAGCGGGAAAGCATGTAGATTACTTAAATCCATTTATGGATTAAAGCAGGCCTCACGGAGCTGGAACATCTGTTTTGATGATATAATCAAAGAGTTTGATTTTATCAAAAATATAGCTGAACCATACATTTATAAGAAGATTGTAGGGAATACTGTCACATTCCCCGTATTGTACGTGGATGACATTCTCTTGATAGGAAATGATATTCCTATGTTACAATCGGTCAAACTATTCTTATCACAAAGGTTCTCCATGAAGGACCTGGGTGATGCCTCATGCATTTTGGGCATAAGGATCTATAGAGATAGATCCAAGAGCTTATTGGGATTGTCCCAATCAAAGTACATTGACACCATCCTAAAAAGGTTTAGTATGGAAGATTCCAAGCGTGGTGCCTTGCCCGCTTGCCATGGAATCACTCTCTCCAAAGACTTCTGTCCGAAGACTGATGAAGAGAGAGCTCGCATGAGCATTATACTCTACGCTTCAGCCGTAGGATCTATAATGTATGCGGTGTTATGTACTCGCCCTGATGTAGCTTATGCACTAGCTGTAGTAAGCAGGTATCAAACCAACCCAGGGAAGAAACATTGGATAGCAGTGAAGAACATTCTTAAATACTTGCGAAGGACTAAAGAATTATTCTTGGTGTATAGTAATGGCGATCTCCAAATAGAGGCCTTTACCGATTCCAGCTTCCAAAGTGATAAGGATGACAGCAAATCTATCTCAGGGTTTGTATTTACCCTCAATGGAGGGACGGTTAGTTGAAAGAGTTCCAAACAGGATACCGTTGCAGACTCCACGATGGAAGTTGAGTATTGTTCCCGCCAAAATTTTGGCTCAAAACCTGCTCCGTATAAAATAATAACAATAAAATAAATAATAAATAATAATAATAACAAAGGAGAAAATCTCCCTTTCAGAGCAAAACTCTGTTCAAATTCCAAAGTGGGAGATGAAGCAACGCTTCAGATTCCTTGCGCTGGGCGCAACACACTACGTGTCAAAATCAGACACGCCAGCGCAAGGAGCGCAGCGCACCCAATCAGAGCAAGGCTCTATTTAAGATGAAAATAAAAGAAGCAACGCTTCAGCTGACTCGCGCTCTGCGTTGCGCGACACGTGTCAGCGCAGTTGCGCTAGCGCAGTTGCTGCGTGACACGTGGCAGCGCAGTTGCGCTTGCGCCAAACAGAATTAAAATTCTGAAAGATCTTTCTCAATCTTGTTAAAAATAAGAAGATTGCCTTCTGTAAAAGAGAAGCCCTTAGATCAAAGATCCAACGGTGGGGAAAAATCCCCAAATCACCCAGAGAAAGATCTCTCTAACCAATTCAACAAATCATTGGCACTATAAAAAGGCCCCCAGACCCCAACACATGAAAGGATCAACACAGAGAGAACTCCTCTAAAGAAAATTTTGAGAAGAACTCAAAAGGAGAAAAAGGTAAACCCTTTGAATAAGAAAGAAGAATTTCTTCTGAAAAAATCATTGATCTAAGAACAAGATCAAGGATCTTCAATTAAAAAAAATAATAATAACAAAGGCATTGCCTTTTTATGAACCATTGGTTCTGAAATCTTAAAGATTCTTTTCTTGAATCCAAAATTGGATCAGGATATTAAAACAGTGCCTTGCACTTGTAAATCTGCACTGTTGCGCTCCTGGGTTGGCGCAAGCCACCAGAGAGCGCCACGTGTCAGCTCCAGAACAGCTTGCGCTATGCGCTTTTAAAAATAGAGCACTGCTCTCTTAAATTGGCGCAACTCACCAGAGCGCGCCACGTGTCAACAGCGTAACAGCGCAGCGCACTAGCGCAGCGCAATACGCTTGCGCTCACCAGAGCGTGACACGTGTCACCTCCACATGCGCTTGCGCTCATTAATTGGCGCAAAGCGCCTGACAGGCCACGTGGCACTCTGTCAGTTTAATCAATGCTCTGCATTATTTAAAGAAGGGCTGAGCCCAATTAAAAAAGGCCTAACAGGCCTAATAAAATGCAATACATTAATTTTAAAAGGGGCAGGGCCCAATTAAGAAGCCCAATGGACCAAAACAAATGCTCTGCATTATAAAAAAGGGGATATAGCCCAATTCAAAAAGGCCTAGCAGGCCAAAAGAAAATGCAGTGTATTATTAAACAGGGGTAAAGCCCTAGCACAGGCCTAATAGGCCAAAGATAAAAACGTTGAATATTCTCAACTGGACTTAGACCAATCATGGCCATAAGTCCTCAAATTAAATTGATTGAGCAAGTCTGCTCTCTTAAATCAATTTACATCTGGTTCAAGGGTACATCTCCAAACTCCTCTGACACCTATCGTTGTAATCCTTCAACGACGTCAGAGACGTGACGGGTCCCGACAACCACACATCGATACGGACTGTGGGGTCCTTAAACTCATGGACTAATGCATCCTTAAACCAACAATATGGACTAATGCGTCCTTAAACCCATGGACTTATGCGTCCTTAAACTAATAGACTAATGCGTCCTTAAACACATCTATATGGACTATGGGGTCCTTAAACCCATGGACTAATGCGTCCTTAAACTAATATCCATCCCTAAAACGGGAACGATGGACCCCTATGTCCCTAAACTGGAAATGGACCACCATGTCCCTAAACTGACAATGGACCGCAATGTCCTTAAACTACCTATAGACCACTATGTCCTTAAACTGGAACAATAGAGCCCCTAAATGCTCTTTTGTCGGATCTAAACGATCCCGTTTAAGTTGATCTTAGCCTCAAATATGGCTAACGTATCTTTAAACCTTCAAACAGACTTTAGTCCCAAATTGGACTATAGATCCCTCAATCTACTTTGGTTCAAGGGTACATCTCTGAACTTCTCTGATATCTGTCGTTGTAATCCTTCAACGTCGTCAGAGAGGTGACGGGTCCCGACGACCATACATTCAATGGACCACTATGTCCCTAAACTGGAACAATGGACCCCCATGTCCCTAAACTGGAACATAGACCACTACGTCCCTAAACTGGAACAATAGAGCCCTAAATGCTCTTTTGTCGGATCTAAACGATCCCGTTTAAGTTGATCTTAGCCTCAAATATGGCTAACGCATCCTTAAACCTTCAAACAGACTTTAGTCCCAAATCGGACTATAGATCCCTTAATCAACTTTGGTTCAAGGGTACATTTCTGAACTCCTCTGACACCTATCGTTGTAATCCTTCAATGACGTCAGAGAGGTGACGGGTCCCGATGGCCATACATTAAATGGACCACTATGTCCCTAAACTAGAATAATAGAGCCACCAAATGCTCACTTGTCGGATCTAAACGATCCCGTTAAGTTGATCTTAGTCTCAAATTAGGCTAACGTATCCTTAACAAAAGTTTAAGCAGATCTTAGCCTTAAATAGGGCTAACGTATCCTTAAACCAAAACACCAAACCCAAATCTAAGAAAATACGGATTTGGACTAATCCACGTCCTACGGGCGACGACATAAATTAGTCTCCGTATACAATCCACGGGCAACCACAAACAAAACAAACACCCACGACACGAAGTGAAATTCTGGAGAAGGAGAAAGTTGTTACCGCGATGCGGTAGCGTAATTAACTGCAGGGGCTTGCGCCTGCAGGGAAGAGCGTTCCCACAATCAAAAACCCCTCAAGTGAGGGGGAATCTGACGAAGTCTGCTACATCGGTCGCATCCGTCTAAACCTCCGATACATGGTGCCATAAATCAACTTGGCATCTTCGGAGAGGTGGACGGATAAAACCAAATAGCATCTGCCCCGAATCTCAGGCAAGACGAGCCTACGCGGTCGCGTCTCTGTGTTCGGAGGGGAACAATCAGCATACAGTATTCATCCTGGTTCCACCAAGATGTATCATGATCTGAAGGATGTTTATTGGTGGGAAGGAATGAAGAGGGATGTTGTGGAGTTTGTTTCGAGATGCTTGACTTGTCAGCAAGTCAAGGCAGAACACCAGAGGCCAGTCGGAGAGTTGCAGCCCTTGCCCATTCCAGAGTGGAAATGGGAACAGATTTCCATGGATTTCGTGGTGGGTCTACCCAGGACTAGCAGAGGGTATGATTCCATTTGGGTGATTGTAGATAGATTGACAAAGGCAGCTCATTTTCTTCCAGTGAAGACGACGTATGGGTTTGCACAGTATGCTCAGATTTATATCGATGAGATTGTACGTCTGTATGGAGTTCCGACGTGCATAGTTTCAGATAGGGGTACCCAGTTTACTAGCAGGCTATGGCAGAAACTTCAAGAAGCTCTTGGCATACGATTAAGCTTTAGTACGGCTTTTCACCCACAGACAGATGGCTAGTCGAAGCGGACCATTCAGACACTAGAGGATATGCTTCGCGCTTGTAGTCTTGATTTTGGTGGTAGTTGGGACCGTCACCTACCTTTGATAGAATTCTCGTACAACAACAGTTTTTAGGAGACGATCCAAATGGCACCCTTTGAAGCCTTGTATGGGAGGAAATGTCGATCACCTGTTTGCTGGACGGAACTGAGCGAGAGTAGCATCTTGGGACCGTAGATAGTACAAGAGACTACAGAGAAGATTCAATTGATATGGGATAGAATGAGGGCGGCCCAATGTAGACAGAAATCATATGCAGATCGATGACGTCGTAGGCTCGAGTTTGGAGTGGGAGATCATGTGTTCCTTCGAGTGTCTCCGATGAAAGGTGTGATGCGTTTCGGGAAGAAGGGGAAGCTCGGCCCCAGGTATGTCAGACCTTACGAGATTCTGGAGAGAGTGGGTGCTATAGCTTATCGTTTAGCACTCCCACCGAGTTTTCCCGACGTGCCACTCCCACCGAGTTTTCCCGACGTGCATCCGGTGTTTCACGTTTCGATACTTCGCAAGTATCTTCACGATCTTTCTCATGCGATCCAGCATCAGACCTTACAGATTGAGCCGGACTTATCCTACACAGTGCAGCCAGTCGCTATTCTAGATAGACAGGCAAAGAAACTAAGATCGAGGGTACTTCCGTCTGTAAAGATTCTTTGGCAAGGAAAGGACCGCGAGGAAATTACTTGGGAGACCGAAGATGCGATGCGAAAGAAATTTCCATATCTTTTTGAAGGTATGTCTAGTTAATTTTAAAATTCGGGGACCGAATTTTCTTAAGGGGGGAATATTGTAGCATTCTGAAATTTTAGAAATAAATAAAATTAAATAATTAAATAATAAAGAGCCAAATTAAAAAGTTTTTAAAACAAATAGGACAATTTCATAAGATGTTTGTAAAACAAATTAAATAAAAACTTTAGTATGCGACATAAATAAGTTATAAGGGTTTTAAGGTGAATTTTAGCTTCATTTTAATAAAATGGGTGTTTTATATAACTTAAGTTGTGAAGGGTTTCTAGGTAAAGTTTAAGTTTCTTGTGCAAATGGAAAATTGTCAAGGGTTTTAATGAAAAAGGGGTAGAAAACCATTTAGTTCAGAATTTTATTGGTAATTAAACTACAAAATTAGGAGATAAGGTAATGGCATCTCTTCCTTGCATACACACACACACACCAACACCTCCTCCTTGCATGAAGAGGGCACATCTAATTTATTGACACCTCCTACTACCACCTCTTTCTTCCCTTCACCATATATAAACCTTGTTCAGATCAGTTGGTTAATTAAAAATCTGAAAATTTAAAGAAAGAAAAATAAATCAAGAACAAATAAGGAAAAACAAGGGAAAGAAGAAGAACTAGGCAAAGATTTCATGATCATCAAGCAAGGACAAGGGGCTTAGCATCTTGGAGGGTGTTATTCCAACGAATTATTGTAGGTAAATTCTTAATCATAGTAGGAATTAATTCTGTTAATGGTGTAACTTTGAAATCAAAAGTTGTTTAAAATATCGTATTTTAGTTAAAACTAGGCTTTGTTTGAATCTGCTTTAATTTGGTGAAATATCAAACCAACTAAACAAGACCTAAATGATGTATGTAGCACCTAAAGCAAACCATAGAAACACGAAACCAGGGTATCGGAATTGGGCCGGCGACTCATATTGAAATTCCGGCGTCGCCTGATTTGTAGGAAGCTAGGTGGTTTTGACTTGTTGGGTAGGTTTCTGTGTATGGTTTTGGCTATTTTGGTATTATTTAAATAAGTTATTTCAGCTGTATATGCAATCTGGAAGCTTATATCGGAAAAGATATCTAAGAAACCAAAATACGACACGGTTAAAGCGTATCGCGAACTGTTTTCTGTCGCGATACAGGTTTGGGTTAAAATCCAGTAAGGTTAAGTGTATGATAGCTTGATATAGTCGTATATAATATAACTAGTACATGGGAACGGGTGTTTTTCATTTCCGTCATGTCGGTGTAGCCGTTTCCTTATATAAGTTAAATTGTGATGTTAGACTCAAATACGGGATTTTCGGAGGCAGCGAGGAAAGGAAAATGATTGGCAATTCCTGAGTAGATACGACGTTTTTCGGTGAGTAGACTAAATATCTACCGGGGGATTTTATAAAGATGGCGTGTTATGCCCACAATTTTATTTAATTAAATGCTTTACTTTAGTATGCTAAATCGATAATTTGCATTCATATTCACATATACTTTGCTTAATTGCTAGGACACTGCATAAGTATCGACGAGTTATGCCACGTGCACATCTTACATGTTACACACACCTCGCCGATATTACAATGTCACTTTTACACTTAGTAAAATTCTTGTTAAAAATGATTCATATCATATCTTAAACACCAATAACAGTAGTAAATTGCATCATTAACATCAAGATTCATTATTGGAGTATTATATGTTGATATAAGAGGTAATTGTATTATTTAGGATTTATGGTTTTGAGCTTTTGAATACTATTACATAAATCCAGTGATTTTCATGATTGATGTGACATGTCCACCCTGAGATGTTTTATGATTTGGTCTTATTCCGAACCGAGTCGGTGGGTATACGGTTATGGATTTATAGTTTTATTTCGAACCGAGTCAGTGGGTATACGGTTACGGATTTACAGTTTTATCCATACTGAGTCGGTGGGGATACAGTTGGATACATGGTGGACTTTGTTGATTACAGGATCGTTCGAGGAATGATGTCTGGGAGAAATGGAAGTTTTGTGTCGATGATGGACACGGAAATATGAAATTGTTGATAATAAATGATGAGATTTCAGTTTTGGTTATTTGAATTGTAGTACAGATTCATACTTTCCATTTATTATTGTACATCCTACTTGCTCTCATCTTAGTTAGTTGTGATAGTCATATTTACATTATTTACCGTTATATGTTAGTTATATTCACTGAGTTGGCAACTCACCCCCGTTGTCCCACAGTTCCTTGCAAGGGTAGAGTGAACAGTCAGTAGCAGTGCAGCCCCACTTTTTGCAGCTTGTTCATATCTTTTGATAGGTGGGTTATATATGTCGTAACCTTCTCTTTTGGTATCGTATTTTGTATCTAGAAAATCTCCATCAGACCTGTATATGACTTAGAGTGAGAGATGGTTATATGTATATTATTTGACAGATGAGATGGTTTAGTTCTATAAATTGTTATTTCTTTTACTTATTTGAAATTTTTATTGATGTCGTATACTCCTGAATACTTGTCTCAATTATTGATATTGTTGATCCCAACTAGGAATGCAACCAAACTTAACACTTTATACTTGTTTAATATTTTAACTTCATAAACTGTGATTTTTACTTAAACTAAATTTCTGTATAAAGAATTCCGCAAAAAGGATTTTGATCTTGGTTTTCGGCTTACTTGGACTGTGTGTATATCTTTAGATATTATACAATCTAAGTGCCGGTCACATCCAAACTTTGGGTCATGACAATATCTTCTTATTCTGTCTATTCTACTTCCTCTTACTTTTGGGACTTACCAAGCGACCTGTTCACTGACGACATTCTATTTCTTTCTTCTTTGAATGTTGTCAGGTGGTTTAGACCCGGCAAAGATCGAGCCATCTGTAGAAGACTTGGAGCAGTTTGCCGAAGATCCAGCACTTTAGCTTCATTGTACACTTTTCCATTCAGTACTTTTCATTTCCTGTTATGCCACTGTTTAGGCATCGTTTTTATTTCAGTTGTATTTCCTTTTCATGCATTGTACAAAAGAATGTTAATAAATAAAAGTTGTTGTTTTTATTATATCTTGTCTCTTTTGTATTTATTTTATATTGCTTAGATACGCTTAGCGTATGTACTTCTGAGTATATACGTAGTGGACCGGTCGCGTCCCCTTCGCCGTACACTGGGAAGTGGGGCGTGACAGTCGAGTCGGCCGTGGTACCCCGAGGACTCGGCGCCCTGCGATCCCTGGCCTCTGCTGTGGGAGACCTGCGTCTGGGCACGGTCCCGGTTCCTCTCGATGAGGTTCCTCAGATCCCCGAGCGAGGTGACCCTCGAGCCGTCGTGGCGAGCCCCTTCTGTGCGACCCCGTCGAGGTAGAGGGCGTCGGTCATGCCTGTGGGCAGGCGAGGTGACCGACATCTCCTCAGGGGGGTATGGGTCGCGAGGAGGCTCGAGGCGAGGCGCTCTGGCGGCGGACCTTGGTGTGGAGCCGTGGGGCGCCCAACGGGCCTTAGGGAGTATCGGCCCGTGAGATCCGTGGTCTGGAGTCGTAGACCGCCGGTAGTCAGCCGTGCCGACGGGGGCAGAGCCTTCGGGAGGCGGAGGAGCAGCGATCTGGGGCCCAGGCCCGGCCGTTTGGACACGGATGAGCGCCTCTACGAGGGACTGCAGCCAATCTATTCGACTGGCGAGGGCGTTGATGATGGTCGCCGGAGGGGGTTCATCCGTACCTCCGGTGAGGAGGAGGCGGTGGCTGGTACCCGGATCTTCAGGATGGTTGCTTGCAATGTGGACGGAGATCGGAAGGCTAACTTTGTTTTTATGGAGTTTGCGTTTCCCACAGACGGCGCCAACTGATGGAGGTCCTTTTCGGGTCCCCTTCAGATGTTGTCTTCCGTCGATCTCCCGATGGATTCTGGAGGTGATCTCCTGTTGCATGCGGGTCTCAATGGGTTTTGAGGAGATAGGTGATTTAGAGGAGTTGGCACCGAGTACCAGCAAAGAAGTTCCGGGGTGGTTTGGTACCACCGAGGACCCTCCGACGATCAAGTTAGTACTAGATCCGAGCAGTGTAACGGCTAAGTCGAGTAAAAAATGGCTTACTTGACCCCTCTGTGATGGGGGTTTATATAGCGGTGGTGGCACGCATCAGCAGGCGCGAGAATCTCGCCGGCAGTTATGCTCCCGACGTCACGCCCGCACGAAGAGCGGATCGCCCATTAATGGGGATCGTGATGGTGTGGAACGTGGGATATGGCTGGCGGAGAATCTGCGCATGGCGAGATTTGCGGAGCGGCGGTTACGCCCGTGAGCGACGGAGTTGGTCGGAGGACCGAGGAAGACGTCCTCGGCTGGGGAGCTCGGGGGCGAGTGAGAAGGCCGAGGAGTCTTGGTCTTGTGGCAGCTCGGGGAGAGCTGAGAGGCCGAGGAGGTCCATTTGCAAGGGGCCCCGAGGAGGGCCAGCTCGCGTGTGTAGGTCGGGTACAGGGGTGGCCTGGTTGGGCCCTGTAGGCCCTTTCTTCTGAGTTCTGGGACACGTCATCTGCCATGTGTCCTGCTCTTGGGGATCGCCAATATTGAGCATCACCACAATCTGATTTTTGGATAGTGGGAGAGTGCGGAGTCGAATCAGAGTGGTGGACCGGTTAACTTTGGGTCTTTATTTCCTAAACTTCCGGTTATCCACTAAGGCTTGATTTTGGCTAATTTAAAACAAAACTGCATTTTGGATGTATAGATACCGCGATTTCATAAAGATAGGGTTTTACAATGTTTAGGATCGTTTGACAACATGGTCTTTAAACTAAGTTTTGTCTAACAATTGGGTTTTAAGAAAAGAATCGTTTGGAACTGAAAGTTCCTAATGCCCTCGCCGCCAACCCGTCGCCAATGCGAAATACAAAAACGAAAATTTTGATGGCACTAAAGACTTATACCCAAGAATCTAAACCAAACACCTACACAAGCAAGCACAAAAGGATAGAAATCACAACCTTTGTAGCGTTTTCGTTTGCTCCAATTGGATGGACTCTAACCGGATCGCGCTTGCAAGCCGGTCTTCCTTCGTCGAAAATGATCCGCCCGAAAGAACCAAGTTCAAGTTTCAATTTCATCTATGAAGCAACTAAACATCATAAGTTGCTAATTTAGGATACTTAGTGATGTGTATGAGTGTTCTAATATTTTTCTTTCTCTTCATCTTCATAATTCTCAACTCATGAGAGGGTTGAAAATGAAGAAGAATGTAATGTTTTAAAATAAATAAATAAATAAGTAAATAAATAAAATCTTTTAGGTGAATTTTCTGATAATCGGTAAAATAAACCGTATTTTCCGTAAAACTTAACTATAATTATTTTTCGATATAGATTTAAATACGCCTATTTTTACTATGCAATTGCTGGTAATTGATATTATTTGGTCACTTATAAATTTCTAGTCTACCTAAATATTTTTCCATTATTAATTTTTTTTAATTATTATTATAAGCTTTTAATTATACATTTAATTAGTGTAAATTTCAAATTTGAATGGGTCAATTATACAAATGTGAACCATGACAACATAGTAACAAGTTGATAATGTGTTCTCATTTTCTCACTTGTCTCCATGCTTCTAGATATTTCTAGGATGGAATTTAAGTAGAAAATAAAATAAAATGAAACAATTATTGAAAAGACTAAATATATGTGATAATGGACTTTGTCTTGATATGTAAAATTCCCCACACACCCACACACATCCCTCATTTCCTTTGGCCGAAACATAGCCTGCAGTAGACCCCCTCCCCAAATGCTACATCTCATTCTCACTTAAAAAAGGAAATTTATAGAAAAGAAAATAAATTAATTAAGAAATGACTTAAAGATGTAATGATGGGAGAGGATTCTACACACATCTACACATAAACACCTCACTCTTCCTCTCTGTCCCCAGATGGCCGAGCCCTCCCTTCAAGCAGCCCAAATTCCCCACATCCTTTTCACTCCAAAATTCTTTATTTTTGCTTTAAAAATTAACACAAAGTCTTACAAATTCTTCGCTCAACCATTATTCTATTCTTTGACCAAACTAGCAAGGATTTTGGAGCAAAAATGAGCAATTTGGGAGGCTAAGATTGCATGCTAGGTCTAAAAAATTTATGGAGGTATAATTCTAACCCTAGTGTTTAATTGTAGGTTAATTACTTCAATTTAATTAAATTCAGTGTTTAATCATGGTTCTATATTCAAACTTGAAATTTCAAAAGAAGGGGTTTTGAGCTAGGTTAGGATTTTTATCACTCAATTAGGATTACAAGATATAGTTTAACATATTATGACATGGAAAACTTAATCTAGTTGCTAATTTGTAAATTGTTACATTTAAATTTTCCTAATTATGATTTTTGCAAAACTAGGATTTTATAATTAATATAAATAGAAGAGATAAAATTTTAGAAATGGTTTGTGTGACTTAGTTGAGTTATTTAGTGAGCAATTGTGGCCACTAGATTAATTAAAATATCAAGATTTGTATTAAAACGGTTAATGACCGCTTACTAGGTTTTTGGAAATTAATCGATTTGAATTAAGTTAAGTTTTGATGACCTACAACTAAATCCCTAAGATATTTAATGCGTTGTTGTTCCCGCCGAAAATTTCTGTGCAGAAGAGTCCAAGGTATCAAATGGAAGCGATACGCTTATGGAAATGCGAACCAATATCTTCCGGCCTGTATTTTGATAAGTTCCCGAAGGAGGAACTATTAAATTCTGATGGTATTGGAAGAATCTCGAAAAACCCTTCGATTTGATATATTATGGGCTTCATAATTCATCCGGGATCAAAAGTTATGAGGTATCACGTGTCCACACATGATGGACCTTTAAGAACCCGCTGGAGGAGTTAAAAGATATAATAAAAACTTAGAAAAGACCCCAATGGGGCATCACGTGCTCACACGTGACCATGGGTCACGTGCAGACACGTGATGGGCTCTTAAGACCTCTAAAATAATGAATAGAATTAAATTCTAAAATCTGTTCCCTGATTAAAAATCAGGAATCACGTGCTCACACGTGACCAATGGTCACGTGTTGACACGTGATGGTTAAAACTGAAGCGTAAACAAACAGCTGAAGGAAATACCTCAATGAGGTGTCACGTGCTCACACGTGACCAATGGTCACGTGTTGACACGTGATGGTTACAACTGAAGCGTAAACAAACAGCTGAAGGAAATACCTCAATGAGGTGTCACGTGCTCACACGTGACCAATGGTCACGTGTTGACACGTGATGGTTACAACCGAAGCGTAAGAAACACTGAGAAAAGGACTCAATTGGGGGTCACGTGGCAACACGTGACTGGCTGTAAAAGCCTTGCTGTTCAACAGAATTAAATTCTGAAAAAGATCATTTAAATCTTTCAAAATAGAATTAAAATTCCAAAAGCTTCTAAATCTTTCCAAATGGAAAAGGATTATGGGGACCGTTGGATTAAAAATCCAATGGTGATTAAAAACCACTAATTTATGGAAAAATCTTAAATAGGGAAAGATCTCCCCAAATCTCACCGAAATAACAAACAGAATATCTTTTGGATTTAAAATCCAACGGTGAATAAAATTCACTGAATGATCTAAAGGATCATATTAATTAAGAAATCAAATCAAATCTTTCAATGAGAGATTTGCTAAACAAATTGATTCTTTTCTTTCTCCTATAAATAGGTGCCAAGAAGAGAAGAGAAGGATCTACTTTTTTGAGAGAGAAGAACAGAGAAAGAAGAATTTAATTCTCAACAAAGAAAAACCCTAGGTGAGAAGGGAAAAATGATCAAAACTTCAATAAAGAGAATTTAATTCTCAAAATCCAAGAGTTTAACTCTTATACAAAAAAGAACTTAGTTCTTCTTCTGGTTGAAGATCTGCACAGAGCACATCTCCCCATAAGTTGAGAATTTAATTCTCATCGGGTCGAGATCCTGCCATGCGGATCCTAAACTTAGAAGGCGAATTGAGTTTTGAGAATTTAATTCTCCTAAAACAAAACTAGGGTTTAACCCTAATCAAGAATTTAATTCTTTTACATATCTGGGAATTTAATTCCTTTAAAAAGAAATTAGGGTTTTACCCTAAATAAGAATTTAATTCTTTCAAAATAGGAATTTAATTCCTCCAGAATCAAAATTAGGGTTTTACCCTAAATAAGAATTTAATTCTTAAAGATAAGGAGACTTAAAAGATCTCTGTTCATGAAAAGAATTAGGGTCACGTACCCCACGTGACCCCTGAACAGATCCCCCAAAATGAGAAGAGGAAAGCTTTGAGGCAATACCTCACGTGCTCCCACGTGACCCTCATTATATATGGAACAAAAGCAAAGGCAGAAACAATTCTGGGCGCTCTCACGTGACACCACGTGACCCCTAATAAATGTTCTAATAAATCAGGGCATGAGTATACATCACGCGCCCACACGTGATGGCTATGAAAATTAAAAGTGTTTAACACTTGTTTGCAGAACAAAATAAAGGGGATCTGGCCCCACTTTTTGATGTCATCACGTGCTCCACGTGACTTCCAAAACGCAGAAAAAAAAAGCAAAGGAAATGAAAGCTTTGGGCGCTCTCACGTGTTATCACGTGACCCCTCAGCAAATGCTTTAACAATTGGCGCACAGATCCCCATCACGTGCCAACACGTGATGCTCTAAAATAAAAATAAAAGTGTTTAACACTGATTCGCAGATTTGAGAATAAAACAAAGGAGATCTGGCTCCACATTTAGGGCGCCCTCACGTGTCACCACGTGACCCCTAATGAGCATTCTAACAGACCAGAGCGGGGGCCTCCATCACGTGCTCACACGTGATGGCCGTCAGAATTAAAAGAGTTAAACACTGATCTACAGAATAAAATAAGGGAAATCAGGGCGCTCTCACGTGTCCACACGTGACCCCTCTCTCCTTAGTATTTAACACTAATCTGAAGACTTTGTTCCCAGTGTTTAACACTGATTTGCTTTAGTGTTAAACACTAATTTGAAATATCTGATTACCAGTGTTTAACACTGATTTGCTTTAGTGTTTAACACTAATTTGAAAGCCATGTTGCTAGTGTTTAACACCGATTATCTTTTAGTGTTTAACACTAACTTGTTAATCTTATTCCCAGTGTTCAACACTGTTGACCTCTAGTGTTTAACACTAGTTTTAGCCCAATTGGCTAAGTTTCTAGAGGCCCTTCAATGGACCAACAGAGAGCCAATATTTCAAACACAATTGGACTTAGCCCAAATTGGCCATAAGTCCTCAAATCATCTTGAACTGAGCACATCTGCTCTTTCAACCAACTCATTGGTTCAAGGGTACATCTCTGAACTCCTCTGATATTTTTCGTTGTAATCCTTCAACGTCGTCAGAGAGGTGATGGGTCCCGACAACTACACATTAATACGGACTGTGGGGTTCTTAAACTCATGGACTAACGCGTCCTTAAACTAACATTTGTCCCCAAAATGGGAATGATGGACCACTATGTCCCTAAACTGGAGGTGGACCACCACGTCCCTAAACTGGAACTTGGACCACCACGTCCCTAAACTGGAACAATAGAGCCCCCAAATGCTCTTTTGTCGGATCTAAACGATCCCGTTTAAGTTGATCTTAGCATCAAATATGGCTAACGCATCCTTAAACATTCAAACAGACTTTAGTCCCAAATTGGACTATAGATCCCCCCAATCTACTTTGGTTCAAGGGTACATCTCTGAACTCCTCTGACATCTGTCGTTGTAATCCTTCAACGACGTCAGAGAGGTGACGGGTCCCGAAGGCCATACATGCAATGGACCACCATGTCCCTAAACTGGAACAATCGAGCCCCCAAACGCTCTTTTGTCGGATCTAAACGATCCCGTTAAGTTGATCTTAGCCTCAAATTGGACTAACATATCCTTAACAAACGTTTAAGTTGGTCTTAGCCTCAAATATGGCTTACGTATCCTTAAACCAAAACCCCAAACCCAAATCTAAGAAAATACGGATTTGGACTAGTCCACGCCCTACGGGCGACGACATAAATCAGTCTCCGTATACAATCCACGGGCAACCACAAACAAAACAAACACCCACGACACGAAGTGACCATCTGGAGAAGGAGAAAGTTGTTACCGCGATGCGGTAGCGTAATTAACTGCAGGGGCTTGCGCCTGCAGGGAAGAGCGTCCCCACAATCAAAAACCCCTCAAGCGAGGGGGAATCTGATGAAGTCTGCTACATCGGCCGCATCCGTCTAAACCTCCGATACACGGTGCCATAAATCAATTTGGCATCTTCGGAGAGGTAGACGGATAGCACCTATTAGCATCTAACCCGAATCTCAGGTAAGACGACAATGTCTTGGCCGCCGTTCGGAGGGGAACAGATTCTGGCACGCCCGGTGGGACCTTTTCCTCTTTCCACTCTACACTTCGTGTGTCGTGATTCGCGAACCAATCGCGGTTCGCTAATGGTTGCCCTTGGGTTTCAAGATACTAAGACTTGGCGTCTTGCTTATTGTAGAAAGCAAAGAATCGATGGCTTCTACTTGTGCGAAATGCTCCAACTGTTCGGACTGCAATTGCAACCAGCGCTCCGCCTCGCCAGGAGGTATAGCCTACGGACCTCAAGCTGCTTCGTTATTCACAATGCCCATGGAACAGGTCACTCGAGCCACCACGGGATTGTTTTTTGGGACCATGCTCCCGCCGACAAGCTTGACCGCTCCGGTGCTGACAAAGGAAGCTCCCAAGTAGTCGGTCTTTGATCGTCTTACCCCTGCCGCGGCCCCTCTCAACGGGTCGCCCAACACCAGCACCTCGGTCTTCTCTAGATTGGGCCAAGACTCCTGTGGACCCGCAATGGGGCCTGCAATCCCAGAGAAGGCTGCTTCTAAGAAAGTGCCGGTCCTGCTCCTGAAGTCGTCAAAGCGGCTTCCCCGGCCAAAAAGTCGGTCTTTACAAGATTGACGGCTTCAGCTCGCGCTCCTGCTACCCAAAGGACATCGGTCTTTAACAGGCTAACACCAGCAACGACCCCCCACCTACACAGGGGGAAAGACGAAGCCATCCTCACCGCTGAACCAACGCCGTCCGCTCGACACGCTCGACGTCGTCACTGGCGCCGAGTAAGGAAGGCTGGGGGCAACTCCCCCTCTGGGCTAACTCCACCAGCCCCAACGGTGGAAGTTAATGCTGCCGTTCCAACTGGGAACAGTTTCGAGATGCTAAATAAGGTGCGAAGGAATTCTCCTACTGCGGTGTTAAAGAGGTCTCCTCCTCCACTAAAAAAGGTTGCGGAAATAGAGCCAGAACATCCCCGATCCCCTCAACGGCTGTCTTCCAAGATCTATAAGGTTTGGCGGCAGGCCCGAGACTCGATGATCGATCCAAACTTCTCCCGCCAGCACAAGAAGCTGAAAATCCAACAGGAAGCCAGTCACCAGGCTAAACCACGAAAGGCTGTTTGGGTGCCCACTTCAACGGCCCCCTCAACTTCCACTGCTCATAAAAGGAGGAAGCCAGAGAAGATCCCCCAGCCTGCAACGACAGCTAAAGGCACTAAGCCCAGACGCCCTAAGTCTGGGGGCATGATGGTCCATACCGTATACATGGCATCAGGAAAGGAAGACGGCCGTGCGTCTACAGGTCATAGACCGCTTACACGGTCAGTGACCAAAACTCAGGAGTAACAGCAAAAGCTCCAGGAAATGATGAAAGCTATGGCCGCACTTACCGGGCCAAAAGAAAACCCAGAAACGTCTTCGGACGAACGCCAGGAGGAAGAAACCGACGCCGAATTCCTTCGCCGAATATTAGAGAAGAAGGACAAAGAGGCTGCTGAACAAGCAGCCAATATACAGCGTATGGGCCTTCTCTTCCAAGATATGATAGGAATGATGATCCAACAGGACTCACCCGCTGAGGATCCCCCGATCGTTCTTGAAGATGACCGGGGAGAAACGTCAAATCCACCGCCGGCCCTCTCAACGGCCAAGGAGGAGACAATCTCTAAGGCTGATTTGGTCGACTATATAGCCCAGCAAATCCGGGTTCATCATGCGACTGAGGCAGCTGGTCAAGTCGTCAAAACGGGGCGGCCGTATCCAAGCTGGTACGACCAAATCAAATATCCGTCGGGTTATACAATACCAAAATTTCACGTGTATAAGGAGACCGGCAATCCCCACCAACATGTCGCCCAGTTCAGGGCCCTTTGCGGTAACACCGGCGGAGATGATAAACTGTTGCTTCGCCAATTCGTGGGTAGCTTATCAGAAACAGCGTTCGAATGGTATTCAGAACTCCCGAACAATTCTATCAAGACGTTCGCTGAAATGGAGTTGCTATTCACTCAGCGATTCGCGAGCGCCAGCGAACGCACTCCAATAACAACACTGATTAATGCCAGGGTAAGGCCAGGCGAGACGTGGGTTCAGTATGCGATACGGTGGCGTAATCTATGGTCAAAATGCGAGCAGCGCATCGAAGAAGCTCCTGCCGTGGGCATGTTCGTGGGTACTCTCGACCCTCAAGCGACCATCTCCCAATTCATGATGTTTTTTAAGCCGACCACCTTCCAGGCCTTGATTGACAAGCTGGCCCAAATGGACCAGGTGAGCCATCAACCATCTCATTCAAAGACAGAGCCTTGGAATGAAAAGGGCAAAAGGAAAGCAACCTTTGTTGCCAATACTCAACAACGATCGAGCAACTTAAAGCCGGTTGTCCGTCAAAACAATATGCGTCAACGCCCATCCCTCGAGGAGAGACTGGGACGTCCTTACTCGTTTTCTCAGGATAAAACGAGAAAACTGTTCGAGCTGGCAGTGTACAACAGACTCATCAATCTGCCGAGTCCAAAACGTCCGTTGCAACCAGGCGATGTCAACGATCCTAATTATTGCTCTTACCACCAAACGGTAAGTCACCCGATCGAGAATTGTTTCGTCTTTAAGGGGTGGATCGAGAATCAGTACCTACAAGGAAAGTTCGCTCTGTCTGAAAAGTGGAAAGTAAACCCACCACAGCCGCACACTCCAAAGAAGACGGACACACCGGGGGCAATTTGTTCTTTCATTGAAGAAGCTCCGTGGGAAATCGTGCTTTCAGCAAAGACCAAAAGAACGCTGAATGAGCTTCAGACATGCCCGGCGATCAGGTGGAAGAACCCGCTGGAACCTCAAATCATTGAAGGGATGTGGAAGTCACGCCCAACTCCAAAGATCGGTGGTGATGGCCCAAGTACTGACACCCAGCCGTCGAAATCTTCAAAGAAGAAGAAGAAGAGGTCCAAAAAGCCCGTGAAGCCTGGCGACAAGCGCACGGACTTATAGAAACAAATTGACGCGCTGGAAGAGTACAATCAAAAGGCGCGGACTCCTATCACACTCCAAGAGTTCCTCAACCACGTCTTTCAGGAGGAAGATGATGGAGAAAGCTCGTCGGATGAATCCGAAGGATACGTGGCGAGTTGTCATGTGATCTCCCACTCATTTACGAACGATGAAAAAACTCCTTGCACTGAGAAACTGGGGGAAGAGCCTGAGCCGGAATTCGTGTGTCCGTCAGACGAAATGATCGACGCTTTTCTAGATGAGATTCGTTTAAAAAGTAAAGTTGATCGGGAGCACTAGATGGCCATATTTGAAAAGGCCAAACGTCGGCGATTGGACAAAAGGGTCGAAACACTCCCACCATATCAAAGTACATCCGCCGCAAATGAAAGCAGGATCAAGACAAGGAAACGATTCGCCAAAGCCATATCAATGGGGATGAGGCCGCCCTCTTTCAGAGAAAATTCTCCTGGTGATATACATTTTGATGAAACGGATGTACACCCTAACTTCTGCTTATATCATCAGAGGATCGCACATCCTACTGAAGACTGCAACTCCTTTAAGTGTTGGTGGCAAGGGTATGTCGCTCACAGGCAACACTTCAACAGGACAAAGCGTGAAGCTCGTAGACAGCAGAAAAATGCGACAGATAAGCGTAAAAGAATTGCCGGCAATTGTCATAGGGTTGATCCCGAGGGACCGCGAGTTCTCACATTCGGGAGCAATTCCGACGAAAAAGTAGCCCTCGGCCCTCTTTTCAAGGAGTCCATCTCTAAAACGAAAGAATTGATGAGTTGCGAGAGCATTCAGCCTTGCAATTGCACGATACCCGGAAAAATTCTCGGCCCCGCAAACAAAGGTTCGAACAAAAAGGATACAGGAAAGGGAAAAACGGCCTTCATCGCCAACACTCAACAACAGTCGAGTGGCCCTAGAACGGTTGTTCGCCAAAACAACAAGCGGCAACCCCTCTATGAAAAGTTGAAACGTCCTTACTCGTTTCCCCGGGATGAAACAAGGAGGCTGTTCGAACTAGCAGCACGCGACGGGCTTATCACTCTACAGGAGCCGAAATGCCAGCTACAACTAAATGATGTCAACAATTCTAATTATTGCCCTTACCACCAAGTATTGGGCCATCCGATCGAAAACTGCTATGTCTTCAAAAACTGGGTTGAAGACCAACACCAACAGGGCAAGTTTGCGCTGTCCGAAAACTGGAAGGTGAGCCCGCCACAACCACACGCTCCGAGAAAGATGGATATACCGGGGACATCATGCTCATTCATAGGGAAAGCCCCATAGACCGAAACGTCGTTAAACTAACAACGGACCACTACGTCCTAAAACTGGATAATAGACCGAAACGTCGTTAAACTAACAACGGACCACTATGTCCTAAAATTGGATATGGACCGAAACGTCCTTAAACTAACGGCGGACCGCAATGTCCTAAAACTTGCAAATGACCGAAACGTCGTTAAACTACTCCCAACCCGCAGCATCTTCAGGCTGACGTGGTAAAAAAAAACGGTACGTCCACAAGCAAAATGGGCACGGATGAAAACCCGAAAGGGTTCCGTGAGTAAAAACAGCAGGGCTACCGGCGAGTGTTTGTGAAAACTAGAAAGGGCGCGACCTCGTTAAAAAAAATAAAAATAATAATTTTTTTTTAAAAAAAAGAACGGTATGTCCATAAGCAAAGGGGGCACGGATGAAAACCTGAAAGGGCTCCGTGAGTAAAAACAGCAGGGCTACCGGCGAGTGTTTGTGAAAACCCGAAAGGGCGCAACCTCGTTAAAAGACACTTATAGGGTCCTCTCGACCTTGTAAGGAGAAACCACCCGCGTGAGATCCTTACAACTCACAAGGGAGCAACACACTTAGGGATCCTCACGATTCCTAAGGAGAAATTACACTTGCGAGATCCTCACGACTCATAAGGAGAACTCTCTTATGAGACCCTCACGGCTCATAAGATTTGAAAGTCTTAAGTTACAGAGACCTGAACCTGTTCTTAAGCAACCCCCATAACCTTCGTTATTGCCCTATAAGTGGCTCAATACTGACCATTGTATACAATCCACAGGCGCGAACAAACATTTCCCTAACCAAGTCACATCCGTGACTAGGGATATGTCCATACGGTGAACAACCCTTATAAGTCCTCTCGACTTGTAAGGAGAAAACCCTTTTGTAAGATCCTTACGACTTACAGGGGAACATACACTTAGGAATCCTCACGATTTTTAAGGAGAAAACACACCTACGAGATCCTCATGACTCGTAGGGAGAAATACCTTTGTGAGACCCTTACGGCTCATGAAGTCAAAAGCCTTAGTCGACAGGATCCTAATCCTGTTTACTAAGCCACCTTTGTTCAACATCGACAGAGGCAAATGATGATTCGCTCCTGGCAATATCCCAGTTGTAGCGATGCTGATGCCTAAATCGGTATCAAATTCCAAGTCCTGTCATGGCAAATGATGATTCGCTCCTGGCAATATCCCAGTTGTAGCGATGCTGATGCCTAAACCGGTATCAAATTCCAAGTCCTTTCATGGCAAATGATGATTCTCTCCTGGTAATATTCCAGTTATAGTGATGCTGATGCCGAGATTGGTATCAGATTCCAAGTTTCACACTCGCTATAAGAAAAATCAGCGGGCCGCAAATGCATATGACATAGCCGAAATGATGGGGCAACTTGCAACAAAATCAGCAAGTAAAAATATATGCATGTAAAATAGCCGAAATGATTGGGCAACTCGCAATAAAAAGTAGCGAGTAAAAATAAAACAAATAGCCGAAATGATTGGGCACCGCGAAAATAGCCGAAATGATTGGGCAATCGCGACCTTCGCGATATAAAAAGCTGAAATGATAGAGCATCGTGGAAAGAATAAAAGAAATGATGGAAAAATGAAACCTTTTTGCCCTACAGGTGATGCTACATCAATCCCTGTATACAATCCAGGGGCGCAAACAAAGAAGGAGTCGCACTCCTCCTCCTCAGGTTTCATTAGAAGAAGAAGCCGAATCTCGACGGGCCACAAATAACTTAGAGATCATCTCAACACTCGTCTCATCACAGCAGACACATCATCAAGCAAAGCGGAACAGCAGCAACTCCCAGTTCCATGACTCGACGATGTACTCCCACAGAGAGTCAAATCTCAACTCCGTGAAATGCGGATATAATCAACAAAATTCCTGGTCACGTGGAACGCGGATAACGTTACTATTTGACCCCGTGGAAAACGTCCAGAGCGGATCCTGGTCCTCGCAGAGCACGGCAGTGAACCCGTGTGAAGCATCCAGAGCGGAGCCTAGTCCTCGCCTAACGCGGCAGTGAATCCGTGTGAAGCATCTAGTGCAAAATTCTTGGTCACGTAGAACGCGGATAACGTCACTCTTTGACACCGTGGAAAACGTCCAGAGCGGATCCTGGTCCTCGCAGAGCACGGCAGTGAACCCGTGTGAAGCATCCAGAGCGGAGCCTAGTCCTCGCCTAACACGGCAGTGAACCCGTGTGAAGCATCTAGTGCAAAATTCCTGGTCACGTGGAACGCGGATAACGTCACTCTTTGACCCCGTGGAAAACGTCCAGAGCGGATCCTGGTCCTCGCAGAGCACGGCAGTGAACCCGTGTGAAGCATCCAAAGCGGAGCCTAGTCCTCGCCTAACACGGCAGTGAACCCGTGTGAAGCATCCAGTGCAAAATTCCTGGTCACGTGGAACGCGGATAACGTCACTCTTTGATCCCGTGGAAAACATCCAGAGCGGATCCTGGTCCTCGCAGAGCATGGCAGTGAACCCGTGTGAAGCATCCAGGAGCGGAGCCTAGTCCTCGCCTAACGCGGCAGTGAACCCGTGTGAAGCATCCAGTGCAAAATTCCTGGTCACGTGGAACACGGATAACGTCACTCTTTGACCCCGTGGAAAACATCCAGAGCGGATCCTGGTCCTCGCAGAACACGGCAGTGAACCCGTGTGAAGCATACAGAGCGGAACCTAGTCCTCGCCTAACGCGGCAGTGAACCCGTGTGAAGCATCTAGTGCAAAATTCCTGGTCATGTGGAACGCAGATAACGTCACTCTTTGACCCCGTGGAAAACGTCCAGAGCGGATCCTGGTCCTCGCAGAGCACGGCAGTGAACCCGTGTGAAGCATCTAGAGCGGAGCCTAGTCCTCGCCTAACGCGGCAGTGAACCCGTGTGAAGCATCTAGTGCAAAATTCCTGGTCACGTGGAACACGGATAACGTCACTCTTTGACCCCGTGGAAAACGTCCAGAGCGGATCCTGGTCCTCGCAGAACACGGCAGTGAACCCGTGTGAAGCATCCAGAGCGGATCCTAGTCCTTACCTAACGCGGCGGTGAACCCGTGTGAAGCATCTAGTGCAAAATTCCTGGTCACGTGGAACGTGGATAACGTCACTCTTTGACCCCGTGGAAAACGTCCAGAGCGGATCCTGGTCCTCGCAGAGCACGGCAGTGAACCCGTGCGAAGCATCCAGAGCGGAGCCTTGTCCTCGCCTAATACGGCAGTGAACGCGTGTGAAGCATCTAGAGCAAAATTCCTGGTTACGTGGAACGCGGATAACGTCACTCTTCGACCCCGTGGAAAACGTCCAGAGCGGATCCTGGTCCTCACACCAACATGGAGTGATCACCACCACGACATTCGTCTCGATACAGCAGACGTGATACCAGCAAACGAAGCGAAGGCCAAATTCCTAGCTTCAGCATCTTAACGGCAAGTCATATAAAGCCTGAAAGACCATCAGAGATCATCCCACACCAGCGTGGAGTGATCACCACCTCGACGTTCGTCTCGATACAGCAGACGAGATGTCACGACATCGTTCTTCCTCCAACAGGATCCGGACACACCAAAGAAAACGAAGCGAAGGCCAAATTCCTAGCTCCAGGGTCTTAACGGTAAGTCATATAAAACCGGAAAGACAATCAGAGATCATCTCATACCAACATGGAATGATCACCACCTCGACGTTCGTCTCGACACAGCAGATGCAGCATCACCGAAAGGAGTCACGGCAAAATCCCTGGTTCCAGACCTCGACGGTTCACCAGCAACCTAGAGGCAACCGCGACATTCGTCTCGATACAAAGGACGCAATGCCAGCAAACGAAGTGAAGGCCAAATTCCTAGCTTCAACGTCTTAACGGCAAGTCATATAAAGCCTGAAAGACCATCAGAGATCATCCCACACCAGCGTGGAGTGGTCACCACCTCGATGTTCGTTTCGATACAGCAGACGAGATGTCACGACAGCGTTCTTCCTCCAACAGGATTCGCACATGACAAAGCAAACGAAGCGAAGGCCAAATTCCTAGCTTCAACGTCTTAACGGCAAGTCATATAAAGCCTGAAAGACAATCGGAGATCATCTCGAACCAATGCGGAGTAGTCACCACCTCGACATTCGTCTCGGTACAGCAGACGCAACATCACCAAAAGGAGCCACGGCAAAATCCCTAGTTCCAAACCTCGACGGTTCACCAGCAACCTAGAGACAACCGCGACATTCGTCTCGATACAGAGGAGGCAATGCCAACAAAACGAAGCAAAGGCCAAATTCCTAGCTTCAGGGTCTTAACGGCAAGTCATATAAAGCCTGAAAGACTATCGGAGATCATCCCACACCAGCGCGGAGTGGTTATGACTCATCGGGGCTCTCCAAAATGAGTCTAACCTCAAGTAAAAAGCGGCATGGCAAATTCCTAACGCTTGCTCTTCCGACGGTCAAACTACCAAGGAGGATTGCTTGAAGACATCTTGTCCAGCCCCCGAAGGGATCAGAGACACGGCAGTCGCAGGGCTACTCGAACAGCATGATTGCCTATCGAGGAATATATCAGCTCATGCGACGGTACGACGGCCAAAACCCTAAGTGCCACAGACCCTAACGGACTTCTGTCGTAAAGAGCAGAGGTTAACTGTGACGTTAGGATATTCTTGCGAGATCTGCTCGATCCGTTTCGACTCGTGAGGAAATTGATGTCTTTACGAGAACTTCTCGATTCGTCTCGACTCGTGAGATAAAGCCTTAGGCAGTAGGGATTAAAAAACCTGTTTCCTAAGCACTGAGACCCTGCAAGTCGGCCCAAAATGGTCTCTTGCATACTATCCACGGGTCTCACCCTCCAAAGTCAAATCTCGACAAGGAGGGAAACAACCGCTTACGGGTCCTCTCGACTCGTAAGAGGGAAAATTCTCTTATAGGATCCTTACGACTTATGAGAGAAAACACACTTAGGAGTCTTCACGACCCCTAAGGAGAAAATACACCTACGAGATCCTCTCGATCCGTAGGGAGAAAAGTCTTTATGAGACCCTCACGGCTCATAAAGTTGAAAAGTCTTAAGTGGCAGATCCTAACCCTGTCTCCTAAGCCATCACTGCCCTACAAAGAGCTTAAGATGGACCATCTATGAGCCACACTTGCCAAAACTACATGACACTGAAATGGAGAAGTCACTCATGAGCGTATAAACTACTCTACGCCAGAGTAAGACATAAAGAAATAGAAGGGTGCGGCTCATGAGTTGAGGGTTTGGAACTATATCCCTTAAGAGTTGAGATTTGAGTCAATGATAAATGACGATGCTTGTGTCCGCTCGTTATCTTCTCAGATCAAGATTCCGAAAGTTATATACCAACCCGAAACTGGTTATACGCTTTGCATTACTTTGTACTACTTCACCCACGTATATACTTACGTGGGCAAAGTAGTGGGGGGCATTTTTTCCCGCCGAAAATTTCTGCGCAGAAGAGTCCAAGGTATCAAATGGAAGCGATACGCTTATGGAAATGCGAACCAATATCTTCCGGCCTGTATTTTGATAAGTTTCCGAAGGAGGAACTATTAAATTCTGATGGTATTGGAAGCATCTCGAAAAACCCTTCGATTTGATATATTATGGGCTTCATAATTCATCCGGGGTCAAAAGTTATGAGGTATCACGTGTCCACACGTGATGGACCTTTAAGAACCCGCTGGAGGAGTTAAAAGATATAATAAAAACTCAGAAAAGACCCCAATGGGGCATCACATGCTCACACGTGACCATGGGTCACGTGCAGACACGTGATGGGCTCTTAAGACCTCTAAAATAATGAATAGAATTAAATTCTAAAATCTGTTCCCTGATTAAAAATCAGGAATCATGTGCTCACACGTGACCAATGGTCACGTATTGACACGTGATGGTTAAAACTGAAGCGTAAACAAACAGCTGAAGGAAATACCTCAATGAGGTGTCACGTGCTCACACGTGACCAATGGTCACGTGTTGACACGTGATGGTTACAACCGAAGCGTAAGTAAACACTGAGAAAATGACTCAATTGGGGGTCACGTGGCAACACGTGACTGGCTGTAAAAGCCTTGCTGTTCAACAGAATTAAATTCTGAAAAAGATCATTTAAATCTTTCGAAATAGAATTAAAATTCTAAAAGCTTCTAAATCTTTCCAAATGGAAAAAGATTATCGGGACCGTTGGATTAAAAATCCAATGGTGATTAAAAACCACTAATTTATGGAAAAATCTTAAATAAGGAAAGATCTCCCCAAATCTCACCGAAATAACAAACAGAATATCTTTTGGATTTAAAATCCAACGGTGAATAAAATTCACTGAATGATCTAAAGGATCATATTAATTATGAAATCAAATCAAATCTTTCAATGAGAGATTTGCTAAACAAATTGATTCTTTTCATTCTCCTATAAATAGGAGCCAAGAAGAGAAGAGAAAGATCTACTTTTTTAAGAGAGAAGAACAGAGAAAGGAGAATTTAATTCTCAACAAAGAAAAACCCTAGGTGAGAAGGGAAAAAGGATCAAAACTTCAATAAAGAGAATTTAATTCTCAAAATCCAAGAGTTTAACTCTTATACAAAAAAGAACTTAGTTCTTCTTCTGGTTGAAGATCTGCACAGAGCACATCTCCCCATAAGTTGAGAATTTAATTCTCATCGGGTCGAGATCCTGCCATGCGGATCCTAAATTTAGAAGGGGAATTGAGTTTTGAGAATTTAATTCTCCTAAAACAAAACTAGGGTTTAACCCTAATCAAGAATTTAATTCTTTTACATATCTGGGAATTTAATTCCTTTAAAAAGAAATTAGGGTTTTACCTTAAATAAGAATTTAATTCTTTCAAAATAGGAATTTAATTCCTTCAGAATCAAAATTAGGGTTTTACCCTAAATAAGAATTTAATTCTTAAAGATAAGGAGACTTAAAAGATCTCTGTTCATGAAAAGAATTAGGGTCACGTGCCCCACGTGACCCCTGAACAGATCCCCCAAAATGAGAAGAGGAAAGCTTTGAGGCAATACCTCACGTGCTCCCACGTGACCCTCATTATATATGGAACAAAAGCAAAGGCAAAAACAATTCTGGGCGCTCTCACGTGACACCACGTGACCCCTAATAAATGTTCTAATAAATCAGGGCATGAGTATACATCACGCGCCCACACGTGATGGCTATGAAAATTAAAAGTGTTTAACACTTGTTTGCAGAACAAAATAAAGAGGATCTGGCCCCACTTTTTGATGTCATCACGTGCTCCACGTGACTTCCAAAACGCAGAAAGAAAAAGCAAAGGAAATGAAAGTTTTGGGCGCTCTCACGTGTTATCACGTGACCCCTCAGCAAATGCTTTAACAATTGGCGCACAGATCCCCATCACGTGCCAACACGTGATGCTCTAAAATAAAAATAAAAGTGTTTAACACTTATTCGCAGATTTGAGGATAAAACAAAGGAGATCTGGCTCCACATTTAGGGCGCCCTCACGTGTCACCACGTGACCCCTAATGAGCATTCTAGCAGACCAGAGCGGGGGCCTCCATCACGTGCTCACACGTGATGGCCGTCAGAATTAAAAGAGTTAAACACTGATCTACAGAATAAAATAAGGGAAATCAGGGCGCTCTCACGTGTCCACACGTGACCCCTCTCTCCTTAGTATTTAACACTAATCTGAAGACTTTGTTCCCAGTGTTTAACACTGATTTGCTTTAGTGTTAAACACTAATTTGAAATCTCTGATTACCAGTGTTTAACACTGATTTGCTTTAGTGTTTAACACTAATTTGAAAGCCATGTTGCTAGTGTTTAACACCGATTATCTTTTAGTGTTTAATACTAACTTGTTAATCTTATTTCCAGTGTTCAACACTGTTGACCTTTAGTGTTTAACACTAGCTTTAGCCCAATTGGCTAAGTTTCTAGAGGCCCTTCAATGGACCAACAGAGAGCCAATATTTCAAACACAATTGGACTTAGCCCAAATTGGCCATAAGTCCTCAAATCATCTTGAACTGAGCACATCTGCTCTTTCAACCAACTCATTGGTTCAAGGGTACATCTCTGAACTCCTTTGATATTTGTCGTTGTAATCCTTCAACGTCGTCAGAGAGGTGATGGGTCCCGACAATCACACATTAATACGGACTGTGGGGTCCTTAAACTCATGGACTAATGCGTCCTTAAACTAACATTTGTCCCCAAAATGGGAATGATGGACCACCATGTCCCTAAACTGGAGGTGGACCACTACGTCCCTAAACTGGAACTTGGACCACCACGTCCCTAAACTGGAACAATAGAACCCCCAAATGCTCTTTTGTCGGATCTAAACGATCCCGTTTAAGTTGATCTTAGCCTCAAATATGGCTAACGCATCCTTAAACCTTCAAACAGACTTTAGTCCCAAATTGGACTATAGATCCCCCCAATCTACTTTGGTTCAAGGGTACATCTCTGAACTCCTCTGACATCTGTCTTTGTAATCCTTCAACGACGTCAGAGAGGTGGCGGGTCCCGACGGCCATACATGCAATGGACCACCATGTCCCTAAACTGGAACAATCGAGCCCCCAAACGCTCTTTTGTCTGATCTAAACGATCCCGTTAAGTTGATCTTAGTCTCAAATTGGACTAATGTATCCTTAACAAACGTTTAATTTGATCTTAGCCTCAAATATGGCTAACGTATCCTTAAACCAAAACCCCAAATCCAAATCTAAGAAAATACGGATTTGGACTAGTCCACGCCCTACGGGCGACGACATAAATCAGTCTCCGTATACAATCCATGGGCAACCACAAACAAAACAAACACCCACGACACGAAGTGACCATCTGAAGAAGGAGAAAGTTGTTACCGCGATGCGGTAGTGTAATTAACTGCAAGGGCTTGCGCCTGCAGGGAAGAGCGTCCCCACAATAAAAAACCCCTCAAGCGAGGGGGAATCTGATGAAGTCTGCTACATCGGCCGCATCCGTCTAAACCTCCGATACACGGTGCCATAAATCAACTTGGCATCTTCGGAGAGGTAGACGGATAGCACCTATTAGCATCTGCCCCGAATCTCGGGCAAGACGACCATGTCTTGGCTGCCATTCGGAGGGGAACAGTTGTGAATGCGCAATTGATGCGATTTGGGTATTAGGCTTAGTGTTTTTCACGTAGTGACCCTAGTTGTAGGTTGTGGCGTTGTCGCGAGCGCGTTTGTGCGCCAGGTGCGTGCGCGTTTAATTAGCTCGCGTTGTTTGACTTGTGTCAATTGTGTCCGCGACTATTCGTATATTGTCCTCATAATTGTTTGTATGTGATTCTAGGATCGGTTGCAGAGGTATCGGACACGGCGCGGAAAGACAGGGCGGATATCGGATCAATTTAGCGGAGGCGTCCCGGTGAGTAGATGTATACATCTATGGGGGGATTGTCTGGATAGCGTGAGGCGCCCGACGGTTTAGTATTACCTATAGTATTTACATTATATGCGTAGTTTCTTAGTTAGCCATCTCATTGTATCGCATCGTTATACACACACACACATACATATAGATATATGTGATATCATCTCATAGGACACTTGCACCATTACCATTGGTTCCTGCCACACGTGCACTATTTATGCGAACACGCACGCCATTGGTAATTGCCATGTCACGAACACTACAGAACTTGCTTAGAATAGATAATTGTGCATTTGCATAGTATATGATTCGTATATTTATACTTGCATTTTCATCTCATCAAATGGTACGTAGGATTTTTAATCATGTATACATATCTCATTACATCATGATTTATGCATAGTTTCTGGTCGTATTTCGTATGGTATAAACTACCGTATCATAGATTTCCATCATCACCGGTATATTTATATATTGTGATTCTTCTCGAGAATTTCAGTATTTATGAGATTTCTGGATCTTGGGGAAAACCGCAAGAATTTTATAAAAACTTATTATCATTTTAAAATGCAAGTTACGGTTTTCTCGTGATGTATGGGTCGTCCACCATGAGTTTTCCTGTTTTCTGTTGGATTTCGAGACCCGATTCGAGGAGTGGAGGAACCGTCTCGGGTACATGGTAGGCCCGGTATGGTACCCTGGGGCAAGATAGAGATTTCGTGGGGATGACGATGAGCCTGGCAGGGGCACGGACCACCTACCGGTGATGTTTGGCACGACGGATATCCGGAGAATACCGACCGTTGTCTTGAGATTTGATGATATAGGCCGATCCGGACTAACGGATTCCGAGATATTGAGATTTGTGATACAGAGATATTGTGATATTGTGATATTGAGATGTCGAGGCATTGAGATATATGTATTTTTGTGTCGATACTTGACACAGATTTCTGTTGATTTCGTGGATATTACTTCAGTTATTTCACATGAGGTTTTTTGCTAAGATAAAAATAAAGATTTTCTCATACCACATATGTTCAGGCTTCGGGTATTGATTATGCATTCATGTTGCATTCATGCTAGTGTATTGTATCATATCGGTATATATAGGGTGTGGCGCATTGCGTGCATGCTTACGATAGTCTTATTAGATGTTACTTACTATTCACGAGTTGGCAACTCACCCCCGTTGTGCCGCAGTATTTTGCAGGTCTGACCTGTCAGCGTAGGAGCGACGGGTGTACTTTCTAATTCCATTTCTCTTGCTTCGGCTTGCAGCTTGCTCATAGGTGGGTTTGGAGGATTTTCTTTTACTCCCACTATGTATTTTACTTATATCTAGTATACTCCATCTACCCTTGTATATTGGACTAGACGGTGAGATTTGAGACTTGTAATTGTGGTTTGGTGTCGATGCTCATTTGAGCCGACGTGATACTTTTATACTTCCATACTTATTTCGCATTATATGATATATTCATTGCATGTAGTTGTGGCACCGCCTTTGGCGAAAAGCTAGCTCTAGCTTGGGGATGCCTCTACTGTTTTATATGTATTTTCATGTGTTGTACCCGTTTGGGGGCCAGTTTCGGGACCCGGTTCTTGTTCACGGAGCAAAGTGCCACACAGAACAAAGTGCCACGCCAATTGTCATACCAAAGGGGCGGGGGACACCTCTTGAATCTATGGGGGCCACCTCTAGAGTCCGTGGGACCCACTGTAGAACAATGGGGAATTTTCGGAACACATTCCGAAAGAGGACCGAACTGCATTATAAATGTAATGATACCACCCTCAATTACAGAGGCGCCTTTTAAGTTAACCGGAACTACAGAAGTTTGAGAACTCCGTAGTTAAGCGTGCTCGGGCCAGGGAAGTCTTGGGATGGGTGACCCTCCTGGGAAGTGGCCCCTGGTAGGGTCCGGTTCGCTCTAAAAGGAAAAACCGTGCGGTTTCGGCCAGAGCGGACAATACCGTCTATACTGGGGCGTGGGGCATTACATTTATGGTGGCCCATGCAGGTCCCTCAGTAGTAGGTCTGTGGTTCGAGGACGAACCATTGTTCAAAGGTGGGGAGAATGTCGGGACTCGGTTCTTGTTCACGGAGCAAAATACCACACAGAACAAAGTGCCACGCCAATTGTCATACCAAGAGGGCGGGGGCCACCTCTAGAGTCCGTGGGACCCACTGTAGAACAATGGGGAATCTTCGGTCGGAACACATTCCGAAAGAGGACCGAACTGTATTATAAATGTAATGATACCACCCTCAATAGTGGCCCATGCAATGGGGCGTTACATTTATGGTGGCCCATGCAGGTCCCTCAGCAGTAGGTCTGTGGTTCGAGGACGGACCATTGTTCAAAGGTGGGGAGAATGTCGGGACCCGGTTCTTGTTCACGGAGCAAAATGCCACACATAACAAAGTGCCACGCCAATTGTCATACCAAGAGGGCGGGGGCCACCTCTAGAATCTGTGAGGGCCACCTCTAGAGTCCGTGGGACCTACTGTAGAACAATGGGGAATCTTCGGAACACATTCCGAAAGAAGACCGAACTGTATTATAAATGTAATGATACCACCCTCAATCACAGAGGCGCCTTTTAAGTTAACCGGAGCGGAAAATACCATCTGTACTGGGGCGTGGGGCGTTACATTTATGGTGGCCCATGCGGGTCCCTCAGTAGTAGGTCTGTAATTAGAGGACGAACCATTGTTCAAAGGTGGGGAGAATATCGGGACCCGGTTCTTATTCACTGAGCAAAATGCCACACAGAACAAAGTGCCACGCTAATTGTCATACCAAGAGGGCGGGGGCCACCTCTTGAATCTGTGGGGGCCACCTTTAGAGTCCGTGGGACCCACTGTAGAACAATGGTGAATCTTCGGAACACATTCCGAAAGAGGACCGAACTGTATTATAAATGTAATGATACCACCCTCAATTACAGAGGCGCCTTTTAAGTTAACCAGAGCGGACAATAACATCTGTACTGGGGCATGGGGCGTTACATTTATGGTGGCCCATGCAGGTCCCTCAGTAGTAGGTCTGTGGTTTGAGGACGAACCATTGTTCAAAGGTGGGGGAATGTCGGGACCCGGTTCTTGTTCACGGAGTAAAGTGCCACACAGAACGGACAATACCATCTGTACTGTGGCATGGGGCGTTACATTTATGGTGGCCCATGCAGGTCCCTCAGTAGACCAGAGCGGACAATACCATCTGTACTGGGGCGTGGGGCATTACATTTATGGTGGCCCATGCAGGTCCCTCAGTAGCAGGTCTGTGGTTAACCGGAACTACAGGAGCTTGAGAACTCCGTAGTTAAGCGTGCTCGGGCCAGGAAAGTCTTGGGATGGGTGACCTCCTAGGAAGTGGTCCCTGGTCGGGTCCGGTTCGTTCTAAAGGGAAAAACCGTGCGGTTTCGGTCAGAGCGGACAATACCATCTGTACTGAAGCGTGGGGCGTTACAGCCAGTATTTACAAAGGAGACTCTACCGAAATTTTTGGGAAATTATGATGTTTTTTAAAAAAAATGTTTAGCGCGGCTTGTTTTGGTTAAAATCACTTTCTTTTAACAAGTTTTCCTTCACTCTACTTTTAATTTGGTTTAGATTTCTGGAATTTGTTTTACTTAGATTACGTTACATGTTTAGACGTTTCGTAATTTAAGTGCCAGTCACGTTTCGTACCTTCGAGTCGTGACAAAGAAGGAGGAGCCATGGAAAAAAGATAAGCTCAACGGTAGAATGAATAAATCACTTACAAATTCAAGTATGCTTCATCTTTTTTTTGTTTAAAGAAATTTTTTCATTTAAAATTACAACCATGCTTGAATAGTGTGTGCAAATGAATATATAATTCATTTGCCCATACTCTCCACCGTTTCTTTCTTCCACTTCATTTCTTAATTTCTTTAAAAAAAAATAAAAACCTAGAAATGAGGCGTCCTCCTGCTAAAAGTATTCTTGTATAAATACGAGAATACGTCCCCGCAAATATATGCCCGTATTCGTATCAAAATACGAATACCCAAGAGATAGAAAAATACAATGAACATAATACTAGATTATACATATCGAAATATATATAGGTAAATTATTAAATTAAAACTTGATTTAATAATCCGGCTTAATCCTAAACCGGTTAGTATTATCATCCGTCCGATTGAACTCCGTGTGGCTAGCACACATACTTAATCGAAACTCTGCACGTATCACTATACAGCCTCCACATCATTTTGCCTGAACTGGGATAACCCTCTGTGTGGACTTTAAAGACTCGTCAATACGCTGGCAGTGGATTTAACATGTCGGCGACACCAGCTGCACGTAATGACTATCTAGGTATTGAGCGAAAGGAAGGCCGACGAGTAAACTCATCCATACCTCTATTGAGTCTGTTTGTGACAATCTCCGTACAGTCCGGTCTCTTCATCTGAGAGGATCGCATACCGGGTCTAGAGAGTGGATAACGTCAGACCCCTACTAACCCGATAAGTTGTTCCGGTCTGAAGCTCATCACACACTGAAAAACTACTGATATCACATCAGTAAATCCCCTCCGCCTTGGCCAAGGATTTTACGATGATAGCTAACCTAACACGGCGCGATATCGACTTCCAATACTGGGAGAGACGAATCTCTGACTTCACTGCCTCCATATGGGTCGGGACCGTACCCAACTAAAATCTATTTGCACGACTCTTTTGAACCGTGGTAGGATAGCAATCTAAGTACAATGGGAACCCACACGAGACAAATGAAAATCTCAGATCAAAGAACTAACGCGTACTCGTGCCACAAGAGAACTTCTATCTGACGATGTGCATAATACCATCTAGAAGTTCTCGGCGAGTCCCTCCGGTATACTCACCTCCAGTGAGCACCTGTATACTATCTTAGGTGGCTCGACACTAATGGTTTGTGAGACCGGCCACCGCCCCTCGTCGGGATCTCGAAAAGTATATACTATTCTACTCCGGAGTATCGATATCCAGTCTCGATACTCTCTCGACTAGAGACATTTAAGGATGTGCTTATGGACCACCCAACTCCCACATATATGATCGTCATCATAATGCTGGTAGTCAAGAAATAATCCTACGGGCTTTATCAAAACGTATACACATAATGATAAAGACAAAGCAGATAGTAAACTATCATCTTGAGTAAGACTGTTCTACCTGTATATGTTCTTTTTCAATTATCATAATCGTCTACCTGCAATTACAATAATTGTCTTGAGTGCATTATATTCAACATAAACTTGGCGAAACTTTGGCCTTTTTAGAGTTTAAAACAGGGGTTCAAGCTCTTGATACTTTCAGAAATCATGGTCTGAAAAATTCTATTTTGGTTGTTAAACGAGTCTCGGTTACAAATTTTGAAGTTTGGTCTCAAAACTTTACAAAACCATGGATCTTTTTGCCAATCGAGGCCTAAATATTTGGCTAAAGCTTGGGTCTTAAAGGACCATGAGTTGGTGAATGTCAGTTTTAAAGAGGGGAGTATGCGCTTAGGAATGTTAACTTCAATCCTAATTCTAGAATTTGGGTCTGATTGAATATATAAGAGAATGGTGAAACGGTAAATGTAGCCTCTTAATGGATAACTTTAATACTGGATGGATGGAAATTTACTGCGAAGACTATAATGAATAACATAGGAGGTGTGGAACAGTGGTACGTCTAAAGATGCCAACATAATCTGAGTAAACCAGAAAATCAAGATCTAAAATCTATTTGCGGAAATAAGAAAATATTGTTTTTAAAATAAAGAAAATGAGGTCGCATGTCGAATGGTTTTAAAAATGAAGTAAAAACAATTGGTTTTAGTATTGGAAATTGTAACAGCAGCTCCTTTGTAATCTTTAAGAAAAGCAAGTACATAAACATTTAATATAGTGGAGCTGCTGTTACAATTTGGGAGCAAAATCAACGCCAATCGGCGGAAACAACCAACGCAAATAAAATACGAGACTCAAAAGCGAAGAATCACATGCATAAAGTAAAGAAAGCATAGGCTAACAAAACTAGTCGATCCCACTCAATCGAACCAAAACACATACATAAGCATATCTCGTTCTAAGTCAAAAATATACAGGGTGTGATGGAGTGATGCTAGATACAAAATACATATGCCAAAATAGACGGTTATTAAACATGTAACCCACCTAGCAAGATAAGCAATAAAAGCTGATAAGTGTGTTCGCATTGCCGCTATGAGTTCACGCGTCTCCTGCAAGGAATTAAGGCACAACGGTAGTGAGTTGCTAAGAAAATACCGATATTTGGGGTGTGATATGGAAATAAGGAACATTTGAGGGGTGTAGATGGAAAAAGCAACTGCGAATTGGCTAGAAATGGAAGGCGGGTATGTGAGAATTTTAGAATTGCCTGACCTTTCAAGAAAGGGTACCACCAATTATTAGATGCTCTGACTCACTTTTTTCCCCTAGGTTTATTATTTTTCTTGGTTTATTAATTTTTTTAAAACAGAGAATCTGTTTTGATTTTTATATTTCAAGAAAGGGTAAGGCCCCACCACTCACTTCTTTTTATACGTAAAGAAGAAGAAGACGTTAAAATATTTTAAATAAAATCTGGTTTTAATGATGCTTAGATACTCTCTCTGATGGTGCTCAATATTGGCGATCCCCAAGATCATGACACGGGGCAGATGACGCGTCCCAGAACTCAGAAGAAAGGGCCCACAGGGGCCGACCAGGCCATCCCGTGCCCGATCTGCAAGCACGAGCTGGTCCTCCTCGAGGCCCCTGCAAATTGGCCTCCTCGGCCTCTCAGCTCGCTCCCGAGCTACTACAGGACCAAGACTCCTCGGCCTCCTTGCTCGCCCCCGAGCTCCCGTCGAGGACGTCTTCCTCGGCCCTCCGACCTACTCCCAGGCGTAACCGACGCTCCGCGAATCTCGCCATGCGCGGATTTTACGCCAGCAACGTCCCATGTTCTACGCCATCACGATTCTCATTAATGGGCGATCCGCTCTCTACGCGAACATGACGTCGGGAGCGTAACTGCCGGCGAGATTCTCGCGCCCGCTGCTGCGTGCTCCACCACTATATAAACCCCCGTCACAGAGGGGTCAAGTAATCCCTTGGTTACACTTTTATGCCGTTACTATGCTCGGATCTCATCACTAACTTGAGCGTCGGAGGATCCTCGGTGGTACCCAACCACCCCAGGACTTCTTTGCAGGTACTCGACAACAGCTTCCTCATCCCACCTCTTCCTCCAAAAACCCATTGAGACCCACACGCAACGAAGGATAAACAGCTAAGTTCACCGCGAGATCAACGGAGGACAACATCTGACGGAGGGCCGAAAAGGAGTTCCATCACTCTCTTATCTTAATCCTGAAAAAATTCAGAATATTTTTATAGCTTCAAACGTTTCATCTCAACAATATTGTTATTCTATGTCTTTAATATAAATCCGAACTTTAATATAAATCTGCATTTTGCAAGTATTCTTAACTCACGGCTCTCTGATGACGCACACATGCTTACAGTAAAATTAGTTTATCCCGGTTTCATTAAAAGTGTAATTTGTATGGTATGGTTTAAAATAAAGTCTTGCCAAAATATTATAGCAAAGAATATCTTTTCATTTATTATTAAATTACTCAAAATGATTTATATATTTTTAATTAAATTACTTTTCTATCATGTACTTGGAATTTTTAACGGATCTTACTAGATACGGTGCCCCTTCGGACCCAGATTCCTGGATCTGCCGCTGATTATAGTAATTATTTTTGTAAGCCGAGAGCTCGCGAAAATGCAAGAATAGCTTTGTCCGTAATCTATGGCAAAATTATATTCCAACAAACCAGGCAAGGATTGCCCATTTTTAGTTCCACCTCTGGAACAATTAGATAAAAAGCATACATTTGCACACTCTCCAAATCAAATTCAACTCTTTTATCATTTTATTAAGTAGAAATTTAATAATAAAATGAACTTAATTTTTTTATTTTTTGCCCCCCACCTCCTCTCCGTCTTTGAGATGAAATTTGAGATGAAATTATATTAAAATGGACCTACTTCCTAATTGCAAAGGATATTTGCAGCCAGTTCTTGGTCGGCAGGTTTGGTCGGATAACCTAACCCAAACCCAATACAATTAAAAATTACCTTATATGCTAATATTCATTTTTATTTGAGTTGTTGGCAATATCCAATGTAAACTTTTCACAATGATTTATAATCGGAAAAAAACTGATGATGCTCGATATCGGTGATCTCCCAGATCATGATACGTGGCAGATGACGTGTCCCAGCGCTCACAAGAAAGGACCTACAGTGGCCGACCAGACCACTCCTGTGCCCGTCCTACAAGCAAACGTTGGCTCACCTCCGAGCCCCTGCACAATTGGTCTCCTCGGCCTACCAGCTCGTCTCTGGGCTACCACAGAACCAAGATATCTCGGCTCTCCCGCTCATCCGCGAACTCTCCCGCCGAGGTCATCTTCCTCGGACTCATCGACCGACCAACGGCACCGCTCACAGGCGCCACCGCCCTCCCGCGAATCTCGCCATGCGCGAGATATCCGCCGGCCACATCCCACGTTTCACGTCATCACGATCCCCCATTAACGAGCCTGTCTCGCTATTAATGGAAGATCCCGCTCATCACACGGGCGTGACGTCGGGAGCATAACTGCCGGCGTGATTCTTGCGCCTGCCCTGCCTGCTGCCACCGCTATATAAACCCCTTCTTCAGACGGTTCAAGTAAGCCATTTTTACTCCACTAAACTGTTACTCTGCTCGGATCTCTAGTCTAACTTGACTGCCGGAGGGTCCTCGGTGGTACAACCACCCCGGGACTTCCTTACAGATAGCTCGGCAACCACAACCTCAAACCCATTGAGATCCATATGCTTCAGCAGCGACAGCCTCCAGATCCAATCTCAGCTACCCATCGCCGCCATCAGCAGATCAACAGAAGGTAACATCTTGGCGCGATCCAGATTGCGTCAGCCGGCTCCGTCTGTGGGAACTCCTTGATTCCACAAAAAAAAAAGTTCACTTTCCGATCTCAATCTAATGGCGAGCGATCATCACGAAGATCTAAGCACTAGCCGCCGCCTCCCCCTCAACGGAGGCGCGGACGAACCTCCTCTGCCGAATGCCATTAGCGTCCTTGCCGGCCGAATAGACCGACTCGCGTCCTTCGTGGAGGCGCTCATCCGCGTCCAAACGGTAGGGCAAGATCCCCAGGTCGCCACTCCCCCATCTCGGGACCGGGACCCTTACAGGGGAAGAGAAGACTCCATCCGCGTCGGCACTACCGACCACCGTGTCGCTACCTCCCATGGCCGCAGATCTCCCGGGCCAATACGTTCTGAGGCCCACAGAGCGCCTCACAGTTCAACGCCGAGCCCGTCGCCAGAGCGCCTCGTCCCGAGATCCTTCGCGCACCTATCCCTCCCGAGGAGATGTCTGTCAGCTCACCTGTTACCAGGCCTGACCGACACCCCCTCTCTCGACGGGGTCGCGCGGGCGAGACTCACCACGGCGACTCGAAGACTACCTCGCCGGGGGATCTAAGGAACCTCATTGAGAGGAATCGGGGCCGAGGCCAGACGCAAGCCTCCAACAGCAGAGGCCTGGGATCAGAATGTGCCGAGTCGTCAGGGTACTACGGCCGACTCGACACCCTCGAGAAGAAGATCGAGGGTGTGCATATGGAGGGTCACTGTTCGAGCGACGGGGCTAAGTACGCCGCCGAATCGATCACCAAACCATTCACCGAGGAGCTGCTCGCTGTCCACGTCTCCTCTCGCAGCAAGCCCCCAAAGTTCTCCCTCTTCGACGGCAAGTCTGACCCGAAGGACCATTTAGATGCGTTCACCGTAGGGATGAGCTTCCAAGACAACTCCGACGCCACCCAGTGCTGGGCTTTCCCGGCCAATCTCATCCGCTCCAAGCGAGACTGGTTCCGAGGACTCGAGCCGCGCTCGATCTCAACTTTCAATGAGCTGGCCACGCAATTCCTCGGCCACTTCGTCGGGAACAGGCAACAAAAACGCACCGTCAACCACCTCTTCACGATCAAGAGCGGGGACAAAGAGACGTTCAAAGCATACGTCACCCGCTACTACAACGCCCTTCTCAAGATCCCCGAGTACTGGGACGAGACGGTCATCACGATATTAAGGTCTGGTCTTAGGCACAAGGAGTGGTTACGCTCCTTTGCACTAGCGCAACCTAAGACCATGGCCGAGATAAAGGCCTGGACCGAGCGCGAGATCCAGCTCGAATCCTAGGTAAGCGCAAATCTCCCCCGGGCAAAGCAAACCGACCAGAAAAAGTGGGCAAGAGAAGAGAGAAAGGGACCTGAACGGCAAAAGCCCTATCTCCCAAAGTTCCAGGAGTACATACCGCTCATTGTCTCCCAGGCAGTGCTACTAGAAGAAGCTAAGGGCGAGGGGTTCTTCAAGCTCCCCCCGATCCAGCGAATGGCCTCAAAGCGAACTCGGGGCCCCTACAGCGGGTTCCACGGGTCGCTAGGCCACTCCACGGAGAGTTGTAAGCAGCTCCGAGACTAGATCGAGGAACTCATCCGTTCGGGGCAACTAGCAGCGTACCTGAGGGACAAGCGGCAAGCTGACCGCGAGCAGGAGCAGCGTCCCCCTCCAGCCGAGTTGACCATCGGCCAGATCATGGTAGTGTCAGCGGAGGATACGTCTGGTACCCACGAAGCTCGGTACCCTATGCCGGGCATAAACGCCAACAGACATCCGGAGGGCTTAAGCTGCACGAATAAGAACATTTACTAGCATGTATTTTCTTTTTAGAGCAATGTACGTCTTTCTTGAGATCTTTGCTTATTGTTTCCTGATTTAAAATCAGGAAAGCTTCTGGGAAAAGCTTCAGAAGAGGGTCACGTGCTTACACGTGACTAGCGGTCACGTGTTGGCACGTGACACCTAAAAACATCATCAAGGCAAGTTCAGTTTCCTGACTACGCTGAAGAAAAGGGGGCTTCAGAAAGAGTCACGTGCTCCCACGTGACCCGGGTCACGTGGCGACACGTGACATTTAAATGCAAGCGTCAAAAGGCACACCAGTTCCCTGATCAAGTCAAGGAAAAGGCTTCAGAAGAGGTCACGTGCTTCCACGTGACCAGGGTCACGTGTTGCCACGTGACGTTCAAGACAGTAGACTCGTTCTCCAGTTGAACCAAGGAAAGAGAGAGTTCAAACAAGGGTCACGTGCTCACACGTGACCAGGAGTCACGTGGCAGCACGTGACGTTTAAACAGCAATAAGAAGAAAAGCGCAAAAGAAAGGAAAAGGCTCATTCCAAAGGGGGTCACGTGCCCACACGTGACCATGAGTCACGTGGTCACACGTGACCGGCTTTCAAAGCCCATTTTGTCAAACAGAATTAAATTCTGAAGGAGAATCAAATCTTTCCAAAGGAAAGCGGCTATCTGGAACCGATCGAATTAAAGATTCAGAGGTGATGAAATATCATCTATCTATGGGAAAATCTCGGGTTTGGAAAAATTTCCCTTTTAAATCTAACCGAAATAATAAAGGGGAACCCCTGGATTTGAAATCCAATGGTGAATAAAATTCACCCAATAATCCAAAGGTCCAAAACAGATGATGGGTGTAAATCAAATCTCTCAATGAAGATTCGTCAAAAACTGATTGATTCGGCTGCTTCTCCTATAAATAGGAGCCAAGAGACACAGAGATATAGATATACATACGCAGAGAAGAAAAAAGAAAAGGAAGAGAGCTTCGATACTTGGAGAACTTGGATCTTCTGCAAAAACCCTAGGTAAGAAAGGGAAAAGCTCCTTGAAAGAAAAAGAGAATTTAATTCTCAACAGAGTTTAACTCTGATAATGTAAAAACAGAAGAACATATTTCTTCTCTCTTTGATAGAGGATCTGCAGAGTGCACATCTCCCCTTAAGGTTGAGAATTTAATTCTCAATGGGTTGAGATCCTGCCATGCAGATCCAAAACATAGAGAAGGAATGCAAGCACGAGAATTTAATTCTCACAGAACTATAGGAATTTAATTCCTTTAAAATAAAATTAGGGCTTGCCCCTGTATCATGGGAATTTAATTCCTTCAGAATAAAAAGAAACAGGGTTTAACCCTAATTAAGAACCTAGTTCTGTTGCAGCAGCGGGAATTTAATTCCCTTAATCATAATTTAACAGAGGATGGAAGTTTAAACTCCTTAAAAAAGCTTTGTTAGGGTTCAACCCTATTTGGTTCTTCACATATATGAGGAATTTAATTCCTACAGAAAATTCAGAGTTAAACTCTATCCCAGAATATAAGTCTTCAAAAGGAAGTAGGAATTTAATTCCTCTGAAATTTAAAGCTCGAGGAATTTAATTCCTGAAAAAAGATTAACAAAGCTTCTAAACAAAATACATAGAGGCAGGGTCACGTGTCATCACGTGACCCCCCAAGAGATCTACAGAAAGTCCCTTTGAGGCAGCGCCCCACGTGATCCACGTGACCCTTGGCAGAATCTCTAATACTTAGGCATTCGAATGCCCATCACGTGATGGCACGTGATGCTCTGAAAGATGCGATAATTTCAGCAGAATAAATGAAGGGAGGGCGCTCTCACGTGCTGCCACGTGACCCCTCTTGCCTTAGTGTTTAACACTAAATTGAAACTCTCGAACCCAGTGTTAAAACACTGTTGGGCCTTAGTGTTCAACACTAATTAAAAAGCTTTGTCTGCAGTGTTCAACACTGATCTGTTTTAGTGTTTAACACTAATTTGAAAAGCCTTGTTGCTGGTGTTTAACACCAATTATCTCTTAATGTTAAACACTAACTTGTCAACCTCATTCCCAGTGTTCAACACTGATTGCTCTGTAGTGTTTAACACTAGGCTTCGGCCCAATTGACTAAATGGATGGAGGCAAAGCCTCTCCTGATTGGACTTAGCCCAAGATGGCCATAAGTCCTCAATTTGTGATTAACTGGGCCAATAGACTCATAACATAATTAATTCGTCTTGATCCCAAATTGGGCCAAGGACTATTTAATCCGCTCCGGTTCTAGGGTACATCTCTTCACTCCTTTGATACTTGGCATTGTAATCCCTCAATGTCTTCAAAGAGGTGACGGGTCCCGACGACCACACATTGATACGGACTGCGGGGTCCTTAAACCCGTGTTTAATGCAAATTCCTGGTTACGTGGAACGCGGATAATGTCACTCTTTGACCCCGTGGAAAGTGTCCAGAGCGGAGCCTGGTCCTCGCAGAGCACGGCAGTGAACCCGTGTGAAGCATCCAGAGCACATAATGGACTGTGGGGTCCTTAAGCCCATGGACTACGGCGTCCTTAACCTTGACCGAGATGTCTTAAAACTAACAATGGACTGTGGGGTCCTTAAGCCCATGGACTACGACGTCCTTAACCTTGACCGAGATGTCTTAAAACTAACAATGGACTGTGGGGTCCTTAAGCCCATGGACTACGACGTCCTTAACCTTGACCGAGATGTCTTAAAACTAACAATGGACCGCAATGTCCTTAAACTACCCATGGACCGCAATGTCTTTAAACTAGAACAATAGAGCCCCCAAATGCTCTTTTGTCGGATCTAAACGATCCCGTTTAAGTTGATCTTAGCCTCGAAGATGGCTAACGTATCCTTAAACCTTCAAACAGACTGGACTATGAATCCCCCCAATTGACTCTGGCTTGAGGGTACATCTCTGAACTCCTCTGACATCCGTCGTTGTAATCCTTCAACGTCGTCAGAGAGGTGATGGGTCCCGACGGCCATATATACGATGAACCACTATGTCCCTAAACCGGAACAATGGAGCCCCTAAATGCTCTTTTGTCGGATCTAAACGATCCCGTTAAGTCGATCTTAGTCTCAAAGTGAGACTAACGTATCCTTAACAAACGTTTGAGTTGATCTTAGCCTCGAGTACGGCTGACGTATCCTCAAACCAAACCCCCAAACCCAAATCTAAGATAATACGGATTTGGACTAGTCCACGCCCTACGGGCGATGACATAACTCAGTCTCCGTAAACAATCCACGGGCAACAAAACAAACACTCACGACACGAAGTGACCATCTGGAGAAGGAGAAAGTTGTTACCGCAATGCGGTAGCGTAATTAACTGCAGGGGCTTGCGCCTGCAGGGAAGAGCGTCCCCACAATCAAAAACCTCTCAAACGAGGGGGAATCTGACGAAGTCTGCTACATCGGACGCATCCGTCTAAACCTCCGATACACGGTGCCATAAATCAACTTGGCATCTTCGGAGAGGTGGACGGATAGCACCAATTAGCATCTGTCCCGAGTCTCAGTGCCAAGACATCGCAGTCCTGTGCGCCGTCATTCGGAGGGGAACAGATTCTGGCATGCCCGGTGGGACCTTTTCCTCTTTCCACTCCACACTTCGTGTGTCGTGACTCGCGAACCAATCGCGGTTCGCTAATGGTTGCCCTTGGGTTTCAAGATACTAAGAATTGGCATCTTGCTTATTGCAGAAAGCAAAGGATCGATGGCTTCTACTTCCGTGAAATTCTCCAACTGCTCAGACTGCAATTGCAACCAACGCTCTGCCTCGCCAGGAGGTATAGCCTACGGACCCCAAGCTGCTTCGCTATTCACAATGCCCGTGGAACAGGTCACTCACGCCACCACAGGATTGTTCTTTGGGACCATGCTCCCGCCGACAAACTTCACCGCTCCAGTACTGACAACGGAAGCTCTTAAGAAGTCGGTCTTTGATCGTCTTACCCCTGTCGCGGCTCCTCTCAACGAGTCGCCCAACGTCAACGCCTCGGTCTTCTCTAGATTGGGCCAGAAATCCTGCAAACCCATCATGGGGCCTACAATCTCAAAGAAGGCTGCTTCTAAGAAAGTGGCTGCTCCTGCTCCCGAAATCGTCAAGGCGGCTTCTCCGGCCAAAAGGTCGGTCTTTACAAGATTGACGGCTCCCGCTCCCGCTCCTGCTGCCCAAAGGACGTCAGTCTTTGACAGGTTAGCACCAACAACGACCCCCCACCCAGACAGGGGGCAAGACGAAACCATTCTTACCGCTGACCCTACACCGTCCGCTCGACACGCTCAACGTCGCCATTGGCGCCGAGTAAGGAAGGCTGGGGGCAATTCCCCCTCCGGGTTGACTCCATCGGCCCCGGTGGCAGAAGTTAATGCTGCTGTTCCAACTGGGAACAGCTTCGAAATGCTAAACAAGGTGCGAAGGAATTCTCCTACTGCAGTGCTGAAGAGGTCTCCTCCCCCATTAAAAAAGGTTGTGGAAATAAAATCAGAACAGCCCTGATCTCCTCAACGGCTGTCTTCCAAAATCTATAAGGTTTGGCGGCAGGCCCGGGACTCGATCATCGATCCAAACTTCTCCCGCCAGCACAAGAAGCCGAGAATCCAACCGGAAGCGTGTCACCAGGCTAAACCCCAAAAGGCTGTCTGGACGCCCACCTCAACGGCCCCCTCAACCTCCATGGCTCATAAAAGGAGGAGGCCGGAGAAGACCCCCCAGCATGCAACGACGGCTAAAAGCACCGAGCCCAGACGCCCTAAGTCTGGGGGCATGGTGGTGCACACTGTTTACATGGCCTCTGGAAAGGAGGAAAGCCGCACTTCTACGGGCCACCGACCGCTAACCCGATCCGTGACGAAGGCCCAGGAGCAGCAACAAAAGCTTCAAGAAATGATGAATGCTATGGCCGCACTCACCGGGCCAAAAGAAAATCCGGAAACGTCCTCAGACGCACGCCGAGAAGAAGAAACCGACGCTGAATTCCTTCACCGGACACTGGAGAAAAAGGACAAAGAGGCTGCTGAACAAGCGGCCAACATACAACGTATGGGCCTTCTCTTCCAAGATATGATAGGAATGATGATCCAGCAGGACTTACCCGCCGAGGATCCCCCAATCGTTCTTGAAGACGACCGAGGAGAAACGTCAAATCCACCGCCGGCCCTCTCAACGGCCAAGGAGGAGGCAATCTCTAAGGCTGACTTGGCTGACTACATAGCCCAGCAAATCCGGGTTCATCACACGACTGAGGCAGCTGGTCAAGTCGTGAAAACGGGGCGGCCGTATCCGAGCTGGTACGACCAAATCAAATACCCGCAAGGCTACACGATACCAAAATTCCACGTGTATAAGGGGACCGGCAATCCCCATCAACATGTCGCCCAGTTCGGGCCCTCTGCGGTAACACCGGCGGTGATGATAAACTGTTGCTCCGCCAGTTCGTGGGCAGCTTATCAGAAACAGCGTTCGAATGGTATTCGGAACTCCCGAACGATTCTATCAAAACGTTCGCTGAAATGGAGTTGTTGTTCACTCAGCGATTCGCAAGTGCCAGCGAACGCACTCCAATAACTGCACTTATTAATGCCAGGGTAAAACCGGGCGAAACCTGGGTGCAGTACGCTATACGCTGGCGGAACTTGTGGTCGAGATGTGAGCAACGCATCGAGGAAGCACCTGCGGTGGGCATGTTCGTAGGAACTCTAGACCCTCACGCAACTATCTCCCAGTTTATGATGTTCTTTAAGCCAACCACATTCCAGGCTTTGATCGACAAGTTGGCTCAGATGGACCAGATGGGTCATAGACCACCTCCCCCGAAGTCGGAACCTCGGAATGACAAGGGTAAAGGAAGGGCAACCTTTGTTGCAAATGCCCAACAGCAACCTAACGCCCCGAAACCGGCAGATCAACTGGAGGAAAGACGTCGGTATTATAATGAGAAGATGAAGCGTCCCTACTCGTTCCCACGGGACAAGACGAAACGGTTATTCGAGCTGGCAATACGCAACAGACTTATAAACCTACCAAATCCAAGACGACCGCCGCAACCCACGGAAGTGAATAACCCTAATTATTGCCCTTACCATCAAACGGTAAGTCATCCGATCGAAGATTGCTTCGTCTTCAAAGGATGGATTGAAGATCAGTACCTCCAGGGGAAGTTCGTACTGTCCGAAAAGTGGAAGGTAAACCCACCACAGCCGCATGCTCCTAGGAAAGTGGATACACCGGGGGCAACATGTTCTTTTATTGAAGAAGCTCCATGGGAGGTCGTGCTATCAACTAAAACCAAAAGAATGCTGAGAGACCTTCATGCGTGCCCTGCGATCGAATGGAAGGACCCTCTTGAACCTCAAATTATCGAAGGGATGCTAAGACGCCGCCCGACTACAAAGACTCACGATAAGAGCCCAGATACTCACGCCCAATCGTCAAAATCTTCGAAGAAAAAGAAGAAGAAATCCAAGAAGTCCGTGAAGCCTGGAAAAGAGCACACGAACTTGCAGAAGCAAATCGACGCATTGGAAGAGTACAATCAAAAGGCGCGAACTCCTGTCACACTGCAAGAGTTCCTCAACCACATCTTTCAAGAGGAAGATGATGGAGAAAGCTCGTCGGATGAATCCGAAGGATATGTGGCGAGTTGTAACGTAATCTCCCACTCGTTTACCGATGATGGGAAAACTCCTGGCATTAAGAAGCTGGAGGCAGAGCCTGTACCAGAACGCGCGTGGCCAACAGATGAAATGATCGACGCTTTTCTAGACGAGATTCGTCTAAAATGTAAAGCGGACCAGGAGCGTGAGATGACCACGGCGGAAGGAGCCAAATGCGGGCAACTGAACGAAAGAATTGAACTACCCCTGCCAGAGCGTAAGGCATCCGAAGTAGACAAGAAGATATTCAAGACGAGGAAAAGGTTTGCCAAAGCCATGTCAATGGGAATGAAGCTACCACCCTCGGAAGGAAACGCACACGATGGGGTAGAGATGCACCCTGACTATTGCGCATATCATCGGAGAATATCACATCCCACGGAGGAGTGCGACGCCTTTAAGATATGGTGGCAAGGGTATGTTGCTCATCGGCAACATTTTAAGCGCATGAAACGCAAGATTCGTCGGGAGCGAAGAAGTACTATCGATGGGCGCGACAGAGCTACTGGCAACTGTTACATGGTAAACGCCAGGGGGTCACAAGTTCTCACCTTCGGGAGCGACTCTGACGAAGAAATGGCTCTGGGCCTTCTCTTTAAAGAATCCGCTTTAGGGAAAGAGGAGAAATCGGAGGCCTGCGAGAACATTCAGCTGCGCAATCGCACGCTCCCAGAGAAGAATCTTGGACCCGCAAATAGAAAAGATAAGGGAAAAGAAAAGGTCACTGAAGATATCACGTTAGATGACCAATTCACGAAAGAGCTGGCTACCAAAGACCCTCCTAGGAAGAGTAAAGTGGACTATAACATCCTCGCGCACCTAAGGAAGCTGCCTTCTCAGCTTAGCATTCTCGATGCCCTCTATTATCAAAAGAAGCGCGAGACTCACTAATTAAGGCGTTACAAGAACCTGAGCAATTCCAAGCCTTCCTTGCCACTGAAAAGATGAAGGATGAACTGGAGGAAGTGCATACAGCCGACATCACTTTCGGTGATGAAGACCTCCTTCTCGGGACATGCGACCATAACCGTCCCCTATATGTCTCCGGATACTGCCATGATATCAAGATAGGCAAGATCCTGGTGGATAATGGATCCTCCGTCAACCTCCTTAATGTTCGGGTGTTGAAGGAAATCTGCATGAGTGTGCAACACCTCGCTCGTGACAAAATTACTATCTCCGGTTTCGATTCATAATCATCACGGACTCTCGGATCTGTGATACTAACATTACGCTTTGGACTTCTCGTCACAGACATCAAATTCCATGTCATTGACGCCAAGACTTGCTACAACGCCTTGCTCGGCCGTCCTTGGCTGCACGAGTACAATATCATCCCTTCTACACAACATCAGTGTATGAAGTACTTTAAGGATGGTTTCGAGTATACCGTAACAGGTGAGTTAAACCCATTTTCCGTGAACGAAGTCCGCAAATACGAAGATGCGAAGTACTTTTTGCCAGATTTCGAGGATACGGAAAGGTGTCGCAATCCCGAGAACAAAACCGCCGCCACCATCCCTATTTTCGGGAGCGATACCGAAGAAGAAGAAGAGATAGTTTATGCAGGGCCATCTCAACGCAACAACCTGGGGACGCCCGCCCCCGTGTTGGTCTTCGGAAGTGATTCAGAAGATAAAGTTAATGTTGTGTTCTCCAATCGGCTGTCAATACAAGCACCCCCTGGCGATGACCATAGTTTGCAAATCACCATGGTACCGCGAGAACACTACAAGGATCTCGACACGCTTCGGGCTCACAATGTGCAGGACCTGCAAACATTCTACGTCCCTCCCAGGCGAAGGGGTGAGAAGGTGACCCTATTCTACCGATCCTCAGAGTCGAAAATAGAGAAAGAGATCTGGCATGGCGCGGATGCTACACTTGACAGGCTCCAACCCATCCGTCTGCCCAGATACTATACAAATGGATTAAAGAAGCTATTGAAGTGCCAAGGAGTACCCTTAGAACAGACCGTTCGGCAGGTGCGGTTCTACAACAGGATTTGGGATGTCCCCGGGACTCAACGCAAATTGCCCAACGGGAAGATGGAAACACTCGGGCTTGGATACGCAAGAGCCGGAAAACGGGAACAGGCCCACAGTAGCTACGCTATATATACCTTTGATGAAGAGGAGGACGCCCTGTCAGGAGATGCCAACCCCCCATCAAAACTAGACCCCGCGATAAAAGCGCCGAGTCCGTCGTTTGAAGAACGAATGGGCAAGCCTATCAGGAAAATGGGTCAGAAAGCTCGGGAAGACCACAACCGCGAAATGGCCATCTACGAGAAGGCCAGGACGCAACGTCTATCTCAACGTGCTGCAAAAGACAAAGACGCTTATCCTCATCAATCCGTTGTACGAGAGGCCCGACGCAGAGACGGAAATAAATCAAGAAGCGGCTCGGGTTTGTCCCTCATGAAGAAGATGAGTCGAGCGTACTCCTTCCCCCGAGACAAGACGGGGAGGTTACTTAACCTCGCCATAAAACATCAAATGATCGCGCTTCCAGAGTCTAGACGTCCTGAGCAAGCTAGCAAGGCTTCTCATCCGAGTTATTGCTCTTATCACCAAGCCATAGGACATCCTACCGAAGACTGCTTCACCTTCAAGAACTGGGTCAAGGACCAGTACCGACGGGGAAGATTCGCTTTATCCGACGGCTGGAAGGTAAAGCCGCCACAGAAGCATGAGCCCAAAGCCGCAAGAGCAGAACCGGGTCCACCTCACTCCGGGGATCGGGTTCGCACTTGCTATACGATTACGATATTAGGAGAAGAGCCCGAGAACGTAGATGACCTTCCCCGGTGCTTTGAGAACAGCGATGATGAGGTGATCTCAGAATTTCCGCCCGCTCCAAAAGAACTGGAAGATGGTATACATACTACTGCAGATAACCTCAAGAAGATTGAGTTGGGATCGGCAGACGACCCGCGACCGACATTTGTCAGCGAGCTGTTATCCGAAAAAAAGGTGGCTGCGTTAAAGAACGTGCTTCTACGGCATAAGGATTGCTTCGCGTGGAACTACTCCGAGATGCCAGGATTGGATCCGGAGATTGCTGTGCATAGATTAGCAATATCCCCAGATATCAAGCCAGTCAAGCAGGCGCCAAGGAGGATGCGACTCGAGCTTGAGATGAGCATCAACGCCGAAGTCAAGAAGTTGATCGATTCTGGATTTATCCAAGAAGTCCAATACCCCGACTGGATCGCCAATATCGTCCCGGTAATGAAGAAGAATGGGACGGTACGCATATGCGTGGATTTCAGGGATCTCAATAAAGCCTGTCCAAAGGATGATTTTCCGGTGCCGGTAACCGAGCTAATGATAGATAACACGTCCACTCACGAGGTTTTCTCCTTTATGGATGGTTCTTCAGGATACAATCAGATAAAGATGCATCCCGAAGACCAGAAGCATACCGCTTTCCGGACCCCTTTGGGTATATTCTGCTACAGGGTTATGCCCTTTGGCCTAAAGAACGCTGGCGCTACCTATCAAAGAGCCATGACAAAGATCTTCGACGATCTCATACATGACATCGTCGAGTGCTATATCGATGACCTTGTAGTGAAGAGCATGTCGTACGAAGAGCATTTAAAACATCTGGAGACTGTATTTCGACGCCTCCGGCAATATAATTTGAAAATGAATCCCCTCAAATGCGCGTTTGGAGTCTCCTCGGGCAAATTTCTGGGATTCATCGTTCGACACCGAGGTATTGAAATAGATCCGTCAAAGATTAAGGCGATCATGGAAATGCCTCCGCCAAGAACCCTCATGCAGTTGCGGTCTCTCTAAGGGAGGCTCGCATACATCCGGCGGTTTATCGCTAATCTTTCGGACAAATGCCGTCCTTACAGCCACCTGATGAAAAAGGGAACTCCATTCGTTTGGGATCACAAATGTCAAGGTGCACTAGACGAGATCAAGCAGTACCTGCAGAACCCTCCAGTGTTGGCTGCTCCAGTGAAGGGAAAGCCTCTCATTCTTTACACGGCCGCCCTCGAAGGTTCTTTGGGCGCATTATGGGCACAAGAGAACGATCAGGGGAAAGAAAGAGCACTTTACTACTTAAATCGAGTGCTGCTGGGGGCAGAAAGCAACTATTCCCCCATTGAAAAGCACTGCCTGGCGTTGATCTTCGCAATAACAAAGCTTAGACATTACGCATTAGCACATGAAGTCCGTCTTATATCGAAGGTGGACCCTCTCAAATATCTGATGTCGAAAGCCATATTGACGGGACGACTCGCTAAGTGGGCCCTGCTCTTGATGGAGTTCTCGATAACGTATCAACCTCTCAAGGCAGTGAAAGGCCAGGCCATTGCCGACTTCCTCGCTGAGCACCCGATACCGGCCGATTCTCCTCTGAACTGTGATTTGCCGGATGAGCATGCATTTGATGCGATTAGCGGCGGAAGCACCCGATGGGAACTCTATTTCGATGGAGCGTCCTCTATAAAGAAGCAGAAACAAGGTATCCCAATGATCAAATCAGGGATAGGCCTCATCTTTGCAACTCCACAAGGAGGGATAATGCGCTTCGCCTTCTCCTTAACGGAGCCGCGGACAAACAATGAAGCTGAATATGAAGCTCTGATAGCAGGCCTCGAGATCGCCATCGACATGGGAATTGAAGACCTCCTTATATACGGGGATTCTCAGCTGGTCGTTAGTCAAGTAAATGGTGACTACCAAACGTGCAAGCCGGAGTTGGTGAAGTACGGCGAAAGGGTGCAACAACTATTGACCCAAATTCCCTCCTATACTTTGGAGAACATACCGCGCGCGGAAAACAGCAAAGCAGACGCGTTGGCTAAACTTGCTAAAGAACTGGCTGACGAGAACCTCGATGACGTCAGAATCATGGTACAAAGCCGTCGAGTGCTCGCCCCGGCAGAAATATCTCCGGAATCATGCGAAGAAAAGGGAACGACTGAGCAGACGACCCTACAAATAAAAGACCATGAGAAGGCCGAAGACTGGAGGGAAGTCTTCATAGACTACTTTAAGTCCCACCGAATGCCCAAAGAAGCGTCCTCAAGACATCAGCTCATGAAACGAGCTTTATCCTTCGCTTTCGTCAACGATATTCTATACAAGAGATCGTTTGATTCCCTATGGCTGAGATGCTTAGGACCTGACGAAGCGGAAAGAGTCATTCAGGAAGTTCATGACGGACTTTGCGGTTCTCACCAAGCAGGCCCAAAGATGAAGTTAAAAATCAAACGGATGGGTTACTATTGGCCCACGATGACCCAGGACTGCCTCGAGTATGCGAAGCAATGCCACTCATGCCAGATTCATGGAGACTTCATCTACCAACATCCGAATCCACTGCACCCAACGGTAGCTAGCTGGCCATTCGAAATGTGGGGGACTGACATAGTCGGCCCCATTGAGCCAGCATCGTCCCGGGGACACCGTTTTATCCTGGCGACAACTGATTACTTCTCCAAATGGGCAGAAGCAGTACCACTGAGGGAAGTGAAGACGGAGAATATCTTCCATTTCTTCAAGACGCATGTCATCTACCGGTTTGGGACCCCACGGCGGATTATCTCCGATAATGGGCCGGCCTACCGAAGCCATAAGATTAGCCGCTTCGCACAGCAGCACAATATAGACTGGAGATATTCTTCGGTTTACAATCCACGAGCTAACGGTCTAGCTGAGGCCTTCAATAAGACCTTGACGAAGATCATAAAAAAGACCGTTTCCAGAAATAAGAAAGACTGGCACGAAAGGCTATAAGAAGCCCTTTGGGCTTATCGAACTACGTTCAAGACGGCCACAAACACAACGCCGTACGCGTTGGTATTTAGGACGGAAGCAGTGCTCCCCCTCGAGATAGAGTTACCCTCTCTACGAGTAGCAGTCCACCACGAGCTGACGAACGAAGAAAATGCTCACCTTCGGCTTGAGGAGCTTGATGCCCTCGACGAAACCCGGCTCATAGCGCAACAACATCTAGAAGCCTACAAAGCAAAGATGACGCGCTCATACGAAAGATTGACCGGGCCGAGGACATTCCGCCAAGGCGAACTTGTACTAGTGGTCAAAAGACCTATAATCCCCAATCGTGCCAAGCGAGGAAAATTTGAGCCAAACTACGAAGGCCCGTACGTCATAGACAAGGTCTACCAGGGTGGAGCCTACCTACTCATGGACATGCACGGTGAAAGGCCTTTCAGGCCAATAAACGGCCGCTTCTTGAAGAAATACTACGCTTAATAAGCCGCAGCCGGGGTCAATGATAGATGACGACGACTATGTCCGCTCACTATCTTCCTAGGCTCAGACTTTACAAGCAGCAGCCGGCCTTCCTTAAACTAACGACGGACCGAAACGTCCTTAAACTAACGACGGACCGAAACGTCCTTAAACTAACGGCGGACCGAAACGTCCTTAAACTAACGACGGACCGAAACGTCCCTAAAACTACTACCGCAGCATCTTTAGGCTGACGAAAAAAAAAGAGGAAAAAAAAAGTGAAAAAGAATTAAAAAAAAACGGTATGTCCATAAGCAAAATGGGCACGGATGAAAACCCGAAAGGGCTCCGTGAGTAAAAACAGCGGGACTACCGGCGAGTGTTTGTGAAAACCCGAAAGGGCGCAACCTCATTAAAAGACACTTGTAGGGTCCTCTCGACCTTATAAGGAGAAACCACCTGCGTGAGATCCTTACGACTCACAAAGGAGAAACACACTTAGGGATCCCCACGATTCCTAAGGAGAAAATACACTTACGAGATCCTCACGACTCGTAAGGAGAATTCTCTTATGGGACCCTCACGGCTCATGAGATTTGAAAGTCTTAAGTTACAGAAGCCTGAACATGTTCTTAAGCAAATCCTCCACAACCTTCGATATTGCCCTACAAGAGGCTCAATACTGACCCTTGTATACAATCCACGGGCGCGAATAAACATATCCCCAGCAAAGTCCAACCCTTGTAGGTCCCCTCGACCCATAAGGAGAAAACCCTCTTGTAGGATCCTTACGACTTACAGAGGAACATACACTTAGGAATCCTTACGATCCCTAAGGAGAAGATACACCTGCAAGATCCTCACGACTTGTAGGGAGAAATACCTTTGTGAGACCCTTACGGCTCATGAAGTCAAAAGCCTTAGTCGACAGGACCTTAACCCTGTTTGCTAAGCCACCTTTGTTCAATATCGACAAAGGCAAATGATGATTCGCTCCTGGCAATATTCCAGTTGCAGCGATGCTGATGCCTAAACCGGTATCAAATCCCAAGTTCTTTCATGGCAAATGATGATTCGCTCCTGGCAACATCCTAGTTGCAGCGATGCTGATGCCGAAATCGGTGTCCAAAATCCGAGCTTGCGGCGAAAAAGCTAGCAGGCCACACATGCCTACGAAATAGCCGAAATGATGGGGCAACTTGCAATAAAAAGCAGCAAGTAAAAATGTATGCATGAAAAATAGCCGAAATGATGGGGCAACTCGCAATAAAAAGCAGCGAGTAAAAATAAAACAAATAGCAGAAATGATTGGGCACCGCGAAAAATAGCCGAAATGATTGGGCAATCGCGACCTTCGCGATATAAAAAGCTGAAATGATAGAGCATCGCGGAAAGAATAAAAGAAATGATGGAAAAATGAAACCTTTTTGCCCTACAGGTGATGCTACATCAATCCCTGTATACAATCCAGGGGCGCAAACAAAGAAGGAGTCGTACTCCTCCCCCAGGTTTCATCATGAGAGGAAGCCAAATCTCGACGGTTCCCAAATAACCTGAAGATCATCTCGACGCAGCAGACACAACATCAAGCGAAATGGAACAGCGGCAACCCCCAGTTCCATGGATCGGTGATATACGTATCACCAAGAGTCAAACCTCCATTCCATGAAATGCGGATACAATCGATAAAATTCCTGGTCACGTGGAACGCGGATAATGTCACTCTTTGACCCCGTGGAAAACGTCCAGAGCGGATCCTGGTCCTCGTAGAGCATGGCAGTGAACCCATGCGAAGCATCCAGAGCGGAGCCTAGTCCTCGCCGAGCACGGCAGTGAACCCGTGTGAAGCATCTAGTGCAAAATTCCTGGTCACGTGGAACGCGGATAATGTCACTCTTTGACCCCGTGGAAAACGTCCAGAGCGGATCCTGGTCCTCGCAGAGCATGGCAATGAACCCGTGCGAAGCATCCAGAGCGGAGCCTAGTCCTCGCCGAGCACGGCAGTGAACCCGTGTGAAGCATCTAGTGCAAAATTCCTGGTCACGTGGAACGCGGATAATGTCACTCTTTGACCCCGTGGAAAACGTCCAGAGCGGATCCTGGTCCTCGCAGAGCATGGCAGTGAACCCGTGCGAAGCATCCAGAGCGGAGCCTAGTCCTCGCCGAGCACGGCAGTGAACCCGTGTGAAGCATCTAGTGCAAAATTCCTGGTCACGTGGAACGCGGATAATGTCACTCTTTGACCCCGTGGAAAACGTCCAGAGTGGATCCTGGTCCTCGCAGAGCATGGCAGTGAACCCGTGCGAAGCATCCAGAGCGGAGCCTAGTCCTCGCCTAACGCGGCAGTGAACCCGTGTGAAGCGTCTAGTGCAAAATTCCTGGTCACGTGGAACGCGGATAATGTCACTCTTTGACCCCGTGGAAAACGTCCAGAGCGGATCCTGGTCCTCGCAGAGCATGGCAGTGAACCCATGCGAAGCATCCAGAGCGGAGCCTAGTCCTCGCCTAACGCGGCAGTGAACCCGTGTGAAGCATCTAGTGCAAAATTCCTGGTCACGTGGAACGCGGATAACGTCACTCTTTGACCCCATGGAAAACGTCCAGAGCGGATCCTGGTCCTCGCAGAGCATGGCAGTGAACCCGTGCGAAGCATCCAGAGCGGAGCCTAGTCCTCACATAACGCGGCAGTGAACCCGTGTGAAGCATCTAGTACAAAAATTCCTGGTTACGTGGAACGCGGGTAATGTCACTCTTTGACCCCGTGGAAAACGTCCAGAGCGGAGCCTGGTCCTCGCCAAGCGCGGCAGTGAACCCGTGTGAAGCATCCAGAGCAAATACCGGACTGTGGAGTCCTTAAAATCCATGGACTATGACGTCCTTAACCTCGACCGTGATGTCTTAAAACTAACGATCAACCACCCCGATTCCCTACAGACTTTGCCTTGGTTTAAGGGTACATCTCTTCACTCCTTTGATGCCCGGCGTTGTAATTCCTCAACGTCTTCAAAGAGGTGACGGGTCCCTGCAACCAAACACCGGACTGTGGAGTCCCTAAATCCACGGACTATGAGGTCCTTAACCTTGACCGTGATGTCTTAAAACTAACAGCGGACTGTGGAGTCCCTAAATCCACGGACTATGAGGTCCTTAACCTTGACCGTGATGTCTTAAAACTAACATCGGACTGTGGAGTCCCTAAATCCACGGACTATGAGGTCCTTAACCTTGACCGTGACGTCTTTAAACTACGATACCTTGAGAAACTCCCGACTCCGTAAAACACGGACAAGGGTGACCGCATCCAACACTTGCAGGCCCTCACAACCTGTAAGGAAGAAAAACTCTCTTGTGAGATCCTTACGACTCTCAAGGGAAAACCCGCTTAAGGATCCTCACGATCTTTAAGAAGAACTCACACCTATGGGATCCTCTCGACCTGTAGGGAGAACAACTCTTTATGAGACCCTCGCGGCTCGTAAAATGCAAGAGCCTTAGGAAGCAGATCTTAACCCTGAATCCTGAGCCATTGCTGTCCTGCAAGAAGATCAAGATAGAATATCCGCAGAATACATTCGATGAAAAGGAGACACACCATTGAGAAGAAAAATGTATCTTTTATTCATAAACCAAAATGGGTGCAAAGTACAATTCATGAAAGAAACAAAAAGAAAATGCTCTCATCCATGAGTATGTACAAAAGGGAAGAAAAAGATACAAATGTTTCAGGCAAGCGGACGATTCAGCAGCTTGGTCAGCTCATCCTGCTTTTGCTGAGCCACGGCTTCATGACGCAAGATCTCCAGAAGACGAGCCTCCGCTTGAGCTTGCTGAGCCTGATACGAAGCGAGCCGAGCTTCGAGCTCTTTCTCGGTGGCTTTATGAGCCTCGACCCTCTCACGAGTGAACGTGGCAGCTTTGTCGAGAGCCACCACCTCTTTGATGGACTCCTGAAGCACCCGCCAGAGTTCATACGCTTTGTTGGCCCTGGCTGTGAGATTGGCTTGAAGCTCGCTCAGCGCCTTGGAGGCTAGCTCCCATTCCGAGAACTTGCGACCGAGCCTCTTCTCACATGACGTCATGTTGGCCGCGCATCGTGCTATCAGCCCTCGTAACTCCGCCTTTGCAGCCACGGCCTCCGAGGAAAGGCGAGAACACTCGAGAGTGTGCAGGCAAGCCTCCACTCGCCGGCAGAACTCTACCCAGACTCGCACCACCTCTTCGCTGTGGTAGGTGGCAAGAAAAGGAAGAGAACCGTTAGCCTCGGCAGCGAATGCTTCAGCCGTGGTCGTGCTGCCAGCACGAAGCTCCTCGATCAGAGACGACAAGGAGACGAGGCTTAATTGGGCCAAGCGTTCTGAAGCCCGCAAGGCATAAGGGCCGGGTGGCATCACGATGCGCGACTCCAACGCCGTGGAGATTGGCAGAGCTGTTCAAATTTAGAAGACGTCAACAAAATTCTTAAGCAGAGAACGAGTGAGAGTGCAATGAAATGTCACTCACCGACAGTCGTGCAAGTAGGAGCTGAAGGCTCCCCTGGCCCTTCGAGAATCTCGACCTCGTCATCGGCTTCCAGAACTGCAGAAAACGTCAATGTCAGTACGCAAAAATAACGACGATGCTATGAGAAGGGATGGACGACACCAACCTTGCCCAGACGAAAGGACAATGCGCTGAGGGGAGATCGCCTGCGGAGCTGCCATCTCCAATAAACGCTGAAATGACTGTCGAGGCGACAGATCCGCGATCGTGGCCGCCAAACCGCGCAATTCTGAGAAAGATAAAAGAGTTCAGACTATGAAGGGGCTGCTAAATTAAAACGCAGAGGGATACCTTCAACACTCCTCCCATTCTGAGCCGGGGGGATAGCAGCTTCAACGGTTTCCGCCGTAACCTCAGGCTCCAACAAAGGGAGAGTAGTCCCGACTACCTCACTCCCAGCCCTTGGGTTGCCCTCGGTAAGAGTCATTGGGGCGGCGGCCTCCAAAGGAGCCTCCCCCAGGGGGGCAGGCACTCCCTGGTCAAGAACTGCCGCTGGAAGTTCCACCGTGAGAAGAGCAGCCTCGTCAGCCCCCTCTACATCCAGCAAGGCCTCATTGAGAATTTTGGTGGGCTTTAGCTTTAATGGGCCCGTGGGGAGCTCCCCCAGCGTCGAAGACTCTGCACGATGCAAATAAGAATAATGATATATATATGCACGGGCATAAATGATCGGAAAAACTATAAAAGAAACACAACATACCTACACGCAAAGAAGCCCTCAATATGGCTTCTTCAAGCCGCTGCTCCTTCTCAAGGAGGTGGGCTCGCCGAGGTTCGAGGGTGGACTCATGGCCGCCGGTCCACAAAGAAAGTGCGTCAGCTGCATCCTCTGAAGCGGCCTGCTTCAAAGCCCTTTCTCCCCATTCCTCCAGAGGACCGATAAATCGTCGCCAAATCCACGAAGGGTCTTCGTAAAAAATTACAGCAGGATAAGACTTCTTCAGAACCTTAGCGTTATGAGACGCGTCTTTTGAACGCCGTATGGCCTCAGCCAACTGTGCGGCCTCCTCATCCACTGAACTCGGGAAGAGAAGTCCAGCGTCTGACCCTTGCACGGCCAATGGTTCGTCTTCAAGGATAGGCTCAGACTCCACCACAGAATCAAGCGGGGCAGGAGCCGCTTTCTTCCACCGTTTAGACCCAGAGCCGGTCGCTGAGGATGACCGCTTCCTCCCTCGCGAAGCCTTATGGCGGCGCTGGCCCACATCGCCCTCAGCGCCCTCATCCCTGTTACTCTCGCTCGGTGCCACAACCGAGGACGACATCGCCATTGTCGACACCACGGGGGGCGGTGCCGCCACCGGCAAGGGTGCTACCATCGGAGCCCGTTTACCCCGTGATCGAGAACCCAAAGGCATACCAGCTATCGGAGTAAGGTCTACCCCGGATTCCCCCGGAATGAGCGCGGTGCCATTCTCCCTCAAAGGAAAGCGGACTGGAACCCTCGGTCGTAGCTTAGCCCCAGGAACCAGAGGAGGGGCATCGTGGCCGAGAAGCACCCTCCTTTCCTCGAGAATGATTGGGCTGACCCGATGAAGGTACCAACCCGTAAACGCGCCCACGCATCGGGGCATGTACTCGGCTTCAGGGACCATGAAATAAGAGCCGGTATTCAGCCTCATGAAATGATGAGCGGCATCGCGAACAGCATCGAGCGAAGGGATCGGGGCAACTATAAAAGCCTCGAAAGGAACGCCCTGGTCGTATCCGAGTTGTCGGGAAAATCGATGCGGATTGTACCGCATGAAAAGAGCCGCACTGTCCTGGCGAAACACCAAGTAACCCGGTCTAATTGCATACAAATGCGTGGCCTCCCGGGGCTTCAGAGAAGGCGCGTTGTCTTTCGACTGGTCCCAGAGTTGTTGGACGGGACCCGAAGGAGTAGACAAGACCCGATCAGTAAAAACCAACCCGCCAGCGGTGGCATGAGGAGAAATTAGCACCCGAATAGCCCCGAATTGAGTCGGGTCGGCGGCAGAAGCATCCACTAGCCGCATAAGTCGTGGAAAGGGGTAGGCATCGTAAAATGAGGGCCTCTGATGCATGGCGAAAGCCCCCAATACGTGCATTTCGATCCAGGACGTGAAATAATAAAGCGAAAAGTTTACCACATCCACGCCAGGCGTAGAGGTATTAGCTGCGGTGCCCAATCCATTATAGAGGTGCGCCAAGGCCGGGATGCCGATGGCCAACCGCGTCCCCTCAGCAATACGATGAGCCGGGTAGATGACCGAGGCTCTCATGAAGCGGCGATGCATGGGGATAACGAACCAGCTAAGCCAAACGCTGACAAACCCCACAAAGAATGTTTCCTCATCCATACCGGGTGCCGCAACGGACTCAAAAGACATCGGCGACACGATGGGAATATAATATTGTGGCATGTCCGATTCGGCAGTCGGTAGCTTCTTCGGACCAAACCCAAAGGGGTCTCTGATGTTAGCAAACTTCGGAGCAGTCTTCGATATGATATCCTCACGAAGGAAGCAGGAAATGAAGCTTTTAAAAGTGACACCCTGCTCCTCGGACTCGGTGAATAATCGGTCGAAGATGCCTAGGGCCTTAATTAAACTAGGGCGCTTATGGCGAACAGCATTCTCAGCGGACAGGCCGTCAACCGGTGCAGACTCGGGCTCGAAGACATACTCGTCAGGAGGCAACAACTCCTCATACAGTGCGCCCCTGATTGGCAATCCCGAGATTTCATAAAACTCTGCAAGAGAGATCGAGACCTCACGATCTCCTAAGATGAAAGTGTTGGTAGGAAGATTCCATTGGTTTAAAAACGCCTTAACCCACCAGGCATGCGGGGACTTATAATGAAAGAGTGACGCGTATATGGCCTGATAAAGCCCGACTTTCTGCAACCGCGCCCGATGAGCAGAAAGGATGTAACGAGCCCAGAGAAGGTAGCCCGTAGGATGCCTAGGAGTGAGCCCTATCTTGTAAATTTGCCCCCACGGGTGGGCCTTACCCTGGCAGATACGCCGTCCCAAGATGTCTATGGCCGGGATCGGGTGATTCGGTATGCCGGTCGTCGAAGGCTCCAGCCTCCCCGTTGGAGTCCAGTTGGGCATTTCCACAGCAAAAACTGTCCTTGGAGGATCCATCGGTAAGAATGGGAAAGTAGGCTCCGTCGGCACCGCACAAAGAAAACTCCGGCGACCCTCAATAATCTGACTGTACCAAGATCCCCATTGAAGAAGGTTGGCACAGTTCGGGTCATGGGCCCGAATCATTGCCATCGCCTCCTCATCAGATGGTGACTGAGGAAAAGCCGCCTCCGAGCGAGAAAAGGGAAAGCGTGGAACAGAAGCCATCGCACCTGAAATCCAATAAAGGGAGACCGTTAAAAGAAAAGTTAGCGATATATATTCATGCATGAACATGAAGACTAGTTGGAGAAAGCAACAGCAAAGTTTCCTGGGACCATTGGCTACAAAACACATGGGCCCTACAGAATCCGGATGACGGCTCATTAATAATGAGACCAAATAGTTACAATAAAACAAAGGGAATATCCCCATTTAATAAAGAATGATGACCATGCACATTCCCCCAACAGGATCTGTCTCGAGCTCTACAGTGAATCCAACGAAATCAAAGGAATTAAATTCCCACAAAAAGACATCATTACAAAGCCCCCATTGCATTAATTGCAGGAAGAACAACCTAGGGCTAAGAGACCTGAGGAAGCCTCTGTGTGAAGGAAGCGAGTTCTTCATTGGAATTAAAATTCCTTATTAAGAAAAGGGAATTAAATTCCCAGAAACATTTTGATTGGAATTAAATTCCATGGAGTTGAGACGCCATCATCATCTCCCTAAGGGATCATCTGAACCCTAAGTGATCTACTGCGGGAAGTTAAGTGGTCTCATATTTTGGTTAAAGTACTTGAAGAAAAATGGTTTCTTTGTGAAACCCTCGATCTGGATTTAAAATCCAGAGAGTTTTGTCAAAACGAAGGTGCTTCGATTACCATTACCTGAGGAGGAAGAATCCCTTTAAAACAGAGTTAAACTCTGAAAATATTTTAAAATAGAGAACTAAGCTCTGAAAGCGAGAATTAAATTCTCAAAGAAGAAGTTCTCAGAAGAAGAAGATGAACAAAGTGAAGGCTCCTATGAAGAGACAGAGGTATTTATAGAAGACAATGAAAACGTTTCGTCTTCCCAGATCCCTAGAGGAATCCAACGGTCACAAGAGGTGACAGCGTTGCACTCACGTGCAGACACGTGAGAACAACGCTGTGGGGGCATTTGTTTCCTGATTTAAAATCAGGAAACCTTCTGGGAAAAGCTTCAGAAGAGGGTCACGTGCTTACACGTGACTAGCGGTCACGTGTTGGCACGTGACACCTAAAAACATCATCAAGGCAAGTTCAGTTTCCTGACTACGCTGAAGAAAAGGGGGCTTCAGAAAGAGTCACGTGCTCCCACGTTACCCGGGTCACGTGGCGACACGTGACATTTAAATGCAAGCGTCAAAAGGCACACCAGTTCCCTGATCAAGTCAAGGAAAAGGCTTCAGAAGAGGTCACGTGCTTCCACGTGACCAGGGTCACGTGTTGCCACGTGACGTTCAAGACAGTAGACTCGTTCTCCAGTTGAACCAAGGAAAGAGAGAGTTCAAACAAGGGTCACGTGCTCACACGTGACCAGGAGTCACGTGGCAGCACGTGACGTTTAAACAGCAATAAGAAGAAAAGCGCAAAAGAAAGGAAAAGGCTCATTCCAAAGGGGGTCACGTGCCCACACTTAACCATGAGTCACGTGGTCACACGTGACCGGCTTTCAAAGCCCATTTTGTCAAACAGAATTAAATTCTGAAGGAGAATCAAATCTTTCCAAAGGAAAGCGGCTATCTGGAACCGATCGAATTAAAGATTCAGAGGTGATGAAATATCATCTATCTATGGGAAAATCTAGGGTTTGGAAAGATTTCCCTTTTAAATCTAACCGAAATAATAAAGGGGAACCCCTGGATTTGAAATCCAATGGTGAATAAAATTCACCCAATAATCCAAAGGTCCAAAACAGATGATGGGTGCAAATCAAATCTCTCAATGAAGATTCGTCAAAAACTGATTGATTCGGCTGCTTCTCCTATAAATAGGAGCCAAGAGACACAGAGATATAGATATACATACGTAGAGAAGAAAAAAGAAAAGGAAGAGAGCTTCGATACTTGGAGAACTTGGATCTTCTGCAAAAACCCTAGGTAAGAAAGGAAAAAGCTCCTTGAAAGAAAAAGAGAATTTAATTCTCAACAGAGTTTAACTCTGATAATGTAAAAACAGAAGAACATATTTCTTCTCTCTTTGATAGAGGATCTGCAGAGTGCACATCTCCCCTTAAGGTTGAGAATTTAATTCTCAATGGGTTGAGATCCTGCCATGCAGATCCAAAACATAGAGAAGGAATGCAAGCACGAGAATTTAATTCTCACAGAACTATAGGAATTTAATTCCTTTAAAATAAAATTAGGGCTTGCCCCTGTATCATGGGAATTTAATTCCTTCAGAATAAAAAGAAACAGGGTTTAACCCTAATTAAGAACCTAGTTCTGTTGCAGCAGCGGGAATTTAATTCCCTTAATCATAATTTAACAGAGGATGGAAGTTTAAACTCCTTAAAAAAGCTTTGTTAGGGTTCAACCCTATTTGGTTCTTCACATATATGAGGAATTTAATTCCTACAGAAAATTCAGAGTTAAACTCTATCCCAGAATATAAGTCTTCAAAAGGAAGTAGGAATTTAATTCCTTTGAAATTTACAGCTCGAGGAATTTAATTCCTGAAAAAAGATTAACAAAGCCTCTAAACAAAATACATAGAGACAGGGTCACGTGTCATCACGTGACCCCCCAAGAGATCTACAGAAAGTCCCTTTGAGGCAGCGCCCCACGTGATCCACGTGACCCTTGGCAGAAGCTCTAATACTTAGGCATTCGAATGCCCATCACGTGATGGCACGTGATGCTCTGAAAGATGCGATAATCTCAGCAGAATAAATGAAGGGAGGGCGCTCTCACGTGCTGCCACGTGACCCCTCTTGCCTTAGTGTTTAACACTAAATTGAAACTCTCGAACCCAGTGTTAAAACACTGTTGGGCCTTAGTGTTCAACACTAATTAAAAAGCTTTGTCTGCAGTGTTCAACACTGATCTGTTTTAGTGTTTAACACTAATTTGAAAAGCCTTGTTGCTGGTGTTTAACACCAATTATCTCTTAATGTTAAACACTAACTTGTCAACCTCATTCCCAGTGTTCAACACTGATTGCTCTGTAGTGTTTAACACTAGGCTTCGGCCCAATTGACTAAATGGATGGAGGCAAAGCCTCTCCTGATTGGACTTAGCCCAAGATGGCCATAAGTCCTCAATTTGTGATTAACTGGGCCAATGGACTCATAACATAATTAATTCGTCTTGATCCCAAATTGGGCCAAGGACTATTTAATCCGCTCCGGTTCTAGGGTACATCTCTTCACTCCTTTGATACTTGGCATTGTAATCCCTCAATGTCTTCAAAGAGGTGACGGGTCCCGACGACTACACATTGATACGGACTGCGGGGTCCTTAAACCCGTGTTTAATGCAAATTCCTGGTTACGTGGAACGCGGATAATGTCACTCTTTGACCCCGTGGAAAGCGTCCAGAGCGGAGCCTGGTCCTCGCAGAGCACGGCAGTGAACCCGTGTGAAGCATCCAGAGCACATAATGGACTGTGGGGTCCTTAAGCCCATGGACTACGGCGTCCTTAACCTTGACCGAGATGTCTTAAAACTAACAATGGACTGTGGGGTCCTTAAGCCCATGGACTACGACGTCCTTAACCTTGACCGAGATGTCTTAAAACTAACAATGGACTGTGGGGTCCTTAAGCCCATGGACTACGACGTCCTTAACCTTGACCGAGATGTCTTAAAACTAACAATGGACCGCAATGTCCTTAAACTACCTATGGACCGCAATGTCTTTAAACTAGAACAATAGAGCCCCCAAATGCTCTTTTGTCGGATCTAAACGATCCCGTTTAAGTTGATCTTAGCCTCGAAGATGGCTAACGTATCCTTAAACCTTCAAACAGACTGGACTATGAATCCCCCCAATTGACTCTGGCTTGAGGGTACATCTCTGAACTCCTCTGACATCCGTCGTTGTAATCCTTCAACGTCGTCAGAGAGGTGATGGGTCCCGACGGCCATACATACGATGGACCACTATATCCCTAAACCGGAACAATGGAGCCCCTAAATGCTCTTTTGTCGGATCTAAACGATCCCGTTAAGTCGATCTTAGTCTCAAAGTGAGACTAACGTATCCTTAACAAACGTTTGAGTTGATCTTAGCCTCGAGTACGGCTGACGTATCCTCAAACCAAACCCCCAAACCCAAATCTAAGATAATATGGATTTGGACTAGTCCACGCCCTACGGGCGACGACATAACTCAGTCTCCGTAAACAATCCACGGGCAACAAAACAAACACTCACGACACGAAGTGACCATCTGGAGAAGGAGAAAGTTGTTACCGCAATGCGGTAGCGTAATTAACTGCAGGGGCTTGCGCCTGCATGGAAGAGCGTCCCCACAATCAAAAACCCCTCAAACGAGAGGGAATCTGACGAAGTCTGCTACATCGGACGCATCCGTCTAAACCTCCGATACATGGTGCCATAAATCAACTTGGCATCTTCGGAGAGGTGGACGGATAGCACCAATTAGCATCTGCCCCGAGTCTTAGTGCCAAGACATCGCAGTCCTGTGCGCCGTCATTCGGAGGGGAACAGATTCTGCAAAAACCCTAGGTAAGAAAGGGAAAAGCTCCTTGAAAGAAAAAGAGAATTTAATTCTCAACAGAGTTTAACTCTGATAATGTAAAAACAGAAGAACATATTTCTTCTCTCTTTAATAGAGGATCTGCAGAGTGCACATCTCCCCTTAAGGTTGAGAATTTAATTCTCAATGGGTTGAGATCATGCCATGCAGATCCAAAACATAGAGAAGGAATGCAAGCACGAGAATTTAATTCTCACAGAACTATAGGAATTTAATTCCTTTAAAATAAAATTAGGGCTTGCCCCTGTATCATGGGAATTTAATTCCTTCAGAATAAAAAGAAACAGGGTTTAACCCTAATTAAGAACCTAGTTCTGTTGCAGCAGCGGGAATTTAATTCCCTTAATCATAATTTAACAGAGGATGGAAGTTTAAACTCCTTAAAAAAGCTTTGTTAGGGTTCAACCCTATTTGGTTCTTCATATATATGAGGAATTTAATTCCTACAGAAAATTCAGAGTTAAACTCTATCCCAGAATATAAGTCTTCAAAAGGAAGTAGGAATTTAATTCCTCTGAAATTTACAGCTCGAGGAATTTAATTCCTGAAAAAAGATTAACAAAGCCTCTAAACAAAATACATAGAGGCAGGGTCACGTGTCATCACATGACCCCCCAAGAGATCTACAGAAAGTCCCTTTGAGGCAGCGCCCCACGTGATCCACGTGACCCTTGGCAGAAGCTCTAATACTTAGGCATTCGAATGCCCATCACGTGATGGCACGTGATGCTCTGAAAGATGCGATAATCTCAGCAGAATAAATGAAGGGAGGGCGCTCTCACATGCTGCCACGTGACCCCTCTTGCCTTAGTGTTTAACACTAAATTGAAACTCTCGAACCCAGTGTTAAAACACTGTTGGGCCTTAGTGTTCAACACTAATTAAAAAGCTTTGTCTGCAGTGTTCAACACTGATCTGTTTTAGTGTTTAACACTAATTTGAAAAGCCTTGTTGCTGGTGTTTAACACCAATTATCTCTTAATGTTAAATACTAACTTGTCAACCTCATTCCCAGTGTTCAACACTGATTGCTCTGTAGTGTTTAACACTAGGCTTCGGCCCAATTGACTAAATGGATGGAGGCAAAGCCTCTCCTGATTGGACTTAGCCCAAGATGGCCATAAGTCCTCAATTTGTGATTAACTGGGCCAATGGACTCATAACATAATTAATTCGTCTTGATCCCAAATTGGGCCAAGGACTATTTAATCCGCTCCGGTTCTAGCGTACATCTCTTCACTCCTTTGATACTTGGCATTGTAATCCCTCAATCTCTTCAAAGAGGTGACGGGTCCCGACGACCACACATTGATACGGACTGCGGGGTCCTTAAACTTGTGTTTAATGCAAATTCCTGGTTACGTGGAATGCGGATAATGTCACTCTTTGACCCCGTGGAAAGCGTCCAGAGCGGAGCCTGGTCCTCGCAGAGCACGGCAGTGAACCCGTGTGAAGCATCCAGAGCACATAATGGACTGTGGGGTCCTTAAGCCCATGGACTACGACGTCCTTAACCTTGACCGAGATGTCTTAAAACTAACAATGGACTGTGGGGTCCTTAAGCCCATGGACTACGACGTCCTTAACCTTGACCGAGATGTCTTAAAACTAACAATGGACTGTGGGGTCCTTAAGCCCATGGACTACGACGTCCTTAACCTTGACCGAGATGTCTTAAAACTAACAATGGACCGCAATGTCCTTAAACTACCCATGGACCGCAATGTCTTTAAACTAGAACAATAGAGCCCCCAAATGCTCTTTTGTCGGATCTAAACGATCCCGTTTAAGTTGATCTTAGCCTCGAAGATGGCTAACGTATCCTTAAACCTTCAAACAGACTGGACTATGAATCCCCCCAATTGACTCTGGCTTGAGGGTATATCTCTGAACTCCTCTGACATCCGTCGTTGTAATCCTTCAACGTCGTCAGAGAGGTGATGGGTCCCGACGGCCATACATACGATGGACCGCTATGTCCCTAAACCGGAACAATGGAGCCCCTAAATGCTCTTTTGTCGGATCTAAACGATCCCGTTAAGTCGATCTTAGTCTCAAAGTGAGACTAACGTATCCTTAACAAACGTTTGAGTTGATCTTAGCCTCGAGTACGGCTGACGTATCCTCAAACCAAACCCCCAAACCCAAATCTAAGATAATACGGATTTGGACTAGTCCACGCCCTACGGGCGACGACATAACTCAGTCTCCGTAAACAATCCACGGGCAACAAAACAAACACTCACGACACGAAGTGACCATCTGGAGAAGGAGAAAGTTGTTACCGCAATGCGGTAGCGTAATTAACTGCAGGGGCTTGCGCCTGCAGGGAAGAGCGTCCCCACAATCAAAAACCCCTCAAACGAGGGGGAATCTGACGAAGTCTGCTACATCGGACGCATCCGTCTAAACCTCCGATACACGATGCCATAAATCAATTTGGCATCTTCGGAGAGGTGGACGGATAGCACCAATTAGCATCTGCCCCGAGTCTCAGTGCCAAGACATCGCAGTCCTGTGCGCCGTCATTCGGAGGGGAACACTTTTATAATAAAGAGATTAATAAAGTATTGCAGAAAAGAAAAAGAATCTTATTCATTCAAGAGGTACTATAGGCTCCTCAGCCGTACATAAAAAAATATATATTACAACAGCGGGGGAATGTGGTACAGAGAGCACTGTTCGTGGTACTCTGAGAATATTTCTGCCAGCCGAGCCCTCACGGTGTCTAACCTTTCCCTTCGATGACCCCCGCTAGCGTCGGCATCAAGCCTCAAGTGGTAGCACTCAAGAACGAGCGCCTCCGAGCGATTTAGCCGGCTCGCAGAGATCAGGCCGAAATGCCTCAGAGACCTCAGCTTGCCAATGGCCTCGTCTTTCAGCTGCTCGAATAAGGGGTTGTAGAGCCCCGGCGACGCCCTCCAGATGGAGTACATCAACACCTGAAGTAGGGAGGAGCGTCGGGGGAGCAATCGACCAAAATGATCCTCGATCCGGCCTATCACCAACTGCACCGTGTCATCAGTGCAGTATTAATCGTAGAGATACACGTCCTCGAAGCATATGATATAGGGGATGTTGAAAGAGAAGTCCTCCATTCTTGCATTTTGGGTGTGAGGAAAGGAGTCATCAACAATCTCTCCATTTCATAGCCCACAATGCCCCCGGAGTTCAACGGTCGTCCGCAACTGTGCCGCCATGCGGCAAACATCGCGCCGCTCGATGCAAAATCGAAACGACGTGGCTCTGGCGCTTCGCCTCCTCCACGCGTTTGTGCCATCTTCCCAAAGCCCTCACAAAGAGGCAGCCCGACAGCTATCCCGCTCGGCTATCCCTAGCCGGTAGCTCGCCTACCCCACAACGTCAGGGATCGAAGCCCTCACTAAGAGGCAACCAAGCAGCTTCACTGCTTGGTTCATCCTTGGCAAGCCTCCCACGGCCACTCCAGCGCTAAGGATCGAAGCCCTCACCAAGAAGCTGCCCTGCAGCTATCCTGCTCGGCTATCCCTGACTGATAGCTTCCCTACCCCACAACGCTAAGGATCGAAGCCCTCACCAAGAGGCATCCCTGCAGCTACCCTGCTTGGCTATCCCTGGTCGGTAGCTCGCCTACCCCACAACGCCAGGGATCTAAGCCCTCACTAAGAGGCAACTGAGCAACTTCACTGCTTGGTTCATCCTTGGCAGGCCTCCCACGGCCCCTCCAGCGCCAAGGACCTAAGCCCTCACCAAGAAGCAGCCCTGCAGCTATCCTGCTCGGCTATCCCTGGCCGGTAGCTCGCCTATCCCACAACGCCAGGGATCTAAGCCCTCACTAAGAGGAAACCGAGCAGCTTCACTGCTTGGTTCATCCTTGGCAGGCCTCCCACAGCCCCTCCAGCGCCAAGGATCGAAGCTCTCACCAAGAGGCAGCCCTGCAGCTACCCTGCTCGGCTATCCCTGGCTGGTACTTGTTGGGTTTCCTCTACACCTACTAAGGAGTATGGAAGCATCACACATGCCACTTTAAAATTTTAGAGATGCAAAGCAAACAAAGCAAGGATCTTTAACTAGAAAAAGCTAGGGTAACAACACTATAAAGTATATTTACACTAAGTGTAAGGAATACAACCTTTGTAGTCCTCTTTGTAGTGACTCCTAAGATCTTTGAGAGGCTTGCTAGTAAGCTCCTACGTCCACGATGATCCACCCGAAGTTCGCTAGCTCCAAGCTTGTAGCTCCACTTGATGCAAGAAAAAGATGAAGCTAAACACTCTAAACTAATTGGCTAGATTAGAGCAGAGTGATGAAGTGGTGTGTTTTCTTTTATCAAAACTCTTTCTTTTTATCTCTTACTCACTTTGGAAGAACCTAGAGAGCAAGGAGGAAGAAGAAGATGAAGGCAAAAGCTTTTGTAAAGTGATAAGCTTGTGATGAAAAATAGAAAATATAGTATATATATTTTCTTTCTCTCATCCAACCATGGTTGCTATAATATCTAGATATTTAGTGAGTGAGTTAAAACCCAAAAGAAATAGTTAATCCAAGATTAAAGGTTAGGTGAAGTGAGGTTAACTCAAAGAAGAGTGTAGAATTTTACAACCATGGATTAATCATTTCTTTTGTTTTGTTTTAAAACAAATCCAAATTGTAGGGTGTTTTTCGTCACCCCATTGAGATGGGAATACGCGCGCGCTTGTCAGGCGTATTACAAATTCCCCCTGCCTAGGGTAGGCTGGGGTTTATTGATTATGGGGATCCGAATCTCCAGCAACCGCGGACTAAGCTGCCGTTAATTACCCCTCGCCTTTGGGGCGAGGGAACCTCCGATTGACGGGTTAAACTGGTCATGCGAACTCAATGTGCGGTGTGCCTGTGTTGTGTTTTGCGTTGAAGGGGGGTTTTAGATATGTCGGGAGCCACGCATAGTTTTTACGGGTCCCGCTACCCGGATAGCGAGCTGGGGGTCAAGGAGGCTAGCAGCCCCCTTGCGGGATGCGGGGCAGCGCCCCGTTAAAATTTTTTTTCTAACAGGGACAGTGTCGTGGTGTATATGTGTGTGCACATATGTATACATATGTGTGTGTGTGTGTGTGTGTATGTATGTATATATAAAAAAAGAGGGAAGAAAAGGCATTCAAAGGATGCGTAGGGGCAGCACCTTGGGCGCTGTGCGCCTAGCTGCTGTGCGCTCAGGCGCTAGAGTGCCACGTGTCGGCACGTGGGCGCTCTGCGCTTGAGCGCTGGGAGCTTGAGCGCAAGCGCCACGTGTCGGCACGTGGGTGCTTTGCGCTCCAGCGCCTGACGCTTGAGCGCAAGTGCGCCACGTGTCGGCACGGGGGCGACTTGCGCTTGAGCGCAAGTGCGCCACGTGTCGGCACGGGGGCGACTTGCACCTGAGCGCTTGCGCTTGAGCGCAAGCGCGCTACGTGTCGGCACCTGGCCGACTTGCGCTCGTGCGCTCGCGTTTGAGCGCAAGCGCGCCGCGTGTCGGCACCGATGCGACTTGCGCTCGAGCGCAAGCGCGCCACGTATCGGCACGCCACGTGTCAGCACGTGGGCGCTTTGCGCTCGAACGCTGAGCGCTTGAGCGCAAGCGCGCTATGTGTCGGCACGCGGGCGCTCTACGCTTGAGCGCCGGCGAGAAAAAGAGGCTTTTAGCCTAGAAAATTTCTCGGAAGAGAAATCAGAGAGGAGTTGGACTCCTGAGTGTGTTTTTTTTTTGGGGTTTAGTGAAAGGGATTCTTCTTCTTCCTCCTCTGTTAGCTGGATCTTGAAGATCAAGAGATGTGAGATCTCAAAATCTCTCCTTTTGGGGATCTAAAGACAGATCCAAGCTCCCCTTTGTGGGTTTGGTGGTGAAAAACTATTTTGTTTTTGAAAAGGAAGAGTAAAACTCTTGATTTAATTCAAGAGAAAGAAGAAGGTTTTGGAACCTTGAGGAAGGAGAAAAGATCTCAGATCTAATTTTTTTTGGAGAGAATGAAAAGTGTTATTTTTTATTCATCATCATTTTTCCTTATATAGGCTTACATATTTACATATAGCCCCTTGGGCTTTACAAAAATGGCGTTTTTCCCATCCCATGGCTCATGTGCCATTTCATTTTTGCACATAAGCCATGGGCTTACAAGATATTGGCTTTATGCCCATTTTGCATACATTCATGTATAAAAAATTACATAAAAATTATTTATTACATGATTTTGTTGTTGGCATGGGAAGGCTGGCCGTGGGCTCGACTTGGACATGGGCCCGCTTGACCTGGGCTTGGGCCCACCTAGCTTGGGGGTTGACCTTGACTTTGACTCAGTCAACCGGGGTGTAAATTTTTACCCCAACAAATTGCCCCCCATCAATAAATGCACACAGCATATGTGGGTAGTGTGCATGAAATTTATGGATCTTCTTTTGCGTGGAGGCGACTTGCTTTGGTTCCCACCTTTCGGGATGCACTGCCCTTTTTACGACATGGACGGTCGACGCTTGACGCGTCTCCGAGACAGAGTGCCCGTGATAGACGTTTCCCTTGCCCAGAGTGATTTCATTGACGTGCCCTCGGCGCGGAGTGTCGCTGGTCGACGTTTCCCCGAGGCGGAGTATCGGCTAGTTGACGTGTCGCCTAGACGGAGTGTCTGCTTGACGTTTCTCCGGCACGGAGTGTCGTTGTTGGACGTTTCCCTGATGTGGAGTGTCTGTGTTGGACGTTTCCCCAATACAGAGTGTCGCTAGTTGACTTTTCCCCGGCACGGAGTGTCTGCTTGACGTTTCCCCGGCGCGGAGTGTCGCTGGTCGACTTTTCCCCGGCCCGGAGTGTCGCTGATCGACTTTTCCCCGGCGCGGAGTGTCGCTGATCGACTTTTTCCCAGCGTGGAGTGTCGGGTTGACTTTTCCCCGGCACGGAGTGTCGCTGATCGACTTTTCCCCTGCTCGGAGTGTCGCTGGTTGACTTTTCCCCGGCACGGAGTGTCGCTGATCGAATTTTCCCCGGCTCGGAGTGTCGGGTTGACTTTTCTCCGGCACGGAGTGTCGCTGATCGAATTTTCCCCGGCGCGGAGTGTCGGGTCGACTTTTCCCCGGCATGGAGTGTCGCTGATCGACTTTTCCCCGGCGCGGAGTGTCGGGTTGACTTTTCCCCAGCACGGAGTGTCGCTGATCGACTTTTCCCCGGCTCGGAGTGTCGGGTTAACTTTTTCCCGGCACGGAGTGTCGCTGATCGACTTTTTCCCGGCGTGGAGTGTCGGGTTGACTTTTCCCCGGCACGGAGTGTCGCTGATCGACTTTTCCCCGGCGCGGAGTGTCGGGTTGACTTTTCCCTGGCACGGAGTATCGCTGATCGACTTTTCCCTAGCGCGGAGTGTCGGGTTGACTTTTCCCCGGCACGGAGTGTCGCTGATCGACTTTTCCCCGGCGCGGAGTGTCGGGTTGACTTTTCCCCGGTGCGGAGTGTCGCTGTTTGACGCAGAGGTCGATGTTGGAATTGGTTGGTTTGATTTGTTTGATTTGAGTTGACATCAGTATCGCTATACTGGAATATGGTACCAGGAGCGAATCGTCATCTGTCTTGAGAGGATTTGGGAATTGGTTTTTTTTTGTTTGGCATCTGCATTGCTGCACTGGAATAATGCCAGGAGCAACTCATCATTTGCCCCGGGAGGATTTGGATTTGGTTTGTTTGGCATCTGCATTGCTGCACTGGAATAATGCCAGGAGCAACTCATCATTTGCCCCGGGAAGATTTGGATTTGGTTTGTTTGGTTTGGCATATACATTGCTGCACTGGAATAATGCCAGGAGCAACTCATCATTTGCCTCGGGAGGATTTGGATTTGGTTTATTTGGCATCTGCATTGCTGCACTGGAATAATGCCAGGAGCAACTCATCATGTGTCCCGAGAGGATTTGGGAATTGGTGGCTTAGGAGACAGGTTTAGATCCCTGTCACCTAAAGCTTTTCCATTTTGTGAGCCGTAAGGGTCTCACAAAGCATTTTCTCCCTACGGGTCGTAAAGATCCTGTAGGTGTATTTTCTCCTTAGGAGTCGTGGGGACTCCTAAGTGTGTTGCTCCTTTGTGAGTCGTAGGGATCTCACGCGGGAATTTTCTCCTCACAAAGTCGAGAGGACTTTGCGAGTGCATTTCATTTCTTTTTCTTCTTTTGCGAGTTTGCGCCCTTTCGGGTTTTCACAAACTCGCCGGCAGTCCTGCTATTTTTACTCACGGAGCCCTTTCGGGTTTTCATCCGTGCCCATTTTGCTTGTGGACATATCATTTTTTTGGAGGGATCGGGATTGTTTTACGCCCGTGGATTGTATACGGTTTTGCAGGATGTATGATCCAGACCGTAGGGCCGGAAAAATTTCAGGACCTTGTTGGCGTCTGCATCGCTGCACTGGAATATGGCACCAGGAGCGACTCATCATTTACCACTTGGGGGTTGGGGAGCGATGGCTTAGGAGACAGGTTTAGATCCCTGTCGCCTAAGACTTTTCAATTTTATGGGCCGTGAGGATCCCATAAAAGCATTTTCTCCCTACGAGTCGTAAGGATCTCGCAGGTGTATGTTCTCCTTAGGAGTCGTGAGGACTCCCAAGTATATTTTTCCTTCGTGAGTCATAAGGATCCCACGAAGGTTTGTTCTTCCTCATGTATCATGAGGACACATGAGTGGATTTCCCTCGTTCCCAGTTTATGACTTAGAGGTCGACTGTTTCCAGTTTAACGACTTAGAGGTCATCTGTTTCCAGTTTAACGACGTGGTGGTCATCTGTTTCCAGTTTAACGACTTAGAGGTCTACTGTTTCCAGTTTAAAGACTTAGAGGTCTACTGTCTCCAGTTTAACGACTTAGAGGTCTACTGTTTCCAGTTTAACGACTTAGAGGTCTACTGTTTCCAGTTTAACGACTTAGAGGTCATCTGTCTCCAGTTTAACGACTTAGAGGTCTACTGTTTCCAGTTTAACGGCTTAGAGGTCATCTGTTTCCAGTTTAAAGACTTAGGGGTCTTCTGTTTCCAGTTTAACGACGTAGAGGTCGTCTGCTTATAGTTTAATGACGTAGAGGTCATCTGTTTCCAGTTTAACGACGTGGTGGTCATTTGTTTCCAGTTTAACGACTTAGAGGTCATCTGTTTCCAGTTTAACGACTTGGCGGTCATCTGTTTCCAGTTTAACGACTTGGAGGTCTGCTGTTTCCAGTTTAAAGACTTGGAGTTCTGCTGTTTCCAGTTTAAAGACTTAGAGGTCTGCTGTTTCCAGTTTAACGACTTAGAGGTCATCTATTTCTTGTTTAACGACATAGTGGTCATCATCTGTTTCCAGTTTAACGACTTAGAGGTCATCTGTTTCCAGTTTAACGACTTGGTGGCCATCTGTTTCCAGTTTAACGACTTGGAGATCATGCTGTTTCCAGTTTAAAGACTTAGAGGTCTGCTGTTTCCAGTTTAACGACTTAGAGGTCATCTGTTTCCAGTTTAACGACATAGTGGTCATCTGTTTCCAGTTTAACGACTTAGTGGTCATCTGTTTCCAGTTTTAAGACTTAGAGGTCTGCTGTTTCCAGTTTAACGACTTAGAGGTCATCTATTTCCAGTTTAACGACATATTGGTCATCTGTTTCCAGTTTAAAGACTTAGAGGTCTGCTGTTTCCAGTTTAACGACTTAGAGGTCATCTGTCTCCAGTTTAACGACTTAGAGGTCTACTGTTCCCAGTTTAACGACTTAGAGGTCATCTGATTCCAGTTTAAAGATTTAGAGATCTGCTATTTCCAGTTTAACGACTTAGAGGTCATCTGTTTCCAGTTTAATGACATAGTGGTCATCTGTTTCAAGTTTAACGACATAGTGGTCATCTGTTTCCAGTTTAACGACATAGTGGTCATTTGTTTCCAGTTTAAAGACTTAGTGGTCTGCTATTTCCAGTTTAACGACTTAGAGGTCATCTGCTTCCAGTTTTAAAGACGTGGAGGTCTATTGGATTGATTTGGAATTTTGGGATAGGGGCCGGCATCAGCGTTGTTAACACTGAAGCACATGTGCCAGGACACATGAGTGGGTCTTCCCAATGGAGCATAATTCCAAAGGCGGAGGCCAGCCGCGTAACTGGTGGTTGCGGTGGGGCATGGGTATGCTGAGGATTATTTGAGCCTGTGGATTGTATATGGCAGTCAATTTGGGGACTAGCCGTAGGGCCGGGAGAATTTTGGAAATTTGAATTTTTGGTTGGCGTCTGCATCGCTGCACTGGAATATGGTACCAGGAGCGACTCATCATTCGCCGTTGTTTTGTTTTTGTTTTTGTTTTTTTTTGTTTTACCGCGATTGCTTTATCATTTCAGCTTTTCTTGTCGCGAAAATCGCGATTGCCCTATCATTTCGGCTATTTATTCGTGGTTGCCCCATCATTTCGGCTTTATTTTTCATCTTTATTTTACTCGCTGATTTTTATTGCGAGTTGCCCCATCATTTCGGCTTTTCTTTATTTTTCTTTTATTTACACATTTTTGTTTATTTACATATATATATATATATATATATATATATATTTTTTTTTTTACATTCCCAGTTTAACGACTTAGAGGTCGATTATTCCTAGTTTAATGACGTGGTGGTCGATTGTTCCCAGTTTTATGACGTGGTGGTCCATTATTCCCAGTTTAATGACGTGGTGGTCGATTATTCTCAGTTTAATGACATGGTGGTCAATTGTTCCCAGTTTAATGACGTGGTGGTCAGCGGGTGTTCCCAGTTTAACGACGTGGTGGTCCTTTTTGCTTATCCCAGCTCCTTGAACTTTGATCTTGGCGGAGCTGTGTTGATGACCTAGCTCTGTGGCTTGCCGATACATCCGAGAATTGTGAGGTTTTTCTAAGCTTATATTGGTCCTCTGCCCAATCTTTGAAAATATAGCAGTCTTCGATGGTATGACCCACCACTCTATAATATGGGCAGTATATGGGATTGCCGGTCATGTTCATTTCCTATGGCCTCTTTGGAACAGGCAGTTGCAAACCGTTGTTCAAGGCGTCCATGAATATTTTGCGGACTTCATCCCTCCTGAAGGAGTATACCTTCTTCTTTCTCTCCATTGGAGTAGGTGCCTTTACTGATGCTGGTCCTCGAAGCCGATCAGTCTTTGGTTTGCCCTTTTCAGATAATGGCACATGTCTGGGAGGATTAGGTTCCCGAAAGGCTTCGGTCTCCATTTGCATGAAATCGGCGGTCGTAGCTTGACTGTTTGCTAACGCGCCTTTAGACAGTTCTATCTCTCCCGTCCTGTATTGCCTTTCGACCCAATCTTTGAAGACAAAGCAGTCCTCAATGGCATGACCCATCACCCTATGATAGGGGCAATATTCTGGGTCGTCGGGCATATTCGCTTCTTGCGGTCTCTTTGATTCCTGCAATTGTAGACCGTTTCTTAGGGCGTCCCTGAATATCTTGTGGACTTTTTCCCTTCTGAAGGAATAGACCTTTTCCAGCTTCTCTTTCAGAGGTGATTCCCCCCCCGGCGTATGTATCGGAGGGACTGGAGGCTGATTGCGGCCGTTTTTCACGAAGGCGCTCCGCTGTTAGGTTGAAGGGGATATTAGTTGGCTGCCTCCGGGTATCAATCCCTAGCTCATGAACCAAAATTTGACCCTGCTGTAATTGCAATCGGGTGACTTGGGTCGCGAGATCTGCCACGACGTTTGCCAGCTCGACGACTTTGGAATAGACCTCGGCCATCTTCTCATCCCTGTCCTGAAATTGCCTTTGAAGCCATTGGAATAATGCTTGTTCTGTAGTTCCGGCTATGACAACCGGGTAATCTATATTGCCTGAGCTCAATTCCGCAGGAACCATGGGCTCCTCTGGCTTATCGGCCTGAGCGGGCTCTTCATCATTTAGATCGAGCCGCTGCTGGGTCGCGTCAACCATATCATCACCATGACTGTGAAGAAGAGGAGGGTTCGTTTCTTCATATCCGGCCATGTAGACAGTGTGGATAATACATTCAGCCATTCTTTCATCACTGGCAGCTGATTTCGCGGAGCGGTCCGGGGTCATAAATTTTAACATGGCCAGAGCCCTAGCCCTTTTGTTGGCTTTGTATCTGAGCCTCTACTGCCTCAGCTTCTCTGCCTTGAGCGCTTGGCTGGCTTCTGCTCTTTGGGAAGCCGCCATGGGCTGCGTGATGGGGAGACTTGAGAAGACACCCAATCGAGCAGTTGTCAGAGACACCGCCGGAGCTTGCACGAGACGCCCTGTTGCTTTGTTGGTGCTGATGGCCTTGCCCCCAGCTGGGGCCATGGAGAGTTGTTCAAACACCGACTTGTGTTTGAGTTGGGGCGCCTTCGAGACCACCACATTCGGCCTCTTGCCTTTCGAGACCGTTTTGTCTGTTATCGGAGCTTGAGGAGCTGGGATGGCGCCAACTGGTATGAACATAATAGAGCCGAATGGTAGCAGCGGCTCCTCCCATTGTCGCCCGAGACTGGCCGGGAGGACCGTCCTAGAGTCTATCCTCATCGTGTAGGAGATGGGAGCCGTGCTGAGAGCTGAGTTCATCTTTGGAGACATTATTGAAAAGTGATTGCTTGAAGACCTGCATGAAAGAGCGTTATTTTAGTATAAATACAAATATGTACATTAATTGAGTTCGCATGAATGCTTAACCCGAAATATGGGAGGAGAGATTGGTCCCACCGGGCGTGCCAGATCTATAGGGTGTTTTTCGTCACCCCATTGAGATGGGAATATGCGCGCGCTTGTCAGGCGCATGACAGATTCCCCTTACCTAGGGTAGGCTGGGGTTTATTGATTGTGGGGATCCGAATCTCCGGCAGCCGCGGACTAAGCTGTCGTTAATTACCCCTCGCCTTTGGGGCGAGGGAACTTCCGATTGATGGGTTAAACTGGTTATGCGAACTCAATGTGCGGTGTGCGTGTATTGTGTTTTGCTTTGAAGGGGGGTTTTAGATATGTCAGGAGCCACGCAGAGTTTTTACGGGGTCCCGCTACCCGGATAGCGGGCTGGGGGCTAAGGGGGCTAGCAGCCCCCTTGTGGGGTGCGGGGCAGCGCCCTGTTAGAAATTTTTTTCTAACAGGGACAGTGTCGTGGTTTATGTGTGTGTGCACATATGTATACATATGTATATATATATATATATATGTATATATATAAAAAGGGAAGAAAAGGCATCCAAAGGATGCGTAGGGGCAGCACCTTGGACGCTGTGCGCCTAGGTGCTATGCGCTCAGGCACTAGAGTGCCCCGTGTCGGCACGTGGGCGCTCTGCGCTTGAGCGCTGGGAGGTTGAGTGCAAGAGCGCCACGTGTCGGCACGTGGGTGCTTTGCGCTCCAGCGCCTGACACTTGAGCGCAAGTGCGCCACGTGTCGGCACGGGGGCGACTTGCGCTTGAGCGCTGGGCGCTGGAGCGTAAGTGCGCCACGTGTCGGCACGGGGGCGACTTGCACCTGAGCGCTTGCGCTTGAGAGCAAGCGCGCCATGTATCGGCACCGGGGTGACTTGCGCTCGTGCGCTCGCGCTTGAGCGTAAGCGTGCCGCGTGTCGGAACCGGGGCGACTTGCGCTCGGCACGTGGGCGCTTTGCGCTTGAGCGCAGGCCACTGTAGTGCAAGCGCACCACGTGTCGGCACGTGGGCGCTTTGCGCTCGAACGCTGAGCGATTGAGCGCAAGCGCGCTACGTGTCGGCACGCGGGCGCTCTGCGCTTGAGCGCCGGCAAGAAAAAGAGGCTTTTAGCCTAGAAAATTTCTCGGAAGAGAAATCAGAGAGGAGTTGGACTCCTGAGTGTTTTTTTTTTTGGGTTTAGTGAAAGGGGTTCTTCTTCTTCCTCCTCTGTTAGCTGGATCTTGAAGATCAAGAGATGTGAGATCTCAAAATCTCTCCTTTTAGGGATCTAAAGACAGATCCAAGCTCCCCTTTATGGGTTTGGTGGTGAAAAACTATTTTGTTTTTGAAAAGGAAGAGTAAAACTCTTGATTTAATTCAAGAGAAAGAAGAAGGTTTTGGAACCTTGAGGAAGGAGAAAAGATCTCAGATCTAATTTTTTTTGGAGAGAATGAAAAGTGTTATTTTTTATTCATCATCATTTTGCCTTATATAGGCTTACATATTTACATATAGCCCCTTGGGCTTTACAAAAATGGCGTATTGCCCATCCCATGGCTCATGTGCCACTTCATTTTTGCACATAAGCCATGAGCTTACAAGATATTGGCTTTATGCCCATTTTGCATACATTCATGTATAAATAATTACATAAAATTTATTTATTACATGATTTTTTTGTTGGCATGGGAGGCTGGCCGCGGGCTTGACTTGGACATGGGCCCGCTTGACCTGGGCTTGGGCCCACCTAGCTTGGGGATTGACCTTGACTTTGACTCGGTCAACCGGGGTGTAAATTTTTACCCCAACACAAATAAATATCCATATATTATAGTTCCATGTAAGTCTTATATTGCCTTCAAGTGTGTATCATCAATCATGATACTTTTGTATGCATGTATCCATGCACATCTACATGTGCATACTTGCACATCATCATATGCATGCATGCATGCATTCTTCCTCTTTAATAAAAAGAGTTTGAATAAAGAATAAGAATAAAACTAAAAGTCAAAATGTTAAATCAACAATTGATTTAACAATCCGGTCATATCACATACGACCCGACCAATAGAAAAACGCCCGATTAATATACGGTATCACATAGTTATATTCAATTGGGTCCCCGTGCATATCTCATATGCACACCATATCTTTTCGCCTGGGCTAGAAAACTTTTGTGTGGGAATCTAAGACCCGTCAATACACCGGCAGTGGGTGATGATCATATCAAACACCCACAAGACGCAAGCGGTCAGCTAAACATAACGGCCACCCGGGTATTGAACGATCAGAAGAAAACCAGCAAAGCTGTCAAAACTCCCATCGAGCCATCTGACAACACTTACCGTACAGTCCGATCTCCTCGTCAGATATATTGCATATCGAGTCTAGAGATGGTATCGTCGACCCCAATAACTCAATAAGTCATGCTGGTGTATGGCTCATAACAAATCGAGAAACTAATGATAACGCTTATCAGTAAATCTAAGTAGCCCTGGTCAGGGACTTCCTGTTATAGCCAATCAAGCATAGCACAACATCAAACCCCAATACCGGGAGAGACGAAACCCCTCCTATCGCTCATTGTCTCTATGTGCCTCGGGACTGTACCCAAAGTCCACCTGTTTGCACGACTCAGTAGAGTCGTGGTAGGGTGGAGATCAAAGTACAGTGTGAGGACACACAAGACTCTATGACGATCTTGGGTCTACAAACTAACCTGTATCAGTGTCACGTGAGAACTGCTATCCGACGATAGATATAATACCATATAGGAGTTCTCGGCGAGTCCGTTCAGTGTACCCAGTCTCACTGAGCACCCGTATACATTCTTTGGTGTCAGCACACCAGATGGATATGGGATCATCCATCGCCCATCATATGGGACAAGAATGGTATACGCTAGTCTACTCTGGAATATCGATGCCCTATCTCGATATACCCACGACTAGGAACAGTTCAAGGATATGCTTATAAACTACACGTGCCCCACTAGTATGATCCGCATCATAGTCACAGTAGTCTAGCAAATATTCTGAGGGCTTTATCAACATGTGTAAATGAATAAAAGCATGATCAAATCAACATGTCAGATAAAGTAAACCAGATAGCATACTATCATGTCGAGCAAGAAAGTAATATATTTATATACATGTCTAAGCATCCACTATATATATAATAGCCTCTAGGGCATACATATCCAACAATCTCCCACTTGCACTAAGGCCAATTATTGGCTTATTTCATACCTAACATCTCAAAAAGTTGCTCATGCTGCGGCTGTGGAAGGGCCTTGGTGAGTGGATCCGCTATGTTATTCTTTGTATCTACTCTCCGAATCTCGATCTCGTGGCGATCTACTATCTTCCGGATCAAATGATATCGCCTTAGGATGTGTCTGGACTTCTGATGGGACCTTGGTTCTTTGGCTAACGCCATAGCCCCATTATTATCATAATACAATGGTATTGGATCAACAATGGTTGGAACTACTCCTAGTTCCACGATGAACTTCTTCATCCAGACGGCTTCCTTGGCAGCATCATTTGCCGCAATATACTTGTTCCCCTCCGAACGGCGGCCAAGATGACGTAGGCGTCTCGCCTGTGATTCAGGGCAGATGCTATTTGGTTTTATCCGTCCACCTCTCCGAAGATGCCAAGTTGATTTATGGCACCGTGCATCGGAGGTTTAGACGGATACGGCCGATGTAGCAGACTTCGTCAGATTCCCCCTCACTTGAGGGGTTTTTGATTGTGGGGACGCTCTTCCCTGCAGACGCAAGCCCCTGCAGTTAATTACGCTACCGCATCGCGGTAACAACTTTCTCCTTCTCCAGAATTTCACTTCGTGTCGTGTGTGTTTGTTTTGTTTGTGGATGCCCGTGGATTGTATACGGAGACTAATTTATGTCGTCGCCCGTAGGACGTGGATTAGTCCAAATCCGTATTTTCTTAGATTTGGGTTTGGGGTTTTGGTTTGAGGACACGTTAGCCATATTTGAGGCTAAGATCAACTCAAACGTTTGTTAAGGATACGTTAGTCTGATTTGAGACTAAGATCGACTTAACTGGATCGTTTAGATCCGACAAAAGAGCATTTAGGCTCTATTGTTCCAGTTTAGGGACATAGTGGTCCATTTAATGTATGGCCATCGGGACCCGTCACCTCTCTGACGTCATTGAAGGATTACAACGATAGGTGTCAGAGGAGTTCGGAGATGTACCCTTGAACCAAAGTTGATTAGGGGATCTATAGTCCGATTTAGGACTAAAGTCTGTTTGAAAGTTTAAGGATACGTTAGCCATTTTTGAGGCTAAGATCAACTTAAACGTTTGTTAAGAATACATTAGTCTGATTTGAGACTAAGATCGACTTAACTGGATCGTTTAGATCCGACAAGAGAGCATTTGGGCTCTATTGTTCCAGTTTAGGGATATGGTGGTCCGTGTTCCAGTTTAGGGACATGGGGGTTCATCATTCCCATTTTGGGGACGGATATTAGTTTAAGGACACGTTAGCCATATTTGAGGCTAAGATCAACTTAAACGTTTGTTAAGGATACGTTAGTCCAGTTTGAAACTAAGATCAACTTAACGGGATCGTTTAGATCCGACAAGAGAGCATTTGGGCTATATTGTTCCAGTTTAAGGACATAGTGGTCCGTGTTTCAGTTTAGGGACATGGGGGTCCATTGAATATATGGCCGTCGGGACCCGTCACCTCTCTGACAACGTTGAAAGTTTACAACGACAGGTATCAGAGGAATTCAGAGATGTACCCTTGAACCAAAGTTGGTTGGGAGATCTATAGTCCAATTTGGGACTAAAGTCTGTTTGAGGGTTTAAAAATACGTTAACCCTATTGGAGGTTAAGATCAACTTAAACATTTGTTAAGGATACGTTAGTCTAATTTGAGACTAAGATCAACTTAACGGGATCATTTAGATCTGACAAAAGAGCATTTGGGCTCTATTGTTCCAGTTTATGGACATAGTAGTCCATTGCCAGTTTAGGGACATGGTGGTCCATTGCCAGTTTAGGGACATGGTGGTCCATCACATTTATGGCCGTCGGGACCCATCACCTCTCTGACGACGTTGAAGGATTACAACGACAGATGTCAGAGGAGTTCAGAGATGTACCCTCGAACCGAATGTAAATTGATTTAAGAGAGCACATGCTCAGTCAATTTAATTTGAGGACTTACGGCCATGATTGGGCTAAGTCCAGTTGAGAATATTCAACGTTTTTATCTTTGGCCTATTAGGTCTGTGCTAAGGCTTTGCCCCTGTTTAATAATGCACTGCATTTTATTATGGCCTGTTAGGCCTTTTAAGTTGGACTCTGTCCCCTTTTTATAATGCAAAGCATTTATTTTGGTTTATTGGGCCTCTTAATTGGGCTCTGCCCTTTAATAATGCATTGCATTAATTAGTCTGACAGAGCGCCACGTGGCTTGTCAGGCGCTTTGCGCCAATTGAGGAGCGCAAGGCGCAAGTCCATGTGGAGGTGACACGTGTCACGCTCCGGTGAGCGCAAGCGCAGTGCGCTGCGCTGTTGCGCTGCTGACACGTGGCACGCTCTGATGAGTTGCGCCAATTCATGAGTGCAGTGCTCTGTTTTAAAAGCGCATAGCACAAGCTGTTCTGGAGCTGACACGTGGCGCTCTCTGGTGACTTGCGCCAACCCAAGAGCACAACAGTGCAGATTTACAAGTGCAAGGCACTGTTCTAATATCTTGATCCAATTTTGAATTCAAGAAAAGAATTTTTAAGATTTCAGAACCAATGGTTCATAAAAAAAAAGCAATGCCTTTGTTATTTATTATATTTTTTTATTGAAGATCCTTGATCTTGTTCTTAGATCAATGATCTTTTCAGAAGAAATTCTTCTTTCTTATTCAAAGGGTTTACCTTTTTCTCTTTTTGAGTTCTTCTCAAAATTTTCTTTAGAAGAGTTCTCTCTGTGTTGATCTCTTTCATGCGTTGGGGTCTGGGGGCCTTTTTATAGTGCCAATGATTTATTGAATTGGTTAGAGAGATCTTTCTCTGAGTGATTTGGGGATTTTTCCCCACCGTTGGATCTTTGATCCAAGGGCTTCTGTTTTACAGAAGGCAATCTTCTTGTTTTTAACAAGATTGAGAAAGATCTTTCAGAATTTTAATTCTTTTTGGCGCAAGCGTACCTGCTCTTGACACGTGTCGCGCAGCGCAACTGCGCAGGCGCAACTGCGCTGCCACGTGTCGCGCAGCGCAGAGCGCAGCACAACTGCGCTGACACATGTCGCGCAGCGCAGAGCGCGAGTCAGCTGAAGCGTTGCTTCATTTATTTTCATTTTAAATAGAACCTTGCTCTGATTGGGTGCGCTGCGCTCCTTGCGCTGGCGTGCCTGATTTTGACACGTGGCGCGTTGCGTCCAGCGCAAGGAATCTGAAGCGTTGCTTCATCTCCCACTTTGGAATTTGAACAGAGCTTTGCTCTGAAAGGGAGATTTTCTCCTTTATTATTATTTTTTTTTATTGTTATTATTTTATACGGAGCGGGTTTTGAGCCAAAATTTTGGCGGGAACGCTGATCTATGAGCCTCCTCTAAGATCTCACATCTCAATCCGTCAGAATCTGGTACACCAAGACGAGTCCTAAAGCGTAATACTCCATGATCATCAATCACAAACTCCGATCCCCTGCCCTGCCTAACCTGATCTATAATCTCTGATATACGAGTATCTGCGGGCTGTGTCTCTCGAATACGATCCAATAACTGAGGTCGGGTGCGAACATGTGCTAGCTGTCCTCCTATCGGGGTGAACTCAAACTGTATACGACTATCACATAAAATCTGCCAGTCGGTAGAAGACTATCTCTGCAAGGTGCGCAAATGAGATAAGCTACCTCCAGGTCTTCGACTCAAAGCATCTGCTACAACATTTACCTTGCCTGGATGATACAAGATCTCACAACCGTAATCTTTCACTGGTTCCATCCATCTACGCTGCCTTAGGTTCAGATCCCTCTGCTGAAAAATATACTTTAAGCTCTTATGATCTGTGAAGATTTGGCACGACTCTCCATACAAGTAATGTCTCCAAATCTTCAATGCGAATACCACAGCATCCGTCTCTAGATCATGAGTGGGGTAGTTCCGTTTGTAGCTCTTCAACTGTCGAGAAGCATAAGCTACAACTCTGCCGTGCTGTATCAACACACAGCCTAAACCCACTCTATAGGTATCACAATACACAACAAAGCCACCTGACCCAGAAGGTAATGATAATACAGGTGCAGTCGTCAAGCGAGTCTTCAACTGCTGGAAACTCTGCTCATATGCATCTGTCCAAAGAAAGGGAACCTCCTTCCTAGTCAATCCGGTCAACGGTGCAGCTATTCGAGAAAAATCCTGCACAAAGCGTCGGTAATAACCTGCCAGACCTAAGAAACTGCGAATCTCTGTAACTGACACAGGTCTGGGCCAGTGCTGCACTACTTCGACCTTCTTTGGGTCCACACGTATCCCCTCTCTCGTGACCACATGACACAAGAACTCCACACTGTCTAGCCAAAAGGCACCCTTGGAGAATTTTGCAAACAGCTGATGCTCCTTCAAGGTCTGCAACGTAATACGCAAATGTTGCTCGTGCTCCTCTCTACTCCGGGAATAAACGAGAATGTCATCAATGAATACTATAATAAACTGATCAAGAAAGGGCCTGAAGATACGGTTCATCATATCCATAAAACCTGCTGGAGCGTTGGTGAATCCGAACGACATCACCAGAAATTCACAGTGCCCATATCTTGTGCGAAACGCAGTCTTCGGAATATCATCCTTCCGAACCTTCAACTGGTGATACCCCGACCGCAAATCAATCTTCGAGAAGTAACCAGCTCCCTGCAACTGATCGAATAAGTCATCTATACGTGGTAGTGAATACCTATTTCGCACAGTGACGCAATTTAGCTGTCGGTAGTCGATGCACAGTCTCATACTACGGTCCTTCTTCTTTACAAATAAGACAGGAGCTCCCTACGGTGATATGCTGGGATGAACAAGCCCTCTATCTAACAACTCTTGCAACTGACTTTTAAGTTCCTTCAACTCCGTCGGTGCAATACGATAGGGTGGTATAGAAATAGGCCCCGCACCCGGAATCAAGTTGATGCAAAATTCAATATCATGATCGGGTGGCAATCCTGGTAATTCAGCAGGAAACACATCCGGAAATTCTCGTGCGATCGGAACCTGGTCCAATGGAATCTCAGCGACCCCTAAGTCCTGAACAAAAGCCAAGAACCCATGACAACCCTTCTTTAAGAGTCGTCCCGCACAAAAAGCAGAAATCATATTGGCAGGAGTTATATTACAATCCCCCTGCACAACAAATATCGGTTCACCTGGAAAACAAAATTTAAATGCTTTCCCACGACAATCTACATAGGCATGACAAGCGGCCAACCAATCCATACCGAGAAGTATATCAAAATCTAGTATATCCAGGAGAATCAGATCAACTAGCGAATCTCTATCACCAATAAGTACAGAACATGATCTGAATACGTGCCGAGCTATAAAAGAATCTCCCACCGGAGTAATCACTACCAACGGTAAATCTAACAATGACGACTCTTTCCCCAAAGAAAGTGCAAAGCGTGAAGATACATAAGAATGTGTAGAATCGGGATCAAATAAAATATGTGCATCTAGTGAACATATTGCAAGAGTACCTGTCACAACTGCATTTGATGCCTGGGCATCCTGTGGAGTCAGCGCAAAAACCCGTGCCTAGCCTCTGCCCGCATCCTGTCGTCCTCTACCTCTATCTCCTCGACCTCTCTGAGATCGTCCTGCAAAGCCTCGACCTCGTGGTGCCACCGTCTGGCGTGTAGGGCCAACTGGGGGAGGAAGTAAAGCCATCGGCGTAGAAGGTGGAGGGGGTAAAGCAACCTGTGGAGTAATAGTCCCGCTATAACGTGTACACCCTCTAGCCGTATGCCCTGGAAGCCCGCAATTATAACACGTAAGTGGGGTCCCCTGATCATCGGGGTATGAACTGAACATCTGGCCGAGTCCAACTTCGTCTGAAACTGCGGTCTGGAGTATATCTTCCTCTACCTCCGCCAAACTGTCTAGCTATTGGCCCGGTCGGCCTACTCCTTTTTGGCTCCGGAACGACCACTGCCTCTTTCAACCACTCCTCTACTCGTATTGCTGCATCCATGGCCTGCGCATACGTATCAAAATGCTGGGAGCCTATAGCTAAATACAACTGCGTGTCCAGACTCCTTAGGAACCTCTTCACCCGAAGTTCCTCCGTAGGTACTAAGTATGGAGCATAGCGCGACAACTGGGTGAATCGTAAGTCATAATCTGCCACTGACATACTCGCCGATTTCCGCAACGCTTCAAAACTGCTAGCTCTAGCGTCCCTCACACTCTGTGGAAGAAATCTAGCAAGAAAGACCTCAGAAAACTTGGTCCACAACATCGGAGGAAGACCCGTAGCTCGCCCTCTCTCTATCGACTCACACCACTCCTGTGCAAGTCTCTCTAAACGAAAGCTAGTCAGCTTAACTGACCTCACATCAGAACATCACAGTGATCTGCTAATCCTCTCCATCCTATCAAGAAAGGACTGAGGATCTTCCGCTACATCAGTCCCTGTAAATACCGGAGGTCTCAACCTCATGAACTCTGCAAGTGATACCTCCATCACGCTCGTCTCTACCAGTGCGACCGTCTGCGTGGGTTGTACCTCGGACTCTGCGATGGTCGGTGTTGGATCCTGCCTCAGTACTCGAGTGGCCTCAGCTAACTGTCCTACCGCTCGCTGCAATCCTAACATACCCTCCTCTATCCTAGTCATGCGATCTGGAGGAGGAGGATCAACATGCTCATGCACCGCCGGAACGTCCAGTGTCTCAGTCGCCGTCACAAGCGGATTCGCCCTAGCTGCATCTCTGGCTCTGGCTCGCCTAGCTCGCGTAGCCATAGCAACTGGAATAAAAAAATGAGAGTTGATAAGGCTTATGAATAGGAACAATCAATAACGGAGAATCAAAGGAAGGACAATTCAAGACATACATCCTAAGGTTAATTAGGCTGAGTGTGGTAACGTAAATATGCCGCGGAACATACGTACGGTACTGCACGCATCCCAATTCACCTACTCCATCAAACCAAAGGTCACCCTAAATCACGGACTCACGTCAACTTATCTTAACTCATTACTCGATTCCGTGAGATTAATCCTAAGCTCTGATACCAACTTTGTCACGTTCTAAAGTTTGGATGTGACCGGCACTTAGATTGTATAATATCTAAAGATATACACACAGTCCAAGTAAGCTGAAAACCAAGATCAAATTTTTTTTTATGGAATTCTTTATATAGAAGTTTAGTTTAAGTAAAAATCACAGTTTATGAAGTTAAAATATTAAACAAGTATAAAGTGTTAAGTTAGGTTGCATCCCTACTTGGGATCAACAATATTAATAGTGGAGACAAGTACTCAGGAGTATACGACATCAATAAAAATTTCAAATAAGTAAAAGAAATAACAATTTATAGAACTAAACCATCTCATCTGTCAAATAATATACATATAACCATCTCTCACTCTAAGTCATATACAGGTCTGATGGAGATTTTCTAGATACAAAATACGATACCAAAAGAGAAGATTACTACATATATAACCCACCTATCAAAAGATGTGAACAAGCTGCAAAAAGTGGGGCTGCACTGCTACTGACTGTCCACTCTACCCCTGCAAGGAACTGTGGCACAACGGGGGTGAGTTGCCAACTCAGTGAATATAACTAACATATAACGGTAAATAATGTAAATATGACTATCACAACTAATTGAGATGAGAGCAAGTAGGATGTACAATAATATATGGAAAGTATGAATCTGTACTACAATTCAAATACCAAAAATGAAATCTCATAATTTATTATCAACAATTTCATATTTCCGTGTCCATCATCGACACAAAACTTCCATTTCTCCCAGACATCATTCCTCGAACGATCCTGTAATCAACAAATTCCACCATGTATCCAAATGTATCCCTGTTCCCGCCAAAAATTTCTGCGCAAAGAGCCCAAGGTATCAAATGGCAGCGATACGTTTAAGAAAACATGAACCAATATTTTCCGGGCTGTATTTTGACAATCTCCAGAATGAGAAACAGCTAAATTCTGATGGAATCGAAAGCGTATCGAAAAATCCTTCGATTTGATATATTATGGGCCTCATAATTCATCCGGGATCAAAAGTTATGAGGCATCACGTGCCCACACGTGATCAGGCATCACGTGCCCACATGTGACCGAGCATCAAGTGGCCACACGTGACCATTTACAGGCAAAGCCTGTAGGCACTGGATAAAATAAATAATTAAATGGGGTCACGTGCCATCATGTGATGGGCCTTTAAACTCACCGAAAGGAATTAAAAAATATTATAAAACAGCAAGGAATACCCCAATGGGGCATCAGGTGCCCACACGTGACCAAAGGTCACGTGCAGACACGTGATGGGTTCCTAAACTCTCTTAATTAATAGAATTAAATTCTAATTAAATAATTAATCGGTAGGGTCACGTGCTAACACGTGATGGGCTCTTAGACCCTCTGAAATAATAAGAATTAAATTCCAACAACGGGGTCACGTGTCAACACGTGATAGGCCTTTAAACTCACTAAAAAGAATTAAAACTATAATAAAATAATAAGGAAAAACCCCAATGGGGCATCACGTGCTCACACGTGACAAAGGGTCACGTGCTGACACGTGATAATTCCTGAGTTCTTCAAAACAACAGAATTAAATGCTTAATCGAGGGGGTCACGTGTCAACACGTGATGGGATCCTAAAATCTCTGAAATAATAGAATTAAATTCTAATTAAGGGAAATCAAAAACCCTAATTGGAAAAATATTTCTTTAAATCTTTCCAAGCCAAAAAGATGGTGTTTTGTAAAATGGAGCACCGTTGGATTTAAAATCCAATGGTGATTAACAATCACCAATTTATGGAAAAATTTTATACAAGGAAAAATTTCCCTAAAATTTGAATAACAGATAAAAAATCTTTTTGATTAAAAATCCAATGGTGAATAAAATTCACTGAGTGATCTAAAAGATCATGTTGGTTACAAAATCAATTAAAATCTTTCAATAAAAGATTCATAAAACAAATTGATTCTTTTCTTTCTCCTATAAATAGGAGCCAAGAAGAGAAGAGAAAGGATATACTTTTTTGGGAGATAACAACAACAGAGAGAAAAAAGAGAGGAGAATTTAATTCTCAAGAAAGAAAACCCTAGGTGAGAAAAGAAACGGAATCAAAACTTCAAACAGAGAATTTAATTCTGAAGATCTAAGAGTTTAACTCTTCTGCACAAAAGAACTTAGTTCTTTTTCTGGTTGAAGATCTGCAAAGAGCACATCTCCCCATAAGTTGAGAATTTAATTCTCATCGGGTTGAGATCCTGCCATTCAGATCCGAAACTTAGAGGGGGAATTGTGTAACAACTCCAATTTTGTATACCAAAAATTTGCTTTAAATATAGTGTATACTTGGAGTATTGATGTTGCTGGAAACAATTTAAGTATCTAATTCCTTACAATAATTACAAGAAAGTGCTTGTAGCTCATTGGTAATACCTTGCACTGCTGAACCAAGCCACCGGAGTTCAAATCCCATGCTCCACATTATTTTTGTATTTATTTTGTTTTATTTTTTTTGGAAGTCAACGGTAAAAAGGCCATAACTCCCAAATTATGTACTGGACAACAAAAAATAAAAATACCAAGTTGTTCCTCAGGAAAACCCCCGGCCATTGGACCCTTGACTCGGCCCGACTCGGCGCCGCCGGCCGGCGACTCGGTCCGGCGCCGCCGGCCGGACTTGGCCGGACGGCCGAGTCACCAACTGAGAAAAGTTGGCTCTTGACTTGGTCAACCCTCTTGCACACTTATTATACTTAGATCGGTTTTGATTTGGCCAATAAATCCCTTTTACTCCTAAATTTAATGATTTTTAATGATTTTTTAATGTTTTTTTATATTTTCTTTTAATATTTTTTATCCTAACCCTAACCCTAGCCTAGCCCTATATAAAGAACCCTACCCTCTACCATTTCACCTCACCACTCTAAGTCTACTCTCTCAAATTCTCGAGAACTCGGTACGAAGAGCAAGAAGCGAAGCGCTGCCGAAATCGACGACGGATTCCGGCGACCGGATCAAAACCTTCGCGACGCTTTCGACGAATCGGTAACCACCACATCCATAATCTTCATTAGCTTGTCCAAACCGTAAGTCCCACCTCTTCTCTCTCTCTTTTCTATAAATGTAAAAATACGACTTTTTGGAATCCGACGAAAATCAGACAAACCGATTTCCGATTCGTTTTTTCTATAAATTTCCACTTGTCACCTAATACATAATATCTACCCATATTCATGTTGACTATTAATCACCCATAAACCAATTTAATCAAACTTTTTCACATGAAATGATAGCTTCTTTGCAAAACCGTATTCTTTTCATAAAAATACCATGAAGTTCATTTTTCTTAGTTTAATCAATTACCTCACTCCTAAATATGTTTATCTTGATCACAAAACTTGTAGAACTCAATTTGAATGAAATTTCACATATAAAATGATAACGTTTTCGAATACCGTATTCTTGCGCTATAATACCTTTAAGTTTAACATAGCATGTTTTACCTTTAAACTTCACCAAAACCTAAAATAAATCACGAGATAATGACCTACCTCTACACACACTCAATATAACCCTAATTGATAAATATCAAATCACAGAATACGAAATTACAGGACTTTTCACTAAAATACCATAATCTTTATAATCTTTATTGAAAGCATTAAGTTGTAAACTTTTCTAAATAAAATCTTTTAAAAAAAAAAAAGAAAGCACGATTGGTCATGGACATCGATCGTTTATCTAAACTGTCTTGTGGTGCCTAGGCAAGTGTGTTTAAGGCTAGTGGTTTTTAATTAGGCCCACGACTGTGGTTCATTCCCACTTACCTGGCACTTACCTGGCCGCAATTGACGGTGAAGAGACGATTTGAGGCTTCTAATGACTCATCGTTTAGACCTTAGAAGTAGGCTAGTTGGCTTAGGCAACCCTAACAACTAAAATACGGAAAACTAAACTCTTTAAGAAATAAATACCTTATATTTATAAAACCGTTTTCCTAAATGAGAAGTGTTTATAAAAGCTAAGCAAAGTGCCGCTACAACCCACTTTTGGGGAACCTGTTAGGGATAGTACGGTTCATCGTGCACCCGCAGGCTAGTAGTGCGAGATTCAGACCTCCGCAAGGAGCATTCAGTCTCGAAAGGTTTAAAATACGATATTTAAGGAAAATGAGACTTTCTCTAAATAAAATATTTATATAAAATTATTCATGTGTTAATATATATATAATTAACATTTAAATACCTATTTTATCATAATCTAAAGTTTCCACCTTTTCCTAAAATTAAAAGATTAAACGCTACATTAAAATACCATGAATTTCAAATAAAACAATTAATACTTTTATTAGGATATATTCACTAGAATGACACAAATAAAATTCACATTTATTATAATAATAAAGACGATTATTAAATACTTGAGGTGTATTTTGAAAACTATATAAAAGTACTTTTTACAGAAAACCCCCTCAAGTTTTACAAATTACAAAAAGGCCCCTAACTAATATTGGACTTCAAATTATCTTTCTTTTAGTCTGACTCGGGTTAGAGTCTGACTATTCCTGACTCGAATATGATTCAAGTCAACCTATATTCTTTTATACTCCAACCCAATTTGAATACATGAAACCCTGAATCCAGTTAACAATATATTCCTTGTGACTGAATCAAACCATGGATATTCATCCATTATCCTGATATTCCATTTACCTGATTATACAGTTACAACATGCTTACTGATATCATGGTTTTGGTCAGTCACTCAATTTACATATTCCAATACTACATTACTGTTAAAACACTACGGGGTTTAAGGGGTAGATTGGTACGGAAGGTGTTAAAGGTGGCACGAGGTGGTCAGATTAAGACACCTAACCTGAATCCTATTGCTGTTGTACCGTGGCATAACGGCTCCTTGTACTTTCCTTTTGCCCTGATCTCTAGCATATAGAGATCCCCCTCGTATACACTGGCATCCTTCTGTACCAAGCTACAAACAACAGCGTTACACAATGTTTCATAATATCCGACAATATAACACTTTAGAAAATATATACTGTTACTCTGTCATTCTCATTCTCCTTATTCTTTGGGACTTACCGAGCGATCTGTTCGCTGACGACATTCTATTCTTTCTTCTTTGAATGTCGTCAGGTGCGTTGGACCAAGCTGAGATCGAGCCCACCGGTGAAGATTTGGAGCAGTTCCAGGAAGACCCAGAGCTCTAGATACTGTATCTTGTTCTTTTCAGTTTATTTCATTTTCTGTTATGCCACTGTTTAGGCATTGCTTTTCATTCCAGTTGTATTTTCTTTTCATGCATTGTACAAAGAATGTTATTAATAAAAGTTGCTGTTATTTCAATATCATTTATCTCTTGTGATTATTTTATATTGCTTAGCCACGCTTAGCGTATGTACTTCTGAGTACATACGTAGCGGACCTCGTCGCGTCCACTTCGTCGTACACAGGGAAGCGGGGCGTGACAGGTTTTGTTGGTGGCCCATGCAGGTCAGAGCTGTATGAATCCCTATCATGCAGTTCTGGTCTGCGTGAACAACCTAAGCAATATAACACAAGAACCAGCAATTAAAACATTCTTCACAATTCATGTACTTTGAATCTTGCAAATTTCTATTCTTTGAATCTTATCATTTCATATATTTGAATCTGTCCTAACCCAAATTTTTCTTCAAGGTCATGGATTCCCCGAACAACACCAGCACCAACGTTAACAACACCCCTCCAGCACTACCTCTCACACTAGTTGTTCCGGCACCACCCACTGAGCAAACAATGCTATTCGATGCGATCCGCAGTCTTCTCGAGGGACAGCAACAACTTTTGAGCCGTCCTGAGACAGATGCATCGGGAGTAAATCAATTCAGGGCTTTGCACCCAAAGCAGTTCTCTGGTAAAGGAAGCCCTCTTGAAGCGGAAGAATGGGCACAAAGCATCGAAGACGATCTGGCCGCAGCTCAAGCGCCAGACCACGCTTGGGTCCGTGTAGCGAAGCTACAGCTCACGGATAACGCTCGCAATTGGTGGAAGGCAGAAGAGACCCGTCTGGCACAGCCGATTGAATGGAAGACATTTCGCGAGAAGTTTGACGCGAAATATTTCCCTGTGACTGCCAGGTTCGCTATGGAGCAGCAGTTTATTCATCTACAGCAAGGATCAATGTGGGAGAAATCGGTAGATGAATACGATACTGAGTTTACTATGTTGAGCCGATAAGATATGTCATAATAGTTCAATTTTTAAATATCACATATTACACAACTAACACAATCTTTAAACAGATTCACGGCACACCTGATACCGACGGACGAGATCAGAGCCCGTCGTTTTCAGTAAGGTTTGGACACAGAGATCAAGGCTGCTCTAGCCACAGGAAAGTTTTTGACTCATGAGGAAGCCCAAGAAGCTGCCTGCAATTATGAGGCAGTAATAAAAGAGAGGGGCAGACCTCAGTCCGTATGAGTCAAGCGCTCCGCCAACCAGATGGCAGGTGGAGCCACGTCCAGACCACCTTTCGTACCGAGGCGACCCGGGGTACCAACTCATCGTCCTAGCCCGGCTTTTTGCACCTACTGCAAGAGAACTGGACATATGATGAAGGACTGCCGTCGAGCCAACCACCTCTGCTTAGTCTGCGGTTCAGCCACTCATGATATTGGATCTTGTCCCCAAAGGCAGAACTCAGTTGCTGCACCCAGGCCAGCAAATACTTATCAGCAGCGACCAGCTCTTCAGGCACCTGCTACCACACTTGCACTGCCTGCACCACCTAGGGGATCACAAGCTGCACCACCTCCTCGACAGTTCCATCAAGCTCAAAGGAACGTTCAGAGGAATGCTCCTCAGGCCAGGAGAAATGCTCCTCAGGCCAGGAGGATTGTGCCAAAGCGCCAGGCTTTCATGATGTCTGTGGAAGAAGCTGAGCCCACTGGCCAAGTCATTACTGGTAAACTTTCTTTCTCAAACTTATCTTTTAGTTTTGTTTACCTACACACTTTCCCTATACCTAAAACCTATCCCTAATACCTTAGGTACAATCCTAGTAGTTTCACTACCTGCACTTGCACTGTTTGATACTGGAGCATCCCACTGCTTTATGTCGCAACGGTTTGTCCGAACCCATGCGATTCCAGTCTCACCGCTTGTATCCAGCTGGAACGTCAGTTCTGGAAATGGTGTTCTAAAGGCAACTATGGGATACAGCATGTGTCCAGTCGTCGTCTGCAGTCGAGAGTTTTACGCTGACTTCAAGGTACTGGATATACCAAATTTCGATGTGGTTCTAGGAATGGACTGGCTTGGAGCCTTTTATGCTACCATCGACTGTCGTCAAAGGAGGGTAGTATTTGAGATTCCCGATCATCTGGTCTTCTATTTCAAGAGTGGAGATCGTACACTAGAGCCAAGTACTTACAAAGCGAAGCCAAGGGAAGCAGTAGTTGCAGCAGCTCAGGCAGAGGAAGAATCAAGACCGGAGGTAGTTCGAGAGCTTGGCGATGTATTCCCTGACGATATATCAGGTTTGCCTCCCGATCGAGCTCTTGAATTCAGTATTGACTTAGTACCAGGAGCACAACCAGTAATCAAAGCACCATATAGACTAAGTCCGGAAGGATTGAAAGATGTTCGAACACAGTTGGACGAATTATTGGCGAAAGGATGGATTCGTCCCAGCACTTCAAGTTGGGGAGCACCTGTACTATTGGTGAAGAAGAAGGAAGGTTCATACAGAATGTGCATCGACTATAGGGCCTTGAACGAAGTTACTATAAAGAATAAGTAGCCACTCCCGCGCATCGATGATTTATTCGATCAGCTAAGTGGATCTTGTGTTTTCTCTAAACTAAATCTTCGTTCAGGTTATCATCAAGTGAAGGTCAAGGAAGCTGATATTCACAAAACAGCTTTCAGAACTCGCTATAGACATTACGAATTTCTAGTAATGCCATTTGGAGTGACCAATGCACCAGCAATCTTCATGAATCTTATGAACCAAGTCTTCCGGGAGTATTTAGACAGGTTCGTTGTCATCTTCATCGACGACATCTTGGTATATTCAAAGAACCGGAAAGAGCATGCGGAGCACTTACGAATTGTCCTAGAAACTCTTCGTCAACATCAGCTTTATGCCAAGTACAGTAAGTGCGAGTTTTGGCTAAAACAAGTTGGTTTTCTTGGACACATCGTATCAGGAGAAGGGATTTCTGTGGATCCAGCAAAAGTTTCAGCAGTCAGCGAATGGCCTGCACCAAAATCAGTGAAGGATATTCGGAGTTTTTTGGGTTTAGCTGGATATTACAGAAGATTCATTGAAGGCTTTTCGAAGATAGCAACACCCCTGACCAAGCACACATGAAAAGATGAAGAATTTGTGTGGTCAGAAGCATGCGAGCAAGCTTTCGTAGAACTCAAGTCAAGACTGACATCTGCACCTATTCTCTTCATACCGGATCAATCTGGAGGATTCGAAGTGCATTGCGATGCATCCGGTAAGGGATTAAGATGTGTTCTACATCAGCACGGTAAGGTTGTGGCTTATGCTTCAAGACAACTGAAGACTCATGAGCGTAATTATCCGACGCATGATCTGAAGTTGGCAGCTGTTATTTTTGCTCTCAAGATTTGACGCCACTACTTACTTGGTGAACGAGTGAACATCTACACAGATCATAAAAGTCTGAAGTATGTGTTTACTCAGAAGGAGTTGAATATGCGGCAGAGAAGATGGTTAGAACTTATGGCGGAGTTCGACATCAACTTGCAATATCATTCAGGAAAGGTAAACGTAGTACCTGATGCTCTTAGTCGCCAACCATTAGCAATGAATCTCACCGCTCAGTGGAAGCTTCAGCAAGACCTACATCAGATGGAGATTGAACTAGTCATGCCAGGTGATGTTTCAAATTTGATGAATCTGCAAGTTCAATCAAATATTGTCAATCAGATCAAAGCAGCTCAAGCCAGCGATGCTAAGTTGCAAAAGATCAGAGAACAAGTGGAGAATGGACTCAGAACAGATTTCATCATCCATGAAGACGGACCTTTGAGATACGGCAGCAGATTGTGTGTACCAAAGGGTCCTGTTCGGGAAGAGTTAATGAAAGAAGCTCACAGCTCTCCCTATTCAGTACATCCTGGAGGTACCAAAATGTACAAAGATCTACGTCAGAATTATTGGTGGCATGGAATGAAGCGTGAAGTAGCCAGGAGTGTCGCAAAATGTTTGGTGTGTTAGCAGGTAAAGGCTGAACATCACAGGACAGCTGGACTACTTCAACCGTAACCAATTTCAGAATGGAAGTGGCAGCACATCACGATGGATTTTGTAACTGCTCTTCCTCGCAGCACAAAGGGTAACGATGCGATTTGGGTCATTATGGATCGACTCACAAAGTCGGCTCACTTCATCCCATTTCGAGTTGGCCAATCAACGGAGACACTAGCGAAGAAGTACATGGAGGTAATAATCTAATTTAGATTTAAAAACTCTTCATACTGTACTATCTCTGATACCCATGAACTCATACAGGAAATTGTGAGACTTCATGGAGTACCGGTCTGCATTATCTCCGATCGTGACACCAGGTTCCGATCGCAATTTTGGCAAAGTCTGCAAGCTAGCTTGGGAACAAGTCTGAACTTCAGTACGGCTTATCATCCACAAACAGATGGTCAGTCGGAACGAACTATTCAGATCTTGGAGGATATGCTCAGAGCATGTATGCTCGACTTCAAAGGATCGTGGGAGGATCACCTGCATCTTGTGGAGTTTGCGTACAACAACAGCTACCAAGCAAGCATAGGAATGACACCTTTTGCAGCATTATATGGAAGGAAGTGTCGATCGCCAATAAGTTGGGACGACATCGGAGATAGAGAACTCCTTGGACCAGAGATGATAGTAGTGACCGTCGATGTAGTTCTTACTATCAGGGAAAGAATGCGCATAGCCCAAGATAGACAGAAACACTGGGCTGATGCGAAGAGACGACACTTGGAGTTCCAGCCAGGAGATCATGTATTTCTGAAAATCTCTCCGAAACGCGGAGTGATCAGATTTGGAAGACGGGGAAAGTTGAGTCCGAGATACATTGGACCGTTCGATATACTCGAACGAGTCGGTGAAGTGGCATATCGTTTAGCGCTTCCACCCTCATTGGAAGGAGTGCATAACGTGTTTCACATATCTCAACTTATAAGGTATGTGAGTGACCCCAGCCATGTACTTGATCATTCCGAGCTCACGATACAGCCTGATTTGTCTTGTAAGCAACAACCTGTGGAGATCCTGGACAGGAAAGTGAAGACACTTCGGAACAAAGAAGTTAATTTGGTCCGGGTAATGTGGAGGAAAGACACTCCAGGAGAATCCACGTAGGAAAGGGAAGATGAGATGCGTGCAAAATATCCGCATCTTTTTGTAATCTAGTCCTTAAATAAAAGTTGTAAATTTCGAGGACGAAATTTTTGTAAGGAGGGTAGATTGTAACAACTCCAATTTCGTATACCAAAAATTTGCTTTAAATATAGTGTATACTTGGAGTATTGATGTTGCTGGAAACAATTTAAGTATCTAATTCCTTACAATAATTACAAGAAAGAGCTTGTAACTCATTGGTAATACCCTGCACTGCTGAACCAAGCCACCGGAGTTCAAATCCCATGCCCCACATTATTTTTGTATTTATTTTGTTTTATTTTTTTTGGAAGTCAACGGTAAAAATGCCATAACTCCCAAAATATGTACTGGACAACAAAAAGTAAAAATACCAAGTTGTTCCTCAGGAAAACCCCCGGCCATTGGACCCTTGATTCGGCCCGACTCGGCGCCGCCGGCCGGCGACTCGGCCGAATCGGTCCGGCGCCGCCGGCCGGACTTGGCCGGACGGCCGAGTCACCAACTGAGAAAAGTTGGCTCTTGACTTGGTCAACCCTCTTACACACTTATTATACCTAGATCGGTTTTGATTTGGCCAATAAATCCCTTTTACTCCTAGGTTTAATGATTTTTAATGAATTTTTAATGTTTTTTATATTTTCTTTTAATATTTTTTTATCCTAACCCTAACCCTAGCCTAGCCCTATATAAAGACCCCTACCCTCTACCATTTCACCTCACCACTCTAAGTCTACTCTCTCAAATTCTCGAGAACTCGGTACGAAGAGCAAGAAGCGAAGCGCTGCCGAAATCGACGACGGATTCCGGCGACCGGATCAGAACCTTCGCGACGATTTCGACGAATCAGCAACCACCACATCCATTAGCTTCATTAGCTTATCCAAACCGTAAGTCCCACCTCTTCTCTCTCTCTTTTCTATAAATGTAAAAATACGACTTTTTGGAACCCAACGGAAATCGGACAAACCGATTTCCGATTCGTTTTTTCTATAAATTTCCACTTGTCACCTAATACATAATATCTACCCATATTCATGTTGACTATTAATCACCCATAAACCAATTTAATCAAACTTTTTCACATGAAATGATAGCTTCTTTGCAAACCGTATTCTTTTCATAAAAATACCATGAAGTTCATTTTTCTTAGTTTAATCAATTACCTCACTCCTAAATATGTTTATCTTGATCACAAAACTTGTAGAACTCAATTTGAATAAAATTTCACACATAAAATGATAACATTTTCGAATACCGTATTCTTGCGCTATAATACCTTTAAGTTTAACATAGCATGTTTTACCTTTAAACTTCACCAAAACCTAAAATAAATCACGAGGTAATGACCTACCTCTACACACACTCAATATAACCCTAATTGATAAATATCAAATCACAGAATACGAAATTACAGGACTTTTCACTAAAATACCCTAATCTTTATAATCTTTATTGAAAGCATTAAGTTGTAAACTTTTCTAAATAAAATCTTTTAAAAAAAAAAAGGAAAGCACGATTGGTCATGGACATCGATCGTTTATCTAAACTGTCTTGTGGTGCCTAGGCAAGTGTGTCTAAGGCTAGTGGTTTTTAATTAGGCCCACGACTGTGGTTCATTCCCACTTACCTGGCACTTACCTGGCCGCAATTGACGGTGAAGAGGCGATTTGAGGCTTCTAATGACTCATCGTTTAGACCTTAGAAGTAGGCTAGTTGGCTTAGGCAACCCTAACAACTAAAATACGGAAAACTAAACTCTTTTGCAAATAAATACCTTATATTTATAAAACCGTTTTCCTAAATGAGAAGTGTTTATAAAACCTTAGTAAAGTGCCGCTACAACCCACTTTTGGGGAACCTGTTAGGGATAGTACGGTTCATCGTGCACCCGCAGGCTAGTAGTGCGAGATTCAGACCTCCGCAAGGAGCATTCGGTCTCGAAAGGTTTAAAATACGATATTTAAGGAAAATGAGACTTTCTCTAAATAAAATATTTATATAAAATTATTCATGTGTTAATATATATAAAATTAACATTTAAACACCTATTTTATCATAATCTAAAGTATCCACTTTTTCCTGAAATTAAAAGATTAAAAGCTACATTAAAATACCATGAATTTCAAATAAAACAATTAATACTTTTATTAGGATATATTCACTAGAATGACACAAATAAAATTCACATTTATTATAATAATAAAGACGATTATTAAATACTTGAGGTGTATTTTGAAAACTATATAAAAGTACTTTTTACAGAAAACCCCCTCAAGTTTTACAAATTACAAAAAGGCCCCTAACTAATATTGGACTTCAAATTATCTTTCTTTTAGTCTGACTCGGGTTAGAGTCTGACTATTCCTGACTCGAATATGATTCAAGTCAACCTATATTCTTTTATACTCCAACCCAATTTGAATACATGAAACCCTGAATCCAGTTAACAATATATTCCTTGTGACTGAATCAAACCATGGATATTCATCCATTATCCTGATATTCCATTTACCTGATTATACATTTACAACATGCTTACTGATATCATGGTTTTGGTCAGTCACTCAATTTACATATTCCAATACTACAATACTGTTAAAACACTATGGGGTTTAAGGGGTAGATTGGTACGGAAGGTGTTAAAAGTGGCACGAGGTGGTCAGATTAAGACACCTAACCTGAATCCTATTGCTGTTGTACCGTGGCATAACGGTTCCTTGTACTTTCCTTTTGCCCTGATCTCTAGCATATAGAGATCCCCCTCGTATACACTGGCATCCTTCTGTACCAAGCTACAAACAACAGCGTTACACAATATTTCATAATATCCGACAATATAACACTTTAGAAAATATATACTGTTACTCTGTCATTCTCATTCTCCTTATTCTTTGGGACTTACCGAGCGATCTGTTCGCTGACGACATTCTATTCTTTCTTCTTTGAATGTCGTCAGGTGCGTTGGACCAAGCTGAGATCGAGCCCACCGGTGAAAATTTGGAGCAGTTCCAGGAAGACCCAGAGCTCTAGATACTGTACCTTATTATTTTCAGTTTATTTCATTTTCTGTTATGCCACTGTTTAGGCATTGCTTTTCATTCCAGTTGTATTTTCTTTTCATGCATTGTACAAAGAATGTTATTAATAAAAGTTGCTGTTATTTCAATATCATTTGTCTCTTGTGATTATTTTATATTGCTTAGCTACGCTTAGCGTATGTACTTCTGAGTACATACGTAGCGGACCTCGTCGCGTCCACTTCGCTGTACACTGGGAAGCGGGGCGTGACAGGTTTTGTTGGTGGCCCATGCAGGTCAGACCTGTATGAATCCCTATCATGCAGTTCTGGTCTGCGTGAACAACCTAAGCAATATAACACAAGAACCAGCAACTAAAACATTCTTCACAATTCATGTACTTTGAATCTTGCAAATTTCTATTCTTTGAATCTTATCATTTCATATATTTGAATCTGTCTTAACCCAAATTTTTCTTCAAGGTCATGGATTCCCCGAACAACACCAGCACCAACGTTAACAACACCCCTCCAGCACTACCTCTCACACCAGTTGTTCCGGCACCACCCACTGAGCAAACAATGCTATTCGATGCGATCCGCAGTCTTCTCGAAGGACAGCAACAACTTTTGAGCCGTCCTGAGACAGATGCACCGGGAGTAAAGCAATTCAGGGCTTTGCACCCAAAGCAGTTCTCTGGTAAAGGAAGCCCTCTTGAAGCGGAAGAATGGGCACAAAGCATCGAAGACGATCTGGCCGCAGCTCAAGTGCCAGACCACGCTTGGGTCCGTATAGCGAAGCTACAGCTCACGGATAACGCTCGCAATTGGTGGAAGGCAGAAGAGACCCGTCTGGCACAGCCGATTGAATGGAAGACATTTCGCGAGAAGTTTGACGCGAAATATTTCCCTGTGACTGCCAGGTTCGCTATGGAGCAGCAGTTTATTCATCTACAGCAAGGATCAATGTGGGAGAATTCGGTAGATGAATACGATACTGAGTTTACTATGTTGAGCCGGTAAGATATGTCACAATAGTTCAATTTTTAAATATCACATATTACACAACTAACACAATCTTTAAACAGATTCACGGCACACCTGATACCGACGGACGAGATCAGAGCCCGTCGTTTTCAGCAAGGTTTGGACACAGAGATCAAGGCTGCTCTAGCCACAGGAAGGTTTTTGACTCATGAGGAAGCCCTAGAAGCTGCCCGCGGTTATGAGGCAGTAATAAAAGAGAGGGGCAGACCTCAGTCCATAGGAGTCAACCGCTCTGCCAACCAGAAGGCAGGTGGAGCCACGTCCAGACCACCTTTCGTACCGAGGCGACCCGGGGTACCAACTCATCGTCCTAGCCCGGCTTTTTGCACCTACTGCAAGAGAACTGGACATATGATGAAGGACTGCCGTCGAGCCAACCGCCTCTGCTTAGTCTGCGGTTCAGCCACTCATGATATTGGATCTTGTCCCCAAAGGCAGAACTCAGTTGCTGCACCCAGGCCAGCAAATACTTATCAGCAGCGACCAGCTCTTCAGGCACCTGCTACCAGACTTGCACTGCCTGCACCACCTAGGGGACCACAAGCTGCACCACCTCCTCGATAGTTCCATCAATCTCAAAGGAACGTTCAGAGGAATGCTCCTCAGGCCAGGAGAAATGCTCCTTAGGCCAGGAGGATTGTGCCGAAGCGCCAGGCTTTCATGATGTCTGTGGAAGAAGCTGAGGCCACTGGCCAAGTCATTACTGGTAAACTTTCTTTCTCAAACTTATCTTTTAGTTTTGTTTACCTACACACTTTCCCTATACCTAAAACCTATCCCTAATAACTTAGGTACAATCCTAGTAGCTTCACTAGCTGCACTTGCACTATTTGATACTGGAGCATCCCACTGCTTTATGTCGCAACGGTTTGTCCGAACCCATGCGATTCCATTCTCACCGCTTGTATCCAGCTGGAACGTCAGTTCTGGAAATGGTGTTCTAAAGGCAACTATGGGATACAGCATGTGTCCAGTCGTCGTCTGCAGTCGAGAGTTTTACGCTGACTTCAAGGTACTGGATATACCAAATTTCGATGTGGTTCTAGGAATGGACTGGCTTGGAGCCTTTTATGCTACCATCGACTGTCGTCAAAGGAGGGTAGTATTTGAGATTCCCGATCATCTGGTCTTCTATTTCAAGAGTGGAGATCGTACACTAGAGCCAAGTACTTACAAAGCGAAGCCAAGGGAAGCAGTAGTTGCAGCAGCTCAGGCAGAGGAAGAATCAAGACCGGAGGTAGTTCGAGAGTTCGGCGATGTATTCCCTGACGATATATCAGGTTTGCCTCCCGATCGAGCTCTTGAATTCAGTATTGACTTAGTACCAGGAGCACAACCAGTGATCAAAGCACCGTATAGACTAAGTCCGGAAGGATTGAAAGAAGTTCGAACACAGTTGGACGAATTATTGGCGAAAGGATGGATTCGTCCCAGCACTTCAAGTTGGGGAGCACCTGTACTATTGGTGAAGAAGAAGGAAGGTTCATACAGAATGTGCATCGACTATAGGGCCTTGAATGAAGTTACTATAAAGAATAATTATCCACTCCCGCGCATCGATGATTTATTCGATCAGCTAAGTGGATCTTGTGTTTTCTCTAAACTAGATCTTCGTTCAGGTTATCATCAAGTGAAGGTCAAGGAAGCTGATATTCACAAAACAGCTTTCAGAACTCGCTATGGACATTACGAATTTCTAGTAATGCCATTTGGAGTGACCAATGCACCAGCAATCTTCATGAATCTTATGAACCAAGTCTTCCGGGAGTATTTAGACAGGTTCGTTGTCATCTTCATCGACGACATCTTGGTATATTCAAAGAACCGGAAAGAGCATGCGGAGCACTTATGAATTGTCCTAGAAACTCTTCGTCAACATCAGCTTTATGCCAAGTACAGTAAGTGCAAGTTTTGGCTAAAACAAGTTGGTTTTCTTGGACACATCGTATCAGGAGAAGGGATTTCTGTGGATCCAGCAAAAGTTTCAGCAGTCAGCGAATGGCCTGCACCAAAATCAGTGAAGGATATTCGGAGTTTCTTGGGTTTAGCTGGATATTACAGAAGATTCATTGAAGGCTTTTCGAAGATAGCAACACCCCTGACCAAGCTCACACGAAAAAATGAAGAATTTGTGTGGTCAGAAGCATGCGAGCAAGCTTTCGTAGAACTCAAGTCAAGACTGACATCTGCACCTATTCTCGTCATACCGGATCAATCTGGAGGATTCGAAGTGCATTGCGATGCATCCGGTAAGGGATTAAGATGTGTTCTACATCAGCACGGTAAGGTTGTGGCTTATGCTTCAAGACAACTGAAGACTCATGAGCGCAATTATCCGACGCATGATCTGGAGTTGGCAGCTGTTATTTTTGCTCTCAAGATTTGGCGCCACTACTTACTTGGTGAACGAGTGAACATCTACACAGATCATAAAAATCTGAAGTATGTGTTTACTCAGAAGGAGTTGAATATGCGGCAGAGAAGATGGTTAGAACTTATGGCGGACTTCGACATCAACTTGCAATATCATCCAGGAAAGGTAAACGTAGTACCTGATGCTCTTAGTCGCCAACCATTAGCAATGAATCTCACCGCTCAGTGGAAGCTTCAGCAAGACCTACATCAAATGGAGATCGAACTAGTCATGCCAGGTGATGTTTCAAATTTGATGAATCTGCAAGTTCAATCAAATATTGTCAATCAGATCAAAGCAGCTCAAGCCAGCGATGCTAAGTTGCAAAAGATCAGAGAACAAGTGGAGAATGGACTCAGAACAGATTCCATCATCCATGAAGACGGATCTTTGAGATACGGCAGCAGATTGTGTGTACCAAATGGTCCTGTTCAGGAAGAGTTAATGAAAGAAGCTCACAGCTCTCCCTATTCAGTACATCCTGGAGGTACCAAAATGTACAAAGATTTACGTCAGAATTATTGGTGGCATGGAATGAAGCGTGAAGTAGCCAGGAGTGTCGCAAAATGTTTGGTGTGTCAGCAGGTAAAGGCTGAACATCACAGGACAGCTGGACTACTTCAACCGTTACCAATTTCAGAATGGTTGTGGCAGCACATCACGATGGACTTTGTAACTCCTCTTCCTCCCAGCACAAAGGGTAACGATGCGATTTGGGTCATTGTAGATCAACTCACAAAGTCGGCTCACTTCATCCCATTTCGAGTTGGCCAATCAATGGAGACACTAGCGAAGAAGTACATGGAGATAATAATCTAATTTAGATTTAAAAACTCTTCATACTGTACTATCTCTGATACCCATGAACTCATACAGGAAATTGTGAGAGTTCATGGAGTACCGGTCTACATTGTCTCCGATCGTGACACCAGGTTCCGATCGCAATTTTGGCAAAGTCTGCAAGCTAGCTTGGGAACAAGTCTGAACTTCAGTACGGCTTATCATCCACAAACAGATGGTCAGTCGGAACGAACTATTCAGATCTTGGAGGATATGCTCAGAGCATGTATGCTCGACTTCAAAGGATCGTGGGAGGATCACCTGCATCTTGTGGAGTTTGCGTACAACAACAGCTACCAAGCAAGCATAGGAATGGCACCTTTTGCAGCATTATATGGAAGGAAGTGTCGATCGCCAATAAGTTGGAACGACATCGGAGATAGAGAACTCCTTGGACCAGAGATGATAGTAGCGACCGTCGATGTGGTTTGATCTGTCGAAAATACTGTATTTCTAACACGGCAATTTCCCTACCTTTTGCAGTCAAGTAAAGCTATCCGGTATTCATATCACCTATATTTGCAAAACACATGAAAAATACGGGATTACTTGTACTGTGTATTAAAACCAGCATTTTTAGGGAAATTGTGTGTCGCATCATCCTTGTATTGCGCAACTCTTGTCTCGGTGAAATTGTGCAGGAAATTCCAGAAGCAGGGCAAAATTTGGGAAAAGATCTAATAAAAGATACACCAATTCAAAGGCTAAAGATCTGGAGCAATACAAAAAGGCCAAATAAAAATCCAAGCATCAGAATAAGGCCCATATATCATCACCAGCCCACACCAGAAACCTCAAGCTCCAAGTCCACCAAAGGGCCGCGGATCCGCGGCCCAAGCCCTCTTTGTGCGGCGGATCCGCGGCCTTATTAATGGATCATTGGCTAAAAATTCATCACATGCTCAATTGCAACGGCCAAAGCTTCCAGAAGACCCTAGAAGCTCCACGTGGCATCTCTAGAAGGCTCGGCTCAACAAACTATTGGAGGGAAATTCAAAATTTAAAGCTTAACTAACTTTTTGGAGGGAAATTTAAATTTGGTGCTAACTAACTTATGGGGGGAATTCAAATTTCAATTCTAGATCTAAAATTTGGAAAGTCTATAAAAGGGAGCCTAGATCTAGAGGGGAAATTGTTCAAGAATTATCACCGTCTTCTACCCACAAGTTTAGTGACAAAAGCTTGTGCCAAATTCAAATTCCCATCTCCAATTCAAAATCAAGATCAAGATCCCGAGATCAATTTGAGCAAGAGAGCCTTCAACCTTTAGCAAGCGACGCCGGATTTCCAACGGAGCAAGAGATCCACGCCGATCCGCGACTCAAGGAGCCGAGCGAAGCCGAAATCGACGATCTAGTTCATTCCTTTTGTAAATTCAAGAGAGTTGTAACGAAATTTGTCGATAAATAAAGGTGAATTTTCTATATCTTGCTTATCTTTTAATTCAAGCATAATGATTAGAATTCAATTTGTGATTGTGTTTGAGATCATGATGTTTGAGTAATCTCCGCTCGTGTAGGAGTTGTGAGATCTTTAGATGATGATGATTTAGATATTTTTACGATTCTTAAATCCTATAATGTTTGGAAATTCTAGTGAATCTAATGATTAATGACCTAGTTTCGAGATGATGCTTCCTAGATTGTGTTCACTCGAAACTAGGGAACAACAATTAATCATTTGATTAACTAGAAGCTAGAATTTGAATGCGATCCATCGAAAGGACAAAGGATGAGTTGCGAGATCCCTAATTTTCCTCGTAAGATCCTTAACCCTCAATGAGTTTGCATCGATCTAGTATCAATTCATTAATGGATAAGAATTAGTAATCTTTAGATCTCATCATATCTATAGATCCGATCTACTCCTACGAGCCATACTTCTAGTCTTGATTGTTGATTGGAAATTATCTCTCATCCCTATTCTTGCTCTTTAATGTTTCTTTTAGATCTAGATTTTTCTTACTTTTTGATCTACAATTACAAATCATGAATTGTTTTCTTTCCTTTGCCTTAAATTTTCAACTCATCTAATTCAAGAATTGAACGGAACTCACTTTCCCTGTGGACGATCCGCACTCACTCACAATCTACATCCGACACCGTAGTTGATTGCGGTCAAATAAATTTTGGTTGTGATTTCTAAAATCTATTTTCTCAAAAACACAACACAATCGGAAAATCATTCAATCAAAATGGCGCCGTTGCCGGGGATCGTGTGCTATTTGTTCATTTTTTGAAATTTGAGTTGAAAAGTTTATTCCATCAATATTTTTTTTTAATCAAAACTTGCACGAAATACTAATACGTGTTTTTGTGGTTAATTGCAAGGAGATCTGGAGCTTGCTGGAAAATTGGAAAATTATTTGGTGAATTCCAGAGGACTGAGGAAGAGAACAGGTGCATTAAAAAAAAAATTCGTAAGAGAAGAGCTTTGGGAAGCGCGGAACCGCGGCATTATCAGCTATCTGCGGCGGAAGCGCGGCTCTTCAAGGGGTTCTCTGGAAAAATTTTATCTGGTAATTTCTAACTTTCTTATCTCCTCTCTAAAATCTGCTCCAACTAACAATTTGTTGCAGGTTTCTTTGCAAATAATCGCTGCGCGCAAAAAGCAAAATAAAGTGTGCTTGTTTTTGATTTTGTGGTTGTTTGCATAATAAATACGGAAATTTAAGGGGCACGGCCAAATCCAGATTAGGTGGGGATTTCATTACCCTTCCTACGCCCCAAAAATCACAAACCTGCATCCGCATTACCCTCATTAATTAAAAAATATCTAGAGATGACTCTAAGGACCGTCGCGCTCACTTAGGACAGAAGAAGGCCGTGGGTAATTCATTGCTTATCCGCGTTTCTCTTGTGGTGCCTAGGAAAGTGTGTCGAAGGCTAGTGGTTACTTAATTAGGCCCACTACTTACGTAGTGGAGAACCTCCCACTTACCTGGCACTTACCTGGCCACAGGAGGGACAAAGAGGCAGTGGAGGATTCTATCCTGCGTCTTGTCTTCTGGCAGTTAGGAGCGGTCTAGAGATTGGACCTAGGTGACCATAGATTTTTAGGGTATTGCTTGTTGCATCATATTTTCAAAATCCGTATCATTTTTTAAAACAAACACCACACTCACTTCATTCCCCTAATTATAAATCATGCTGCCACTTGTACTAACCCCTTTTAGTGCAAGATAGGCTGGACACGGGATTCTAGTGCCCGTCTTGTCCGCGTCCCCTCGATCGACTCCGAAGTCGGTATTTCTCCATTTACCTTTCTTTTACCTCCCACCACACCCACACCGATGGATCAGTCTCCATCAAACCTCTTTACCGCTACTCTGCCGCCGTCCGTTGGTGCGCAGATTCCACCCCGCATCTCTCTCCAAGAGAGGTGTTACCCTTTGCGAGGTTCTCTTTCGACCTGCTTATCCATTCCACCAGCCAACGGGGATAACTTTGAGATCAAGCCCCAGTACATCAACCTTCTACCCAAATTCCACGGTCTCGAGACTGAAGACGCGTACGTTTTTATTACCAAATTTGAAAACGTATGCGCAATGATGGGTACATCACAACTTTCTGTGGATGCCATGCGTCTACGACTTCTTCCATTTACCTTGTGCGATTTAGCCGAGAAGTGGCTATATAACACCACCGCACACTCCATCACGAATTGGGAAGAATTCGTCGCGGCATTCCTTAAGAAATTTTACCCGATGCAAAAGACAGCTCGAGTCCGTAGCGAACTCTATCAATTCTCCCAGCTTCCGGCTGAACCATTTTCAAAATACTTTGACTGATTCAAGGATCTTTTGGTTCAATGCCCACATCACGGCATCCCGAGATGGGAACTTTGCCGAATCATATATGAGGGCAGCAACCCTACCACTAAACAAAACCTTGAAAACATGTGTCAAGGCACCTTTATGACCAAGGATGATGGGGAAGCATGGAAATTTTTGGAAGAGTATGCTGAAAATTCACTTCAGTGGGAGACTGGAACCCAGCCATCGAGTAGGGGTGGCGTACACCAAATAGACGTGTCCATAGGAGTTCGAGCTGAGATGGCAGCAATGCAAAAGAAGCTCGACGCTATGGAACACAAATTCCTAGCAGCCTCCCTAAACCCAATGTCACTCCCCAAAACTGTTTGTGGGTGCTGTTCAGACCCTTCTCACTTAACAGAAGAATGTCCATTGAACTCCCAGTTTCAAGGTCTCGAGCATACCAATGCTGCATTCCAAAGACCTAGGAACGATCCATATTCTTCTACATACAATCAGGGTTGGAGGAATCACCCGAATTTTGCCTGGAACCAATCCCAAAACACGGTTCCAAACCCTAATCAATTCCAACGGGCTCTTCCTCCACAACAGCAACCACTTCACCTCACCCAGCACCCCTACCAGTCACAAAATTTCCAAAACCAGGTCAACACTCCTGCACCTTCTAATCCTATGCAGTCGACCTGTTCTGACGAATTCTCTCAATTCGCTCAAACCATGAAATCACTCATGTCAAATTTCATGGAAGTGTCGGCCGAGGTTAAGTCTTCCGTCGGTGAGATAAAGAAAAACTCAGCGTCCTAAGCTGAGAGTATCAAAACGATGGAAGCTGAGATTGCACGACTTAAGGCCGAATTGAGTGCGAAAGAAAAAGGGAAACTTCCATTTCAACCCCTACCGAATCCTGGGCATTACAATGTAAATGCCATCACAACGTTGAGATCGGGAAGAATGCTGGATAACCATGTTGGGGAAGAAGTTGATGATACTGAAAATCCTATCAACGCCCCGGCTGAGATCTTTCCTCACACACACACTTCTACGTCTGACTCTTGTTCTCCTACCCCACCGCCTTCTCACGAGCCTATTCTTCATTTCCCTCTAGGCTCGACACCTCAGCCCACCTCTTCTATCCCTCCACAGACGATCCCCACTCCTCTTTCGGGATCTTGTCTACCCCCTCTTCCTTCTCCTATGATGGACCCCGCACTCATTGCTAAAGCACCTTACCCGAACCGGTTAAGGGCTAACAAATCGAGTCCTCATATGGAGAAAATTATGGAAATGTTCAAGCAGGTTAACATCAACATCCCTCTTCTAGATGCAATTCAACAAGTCCCCGCTTATGCGAAAATTCTCAAGGACTTGTGCACTAGGAAGAGGAAGACTCAAGTGCCGAAGAAGGTCTTCATGTCCAATAACATTAGCACTTCTTTTATTCCCCAGCTACCAAAGAAACGTAAGGACCCAGGATGTCCTACGATATCAATTTCTATTGGGGGTAAAAACATCAATCGTGCTTTGTTAGACCTTGGCGCAAGTGTTAACCTACTTCCATACTCTGTCTATGAGCAGCTAGGGATTGGAGAGTTGAAACCTGCTCACTGCACTCTCCAAATGGCAGACCGATCTATCACCAAACCTAGGGGTGAACTAGAGGATGTGTTGATAAAGGTCGGGGAATTCGTATTCCCTGTAGACTTCATTGTTCTCGATACACAGCCTGTAGCAAACCCCCGGAGCCAAATTCCGGTGATTCTGGGTCGGCCATTCCTTTCCACTTCCAATGCTGTCATCAACTGTAGAAATGGTTCAATGAACTTATCATTTGGAAATATGACCATTGAACTAAACATTTACAGAATTGGAAGTCAGCCATCAGAACCCTCTGCTCATATCCTCGATGTGTGCTCTGTCCACGAGATTGCTCCCGAAAGTTGCGGAGTTGAGGAACTTTGCTTTACAGATCTCGATGACACTGCCACATCACTGTTTGACCTGACACAAGATCTTAGTGAGGACACCATTTCAACGCTTGAGTCTGCCACTCCTGACTCACCACCATCCGAGTCTGTATCTTTTACAGGCTATGAGCTTCTCCGCGACTCCGAAAATCATTCAATGATCCCACCTTCTATTATTTCTCCGCCCGAATTAGATCTCAAAACTTTACCTTCTCACCTTAAATATGCATATTTAGGTGAGAATGAGTCTTTACCGGTTATCATTTCCGCTTCTCTAGCATCAGAGCAAGAGAATGCACTTTTATCGGTACTGAGATCTAATAAGGAGGCGTTTGGTTGGACCATGGCGGACATCAAAGGGATCAGTCCCTTGATTGTCGAACATCATATACACCTGATGGATGATGCCAGACCAACCCGAGAACCACAGAGACGGTTGAACCCCGTCATGAAGGAAGCGGTGATGAAAGAGATCGTCAAATGCCTTGATAGTGGTATCATATACCCAATCTCCGATAGCCAATGGGTGAGTCCTATACATGTCGTCCCTAAGAAATCCGGCATCACTGTTGTAGTCAATGAGGCAAATGAGTTGATTCAGACACGCGCCCAAACTGGGTGGCGTGTATGTATTAATTACCGTAAACTCAATGCCGCCATGAGGAAAGACCACTTTCCTCTACCATTCATTGATCAGATGCTGGAACGCTTAGCTGGACGCGCATATTATTGCTTTATGGACGGATACTCTGGCTATAATCAGGTCCCCATCGCCAAAAAGGATCAAGATAAAACCACTTTTACACTTGTCCTTTTGGTACCTTTGCTTACAGTCGCATGCCCTTTGGGTTGTGCAATGCTCCCGCTACCTTTCAGCGGTGTATGATGGGGATATTCTCTGATATGGTTGAGAATTTTCTGGAGATCTTTATGGACGATTTCTCGATTTTTGGAGACTCTTTTTCCGATTGCCTATCGAATCTTGATGCTGTTCTTACTCGTTGCAAAGAGAAGAACTTGACTTTGAACTGGGAAAAATGCCATTTCATGGTCCGAGAAGGAATTGTTCTTGGACATGTCATTTCACAGAAAGGCATTGAGGTTGACAGAGCTAAGATAGATGTCATTCAAAACCTCCCTCATCCCAAAAGCGTCAAAGACATTCGATCTTTCCTTGGCCATGCGGGCTTCTATAGGAGATTCATTAAGGACTTTAGCAAAATTGCTAGACCTTTAACTCTTCTCCTGGCCAAGGATATGACCTTCCACTTCGACTCGGACTGTGAGACAGCTTTCGACTCACTTAAACACTCACTCACTTCAGCCCCCGTTCTATCATCTCCAAATTGGGACTACCCCTTTGAGCTGATGTGTGACGCATCCGACTTTGCAGTAGGTGCTGTCTTAGGACAGCACATTGAAAAGATGCCACACGTGATATACTATGCAAGTAAGACCCTGAATGATGCACAAATCAATTATACAACCACCGAGAAGGAACTTTTAGCGGTTGTATTTGCATTAGAAAAATTCAGGCCTTACTTAATCGGCTCTCCAATAATTGTGTACACAGACCATTCCGCCTTGAAACATCTTCTGGCGAAGAAAGATGCAAAAGGTCGGCTGATACGTTGGATCCTTCTGTTACAAGAGTTTGATCTTGTTATCAAAGATAAGAAAGGATGTGAAAACGTAGTGGCCGACCATCTTTCACGCATCTCTTCTTCCCCTGTGACCCTGCCGATCAATGACTCGTTTCCTGATGAACAACTCTTGAGCGTATCCAATGAACCATGGTTCAGGGATATTGTGAACTATCTTGTCACGGGACTTACACCCAGCGATTGGTCAAAACAGGACAAATACCGTTTCCTATCCCAAGTAAAACACTTTTACTGGGATGATCCATATTTGTTTAAGTATTGTCCTGATCAGATCATTCGCCGGTGTGTCCCGAAAGAAGAGTTCAAGAGTGTTCTTTCTTTTTGTCATGATCAGGCCTGTGGGGGTCACTTCGGTCCTAAAAAGACAGCGGAAAAGGTTTTGCAATGTGGATTTTATTGGCCGACCTTATTCAAGGACGCATTTGACTATTGCAAAACCTGTACACAATGCCAGTACACGGGTAGAATCTCACGAAGAGATGAAATGCCTCAGCAACCCATCTTGGTTGTTGAAATTTTCGATGTTTGGGGCATTGATTTTATGGGTCCCTTTCCCAACTCCTTTGGGAATTTGTACATACTGCTGGCGGTTGATTATGTCTCAAAGTGGGTAGAAGCCATTCCATGTCGCACTAATGACAGGAAAGTTGTCATTAAGTTCTTGAAAGAGAATATCTTTTCGCGATTTGGACACCCACGCGCTATCATTAGCGATAATGGGACACATTTCTGCAACAGGTCTTTTGAGACTCTGATGCAGAAATACGGAATCAACCACCGACTTTCTACACCCTATCATCCCCAAACGAGCGGGCAGGCTGAGATTTCGAATAGGCAGATCAAACTAATCCTGGAGAAGACTGTTGCGAAAAATAGAAAAGACTGGTCGACCAAACTGACGAATGCTCTTTGGGCATTTAGAACTGCATTTAAAACCGACCTTGGGATGTCTCCATATAGGATAGTGTTTGGGAAGGCATGTCATTTACCCGTCGAGATAGAGCATAAAGCATTGTGGGCTATTAAGGAAATCAATCTTGACCTCAACCAAGCCTGCAACTTTCGGAAGCTGCAACTTAATGAGCTAAGCGAACTCCGCGATGAAGCTTATGATAACGCTGTAATCATAAAAAATAGGACCAAGATTTTTCACGATAAAAACATTTTGAGGAAAACATTTTCACCTGGTCAACAAGTCCTTCTTTATGATTCACGACTACACCTTCATGCGGGTAAGCTTCGATCTCGGTGGAAGGGACCTTTTGTTGTGCGGTCTGTATACCCGCACGGGGCAGTAGAGGTAGAAAATGTTAAAAACGGCACATTTTTTAAAGTGAATGGACATAGACTAAAGCCGTATTTTTCCACTGACCCCACGGAGGAGCTCCTGTTCTTACAGGAGCCATTTTATTTGGATTAAAATTCCTCCGTCTCACCTTCATGTCCAGTGTATCTTTGCATCATCTTGTTGAATGGAGGTGAGTGAAAAGAATAAGTTTGGGGGAGTATTTTCACTTATATATTTTGCCCCCACTAATAAATCCCTCCCAGACTTACAGGTTTTTGTAGATATAGCGGATGGCAACAGTGAGGACACTGTTAAAAACAAGTTTGAGGGAGGTTTGTGCTTAGTTTTGCATCATGTGCATATCATTTGCATAAGCACAAAACATTTCTTTAAAAACCATAAAAATTTAAAAAATTTCAAAAAAAAAAAACCCATAAAAATTTTGTGTAAAGATTTTTTTTGTAAATAATTCTTCAAAACCCATAAAAACCTATAAAAATTTAAAAAAATTTCAAAATCCAGAAAAAATTCAAAAATTTTCAAAACTCATAAAAATTTAAAATTTTCAAAATATAAAAATATTTAATATTTATGATAATAAAAGATTAGATAGTGAACAATTACATCCATGAGATTAGAAAAATTTAAGAAAACTAAGAAAATTAGAAGTTTTCTTATACGAACTAGTAATAAGTAGTTATGAGCCGTTGTCCCAAGGGTTAGTAAGATGAAAGACGCCACTAATCTGAGGATAAAAATAAGTATGAAAAATAGTTTCTATTCTGGAAAGCCAAGCATTTTGAACGTTGATACCCTGCTATTCGCACTTACACACGTCTTAAAGCCCGGGTTAGTAGAGGATACCTTGAAATGCTCTTGTCTTAAAGCCGATGTATATAAAAAAAAAATGAAGAAAATGGTGAGAAAAATGGACACTGGTTTTGTTATCACCGAGGGAAATAAAAAAAAAATATAGCGAGGATGCCTCTTCATCTAGTGCCCTAAGGCCAACTGGTCTGGGAGTCACTGCTATACCTAAGGTGGTGCAAGACGAGGAAAATACACCAAATAAGCAAACACATGAGTAATCGGTCGGTTAGTACCTCAAGAAGTATTAACGGTCGCATGAAAGTGTGTGAGCTCATCGAAAAAAATATATATATATATATACTGAGGCTGATGGGCAAGAGTATGATAGCTTGAATTGAATTCTCCGGGTGTAGGGATGTCTTTACACCCACGCAGGGTTATATGATCGATGTTTGGAAGAAAGATAGAAATGAAGAATAAGACGATGTTTTATTGAGGGAGGACGTGATTTCTGACATCTTTTCATGACCATTAAGATAGGGCTCATGACAACCGAAAAGTTAGCTTAGTTGGAAACCCTAATTTTCAAGGCTTTTCTTTTACAATTCTTGTCTTTAAATGTAATATTCATGGTCTTCCTTTTATTATTGGATTTTGTGGGTGCAATCCGCTGAAAACCCTTAGGAGACAACACTCCTCCTACTAGGGACACCTAGAGGTTTAAAGGCTTGTTGCACGTGCTCAGTGCAATCGTGTTGCCTACGAAAGTGTGCTTTTCTCTTTCTTTATTTTCTCCTTCTCTTTTTAATAAAACTGTTCGATCGAGACGATCGAAAATAAGTTTGGGGGAATTTGATCTGTCGAAAATACTGTATTTCTAACACGGCAATTTCCCTACCTTTTGCAGTCAAGTAAAGCTATCCGGTATTCATATCACCTATATTTGCAAAACATATGAAAAATACGGGATTACTTGTACTGTGTATTAAAACCAGCATTTTTAGGGAAATTGTGTGTCGCATCATCCTTATATTGCGCAACTCTTGTCTCGGTGAAATTGTGCAGGAAATTCCAGAAGCAGGGCAAAATTTGGGAAAAGATCTAATAAAAGATACACCAATTCAAAGGCTAAAGATCTGGAGCAATACAGAAAGGCCAAATAAAAATCCAAGCATCAGAATAAGGCCCATATATCATCACCAGCCCACACCAGAAACCTCAAGCTCCAAGTCCACCAAAGGGCCGCGGATCCGCGGCCCAAGCCCTCTTTGTGCGGCGGATCCGCGGCCTTATTAATGGATCATTGGCTAAAAATTCATCACATGCTCAATTGCAACGGCCAAAGCTTCCAGAAGACCCTAGAAGCTCCACGTGGCATCTCTAGAAGGCTCGGCTCAACAAACTATTGGAGGGAAATTCAAAATTTAAAGCTTAACTAACTTTTTGGAGGGAAATTTAAATTTGGTGCTAACTAACTTATGGGGGGAATTCAAATTTCAATTCTAGATCTAAAATTTGGAAAGTCTATAAAAGGGAGCCTAGATCTAGAGGGAAAATTGTTCAAGAATTATCACCATCTTCTACCCACAAGTTTAGTGACAAAAGCTTGTGCCAAATTCAAATTCCCATCTCCAATTCAAAATCAAGATCAAGATCCCGAGATCAATTTGAGCAAGAGAGCCTTCAACCTTTAGCAAGCGACGCCGGATTTCCAACGGAGCAAGAGATCCACGCCGATCCGCGACTCAAGGAGCCGAGCGAAACCGAAATCGACGATCTAGTTCCTTCCTTTTGTAAATTCAAGAGAGTTGTAACGAAATTTGTCGATAAATAAAGGTGAATTTTCTATATCTTGCTTATCTTTTAATTCAAGCATAATGATTAGAATTCAATTTGTGATTGTGTTTGAGATCATGATGTTTGAGTAATCTCCGCTCGTGTAGGAGTTGTGACGATCTTTAGATGATGATGATTTAGATATTTTTACGATTCTTAAATCCTATAATGTTTGGAAATTCTAGTGAATCTAATGATTAATGACCTAGTTTCGAGATGATGCTTCCTATATTGTGTTCACTCGAAACTAGGGAACAACAATTAATCATTTGATTAACTAGAAGCTAGAATTTGAATGCGATCCATCGAAAGGACAAAGGATGAGTTGCAAGATCCCTAATTTTCCTCGCAAGATCCTTAACCCTCAATGAGTTTGCATCGATCTAGTATCAATTCATTAATGGATAAGAACTAGTAATCTTTAGATCTCATCACATCTATAGATCCGATCTACTCCTACGAGCCATACTTCTAGTCTTGATTGTTGATTGGAAATTATCTCTCATCCCTATTCATGCTCTTTAATGTTTCTTTTAGATCTAGATTTTTCTTACTTTTTGATCTACAATTACAAATCATGAATTGCTTTCTTTTCTTTGCCTTAAATTTTCAACTCATCTAATTCAAGAATTGAACGGAACTCACTTTCCCTGTGGACGATCCGCACTCACTCACAATCTACATCCGACACCGTAGTTGATTGCGGTCAAATAAATTTTGGTTGTGATTTCTAAAATCTATTTTCTCAAAAACACAACACAATCGGAAAATCATTCAATCAAAATGGCGCCGTTGCCGGGGATCGAACCCGGGTCACCCGCGTGACAGGCGGGAATACTCACAATCTACATGATGTGGTTCGTACTATCAGGGAAAGAATGCGCATAGCCCAAGATAGACAGAAACACTGGGCTGATGCGAAGAGACGACACTTGGAGTTCCAGCCAGGAGATCATGTATTTCTGAAAATCTCTCCGAACCGCGGAGTGATCAGATTTGGAAGACGGGGATAGTTGAGTCCGAGATACATTGGACCGTTCGATATACTCGAACGAGTCGGTGAAGTGGCATATCGTTTAGCGCTTCCACCCTCTTTGGAAGGAGTGCATAACGTGTTTCACATATCTCAACTTAGAAGGTATATGAGTGACCCAGCCATGTACTTGATCATTCCGAGCTCACGATACAGCCTGATTTGTCTTGTGAGCAACAACCTGTGGAGATCCTGGACAGGAAAGTGAAGACACTTCGGAACAAAGAAGTTAATTTGGTCCGGGTAATGTGGAGGAAAGACACTCCAGGAGAATCCACGTGAGAAAGGGAAAATGAGATGCGTGCAAAATATCCGCACCTTTTTGTAATCTAGTCCTTAAATAAAAGTTGTAAATTTCGAGGATGAAATTTTTGTAAGGAGAGTAGATTGTAACAACTCCAATTTTGTATACCAAAAATTTGCTTTAAATATAGTGTATACTTGGAGTATTGATGTTGCTGGAAACAATTTAAGTATCTAATTCCTTACAATAATTACAAGAAAGAGCTTGTAGCTCATTGGTAATACCTTGCACTGCTGAACCAAGCCACCGGAGTTCAAATCCAATGCCCCACATTATTTTTGTATTTATTTTGTTTTATTTTTTTTGGAAGTCAACGGTAAAAATGCCATAACTCCCAAAATATGTACTGGACAACAAAAAGTAAAAATACCAAGTTGTTCCTCAGGAAAACCCCCGGCCATTGGACCCTTGACTCGGCCCGACTCTGCGCCGCCGGCCGGCGACTCGGCCGACTCGGTCCGGCGCCGCCGGCCGGACTTGGCCGGACGGCCGAGTCACCAACTGAGAAAAGTTGGCTATTGACTTGGTCAACCCTCTTACACACATATTATACCTAGATCGGTTTTGATTTGGCCAATAAATCCCTTTTACTCTTAGGTTTAATGATTTTTAATGAATTTTTAATGTTTTTTATATTTTCTTTTAATATTTTTTTATCCTAACCCTAACCCTAGCCTAGCCCTATATAAAGACCCCTACCCTCTACCATTTCACCTCACCACTCTAAGTCTACTCTCTCAAATTCTCGAGAACTCGGTACGAAGAGCAAGAAGCGAAGCGCTGCCGAAATCGACGACGGATTCCGGCGACTGGATCAGAACCTTCGCGACGCTTTCGAAGAATCGGCAACCACCACATCCATTAGCTTCATTAGCTTGTCCAAACCGTAAGTCCCACCTCTTCTCTCTCTCTTTTCTATAAATGTAAAAATACGACTTTTTGGAACCCGACGGAAATCGGACAAACCGATTTCCGATTCGTTTTTTCTATAAATTTCCACTTGTCACCTAATACATAATATCTACCCATATTCATGTTGACTATTAATCACCCATAAACCAATTTAATCAAACTTTTTCACATGAAATGATAGCTTCTTTGCAAAACCGTATTCTTTTCATAAAAATACCATGAAGTTCATTTTTCTTAGTTTAATCAATTACCTCACTCCTAAATATGTTTATCTTGATCACAAAACTTGTAGAACTCAATTTGAATGAAATTTCACACATAAAATGATAACGTTTTCGAATACCGTATTCTTGCGCTATAATACCTTTAAGTTTAACATAGCATGTTTTACCTTTAAACTTCACCAAAACCTAAAATAAATCACGAGGTAATGACCTTCCTCTACACACACTCAATATAACCCTAATTGATAAATATCAAATCACAGAATACGAAATTACAGGACTTTTCACTAAAATACCCTAATCTTTATAATCTTTATTGAAAGCATTAAGTTGTAAACTTTTCTAAATAAAATCTTTTAAAAAAAAAAAGGAAAGCACGATTGGTCATGGACATCGATCGTTTATCTAAACTGTCTTGTGGTGCCTAGGCAAGTGTGTCTAAGGCTAGTGGTTTTTAATTAGGCCCACGACTGTGGTTCATTCCCACTTACCTGGCACTTACCTGGCCGCAATTGACGGTGAAGAGGCGATTTGAGGCTTCTAATGACTCATCGTTTAGACCTTAGAAGTAGGCTAGTTGGCTTAGGCAACCCTAACAACTAAAATACGGAAAACTAAACTCTTTTGCAAATAAATACCTTATATTTATAAAACCGTTTTCCTAAATGAGAAGTGTTTATAAAACCTTAGTAAAGTGCCGCTACAACCCACTTTTGGGGAACCTGTTAGGGATAGTACGGTTCATCGTGCACCCGCAGGCTAGTAGTGCGAGATTCAGACCTCCGCAAGGAGCATTCGGTCTCGAAAGGTTTAAAATACGATATTTAAGGAAAATGAGACTTTCTCTAAATAAAATATTTATATAAAATTATTCATGTGTTAATATATATAAAATTAACATTTAAACACCTATTTTATCATAATCTAAAGTATCCACTTTTTCCTGAAATTAAAAGATTAAAAGCTACATTAAAATACCATGAATTTCAAATAAAACAATTAATACTTTTATTAGGATATATTCACTAGAATGACACAAATAAAATTCACATTTATTATAATAATAAAGACGATTATTAAATACTTGAGGTGTATTTTGAAAACTATATAAAAGTACTTTTTACAGAAAACCCCCTCAAGTTTTACAAATTACAAAAAGGCCCCTAACTAATATTGGACTTCAAATTATCTTTCTTTTAGTCTGACTCGGGTTAGAGTCTGACTATTCCTGACTCGAATATGATTCAAGTCAACCTATATTCTTTTATACTCCAACCCAATTTGAATACATGAAACCCTGAATCCAGTTAACAATATATTCCTTGTGACTGAATCAAACCATGGATATTCATCCATTATCCTGATATTCCATTTACCTGATTATACATTTACAACATGCTTACTGATATCATGGTTTTGGTCAGTCACTCAATTTACATATTCCAATACTACAATACTGTTAAAACACTATGGGGTTTAAGGGGTAGATTGGTACGGAAGGTGTTAAAAGTGGCACGAGGTGGTCAGATTAAGACACCTAACCTGAATCCTATTGCTGTTGTACCGTGGCATAACGGTTCCTTGTACTTTCCTTTTGCCCTGATCTCTAGCATATAGAGATCCCCCTCGTATACACTGGCATCCTTCTGTACCAAGCTACAAACAACAGCGTTACACAATATTTCATAATATCCGACAATATAACACTTTAGAAAATATATACTGTTACTCTGTCATTCTCATTCTCCTTATTCTTTGGGACTTACCGAGCGATCTGTTCGCTGACGACATTCTATTCTTTCTTCTTTGAATGTCGTCAGGTGCGTTGGACCAAGCTGAGATCGAGCCCACCGGTGAAGATTTGGAGCAGTTCCAGGAAGACCCAGAGCTCTAGATACTGTACCTTGTTCTTTTCAGTTTATTTCAAGTATTAGGCCATCCGATCGAAAACTGCTACGTCTTCAAAAACTGGGTTGAAGACCAACACCAACAGGACAAGTTCGCGCTGTCCGAAAACTGGAAGGTGAGCCCGCCACAACCACACGCTCCGAGAAAGATGGATATGTCGGAGGCATCATGCTCATTCATAGGGAAAGCCCCATGGACCGAAAAGTCCGTAAACTAGAAAATCGCCTCAAATACGGCAACGGCGGACTGCAATGTCCTAAAACTTACAAATGACCGAAACGTCGTTAAACTACTCCCAACCCGCGGCATTTTCAGGCTGACGTAAAAAAACGGTATGTTCATAAGCAAAATGGGCACGGATGAAAACCCGTAAGGGCGCCGTGAGTAAAAACAGCGAACTACCGGCGAGTCTTGTGAAAACCCGAAAGGGCGCAACCTCGTTCAAAAAAAACGGTATGTCCATAAGCAAAATGGGCACGGATGAAAACCCGAAAGGGCGCCGTGAGTAAAAACAGCAGGACTACCAGCGAGTTTTGTGAAAACCTGAAAGGGCGCAATCTCGTTAAAAGACACTTGCAAGGTCCTCTCGACCCTGTAAGGAGAAACCACCTGCGTGAGATCCTTACGACTCACAAAGGAGAAATACACTTAGGAATCCTCATGATTCCTAAGGAGAAATTACGCTTACGAGATCCTCACGACTCGTAAGGAGAACCTTCTTATGAGACCCTCACGGCGCATAAGATTCAAAAGTCTTAAGCTACAGGGATTTGAACCTGTTCTTAAGCAGTCATAGCCCCCGATTCTGCCCTACAAGCGGTTCAGTATTGACCCTTGTATACAATCCACGGGCGCGAATAAACATTTCCCTAACAAAATCCCATCCGTGACTAGGGATATGTTTACACGGTGAACAGCCCTCGTAAGTCCTCTCGACTTATAAGGAGAAAGCACTTTTGTAAGATCCTTACGACTTATAAGAGACCATGCACTTAGGAATCCTCACGACTCCTAAGGAGAAAACGCACCTATGAGATCCTCACGACTTGTAGGGAGAAATAGCTTTATGAGACCCTTACGGCTTATGAAATCAAAAGCCTTAGTCGACAGGATCCTAACTGTGTTTGCTAAGCCACCTTTGTTCGACATTGACAGAGGCAAATGATGATTCGCTCCTGGTAATATCCCAGTAGTAGCGATGCTGATGCCTAAAACGGTATCAAATTCCAAGTCCTTTCATGGCAAATGATGATTCGCTCCTGGTAATATTACAGTCATAGCGATGCTGATGCTAAGATTGGCATCAGATTCCAAGTTACACACTCGCGATAAAAAAAATCAGCGAGCCAAAAATGCATATGAAATAGCCGAAATGATGGGGCAATTTGCAACGAAATCAGCAAGTAAAAATGTATGCATACAAAAACATCCGAAATGATTGGGCAACTCGCAATAAAAAGCAGCGAGTAAAATAAAAAAAACAGCCGAAATGATTGGGCAACTCGCAATAAAAAGCAGCGAGTAAAAAGAAAAATAGCCGAAATGATTGGGCACCGTGAAAAATAGCCGAAATGATTGGGTGATCAGTCGAAAATAATGCAATTTTAACACGGCAATTTCCCTATCATTTGCACTCATTTAGAAGTGTTCGGTATTCATATTTCACATATTAGCAAATCAGTCGTAAAATATCAGATTGCATGTGTTAGACTTTAAAACCGGCACTTTAAGGGAAATTGACTGTATTTTATGGCATCGCATCATCCCTATATTGCGCAACACTTGTCTCGAGATTTGTGCAGAAAATTGCAGAAACAAAGCCAAAAGAAGCTGATCAAAAATACGCCAACTCAACGATTTTAGATTTGGTAGCAATTAAAAAGGAAATATAAAAATCAACATATCAAAGAAAGGCCCAATTGTCAGCCCAAGACCACTGCAGAGAGAACAAGCTCTAAAGCCCCCAAACAGCCGCGGAACCGCGGCGGGAGCCGGCTTGAGCCGCGGTTCCGTGGCGGTATTGCCACGTCAGCGATCAATTTTCAGTGCACAATTCGTATCTCTGGGCCCACATTCCTTTCGGATACTTCAAATTCCAGAAGGATCTCGAAGTTACTGCCAGATCAGCAAAGATCATTAAGGAACCTAATCTTGATTAAGCTAATCAAGCTCCTAACTAATTTCATCTAGAAGCTTCTCCTCAACAAACTTTTGGAAGGAAATTCAAATCTCCTCAACAAACTTTTGGAGGGAAACTTAAAATTCAAATCCTAGATCTAGGGTTTGGATGTCTATAAATAGGAAGCTAGATCTAAGGGTTGAGGTGGTTCAATCTTAGTAGTTCATTGGTTCTTTAGTAGTTCCTTAATCTCTTATTCTTCTTCTTCTTCTCTCCCCAAATTCAATACAAGTTGAGTGACACAACTTGTAAACCCTAATCCAAAATCCAAAGCCAAATTCAAGATCCCGAGTACCAAATCAAGCGAGAAGCCTTCAACATTTTAGGAGCGGAGCCGATCTTCAATCGAGCAAGTGATCCAAACCGATCCGCGACTCAAGGAGACGAGCGAAACCGAAATCGATGATCAAGTTCCTTCCTCTTATAGTTCTTGAGAGTTGTAACTAAATTGTTGATAAATAAAAGGTGAAATTCTTTAATCTTGCTTTCTTTAAATTCTTGCATCATGATTCGATCTCAATTTGTGATTGTGGTTCTTGTTGTGATGTTTGAGTAAAACTCCGCTCGTAAAGGCGTCGAGACGATCAATAGAAAGATGATGTAACAAATCTTAAAACGATTCTTAAGTCCTACGAGTTTTGTAAATCCTAGCAAATTGAAGAATCGACGACCTAGTTTCGTTGCGATACTTTCTTGATTGTGATCGCTCGAAATTAGGGATCCACGATCGATTCTTGAATTTGCTAGAGGCTAGAATGTGAATGATATCGACGAAAGAACAAGGGATAGATGATGAAACCCTAGTTTCACAAGAAATCCCTAATTCTCGTCGATCATCATCGATCTAGTATCAATCCATCGATGGATAAGAATACGTAATTGCTAGATTTCATCACATCTATAGATCCGATCGATTCCTACGAGCCTCATTTCGATTCTTGATATTTGGTTTGGAAATCATCACAAATTCTCAATCCTTGATTTTATCGTTTCTTGATTTAGACTAGATTTTTCTAATTCTTGAACTTCAAATCTTTAAATCATGAATTGTTGTTTGTTTTCTTTTCTTTAAAGTTTCAACTCATCTAATTCGAAACACGAACGATTACACTTTCCCTGTGGACGATCCGCACTTACTAACACGCTACATTCGACACCGTTATTGATTGCGGTCAAAATATTTTTGGTTGTGATTTCTATACAATTTTCAAACTACACAATCCGAAATCATATCAATCAAATGGCGCCGTTGCCGGGGATCATTTGATTCGATATACACAACAAGAATTTCATTCAATCAAATGGCGCCGTTGCCGGGGATAGTGCGTTAATTGTTCGTATTTTGAAATTTGAGTTGAAAAGTTTATTCCATCTCTATTTTTAGATCAAAACTTGCTCAAACACTAATACGAGTTGTTGTGATTTGTGCGAGGAAATCTGGAATCATTGAAGCTGTGGAAAAAAAATTCTGAAAAATCCAGAGAGCTTGGGTAGTGAACAGGGACATTCTGTGAAAATTTCGTGCAGTGATCCCACCAGAGGACCGCGATTCCGCGGCAATAGAAAGCTCCCACCGCTAAACCGCCGCGTGCTGACGTCATCACTGCGCCAAAACTCCTCTGTAACTTCCTAAATTTCTTATCTCTCTCAAAATCTGCTCCAATTAATATTTTGTGCAGGTTTCTTTGCAAAAATCGCAGCGCCGCGCAAAAAGCAAAATTAAATTGTGCTTGTTTTGATTTTGTGGTTATTTGCATAATTAATACGGACATTAAGGGGCAAAGACCAAATCCAGATTAGGTGGGGAGTTCATTACCCTTCCTAAGCCCCCAAAATCACAAACTTGCATCCGCATTACCCTCATTAATTAAAAAATATCTAGAGATGACTCTAAGGACCGTCGTGCTCACTTAGGACAGAAGAAGGCCGTGGGTAATTCATTGCTTATCCGTATTTTCTTGTGGTGTCTAAGGCAAGTGTGTCGAAGGCTAGTGGTTATTAATTAGGCCCACTACTTACGTAGTGGAGTACCTTCCTACTTACCTGGCACTTACCTGACCACAGGGGGACAAAGAGGCAGTGGAGGATTCTATCCTGCGACTTGTCTTCTGGCAGTTAGGAGCGGTCTAGAGCCGGACCTAGGTGACCACTAGATTCTAGGGTTTTACTTATTGCATTTGTTGTGTTGCATCATTTTTTCAAAAATCCGTCCAATTTTCAAAACAAACACCGCATTCATTCATTCATTCCCCTGATTATAAATTCACGCTGCCACTTGTACTAACCCTTTTTAGTGCAAGATAGGCTGGACAACGGGATTCTAATGCCTGTTTTGTCCGCATCCCCCGATCGACCCTAAAGTCGGTATTTCTACACTTACCTTTTCTTTACCCACCACCACACCCACATCGATGGATCCATCTCCATCGAATTTCTTTACCACTACTCTGCCGCCGTCTGTTGGTGCGCAGAATCCACCTCGCATCTCTCTCCAAGAGAGGTGCTATCCTACACGAGGCCCACTTTCCACCTGTCTTTCCATACCACCAGCCAACGGGGAAAATTTTCAGATTAAACCCCAATACATCAACCTTCTACCAAAATTTCACGGTCTCGAGTCTGAGGTCGCATATGCATTTATCACCAAATTTGAAAATGTATGCGCAATGATGGGTACTTCACAGCTTTCTGTGGATGCTTTACGTCTTCGTCTTCTCCCATTCACTTTGTGCGATATAGCCGAGAAGTGGCTGTATAACACTACCGCACATTCCATCTCAAATTGGGATGAATTCGTCAAAGCATTCCTGAAGAAATTCTACCCACATCAAAAGACAGCTCGAGTCCGTAGCGAAATCTATCAATTCACCCAGCTTCCAAATGAAACATTTTCAAAATGTCTTGAACGCTTCAAGAATCTGTTAGTCCAATGTCCACATCACGGCATCCTAAGATGGGATCTATGCCGAATCATTTATGAGGGCATTAATCCTAACATAAGACAGACCCTTGAATCCATGTGTCAAGGCAACTTTATGACCAAAGATGATGGGGAAGCCTGGAATTTTCTAGAAGATTTCGCTGAAAAATCTTTACAGTGGGAGGGTGTGAGTCAATCGTCTAGGGATGGCAACAATATTTCCATAGGAGTTAGAGCTGACATCTCAGCTATGCAAAAGAAACTCGAGACTATGGAAAACAAATTTTTAGCCGCCCTAAGTCAAATATCACTCTCTAAGACTGTATGTGGCTGTTGTTCTGATCCTTCACATTTGACGGAAGAATGTCTGTTTCAAGGTCATGAGCATACCAATGCCGCATTTCAAAGACCTAGAAACGATCCATCTTCCTCCACATATAATCAGGGTTGGAGGAATCGCCCTAACTTTGCTTGGAACCAATCACAATCTCAAAACACGGTTCCAACCCAACACAATTTCCAAAGGTTCCCTCCACCACAACAGCAGCCACCACTTCAATTGAGTCAGCACCCCTTCCAATCACAAAACTTCCAAAATTCGGCCAACACTTTTGCACCGTCTAGTCCTTTGCAATTGACAGGTACAGATAATCCCTCTGCACTAGCACAAACCTTGGATACTTTCATGAAACAATCCATCCAAGGGACAGCAAGTTTGCAATCTTCCATCGAGAATGTAATGAAGATCATTGTCTCTCAAAATGAGAATATCAAATCGATGGAAGAACAAATTGCACAACTAAAAGCCGAAATGAGTGCAAGAGAGAAAGGGAAACTTCCAGCTCAACCCTTACCCAATCCTGGCTATTCACATCACGTGGATGCAATCACGTTGAGATCTGGGAGAGTGCTTGACAATCACCTTGGGGAAGAGTTTGATGATACTGATAAATCAATCAATAACACCCCGGCTGAGACCTTTCCTCACACACACTTCTAATTCTGACCCCAGTTCTTCTACCCCACCACCATCTTGCGAGCCTATTCTTCGTTTCCCACAAGGCTCGCCACCTCAGTCCATCTCTTCTAGTTCTCCACAGACAATCCCCACTCCTCTTTTGGGATCATGTCTACCCCCACTTCCTTCTCCTATGATGGACCCAGCGCTTATTGCTAAAGCACCTTATCCTAATCGGTTAAGGGCAAACACACCAAGTCCACATATGGAGAAGATTATGAACATTTTTAAGCAAGTTAACATCAACATCCCTCTCCTAGATGCCATCCAACAAGTTCCGTCCTATGCTAAAACTCTTAAGAACTTGTGCACTAGTAAGAGGAAGACTCAAGTGCCCAAGAAGATATTCATGGCAAAAACGGTAGACACAGCCTTTCCCCAGCAATTACCGAGGAAACGTAAGGATCCTGGATATCCTACGATTTCTATTTCTATCGGAGAAAAACACATTAACCGTGCTCTACTAGACCTTGGCGCTAGTGTTAACTTGCTTCCGTACTCAGTCTATGAGCAATTAGGTATCGGAGAGTTGAAGCCAACCCATTGCACTCTCCAGATGGCTGACCGATCAATCACCAAACCTAGGGGTGAACTGGAGGACGTGTTAATAAAAATCGAAGAATTTATATTCTCGGTAGATTTTATTGTAATTGATACACAGCCTGTAGCGAACCCACGGAATCAAATTCCGGTGATTTTAGGTCGCCCCCTTTTGGCCACTTCCAATGCTATCATCAACTGTCGTAATGGTTCTATGACCCTATCTTTCGGGAATAGCTCAATAGAGCTGAACATTTACAAGTTGGGAAGTGTACCCTCCGAACCTACTGCTCAGGTCTGTTCTGTCGACTTAATGGATGTCGACAGCAGCAAATTTGATGATCCTCATGATACTGATCTTGACTCTTTTCATATGTTGTTGTTTGACCCAACTATGTATCATACACATACGGACTCTTCCACCGAGATGTCCGGGTCAACAGTTAACGCTGATTATGAACTGTTTTTAGAGTCTGAAGATCACCCTGCACTTTGTGATGACATTATTCATCGGGGTATTGATGGAACTTTTGAGGAAATCTTCGCTGATGAACTCACATTTTTGAATGACACGGGTGTTGAGATGAATCATGTCCCAATCACTGAAATTGAACCTCCACCCCTTCTTCTGAAGTGTAAAAAGAATGCGGGTAATCCATCACATTCACTGCATCGTCTCTCCAAAATGAGACACACACACTTTCTATTCCACTACTTACCCTTTCCCCACTTCTTCTTCCACCAACCCGAGCACTGCATTGATAAAATTTTTGAATGGTTGGTCTTGATATTCGGTCTTTGCAAAGCTTGGTATCGACCAATGATTTTTAACCCCCTCATGTGATTTTCAAAAGATTAATATTGCATAACTCAAGTTTAGGGGGGGCATTTTTTCTGGCTCCTGAAAAGAAAATTTTTTGTAAAATTTTGAGCCAAAAATAAGTTTGGGGGAGGTTCTTCACTTAAATATTTTGCCCCCACTAATAAATTCCTCTCAAGCTTACAGGTTTTTTCGAGATTTAGCAGAAGGCAACAGTGAGGACAGTGTTGAAAATAAGTTTGGGGGAGATTTGTGCTTATTTTCGCATCATTTGCATCATACTTTGCATAAGCACAAAACATTTTTTTTGAAAAAACCTATAAAATTTTAAAAATTTTCAAAAATAAAAATATTTTTTGTATATAAATAAGATAATAAAAGATTAGATAGTGAAAAATTACATCCATGAGATTAGAAAAATTTAAGAAAACCAAGAAAATTAGAAGTTTTCTTATATGAACTAGTAATAAGTAGTTATGAGCCGTTGTCCCAAGGGTTAGTAAGATGAAAGACGTCACTAATCTGAGGATAAAAATAAGTCTAAAAAATAGTTTCTACTCTGGAAAGTCAAACATTTTGAACGTTGATACCCTGCTATTCGCACTTACACACGTCTTGAATCCCGGGATAGTAGAGGATACCTTGAAATGCTCTTGTCTTAAAGCCAAAAGTATGAAGGAAATAAAATAAAAAAAATGAATAAAATATAAAGTGGTGAGAAAAATGGACACTGGTCTTTGTTATCACCAAGAGCAATAAAAAAATGTATAGCGAGGGTGCCTCTTCACCTAGTGCCCTAAGGCCAACTGGTCTGGGAGTCACTGCTATGCCTTAGGTGGTGCAAGACGAGGAAAATACACCAAATAAGCAAGCACATGAGTAATCGGTCGGTTAGTACCTTAAGAAGTATTAACGGTCGCATGAAAGTGTGTGAGCAAATTCAGCTAAATATTCATTAATTAAAAAGTACTGAGGCTGATGGACAAAAGTATGATAGCTTGAATTGAAATCTCCGGGTGTAGGGATGTCTTTACACACACGCAGGGTTATATGATCGATGTTTGGAAGAAAGATAGGAATGAAGAATAAGACGATGTTTTATTGAGGGAGGACGTGATTTCTGACATCTTTTCATGACCATTAAGATAGGGCTCATGACAACCGAAAAGCTAGCTTGGTTGGAAACCCTAATTTTCAAGGCTTTTCTTTTACAATTCTTGTCTTTAAATGTAATATTCATGATATTCCTTTTATTATTGGATTTTGTGGGTGCAATCCGCTGAAAACCCTCAGGAGACAACACTCCTCCTACTAGGGACACCTAGAGGTTTAAAGGCTTGTTGCACGTGCTCAGTGCAATCGTGTTGCCTACGAAAGTGTGCTAGTTAGTTTTTTCTCTTTTTTTTATTTTCTCCTTCTTCTTAATAAAACAGTTCGCTCGAGACGATCGAAATTAAGTTTGGGGGAATTTGATCAGTCGAAAATAATGCAATTTTAACACGGCAATTTTCCTATCATTTGCACTCATTTAGAAGTGTTCGGTATTCATATTTCACATATTAGCAAATCAGTCGTAAAATATCAGATTGCATGTGTTAGACTTTAAAATTGGCACTTTAAGGGAAATTGACTGTATTTTATGGCATCGCATCTCCCTATATTGCGCAACACTTGTCTCGAGATTTGTGCAGGAAATTGCAGAAACAAAGCCAAAAGAAGCTGATCAAAAATACGCCAACTCAATGATTTCAGATCTGGTAGCAATTAAAAAGGAAATATAAAAATCAACATATCAAAGAAAGGCCCAATTGTCAGCCCAAGACCACTGCAGAGAGAACAAGCTCTAAAGCCCCCAAATAGCCGCGGAACCGCGGCGGGAGCCGGCTTGAGCCGCGGTTCCGCGGCGGTATTGCCACGTCAGCGATCAATTTTCAGTGCACAATTCGTATCTCTGGGCCCACATTCCTTTCGGATACTTCAAATTCCAGAAGGATCTCGAAGTTACTGCCAGATCAGCAAAGATCATTAAGGAACCTAATCTTGATTAAGCTAATCAAGCTCCTAACTAATTTCATCTAGAAGCTTCTCCTCAACAAACTTTTGGAAGGAAATTCAAATCTCCTCAACAAACTTTTGGAGGGAAACTTAAAATTCAAATCCTAGATCTAGGGTTTGGATGTCTATAAATAGGAAGCTAGATCTAAGGGTTGAGGTGGTTCAATCTTAGTAGTTCATTGGTTCTTTAGTAGTTCCTTAATCTCTTATTCTTCTTCTTCTTCTCTCCCCAAATTCAATACAAGTTGAGTGACACAACTTGTAAACCCTAATCCAAAATCCAAAGCCAAATTCAAGATCCCGAGTACCAAATCAAGCGAGAAGCCTTCAACCTTTTAGGAGCGGAGCCGATCTTCAATCGAGCAAGTGATCCAAACCGATCCGCAATTCAAGGAGACGGGCGAAGCCGAAATCGATGATCAAGTTCCTTCCTCTTGTAGTTCTTGAGAGTTGTAACTAAATTGTTGATAAATAAAAGGTGAAATTCTTTAATCTTGCTTTCTTTAAATTCTTGCATCATGATTCGATCTCAATTTGTGATTGTGGTTCTTGTTCTGATGTTTGAGTAAAACTCCGCTCGTAAAGGAGTCAAGACGATCAATAGAAAGATGATGTAACAAATCTTAAAACGATTCTTAAGTCCTACGAGTTTTGTAAATCCTAGCAAATTGAAGAATCGACGACCTAGTTTCGTTGCGATACTTTCTTGATTGTGATCGCTCGAAATTAGGGATCCATGATCGATTCTTGAATTTGCTAGAGGCTAGAATGTGAATGATATCGACGAAGGAACAAGGGATAGATGATGAAACCCTAGTTTCACAAGAAATCCCTAATTCTCGTCGATCATCATCGATCTAGTATCAATTCATCGATGGATAAGAATACGTAATCGCTAGATTTCATCACATCTATAAATCAGATCGATTCCTACGAGCCTTATTTCGATTCTTGATATTTGGTTTGGAAATCATCACAAATTCTCAATCCTTGATTTTATCGTTTCTTGATTTAGACTAGATTTTTCTAATTCTTGAACTTCAAATCTTTAAATCATGAATTGTTGTTTGTTTTCTTTTCTTTAAAGTTTCAACTCATCTAATTCGAAACACGAACGATTACACTTTCCCTGTGGACGATCCGCACTTACTAACACGCTACATTCGACACCGTTATTGATTGCGGTCAAAATATTTTTGGTTGTGATTTCTATACAATTTTCAAACTACACAATCCGAAATCATATCAATCAAATGGTGCCGTTGCCGGGGATCATTTGATTTACTTACACAATCAGAAATCAATTCAATCATTGGGCAATCGCGATCTTCGCGATATAAAAAACTGAAATGATAGCGCGTCGCGGAAAGAATAAAAAAATGAAAGAATAAAACTTTTTGCCCTGCAGGTGAGGTCACATTGATCCCTGTATACAATTCAGGGGTACAAATAAAGAGGGAATCATACCTTCCCAACAGGCTCCATCAGAAAGCGAAGCCAAATCTCAACGATTCATAGACAACCTAGAGACAACCTCAACATTTGTCGCAATATTGCAGACACAATGTCAACAAACGAAGAAGATCCCTAACTTCAGGGTCTCGGCATCGATATCGACAATTTAGAGATCACCAACGGCGTTTCACCTCACTCCAACCAGACGCAGACGTGACGTCAACAACCGACCTCAGAGTCGCAACGAAACGGAACCATAGCAAAGTCCCTAGTTCCAAATCTCAATGGCCACATCTATAGCCTGGAGACCAACAACGGTGTGCCTCCTCATTCCAGCAGGACATAGATGCTACACCATCAAACGGTGCCACGGCATAGTCCTTAGTTCTAAATCTCGACGGTTCACAGACAACCTAGAGACCATCTCAGCATTCGTCTCGTTACAGCAGACGAGATGTCAACGACGGCGTTCCTCCGCAGTCCAGCAGGATACAGATACAACGTCAACAAAAGACCTCACGGTCGAAACAAAGCGGAGCGACGGCAAAATCCCAGCTCCACCTCAGCATTCGTCTCGTTACAGCAGAAGAGATGTCAACGACGGCGTTCCTCCGCAGTCCAGCAGGATGCAGATACAACGTCAACAAAAGACCTCACGGTCGAAATAAAGCGGAGCGACGGCAAAATCCCAGCTTCACCTCAGCATTCGTCTCGATACAGCAGACGAGATGTCAACAACGGCGTTCCTTCGCAGTCCAGCAGGATGCAGATGCAACGTCAACAAAAGACCTCACGGTCGAAACAAAGCGGAGCGACGGCAAAATCCCAGCTTCACCTCAGCATTCGTCTCAATACAGCAGACGAGATGTCAACAACGGCGTTCCTTCGCAGTCCAGTAGGATGCAGATGCAATGTCAACAAAAGACCTCACGGTCGAAACAAAGCGGAGTGATGGCAAAATCCCAGCTCCACCTGAGCATTCGTCTCGTTACAGCGGACGCGGTGTCAACAACGGCGTTCCCTCGCGGTCCATCAGGATGCAGATGCAACATCAACAGAAGACCTCATGGTCGAAACAAAGCGGAGTGACGGCAAAATCCCAGCTCCACCACGACATTCGTCTCGATACAGCAGACGCAGTGCCAACAAACAAAGCGAAGGCCAAATTCCTAGCTTTAGGGTCTTGACGATAACTCATATAAAAGCTGAAAGATTATCGGAGATCATCCCACATCAGCGCGGAGTGGTCACCACCTCGACGTTCGTCTCGATACAGCAGACGAGATGTCACCACAGCGTTCTTCCTCCAGCAGGATTCAGACGCGACAATCAAACAGCGGAGCCACGGCGAAATCCCTAGTTCCAAACCTCGATGGTTCACCAACAACCTAGAGACAACCGCGACATTCGTCTCGATACAGCAGACGCAATGCCAACAAATGAAACAAAGGCCAAATTCCTAGCTTCAGGGTCTTGACGGCAACTTATATAAAACCTGAAAGACCATCGGAGATCATCTCACATCAGCGCGGAGTGGTCACCACCTCGACGTTCGTCTCGATACAGCAGACGAGATGTCACCCCAGCGTTCTTCCTCCAGCAGGGTTCAGATGCGACAATCAAACAACGGAGCCACGGCAAAATTCCCAGTTCCAAGCCTCGACGGTTCACCAACAACCTAGAGACAACCGCGGCATTCGTCTCGATACAGCAGACGCAGTGCCAGCAAACGAAGCAAAAGCCAAATTCCTAACTTCAGGGTCTTGACGGTAACTCATATAAAACCTGAAAGACTATCGGAGATCATCCCACACCAGCGTGGAGTGGTTATGACTCATCGGGGCTCTCCAAAATGAGCCTAACCTCAAGTAAAAAGTGGCATGGCAAAATTCTTAACGCTTACTCTTCTGACGGTCAAACTGCCTAGGAAGATTGCTTGAAGACGTCTTGTCCAGCCCCCGAAGGGATCAGAGACACGACAATGGCAAGGCTGCTCGAACAGCAAGATTGCCTATCGAGGAATACATCAGCCAACACGACGGTACGACGGAAAAAATCCTAGTACCACAGACCCTAACGGACCTTTGTCGTAAAGAGCAGAGGTTAATTGTGACGTTAGGACATCCTTGCGAGAACTTCTCGATTCGTCTCGACTCGTAAGGCAAAGCCTTAGGCAATGGGGATTAAAAAAAACTGTTTCCTAAGCATTGGGGCCCTGCAAGTCAGTCCAGGATGGACTCTTGCATACTATTCACGGGCCACACTCTCCGAAGTCGAACATCGACAAAGAGGGAAACAACCACTTACAAGTCCTCTCAACTTGTAAGCGGGTATAATTCTCTTGTGAGATCCTTACGACTCTCAAGAGAAAATACACACTTAGGAGTCCTCACGACTCCTAGGGAGAAAATACACCTACGGGATCCTCTCGACTCGTAAGGAGAAAAGTCTTTATGAGACCCACACGGCTCATAAAGTTCAAAAGTCTTAGGTGGCCGATCATAACCCTGTCTCCTAAGGCATCACTTCCCTACAAAGAGGTCAAAATGGACTATCTACGGGCCACACTCCCCGAAGTCAAATATCGACAAGGAGGGAAACAATCACTAATGAGTCCTCTCGACTTGTAAGAGAGAAAATTCTCTTGTGAGATCCTTACGACTCTCAAGGGAAAACGCACTTAGGAGTCCTCACGATCCCTAAGGAGAAAATACACCTGCGGGATCCTCTCGACCTGTAGGGAGAAAAAACCTTCTTGAGACACTTACGGCTCATGAAGATGGAAAAAGTCTTAGGTTACAAGAACCCTAAACTTGTCTCCTAAGCCATCAATTCTATTGCCATGCGTAACTCTGCACTACTTCACCCACGTACATACTTTCGTGGGTAAAGTAGTGGGGGCCATTTGTTCCCGCCAAAAATTTCTGCGCAAAGAGCCCAAGGTATCAAATGGCAGCGATACGTTTAAGAAAACATGAACCAGTATTTTTCGGGCTGTATTTTGACAATCTCCTGAATGAGAAACAGCTAAACTCTGAAGGAATCGAAAGCGTCTCGAAAAATCCTTCGATTTGATATATTATGGGCATCATAATTCATCCGGGATCAAAAGTTATGAGGCATCACGTGCCCACACGTGACCGGGCATCACACGAGACCGAGCATCACGTGCCAACACGTGACCATTTACAGGCAAAGCCTGTAGGCACTGGATAAAATAAATAATTAAAAGGGGTCACGTGCTATCATATGATGGGCCTTTAAACCCACTGAAAGGAATTAAAAAATATTATAAAACAGCAAGGAATACCCCAATGGGGCATCACGTGCCCACACGTGACCAAAGGTCACGTGCAGGCACGTGATGGGTTCCTAAGCTCTCTTAATTAGTAGAATTAAATTCTAATTAAATAATTAATCAGTAGGGTCACGTGCTAACATATGATGGGCTCTTAGACCCTCTGAAATAATAAGAATTAAATTCCAACAATGGGGTCACGTGTCAACACGTGATAGGCCTTTAAACTCACTAAAAAGAATTAAAAGTATAATAAAATAACAAGGAAAAACCCTAATGGGGTATCACGTGCTCACACGTGACAAAGGGTCACGTGCTGACACGTGATAATTCCTGAGTTCTTTAAAACAACAGAATTAAATGCTTAATCGAGGGGGTCACGTGTCAACACGTGATGGGATCCTAAAATCTCTGAAATAATAGAATTAAATTCTAATTAAGGGAAATCAAAAATCCTAACTGGAAAAATATTTCTTTAAATCTTTCCAAACAAAAAGGATGGTGTTCTGTAAAATAGAGCACCGTTGGATTAAAAATCCAATGGTGATTAAAAATCACCAATTTATGGAAAGATTTTATACAAGGAAAGATTCCCTAAAATTTGAATAGCAGATAAAAGATCTTTTGGATTAAAAATCCAATGATGAATAAAATTCACTGAGTGATCTAAAAGATCACGTTGGTTACAAAATCAATTAAAATCTTTCAATAAAAGATTCATAAAACAAATTGATTCTTTTCTTTCTCCTATAAATAGGAGCCAAGAAGAGAAGAGAAAGGATATACTTTTTTGGGAGATAACAACAACAGAGAGAAAAAAGAGAGGAGAATTTAATTCTCAAGAAAGAAAACCCTAAGTGAGAAAAGAAAGGGAATCAAAACTTCAAACAGAGAATTTAATTCTCAAGATCTAAGAGTTTAACTCTTCTGCACAAAAGAACTTAGTTTTTCCTATGGTTGAAGATCTGCAAAGAACACATCTCCCCATAAGTTGAGAATTTAATTCTCATCGGATTGAGATCCTGCCATGCAGATCCAAAACTTAGAGGGGGAATTGAGTTTAGAGAATTTAATTCTCCCAAAACAAAACTAGGGTTTAGGCCTATATGAGAATTTAATTCTCCCAAAACAAAACTAGGGTTTAACCCTATATGAGAATTTAATTCTCCTAAAGTTACAGGAATTTAATTCCTCTAAGATAAAAACTAGGGTTCAACCCTATATGAGAATTTAATTCTCCTGAAAATATAGGAATTTAATTCCTTCAAGATGGACAGAACTAGGGTTTAACCCTATATAAGAATTTAATTCTTTTACATATATAAGAATTTAATTCCTCCAAAACAAAATTAGGGCTTAACCCTACAAAGAATTTAATTCTTAAAAATAAAGAGATCTTCAAGCATACAAAGAACCAAGGTCACGTGTCCCTACGTGACCCTTGAAAAGATCCCTGAAGAAAGAAGCTTTGAGGCAATGCCTCACGTGCTCCCACGTGACTTCTAAAACGCAGAAAGAAAAAGCAAAGGAAATGAAGGCTTTGGGCGCTCTCACGTGTTACCACGTGACCGCTTGGCAAACGCTTTAACAGTCCGCGCATAAATCCTCATCACGTGTCAACACGTGATGCTTAAAATAAAAATATAAAAAGTGTTTAACACTTAATTGCAGAACGAAGAAAATGGATCTGGTCCCACCTTTGGGCGCTCTCACGTGTCCACCCGTGACCCCTCTTTCTTTAATTTTTAACACTAATTTAGGGATTATATTTCCAGTGTTTAACACTGATTGTTTCTAGTGTTTAACACTAAATTGAAGATTATATTTCCAGTGTTTAACACTGATTGTCTTTTAGTGTTTAACACTAATTTGAGAGTTCTACCTCCAGTGTTTAACACTGTTGTTCTCTAGTATTTAACACTACTTTTAGCCAAATTGGCTAATTTTCCAGAGGTAAAAATCCCTCCTCCAAATGAATCTCAAACTTGAGGAAATCAAAGACAAAATGTTGTCAGAACCCCCAAACCTCTGTTTAGCACTGCTGAATGATAAGGGGCTGAACCCAGACAAATGTCTAATGGTCCAAAGGGCCAATATTTCAAACATAATTGGACTTAGCCCAAACTGGCCATAAGTCCTCAAATCATCTTGAACTGAACACATCTGCTCTTTCAACCAACTCATTGGTTCAAGGGTACATCTCTGAACTCCTCTGATATTTGTCGTTGTAATCCTTCAACGTCTTCAGAGAGGTGATGGGTCCCGATAGCCATACATTTTACGGACCACTATGTCCTTAAACTGGCATTGGACCACCATGTCCTTAAACTGGCAATCGACCGCAATGTCCCTAAACTAAACAATTGAGCCCAAATGCTCTTTTGCAAACGATCCCGTTAAGTTGATCTTAGTCTGGAAATTAGACTAACGTATTATTAACAAACGTTTAAGTTGATCTTAGTCCAAAATGAGACTAACGTATTCTTAAACCAAAACCCCAAACCCAAATCTAAGAAAATACGGATTTGGACTAATCCACGTCCTACGGGCGACAACATAAATTAGTCTCCGTATACAATCCATGGGCAACCACAAACAAAACAAACACCCACGACATGAAGTGACCATCTGGAGAAGGAGAAAGTTGTTACCGCGATGCGGTAGCGTAATTAACTGCAGGGCCTTGCGTCTGCAGGGAAGAGCGTCCCCACAATCAAAAACCCCTCGAACGAGGGGGAATCTGACGAAATCTGCTACATCGGCCGCATCTGTTTAAACCTTCGATACATGGTGTCATAAATCAACTTGGCATTTTCGGAGAGGTGGACGGATAGCACCAATTAGCATCTGCCCCCAGATTCAGGCAAGACAGTCCGTCTTCCCGGTTTCCGGCGGGGAACAATCCCCACCGACTCAGTCTGGATAAAACTGTAAATCCGTAACCGTATACCCACCGACTCGGTTCGGAATAAAACTATAAATCCATAACCGTATACCTACCGACTCGGTTCGGAATAAGACCAAATCATAAAATATCTCAGGGTGGACATGTCACATCAATCATGAAAATCACTGGATTTATGTAATAGTATTCAAAAGCTCAAAACCATAAATCCTCAATAATACAATTACCTCTTATATTAACATAGAATACTCCAATAATGAATCTTGATGTTAATGATGCAAGTTACTACTGTTATTGGTGTTTAAGATATGATATGAATCATTTTTAACAAGAATTTTACTAAGTGTAAAACTGACATGGTAATATCGGCGAGGTGTGTGTAACATGTAAGATGTGCACGTGGCATAACTCGTCGATACTTGTACAGTGTCCTAGCGACTAAGCAAAGTATATGTGAATATGAATGCAAATTATCGATTTAGCATACTAAAGTAAAGCATTTAATTAAATAAAATTACGGGCGTAACACGCCATCTTTACAAAATCCCCCGGTAGATGTTTAGTCTACTCCCCGGAAAACATCGTATCTACTCAGGAATTGCCAATCCTTTTCCTTTCCTCGCTGCCTCCGAAAATCCCGTATTTGAATCTAACATCACAATTTAACTTATATAAGGAAACGGCTACTCCGACATGACGGAAATGAATAACACCAGTTCCCACGTACTAGTTATATTATATACGACTATATCAAGCTATCATACACTTAACCGTACTGGATTTTAACCCAAACCTGTATCACGACAGAAAACTGTTCGCGATACGCTTTAACCGTGTCGTATTTTGGTTTCTTAAATATCTTTTCCGATATAAGCTTCCAGATTTCATATACAGCTGAAATAACTTATTTAAATAATACCAAAATAGCCAAAACCATACACAGAAACCTACCCAACAAGTCAAAACCACCTAGCTTCCTACAAATCCGGCGATGCCGGAATTTCAATATGAGTCGCCGGCCCAATTCCGATACCCTGGTTTCGTGTTTCTATGGTTTGCTTTAGGTGCTACATACATCATTTAGGTCTTATTTAGTTGGTTTGATATTTCACCAAATTAAAGCAGATTCAAACAGAGCCTAGTTTTAACTAAAATACGATATTTTGAGACAACTTTTGATTTCAAAGTTACACCATTAACAGAATTAATTCCTACTGTGATTAAGGATTTACCTATAATAATTTGTTGGAATAACACCCTCCAAGATGCTAAGCCCCTTATCCTTACTTGATGATGATGAAATCTTTGCCTAGTTCTTCTTCTTTCCCTTGTTCTTCCTTATTTGTTCTTGATTTATTTTTCTTTCTTTAAATTTTCATATTTTTAATTAACTAACTGATCTGAACAAGGTTTATATATGGTGAAGGGAAGAAAGAGGTGGTAGTAGGAGGTGTCAATGAATTAGATGTGCCCTCTTCATGCAAGGAGGAGGTGTTGGTGTGTGTGTGTGCATGCAAGGAAGATGTGTCATTACCTTATCTCCTAATTTTATAGGTTAATTACCAATAAAATTCTGAACTAAATGTTTTTCTACCTCTTTTTCATTTATACCCTTGACAATTTTCCATTTGCACAAGAAACTTAAACTTTACCTAGAAACCCTTCACAACTTAAGTTATATAAAACACTCATTTTATTAAAATGAAGCTAAAATTCACCTTAAAACCCTTATAGCTTATTTATGTTGCATACTAAAGTTTTTATTTAATTTGTTTTACAAACATCTTATGAAATTATCCTATTTGGTTTTAAAAACTTTTTAATTTGGCTCTTTATTATTTAATTATTTAATTTTATTTATTTCTAAAATTTCAGAATGCTACAGATATCTTTTAAAGTTGTATAATATTGTTGTAATGTTGTGTTAACGCAGTTGTTTGTAGCTTGGTACAGAAGAATGCCAGTGTATACGAGAGGGGTCTCTATATGCTAGAGACCGGGGCAAACGGAATGTACAAGGAACCGTTAAGCCACGGTATAACAGCAACGGAATATAGGTTAGGTGTCTTAATCTTACCGCTTCGTGCCACTTTTAACACCTTCCGTACCAATCTACCCCTTAAACCCCGTAGTGTTTTAATTGTATTATTTTATACTGTATTGAGTGTATAATTGAAAGACTGACCGAAACAATGATATCAGTAAACGGATGTATCCGTAGAATCATGTATATGGAATAACTGGAGAACCATGTAAGTGGAATATATCCATGGTTCGGTTCAGTCAAGTCATATAGATTGATAATTGGATTCATGGATTCATGTGTTTCTATTGAATTGGAATATTGTAGATTGTAGATTGACCTGAATCATATTCAAGTCAGACTAATCAGACTCAAACCCGAATCAGACAATTAGAAATGTAAGTCGAAATCTTGATTATTTCTTAAACCTATAATTGCTAGGGTCCTTAGGGTAATTTATAAATTTGAGGTGGTTTTATGTAAAATATACTTTTATATACTTTTCAAAATACACCCCAAGTATTCGTTATTCGTCTTTAGAGTTGTAATGAGTGTGGATTTTATATTGTGATATTTCTAGTGAAAATATCCTAGTTTTATAAATAAAGGTATTTATTTGTAATATTGATTTATTTGAAATTCATAGTATTTTAGTGTAAAATTATTCTTGGGATTTTTAGAAAAGGTGGAATATTTATATCATAACAAAATAGGTATTTTAATGATAAATATACATATATTTATAAATAAAATAATTTTAATATAGATATTTTATATTCTAAAAATCTCATTTTCTTAAGATGTCGTATTTTAAATCTTTCGAGACCGAATGCTCCTTGCGGAGGTCTGAATCTCGCACTATTAAGCCCGAAAATGTGCGATAATCCGCACCATCCCGAACGGGTTCCCCAAAGTGGGTTGTAGCGGCGCTTTGCAAAGATTGTAAAATACTAAATCCTTTAAAAAACGATTTTATGAAGTAAATGGTATTTATTTGTAAAGGTGTATATTTTCCGTATTGTATGTTCTAGATTCTCCTAAGTCAACTAGTCTATTCCTAACTAGTCCAGACGACAAGTTGTGAGATGTCTCAAATCGCCTCTTCACCGCCAATTGTGGCCAGGTAAGTATAAGTGAGGAAAGGAGGGATCCGCTCACAAATCACCGTGAGATGGGCCTTTTAAAGTTACCTTTCTCACTTGCCTAGCCTAAACACCACAAAGTCAGGTTTAGATAAACGACCGATGTCTACAACTTATCGTATTTTCATAATAAGTGGTACTTCTTTAAAAAGAGTATCAAAACTAAATCTTTTAGAAATGGTTTTATTAAGTATATGGTATTTAAATGAAAATGTTTGTTTTCTCGTATTCTAGGTTCTCGGGGGTGTTGCATACGAGTGTGTGAGGAGGTAGGTCGTTATCTCGTGATCTACTTTAAATGTATAGCAAGTTTGATGGAGTTAAATGAAGGATTGAAACAATATGGTATTTAAGTGAAAAATATGATAAATTTGAAAAAGCTATTATTTCATGTGACGAAACTTGATCAAATTATTTGATTAGTGTTTAATAGTCAACATAAGGAAGTTTAGGTATGATTGTATTAGTGAGAAGTAGAATTTTATAGAAAACCGAATCGGAAATCAGATTTGTTCCGATTCCGTTAGATTTTGTAATTTCGTATTTTGAGAATGGAAAAGAGAGATAGAAAGGGACTTACGGGTTTTAGATTAAACAAGGGAGTGAGAGGGAACTAGAGGGATCGCCGATGTATTGCGTCGTCGCCGGTAGTTCCTTAAAACGGTCGCCGGAAGTTCCGCCGGGAATTCGTCGGAACTTCGCCTCGAGCTTCGCCTCGAGCTTGTTTTCAAAGTACACAACACTTGGAAAATTTTTGAGAGAGCGGGCTCAGGATTTTAGGGTGAGAGGGTAGATGGTAGGGGGTGTATTTATAGGGTAGGCTAGGATTAGGGTAGATGAAAAGTTAAAATGAAAAATGTGATAAAATGTATAAAAATGTATTAAAAGTGGAGTAATTGGGGTTTTAAAAGAGTTCTGGAAGTGGTCTGAGGCTGAAATTTTGCAAGTGCATAGGGAATATGAAAAGACACAACTTTCATGTTGGGGCCGTCGCCGGAATCGGCCGACTCGGCCGTGACTCGGTCTGAGGACGGAGTCAGACCGAGTCAAGGCCGATTTGGCCGATTCCCGGCCGAGTCAGGCGGCCGGGATCCCCCCCCCGACGGTTCATCTACCCCCTGGCAATATTACATCTTTGGGTGTAGTAGGGTTTTTGTGAGATATGCACGTGTAAATTCTTAGTATTCTAAAGGTTTTTAAAAAAATCAATATTAAAAATAATGTGGGATATGAGATTTGAACTCTGGTGGCTTGCTTCAGCAATGCAAGGTATTACCAATGAGCTACAAGCTCCTTCTTGTAATTATGGAGCAATTAATTATTTAAAGTAATAACAGTAAATATAAATACCCCAAGCATACATTAATTTTAAAGCAAATTTTTGTACACTAAAAATAGAGTTGTTACATTCTTTTAACTTGTAATTAAAAAGCAAAATAATTACTTATAACTTGTGCTCAGGCTAAAATACCCCTTTATGGATTTTTTGAAATTTTTTTTGTAAAAACTTGTATTGGAAATTTGGGGTTGTTACATTCTACCCTCCTTATAAAAATTTCGTCCTCAAAATTTGTAAAAGGAAAGTGTAACAGTTTCAAGGAAAGTCTGGTAACTGGAGTATAGATAGTGTATAAAAATAACAAAGTGATACAAGGGTGAAAAAGGCTTACCGGTGTTATCTTGACCTACAGTCTCAGCTTCTACGGCTTCTAATGTGAATGTATGTCACCGTGGTACATTCCTTCTAACTGGAGGCGCATTCTGCCTTTGGGGCCTGTTTCTCTGCCCTCTAGGCATGTCCTTCATTGTTTGTTGGAATTGGCGAGTAGGCTGTGCAGGTGGTGGAGCAGGTAGTGCAGGACGAGTTGCAGGAGCCTGGATAGCTGGCCGCTGCGGGTAGTTGGTAGGTGTGTGAGCTGTGTTGTATCTATATGGACAGGTCTCAATTCTGTGATTGGATGTGCCACAAATTAGACACAGGCCTTTTTTGTGTCTACAGTCCTTCCACAAGTGTCCCTTTCTATGGCAGTAGTGGCAAATTTCTTCAGTTCTCCTGGGTTCAAACGATGGCCTGGAAGGGGCTCCTCCTGCCATTTGATTGGCAGGGCGTTTCAAACCGGCAGATTGAGATCTGCCCCTCGCCTTTATTACCGCCTCATGACTGCGGGCAGCTTCCAAAGCATCCTCATGCGTCAGAAATTTCCTTGTGGCTAGTGCAGCCTGAATTTCCGTATCCAAACCTTGTTCAAAGCGACGAGCTCTGATCTCGTCCGTCGGTATCAAATGTGCCGTGAATCTGTTTAAAGGATTGTGTTAGTTGTTTATTATGTGATATTTTAGAAATTTGAAATACTGTGACATATCTTACCGACATAGCATGGTGAATTCAGCATCATACTCATCTACGGACTTGTCCCACATCGAACCTTGTTGTAGATGAATGAACTGCTGCTCCATGGCGAACCTGGCAGTCACAGGGAAGTACTTCGCATCGAACTTCTCGCGAAAAGTCTTCCATTCAATAGGCTATACAAGACGGCTTTCTTCCGCCTTCTACCAGTTGCGAGCATTGTCCGTGAGCTGCAGTTTCGCCACACAGACCCAAGCTATGTCTGGCACTTGTGCTGCCGCCAGATCATTCTCTATACTTTGTGCCCATTCCTCAGCTTCAAGAGGACTTCCCTTTCCAGAGAACTGCTTGGGATGTAAAGCCCTGAATTGCTTTACCCCAGGCGCGTCAATCTCGGGACGGTTTAGGAGTTGTTGCTGTTGTAAAGTTAGTATAGCACCCTATGAAGTGTTTTGAAGCATCACATGACCTAAAGTTTTCATTTTTAAGGTGCTAAACCAACATGCAAGTGGATCGATCCTAGAAAATTAGGGTTTAGTAAACTTAAAGCTAACAAAAGTTAGGGTTTGAAGGCTACAACCTTTGTAGCTCCCGTTTTTGCTTCGCTCCTTAGGCTCTTTAGTGTTGAAACGAGGTCCTCTTGAACTCCCCTTGTGTCCACGATGATCCACCGCGGAGATATCCGTCCAAGCTCGCTACTTCGTCAAACCGAAGATAACACTCTAAACGAAACGGCTAAGCTTGTGTAGAATGTTGTTGTGGCTTTGGATCTCACTTCAAAAACCTTTCTTTGATTGTGTTTTTCTCACTAGAAAAAACTAGAGAGGAGAAGATGAAGAAGGATGAAAATGGTGGCTATTTTTCTTCAAGAGATAAAAAGATAACCATAAGGTTAACATGCAAAAGAAAATAAATATCACTATATATATTTATTCCTTCTTGACTCCAACCATGATTAAATAATAGATGATTAATTTAACTTGGGTTTAGAATGATAAAGGAAAAGATAACCATGGTTTAGTGGTGGGTGAGAATGGTTAGGTTAAAAGAAGCATGTAGAAACTAGCATAATTATCCTTTCCTTTTCATTTTCTTTTAAAACCAAAATTAAATAATTATCCATTGTTTAATCTATGGTGTGAGGCTTATATTGCCACCATTTCCATATATAATCAACCATGATGGTTTGATGTATGTATGTGTACATGTATGCACATCTTCATGTGCATGAAACTAGAAAAGAAAAATAGAAACACATGCATGCATGCATACATCCATCAAACCCTAGAAAAGTTTTGAGTGAGAAAACTAATGGTTAAATGATAAATCAACACTTGATTTATCAATCCGGTCATATCTCATATGACCCCACCAAAAGCAGTTCACCCGATCAATGTTCGGTATCATATACGCACATTTCAATCGGGTGCATGCGCATATCGCATATGCGCACCACAACGTTTCGCCTGGACTGGGTAACTCCTCTGTGGGACTCTAAGACTCGTCAATACGCCGGCAGAGGGTAATGATCATATCAAGTGCCCTCAAACCGCAAGAGGTCAGCTAAACGTAACGGCCACCCGGGTATTGAACGATCAGAAGACAACAAGCGAACCTGCTACAACTCCCGTCGAGCCATCCGGCAACACTACCGTACAGTCCGGTCTCTTCGTCAGATATGCTGCATATCGAGCCTAGGGATGGTCACGTCGACCCCAATAACTCAATAAGTCGCGTCGGTGAATGGTCTATAACAGATCGAGAAACTACTGATAACACTTATCAGCAAATCTCAGCAGCCCTGGCCAGGGACTTGCTGTTATAACCAGTCGAGCACAGCACAGCATCAACTCCCAATATCGGGAGAGACGAAACCCCTCCTATCGCTCATTGCCTTCGTGTGTCTCGGGACTGTACCCAACGGCCACCTGTTTGCACGACTCAGTAGAGCCGTGGTAGGGTGGCAATCAAAGTACAGTGGGAGAACACACAAGGCTCTATGACGATCTCGGGTCTACAGACTAATCTGTACCAGTGTCACCTGAGAACTGCTATCCGACGATAGATATAATTCCATATAGGAGTTCTCGGCGAGTCCGTCCAGTGTACCCAGTCACCACTGAGCACCCGTGTATGATCTTGATGTCAAACATCGATGAATGTGGGAACATCCATCGCCCATCGTATGGGTCTAGTATCATATACGCTAGTCTACTCTGGTATATCGATGCCCCATCTCGATATACCTACGACTAGGGACGTTCCAGGATATGCTTATAGACTACAGATGTCCCACTAGTATGATCTCCATCATAATCAGAGTAGTCAAGCCGATATCCTCAGGGCTTTATCAGCATGTATGAATGAATAAAAGCATGATCAAATAAACATGTCAGATAAAGAAGAACCAGATAGCATACTATCATGTCGAGCAAGAATGCAAACTGAATATATATATACATGTATAGATACATCCACTATCACATAATGGCCTCTAGGGCATACATATATCCAACAATCTCCCACTTGCACTAAGGTCAGTTATTGGCGTATCTCATACCCAACATCTCAAAAAGTCGCTCATGCTGCGGCTGAGGGAGAGCCTTGGTGAATGGATCCGCGGCGTTGTTCTTTGTGTCTACTCTCTTAATCTCGATCTCGCGGCGATCTACAATCTCCCGGATCAAATGAAAGCGCCTCAGGATATGTCTGGACCGCTGATGGGATCTGGGCTCCTTGGCTAACGCCATTGCCCCATTATTGTCACAATACAAAGGTATAGGATCAATAATGGTTGGAACTACTCCTAGCTCCGAGACGAACTTTTTCATCCAGACAGCTTCCTTGGCGGCATCATTTGCAGCAATGTACTCAGCTTCCATCGTAGAGTCTGCAACGGTATCTTGTTTGGAACTCTTCCAACTTACCGCCCCTCCATTGAGGGTAAATACAAACCCTGAGATAGATTTGCTGTCATCCTTATCGCTCTGGAAGCTCGAATCGGTAAAGGCCTCCATTTGGAGATCTTTATTACCATACACCAAGAACAATTCTTTAGTCCTTCGCAAGTACTTAAGAATGTTCTTCACAGCTGTCCAGTGGTTCTCCCCTGGGTTGGATTGATACCTGCTTACAACACTAAGTGCATAAGCTACATCTGGGCGTGTACATAACATCGCATACATTATAGATCCTACTGCCGAAGCATAAGGTATAATGCTCATGCGAGCTCTCTCTTCATCGGTCTTTGGACAAGAATCCTTGGAGAGAGTGACTCCATGGCAAGCGGGTAAGGCACCCCGCTTGGAGTCTTCCATACTAAACCTCTTTAGGATGGTGTTAATGTACCTGGTTTGGGACAGTCCCAATAACTTTTTGGATCTATCCCTATAGATCCTTATGCCCAGGATGTATGTGGCATCACCCAGGTCCTTCATGGAGAACCTTAGTGATAAGAATGATTTGACCGACTGTAGCATAGGAATATCATTTCCTATCAGAAGAATGTCATCCACGTACAATACGAGGAATGTGACAGCTCTTCCTACAGCCTTCCTATAAACACAAGGTTCATCTGGATTTTTGATGAAATCAAACTCTTTGATAACATCATCGAAACAGATGTTCCAACTCTGAGATGCCTGCTTTAACCCATATATGGATTTAAGCAATCTACATGCTTTCTCGCTGCTCCCACTGTCAATGAAGCCCTCCGGCTGATCCATATAAACACATTCTTCTAAATCTCCATTTAGGAATGCTGTTTTAACGTCCATCTGCCAGATTTCATAGTCGTAGTGAGCAGCAATAGCAAGTAGGATCCGAATAGATTTAAGCATGGCTACGGGCGAAAAAGTTTCGTCATAGTCCAAACCTGGTCTTTGACGAAAACCTTTCGCCACAAGTCTTGCCTTATAGGTCTCTACCTGCCCATCCACACCAATCTTTCTTTTAAAGATCCATTTGCACCCTACAGGTTTTACCCCAGGGGGTACAACGTCCAAAGTCCATACTTTGTTGGTGTACATAGACTCCATTTCGGATCTCATGGCATCCAGCCACTTCACAGAGTCACCACTCGTGATAGCTTGCTGAAAACTGGTAGGATCATCATCTTCCATGATACAGTCTTCTCTGTCACCATCAATGAGGAAACCGTAGTACCTCTCCGGTGGGCGAGAAGTCCTACCAGACCTACGGAGTGGCCGAGGTTCTTCAGTTTCTGTTGCAACAGCCGGTTCAACCAAATCGTCATTTGTAGTTTGTGTCTCCAGAACCTCTTCCAGATCTACTACCTTGCCATCATCTTTATCTGTGAAAAACTCTTTTTCCAAGAATGTGGCATACTAAGAAACAAACACCTTTTGTTCCTCTTTGTGGTAGAACAGATATCCATAAGAATTCTTTGGATATCCCACAAAGTTACACATGACTGACCGTGTCTCGAGTTTGTCCGGATTCTGCTTTTTAACATAGGCCGGGCAACCCCAAATCTTAATTCTCTTAAGAGATGGTCTCTTCCCATTCCATATCTCATATGGCGTGGTAGACACGGCTTTGGTCGGAACCCTGTTTAGCAGAAACGCTGCAGTCTCCAACGCATGCCCCCAAAACGAGACTGGTAACTCAGCATCACTCATCATGGACCGGACCATATCTAATAGGGTCCTATTCCGTCGTTCTGACACACCGTTGTGCTGTGGTGTGTAAGGAGGAGTGAGCTGAGAGAGAATCCCATTCTCTTTTAGGAAGTTTGCAAATTCTGTACTGAGATACTCACCACCTCGATCTGATCGAAGCATCTTAATACTCAAGCCGGTTTGTTTTTCTACTTCTTGTTTATATTCAATGAATTTCTCGAAAGCGTCGGACTTGTGCTTTAATAAAAATACATGACCGAATCTTGAGAAATCATCAGTGAATGTAATGAAGTATGAAAAACCGCCTCTAGCCTGTGTAGACATAGGCCCACATACATCACTATGTATGAGGCCCAGGAGCTGAGTAGCTTTTTCTCCGTGTCCGGTAAACGGAGTTTTGGTCATTTTACCCTTGATACAAGACTGGCAAGTCGCATAAGATTTATATTCAAAAGGATTTAAATATCCATCTTTGTGTAACTTGTTTAGTCTTGTTTCATTAATATGACCAAGTCTACAGTGCCAAAGAAAAGCTTCATTTAATTCTGAAATTTTTCTTTTATTAGTGTGTTGTATACTGAAAACTGTGTGTTGATTTAGGACATATATTCCGTTATTAAGTGTACCATACCCAACCAACATTTGATTTAGGTGAATGTTCATAACATTGTTCTGCAACACAAAATTATATCCTTCATTGTCCAACAAAGATACGGATATTATATTACATAGCATATCAGGTACAAAATAACATGGATTCAAAATCAAAATACATCCAGACGGCAACCCCAAGTGATACTCTCCCACTGCGACTGTATGTACATTGGAACCATTTCCAACGCGGAGAGTATGGTCACCTGTCTTCAAAACCTTGCTATTTCTCAGCCCCTGCATAGAATTGCAAATGTGAGAACCTGAACCGGTATCCAATACCCAGGAAGCAGAGTTTATAGAAAAACAGTTTTCAGTCACAAACGCACCTGAAGCAGAAGCATCACCATGCTTCTTCTTAAGACTTAGGTACTCCGTGCAGTTGCGCTTTCAATGTCCTGTCTTGTGGCAATGAAAACACTCGCCTTTCCCTGGGTCTCCAGCCGTGGACTTTCCCTTTCCCTTCACCTTTTTGACTCCGCCCTTAGGATTAGTGGGTTTCTTCTTTTTCTTTCCCTTGGCCTTAGCTTTCGGGCGAGAAGAAGAAGACTGTCCAATCGTCATAACGGGAGTCTTTGCTGACTTCATAGTGCTCTCTGCACTCCTTAACATATTAAGGAGTTCAGGGAGGTCCTTCTCCATGCCATGCATGTTGAAGTTCACTATGAACTGAGCAAAGGTGGAGGGGAGGGACTGCAAAATAATATCTATATATTGTTCATTGTCCATAGTCCATCCGAGGTCCTCAAGCTCTTCTATAAGAGCTATCATCTTCAAAACATGGTCTGCTACTGGTGTGCCAGGGGCCATCCGCATGTGAAACAGTTTCTTTGATGCCTCGTATCGTAATACGCGGGACTGCTCCCCATACAACTCCTTTGTATGGAGCAGTATCCCGTGAATGTCCATGTCCTCGTGCTGCTTTTTATCTAGTAGAAGCTTAAGTCCAGTCATTGGTATCTACCATTAAGAGAGAGAAAAGAATACACTCAGCGAAAGCTCTTGCATAGATTAGATTGGTTTATTATCTTGTCTAATCGATATTTCCCACTGCTTTTTATCAAGTTTTTCTTTCAAACCTTAAAAAGAAAAACTAGCCAGGATTAATTACAGTCTACAACTTCGCTAACCGTTCAGCCAGGCCAGTGTCGGTACTTTGAGGGAGGTTCCCCGTGCTTTCGCACGGACCTAATTAGAGTAAACCTCGTTTTCCCAGAGGTGGAGCCCCGTTAACACCTTTCTAGACACCTAATGAGTTAGCTAATTGTAAACTGCAAAACTCTCCTAGGAGCAACTATTGCCCACAGTGGGATCGGGATCCAACCATCATATGGAAGGTATGTAATCTCATTGCAAATTTCAACATTTGAAATTCCCGATGTAATTTTTACCCCAAGCACTTATGACCTTAACTATGGTCAACAAATCATAAGTACCAGTCAAGTTCTACCCGTCATTTCTTGATTAATTAGACCCACCCATATGACCCTTAACTATGGTCAACAAAGTCGCATGAATGTCCTAATTAATCTGCATCATATGCAGTGTAGGAAGACATCACTTAGCTACCGTTCACTACGCCTTAACTAAAGTCAACAAACGTAGCACGAATACTAAGTACTCTACTTCCTAAAATGATGGAGGGTTGCGAATGATTTTTAAGAAAATATTTTACGCTTTGAACTTGATATCGTTGTAGAATCAAACAGTTTTTCAAAAGGAGTGGCTTAAGCTCCGCAGTTTTGAAATATAGCTTTTTCATAAATAGCCGAGTAGTTTTCAAATCCGATTCTACAACATCTTTTTAGGTTTATTTTCTTTACATTAATCACATTAATGTAATCCCATCATTTAAGTCCTTAAGCCAATCACAGAAAAGAAACGAAAATAACACGTACGCTTATGCCATCCGCATTCGCCGCAATGTTCCGTTATGCACCGTTAGGTTACTTAACTAACGGCATACCGGGACGGGACTAGCGCGGGTGTAAAACATAAGCAACGTCTACTATATATCATATATATAATATGTCATTCGTCTCAGATATCACAGAACACATGCAGCAGAAATATAGATATAACGTGGGATATACTAGGACGTCCGTATTTAGTATTTAGCCAGAATAGAAAATACGGATTCCACAGTCGCGATGAATAGCCAAGCCCATACCCTGGACCCCTACGAGAGCGGCAAGTGACCCTACCAATCCTGGAGTTTAGGAGACCCGGTCTCGACTCCTCGAGATGGCCTCCCACTGAACCCCAGAACCCGGTCACCTGTGCTCTCCTCCTTGGGTCCATCCTAATGCGGAAAAGTAAATAATATACAACACTGGTGACACAACCGCAACCTGGAAGTGCCCCAAATAAAAGAATATTACATTACATTTGAATTTACATGAATGAAAATACAAAACTCTCATCTCACAAAAAACCCCGGCTATTCGATCGCGACAATCCTGCACATCATATCTCAGCAACACATAATATCACATATCATCAACGTAAGTAAGTATGCGTACCCCGATTGTCGTTGATGTATAGCAACGAAACCGGTGATATCTAACATACTACACTTACGGTCACAGAAAAGAAAGTGTAAAACTACAATATTTGGAATCCAGATTCTCTTTAGACATCATAAATGCGAAATATCACATATTCCGTATTTCATACCTAAACCATATGAATTCCACATATTGTATCACATTCCAGACAAACAGACAGTATTAAAGTTTTCGAACGAATAATCAATCACCCAAGATTCACTAAAGCTCAACACTTGAGCAGGGTTCAAAAAATTTGGAGTGTGACACAGTAGCGGCGGTCCAGCCGTAGAAGGGTCAAGCCAACGCCTCACATGTGGCACGCCGTACTGCCCCAAACCTGAGGGTTCAAAGGGTAGTTCAAGACGGTCACATAATCGAGTTAAGGTTTGTTGTCTTCTAGAGGGACCACCGCAAAAAGACTTGCACGTATCTCCAAACTATTTAAACCCCGTGAATATTGAGTAAATGATATTCGTTCAAACACTTCAATACTTTCTAGTTTACCCGGAAAAGCTACGAAATGAAAGTCCCGATCGAACCGATGAATCCAAAAACATCTCCAGAATTTTTCAAAACATTATTCAGTTTAAAAATACCCAAAACATTATACATGCAGAAAATAGAATTACTGCAGAAACAGAAAACCCTAATTCATTTGTACGGCCGCGGAACAGCGGCCTAAGCAAGCTTAGGCCGCGTTTCCGCGGCTACAACTACTGTAATTCTTATATTTTTCTACCGTAATTCTTATATTTTCCTGCTGTGATTTTTAGATATTTTTAATTCTGCAAAATGTCAATTTTTAGAAAATTTCCAGAGAGCATCAAAAAATACGGTATTTTTGTCCGGTCGGGGTTTTCACTTCGTAAAAACGTCGCCTAATGTTCTAGGTCGGCTCTGATACCAATGTAAGGTTAGTATAGCACCCTATGAAGTGTTTTGAAGCATCACATGACCTAAAGTTTTCATTTTTAAGGTGCTAAACCAACATGCAAGTGGATCGATCCTAGAAAATTAGGGTTTAGTAAACTTAAAGCTAACAAAAGTTAGGGTTTGAAGGCTACAACCTTTGTAGCTCCCGTTTTTTCTTCGCTCCTTAGGCTCTTTAGTGTTGAAACGAGGTCCTCTTGAACTCCCCTTGTGTCCACGATGATCCACCGCGGAGATATCCGTCCAAGCTCGCTACTTCGTCAAACCGAAGATAACACTCTAAACGAAACGGCTAAGCTTGTGTAGAATGTTGTTGTGGCTTTGGATCTCACTTCAAAAACCTTTCTTTGATTGTGTTTTTCTCACTAGAAAAAACTAGAGAGGAGAAGATGAAGAAGGATGAAAATGGTGGCTATTTTTCTTCAAGAGATAAAAAGATAACCATAAGGTTAACATGCAAAAGAAAATAAATATCACTATATATATTTATTCCTTCTTGACTCCAACCATGATTAAATAATAGATGATTAATTTAACTTGGGTTTAGAATGATAAAGGAAAAGATAACCATGGTTTAGTGGTGGGTGAGAATGGTTAGGTTAAAAGAAGCATGTAGAAACTAGCATAATTATCCTTTCCTTTTCATTTTCTTTTAAAACCAAAATTAAATAATTATCCATTGTTTAATCTATGGTGTGAGGCTTATATTGCCACCATTTCCATATATAATCAACCATGATGGTTTGATGTATGTATGTGTACATGTATGCACATCTTCATGTGCATGAAACTAGAAAAGAAAAATAGAAACACATGCATGCATGCATACATCCATCAAACCCTAGAAAAGTTTTGAGTGAGAAAACTAATGGTTAAATGATAAATCAACACTTGATTTATCAATCCGGTCATATCTCATATGACCCCACCAAAAGCAGTTCACCCGATCAATGTTCGGTATCATATACGCACATTTCAATCGGGTGCATGCGCATATCGCATATGCGCACCACAACGTTTCGCCTGGACTGGGTAACTCCTCTGTGGGACTCTAAGACTCGTCAATACGCCGGCAGAGGGTAATGATCATATCAAGTGCCCTCAAACCGCAAGAGGTCAGCTAAACGTAACGGCCACCCGGGTATTGAACGATCAGAAGACAACAAGCGAACCTGCTACAACTCCCGTCGAGCCATCCGGCAACACTACCGTACAGTCCGGTCTCTTCGTCAGATATGCTGCATATCGAGCCTAGGGATGGTCACGTCGACCCCAATAACTCAATAAGTCGCGTCGGTGAATGGTCTATAACAGATCGAGAAACTACTGATAACACTTATCAGCAAATCTCAACAGCCCTGACCAGGGACTTGCTGTTATAACCAGTCGAGCACAGCACAGCATCAACTCCCAATATCGGGAGAGACGAAACCCCTCCTATCGCTCATTGCCTTCGTGTGTCTCGGGACTGTACCCAACGGCCACCTGTTTGCACGACTCAGTAGAGCCGTGGTAGGGTGGCAATCAAAGTACAGTGGGAGAACACACAAGGCTCTATGACGATCTCGGGTCTACAGACTAACCTGTACCAGTGTCACCTGAGAACTGCTATCCGACGATAGATATAATTCCATATAGGAGTTCTCGGCGAGTCCGTCCAGTGTACCCAGTCACCACTGAGCACCCGTGTATGATCTTGATGTCAAACATCGATGAATGTGGGAACATCCATCGCCCATCGTATGGGTCTAGTATCATATACGCTAGTCTACTCTGGTATATCGATGCCCCATCTCGATATACCTACGACTAGGGACGTTCCAGGATATGCTTATAGACTACAGATGTCCCACTAGTATGATCTCCATCATAATCAGAGTAGTCAAGCCGATATCCTCAGGGCTTTATCAGCATGTATGAATGAATAAAAGCATGATCAAATAAACATGTCAGATAAAGAAGAACCAGATAGCATACTATCATGTCGAGCAAGAATGCAAACTGAATATATATATACATGTATAGATACATCCACTATCACATAATGGCCTCTAGGGCATACATATATCCAACAGCTGTCCCTCAAGAAGGCTGTGGATCGCCTCAAGTAGCACTGTTTGCTCGGTGGGTGGCGTAGGAACAACAGGAACGATTGGTAGTGGAGGTGGAGGTGTGTTATTGACGTTGGTGCTGGTGTTGTTCGGGGAATCCATAACCTTGAAAAAGATTTGGGTTAGGACAGATTCAAGTACATGATATAATAAGATTCAAGGAATATGAAATTGTAAGATTCAAGGAACATGAATTGTAAAGAATGTTTTAGTTGCTGGTTCTTGTGTTATATTGCTTAAGTTGTTCACGCAGAACAGAATTGCATGGCAGTGTTCCATACAACTCTGACCTGCATGGGCCACCAACAAAACCTGTCACGCCCCGCTTCCCAGTATACGGTGAAGGGGACACGACCGGTCCGCTACGTAAGTACATACGCTAAGCGTATCTAAGCAATATAAAATAAATACATAAGGGACAAGATATAATAAAAACAACAACTTTTATTTATTAATATTCTTTTGTACAATGCATGAAAAGGAAATACAACTGAAATAAGAACGATGCCTAAACAGTGGCATAACAGGAAATGAAAAGTACTGAATGGAAAAGTGTACAATGAAGCTAAAGTGTTGGATCTTCGGCAAACTGCTCCAAGTCTTCTGCTGATGGCTCGATCTCTGCCGGATCCAAACCACCTGACGACATTCAAAGAAGAAAGAAATAGAATGTCGTCAGCGAACAGGTCGCTCGGTAAGTCCCAAAGGTAAGAGGAAAGTAGAATAGACAGAATAAGAAGATATATTTTAAAGTTGTATAATATTGTTGTAATGTTGTGTTAACGCAGTTGTTTATAGCTTGGTACAGAAGGATGCCAGTGTATACGAGAGGGGTCTCTATAAGCTAGAGACCGGGGCAAACGGAATGTACAAGGAACCGTTAAGCCACGGTACAACAGCAACGGAATATAGGTTAGGTGTCTTAATCTTACCGTCTCGTGCCACTTTTAACACCTTCCGTACCAATCTACCCCTTAAACCCCGTAGTGTTTTAATTGTATTATTTTATACTGTATTGAGTGTATAATTAAAAGACTGACCGAAACAATGATATCAGTAAACGGATGTATCCGTAGAATCATGTAAATGGAATAACTGGAGAACCATGTAAGTGGAATATATCCATGGTTCGGTTCAGTCAAGTCATATAGATTGATAATTGGATTCATGGATTCATGTGTTTCTATTGAATTGGAATATTGTAGATTGTAGATTGACCTGAATCATATTCAAGTCAGACTAATCAGACTCAAACCCGAATCAGACAATTAGAAATGTAAATCGAAATCTTGATTATTTCTTAAACCTATAATTGTTAGGGTCCTTAGGGTAATTTATAAACTTGAGGGGGTTTTATGTAAAATATACTTTTGTATACTTTTCAAAATACACCCCATGTATTCGTTATTCGTCTTTAGAGTTGTAATGAGTATGGATTTTATATTGTGATATTTCTAGTGAAAATATCCTAGTTTTATAAATAAAGGTATTTATCTGTAATATTGATTTATTTGAAATTCATGATACTTTAGTGTAAATTTATTCTTGGGATTTTTAGAAAAGGTGGAATATTTATATCATAACAAAATAGGTATTTTAATGATAAATATACATATATTTATAAATAAAATAATTTTAATATATATATTTTATATTCTAAAAATCTTATTTTCTTAAGATGTCGTATTTTAAATCTTTCGAGACCGAATGCTCCTTGCGGAGGTCTGAATCTCGCACTACTAAGCCCGAGAATATGCGATAATCCACACCATCCTGAACGGGTTCCCCAAAGTGGGTTGTAGCGGCGCTTTGCAAAGATTGTAAAATACTAAATCCTTTAGAAAACGGTTTTATGAAGTAAATGGTATTTATTTGTAAAGATGTATATTTTCCGTATTGTATATTCTAGATTCTCCTAAGTCAACTAGTCTATCCCTAACTGGTCCAGACGACAAGTTGTGAAATGCCTCAAATCGCCTCTTCACCGCCAATTGTGGCCAGGTAAGTACAAGTGAGGAAAGGAAGGATCCGCTCACTAATCACCGTGAGACAGGCCTTTTAAAGTTATCTTTCTCACTTGCCTAGCCTAGACACCACAAAGTCAGGTTTAGATAAACGACCGATGTCCACAACTTATCGTATTTTCATAATAAGTGGTACTTCTTTAAAAAGTGTATCAAAACTAAATCTTTTAGAAATGGTTTTATTAAGTATATGGTATTTAAATGAAAATGTTTGTTTTCTCGTATTCTAGGTTCTCGGGGGTGTTGCATACGAGTGTGTGAGGAGGTAAGCCATTACCTCGTGATCTACTTTAAATGTATAGCAAGTTTGATGGGGTTAAATGAAGGATTGAAACAATGCGGTATTTAAGTGAAAAATAGAATAAATTTGAAAAAAACTATCATTTCATGTGACGAAACTTGATCAAATTGTTTGATTAGTGTTTAATAGTCAACATGAGGAAGTTTAGGTATGATTGTATTAGTGAGAAGTAGAATTTTATAGAAAACCGAATCGGAAATCAAATTTGTTCCGATTCCATCGGGTTTTGTAATTTCGTATTTTGAGAATGGAAAAAAGAGATAGAAAGGGACTTACGGGTTTTAGATTAAACAAGGGAGTGAGAGGGAACTAGAGAGATTGCCGATGTATTGCGTCGTTGCCGGTAGTTCCTTAAAACGGCCGCCGGAAGTTCCGCCGGGAATTCGTCGGAGCTTCGCCTCGAGCTTGTTTTCAAAATACACGACTCTTGGAAAATTTTTGAGAGAGTGGGCTCAGGATTTTGGGGTGAGAGGGTAGATGGTAGGGGGTGTATTTATAGGGTAGGCTAGGGTTAGGGTAGATGAAAGGTTAAAATGAAAAATGTGATAAAATGTATTGAAAGTGGGGTAATTGGGGTTTTAAAAGAGCTCTGGAAGTGGTCTGAGGCTAAAATTTTGCAGGTGAATAGCGAATATGAAAAGACACAAATTTCATGTTGGGGCCGTCGCCGGAATCGGCCGACTCGGCCGTGACTCGGTCGGAGGACTAAGTCAGACCGAGTCAAGGCTGATTCCCGGCCGAGTCAGGCGGCCGGGATCCCCCCCGACGGTTCATCTACCCCCTAGCAATGCTATATTTTTGGGTGTAGTGGGGTTTTTGTGAGATATGCACGTGTAAACTCTTGGTATTCTGAAGGTTTTAAAAAAATCAATATTAAAAATAATGTGGGGATGGGATTTGAACTCTGGTGGCTTGGTTCAGCAGTGCAAGAACCAATGAGCTACAAGCTCCTTCTTGTAATTATGGAGTTAATTAATTACTTAAAATAATAACAGTAAATGTAAATACCCCAAGTATACATTAATTTTAAAGCAAATATTTGTACACTAAAAATGGAGTTGTTACATTCTTTTAACTTGTAATTAAAAAGCAAAATAATTACTTATAACTTGTGCTCAGGCTAAAATATCCCTTTATGAATTTTTTGAAATTATTTTTGTAAAAACTTGTATTGGAAATTTGGGGTTGTTACATCGACGCTCTCGAAAAGAAGATCGAGGGCATGCGCCGAGAAGGTCTCCTCTCGGCTGACAGGGCTGAGTACGCCGCCGACTCACTCACCAAACCGTTTACCAAGGGACTGCTTGCTGTCCACATCTCCTCGCGCATCAAGCCCCCAAAGGTCTCTCTGTTTGATGGGAAGACCGATCCCAAAGACCGTTTAGATGCCTTCACCGCGGGGATGAGCTTCTAGGACCATTCTGCCGTCGCCCAGTGCAGGGCCTTCCCAGCCACCCTCATCTGCGCAGGTCGAGACTGGTTCCGAGGGCTTAAACCTCGTTCAATATCGACCTTCGACGAGCTGGCTACTCAGTTCCTCGGCCACTTCGTTGGGAACCGTCGGCAGAAGCGCACGGTCAACTACCTCTTCATAATAAAGAGCGGAGATAAGAAGACATTCAAGGCTTACATCACCCGCTTCTACAACGCCCTCCTCGAGGTCCCCGAGCACGGGACGAGACCGTCATCACGGCGCTCAGATCTGGCCTTAGACACAAGGAGTGGTTGCGCTCTTTTGCGTTGGCACAGCCTAGGACCATGGCCGAAGTCAAGGCGTGGACCGAGCACGAGGTTCAGCTGGAGTCCGAGGTGAACTCAAACCTCTTCCGAGCAGAACGGCCCGACCCGAAGAAGAGGGCTCGGGAAGAGAGGCCAGAGCATCAGCAGCCCTATCACCCGAAGTTCCAGGAGTACACCCCGCTCAACGTCTCCCTCGCAGTGTTACTGGAGGAGGCCCAAGGCGAGTGGTTCTTCAAGTTCCCCCCAATCCCGCGTCAGGCCTCGAAGCGAACCCGGGGCCCTTACTGCGCCTACCACTGGACGCTGGGCCACGCCACGGAGGATTGTAAGCAACTCCGGGACTACATCGAGGAGCTCATCCGATCGGGGCACCTCGCCGCCTACTTAGGGGACAAACAGCAGGCCGACCGCGAATAGGAGCAGCGTCCTCCTCCTGCCGAGCTGACCATCGGCCAGATCATGCTTATCTTAGCAGATGACCAGTCCGGCGCTCGAGAAGCCCCATACCCGGTGCCGAGCACGAAGACCTGCAAGCCTCCGGTAATCTCGGGCCACGCTGATAGGGTCATCTATTAGCATGTACTTTTCTTTTGGGGCAATGTAAACTCTATCTAAGGTCTATTGTTAATTTAATAAAGATCAACGGAACATCGCGGAAAAATAGGAAAGATCTCATTTATTCAAAAAAAAAGGTATTATGGGCTCCTCAGCCATACATACATAAAGAAAAAGAAAATTACAACATCGGGGAAGGGGGTGCAGAGAGCACTGCTCATGATACTCGGTAAAGATCTCCACCAGACGAGGCCTCGCGAGATCCGATCTCTCCCCTCGGTTCCCCCCGCGCGCATTGACTCCGAGCCTCAGCTCGTAGCACTCGCGGACGAGCGCCTCTGAGCGAGCCAGCTGGCTCGCGGAGATCAGGCTGAAGCGCCTCAGAGACCCCAGCTTACCCACAGCCTCGTCATAGAGCTGCTCGGACAGGGGGTTGTAAAGCCCCGGCGACGCCCTCAGGATGGAGTACATAAGCAGCTGCAGCAGGGAGGAGCGTCGGGGGAGCAGCCGGCCGAAATGGTCCTTGATGCTCCCATAGACCAACTGCACCGTGTCCTCGGTGCAGTTCTGGTCGTAAAGGTATACGTCTTCGAAGTGGATGATGTCGGGGATGGTAAATGGGAAGTCTTGCATTTTTGACGACCTGTTTATGAAGGAAAGAAGGACCAGTACTCCTTCAACCTTATATAGCCCACTGCGCCCCAACGGAGCTCAACAGTCGCCCGCTTTGACCCAAAAAGTCACTGCCACGCGGTGGTCATCAAGCCTTCTCTGGCGGAACCGAAGCGACGCGCCCCTAGCGCTTCGCCTCCCCCCACATTCAATGCACATGCTACGCGCACAGTCGCCGCTACCGTTCCTGTTCCCCATACCTACAACTGGATGGTCGGGCTAAACCTCGTGAAGAATTAGCCAAAGCAGTTACCCTGCTCGGCTATACCTGGCCGGTAGCTTCCCTACTCGCAATGCTAGGAATCAAAGCCCTCACCAAGAGGCAACCCAGCAGCAACCCTGCTCGGTTATCCCTGGCGGGTAGCTTCCCTACCGCAACGCCAGGGATCAGAAAGTCCTCCCAGAGGCAGTCAAGCCCAACCGTCGCTCGGCTATTCCTGGCGGGTAGCTTCCCTACCGCAACGCCGGGGATCAGAAAGTCCTCCCAGAGACAGTCGAGCCCAACCGTCGCTCAGCTATCCGTGGAGGGTAGCTTCCCTACCGCAACCCCAGGGATCAGAAAGCCCTCCCAGAGGCAGTCGAGCCCGAGGATCCCTCGCTCGGCTATCCTTCAGGACAAAAGCCCTCGCCAAGAGGCACCGGGCAGTAACCCTGCCCGGCCAAGGGCCCTTGGTAGGCTTCTACAACCCCTCTCGCTCTAAGGACCAAAGTCCTCCCAGAGGCAGTCGAGTCCTTGCTCGGCTATCCCCGGCTGGTAGCTTCCTACCACAACCGACAGGAATCAAAGTCCTCGCCAAGAGGCACTAGGCAGTAACCCTGCTTGGTCCCCGTCCTGAAGGATCAAAGCCCTCGCAAGAGGCAACCGGGCATCTGCCCTACTCGGTCATCTTCGGCTGGTAGCTCCCTACCCATGACGCCAGGGATCGAAGTCCTCGCAAGAGGCGTCCGAGTGGCTACCCCGCTCGGTCATCCAGGCTGGTAGTTGCCTACCCACGGTGCCAGAGATCAAAGCCCTCGCCAAGAGGCAACCGGGCAGCTTCACTGCCCGGTCATCCCCACTCAGTTATCCCCGGCGGGTAGCTTCCCTACCGCAATGCATGGGATCAGAAAGCCCTCCCAGAGGCAGTCGAGCCCGAGGATCCCTCACTCGGCTTTCCTTCGGGACAAAAGCCCTTGCCAAGAGGCACCGGGCAGTAACCCTGCTCGGTCCCCGTCCTGAAGGATCGAAAGCTCTCGCCAAGAGGCAACCGCGCAGCTTCACTGCCCGGTCATCCCCGCTCAGTTATCCCCAGCGGGTAGCTTCCCTGCCGCAACGCCTGGGATCAGAAAGCCCTCCCAGAGGCAGTCGAGCCCGAGGATCCCTCACTCGGCTATCCTTCGGGACCAAAGCCCTCGCCAAGAGACACCGGGCAGTAACCCTGCTCGGTCCCCGTCCTGAAGGATCGAAGGCCTCGCGATTGGCAACCGAGCGGCTGCCCTGCTCTATCGACTCCGGCTGGTAGATCCCTACCCATGACGCCAGGGATCGAGGCCCTCGAAAGTGGCCTCTGAGCGACTACCCCGCTCGATCATCCCAGGCTAGTGGTTGCCTACACACGACTCCAGAAATCAGAAACCCTCGCCAAAGGGCAACGGAGCAGCTTCCATTTATCCTCGGCACAAATAAGGCGGACAGCCCTCTGCCCATCGCATGCAGAGAATCCGAGCCACCAACAAGGGGCATCAGGTCTATCCAAGTCTCGAGCGATCTCCCCTCGACTTCGGGGCCATGGAGACGCCTCCTTCCCAGCAGCGCTTCGCACGCTTGTTAAGTAATCAAAATCAACTCGACGGACGATCGCTAGGCAAGTAACCAACCAGACATGGAAGCCCAACAGCGCAAGAAGAGAAATTTTACAAGAGAAATTTTACGAGCATTCTTCATGAACCAAAGAAAAAGTTTTATTACTAAAAGACAAAGTCTATACAAAGGGTATTTTTGGCTCCCCAGCCTTACTAAATGCCCGGAGGCTTACAAAATTCCAGAAGCAACAAAAGAAAAGGAGGAGGAAGACAGGGGCTTTAGGCCTCGGGGCCAGGAGCGACCTCGGAGCCCTCGACATCCACCACGAGGCGAGCTAGGTCCTCGGCGACTTCCTCACCAGGAATCTCCTTCCCCTGCTCACCGGCGTCCGCGAGGGGGTATTCGGCCCGGAGCTCTTCGTCGGCAAACCCCGGCATCCGGGCCTTAACGGCGTCGAGGGCCTTGTGCCAGATGAGGGTCGTGGCGACGGCCAGATCATCGTAGTAGTCTTTCAACTTCTTGTAGCCCTCCACCGCCTTCGCCGCCAAGAGGTCGGCCAACTTAGCCGTCCTCAAGTCGGCCTATTTTGCCGACTCGGCCGCCGCCCCCAGCTCCTTCCGGAGGGTTTTCACCGTCTTCTTCAGGTTGCCGGCAAGCACCTGAGCGTCCTCGAGCTTGGCGTCGGCACCCGCGGCGGCCTCGAGGTGCCGGGAGACCTCCCGCTTCCCGGCCTCCACCTCGCCCTCCAGGGCGGCGACCCTTGTTAGTGTATATGCCCTAGGAGCCATTATTGTATCATACTAGTTTGTATATTACTTAATGGAAGCTTGGGATATTCACAGTTATATTAACAGTCTCGCTCAATATAGTAGTAAGCTACTTGGTTTGTATCTATCTTAATATGTGTATATGTTAGCATATCGCGAATACATATTGATAGAGCCCTTAGGATCTTTCTTGACTACCAGCGTTGTGATGGCAGTCACACTAGTAGGGGCTGGGTAGTCTACAAGCACATCCTTTTTCAGATCCTTAGTCGTAGGATTGTCGAGACAGGGCATCGATAATCCGGAGTAGACTAGTGTGTACGCTTCTCATCCCAGCAGGGGAAATGGTCTGTCCCACAGCCATTAGTACGTTGTACTGGAGATAGTATACAGGTGCTCGTTGGGTTATGGGTACACCGGATAGGACTCACAGGGAACCGTTGGTTGGTATTATACCCGTCGTCGGTTAACAGTTCCCAGGTGACACGAGTACAGCATAGTCCGCAGACTTGACACTGTTGCTTGGTCTCGAGTGTGTTCCCACTGTTCTTAGATTGCTACCCTATCACGGCTTAAAGGAGTCGTGCAAACAGGTAGCAATTGGGTGCAGTCCCGAAGCACTTGGAGGCAGTGGCCGGTAGAAAGGATTCGTCTCTCCCGGTATTGGGAGTTGATATCGCGCTGTGTTTGGAGAGCATTACGCAAAGTCCTTGGCCAGGACAAACGAGATTTACTGGTAGAATTTCCAGTTGCTTCTCAAAGTGTAATGGGCTTCACTCCGACACGACTTATACAGCTTTTAGGGGACTGACGCTTGCCGCCCCCTAGGCCCGATATGCGATAGTCTTAGACGAACAGATCGGACTGTACGGAGATTGTCACATCAGGCTCAGTAGGAGTTCGGATGTGTTTCCTCATCGTTCTTCTTATCGACATCTACCTGGGGATCGTTACGTATAGCTAGTACCACTTGCGGCCTGTGGTTAAACCCACTACCAGCGTAGTGTCGAGTCTTTAGAGTCCCACACAGAGAGTTTCCCTGCTTCAGGCGAAACGGTATAGAGGTCTATGGTTTTACGACAGGGTTCGGACACATACGTGTATTTTTGCACGTATGATGTTCGGACAGTTTTTACTAGCCGGCTTTAGTTTAAACCAGATTCTAGTATTGGATTATTGGATTTATACAGTCTCGGTATTTCCGTATTTTCACGGATGGGAGGGGCATTCTCGTAATTAGTCGAGAAGCTTCTAGAAGAAAGATGAGGTGGAGAGCTTAGGTGGAATTTGCATTAAATGGATTAGTGACTCATGGAGTGATTCATCCAAATGAGTTAATCAAGCATTTATTACTTAATGACTCATGAGATGATTCATCCAAAGTGAATTAATGAAGCATGGTTGATATTATTATATGTTATTCATTTAGATAATTATCATGCTTCATATATTCACAAATGAGTGATAATTCATTGGATTCTCACTTTCACATTCTCTCTCCTCAAGCTCTCTCTCTTCAAAGACCTAACCCTAATCCTCTCATGTGTTGAGATCTAAGGGTTAGCAAGACTAATAGATTCCTAATCCATCTCTATATCCTCTAGGTTATCTTGATTAGCAATCATACCCACCTAGTTACCTCAAGTGAGAGGTTAAAGCTTGGAGAAGGAACTCTCGGGTGGATCTTCTATCACATCGAGGAGGCCGACGAGTAGGTGACCTACAAGAACAAGAAGGACTTGAATCTTTAAGTATAATCATCTATCATAGTAGTTAATAATTTCTACTTAGTTGTTAGTTAGGGTTTAGCAAAGATCCGTAAAGTTAGTCGATGTTAACTCAAACAAAATGATTGTTTTACCTATTCCGCCTCCCCGCATCATGTGGGGTATCTAACGTCTACTTACAGTGGTATCAGAGCCAAGCTAAACCATAACTAACATGTTAGCAAAGTCGTTAGAAATTCGATTGCAAAACGAACCCGAAAATACGACGTTTTCACCATGTTTCTGCCGATTTTAAAAACGGGGTCTAAAAATTTTTCAGGGACCCTTAAAAATACAGGTAGGGAATTTTAAGAATTGTGGAGAAATTTGGGACTGTGAATCGGCCATACCACTGCGGAACCGCCGCCGATCCAAGCGATCCGCCGTGGATCCGCGGCCGAGTTGACTCTGAGTCAACCCAACTTTGCTCGGTTATTCTTCTGTGTTGATATTGTGTTTTCTGGGATGATTTGTTTCTGCTCAGGTTTTATGTGCATAGAGAATTGTTTGGAGTAGATTCATTTGTGTTACTTGATCGAAATTCTAAGATATTTGGCTAATTTGATTATATCTGTGTTGTGTTTAATGTGTTCGTAAACCTCCCCTAACTGCTAGTATGTCGGTTAGCAGGGGGTTGCACATTTCTGTAATGGTTTTTACTGGTTTGTGAATATGAACTTGTTGGATTGTCGTGAATGTTTAGCCGAGGATGTGAGATGAGTGTTTCTTTCATTCAAATGTAAATTGTAATTTGTTGTAATATTCTTTTGCGGAGCACATCCGGGTTGAGCTTGTAGCCACCGTTGTATTATTTCATTTACCGTTTTCTGCTCCTAGGATAGACCCAAGATGGGGTGCACAAACTACCGGGTACTTTGAAGTGTTTAGTGGCCTACTCACGTCGTTGAGGGAGACCGCTTCACTTCGGGTACTTGGCGGATAGTTTGCCGTACCCGTAGGGGTCTAGGGTGGGATTTTGGTTATTCATCGCGACTGTGTAATCCGTCTTTCTTTGCAGGCTCAAAAGGAATGCGGATTCATAGAAAATCCAATATGTTCATCTGTGATCTGGAATGCCTATTATTGCGTCTGACGAATGTACAATATCTATATATGATATCTAGTAGGCGTCACTTATGTTTTGCACCCGCGCTAGCCCAGCCCCCGCTCTGTCGTTAGTTAAGTAACCTAACGGGTGAATGGCGGGGCCCAGTGGCGAATGCGGATGGCATAAGAGGACGTTGTATTTTCGTTATTTTCTGCAATGATAGGTTAATTGATGGGACGCATTATATTAATGCGAAGAAAATAAACCAAAGTTGAATCATTGGAACAGTTTAAAAGAAACCACTCGGTTATTTTAAAACAAAAGATATTTTTTTAGTTACGGAGCTTAAACCACTCTTTTTAAAAGCTATCAGGTTCCTTCGATCATATCAAGTTCACTACGTTCACGGTTTCGCCAAAACCATTTGCAGCCCTCCGTCATTTCATTTGGGTATTCAGTAGTATTCAAGCTATGTATTTTGACCAACGCCAAGGCATAGTGTTTGGTAGCTGCTGGGTATTCATTTATTGCATAGATAGATGAGTTAGTTTGGGACAGTCGTATGATCATTTGGCCAACGTCAGGGGTATGTACGGATGTGTTCAAATTAACAAGATAATGATAGGTAGAACTTGACATGCGACTGATGACATTTTGACCAACGCCAAGGTCATAAGAGCATGGGACAGAAATTGATATCGGGAATTTCTAAAGAAACTGAAATTTGCTAAGTGTTGCATACCATTTGGAGTGTGATAATTTTGGTAGGATTCCTTCAGCTTTATCACACGATGATATTTGGATCCCGATCCTACTGTGAGTATCCGCTACTCATCAGGAGATTCTTTCACTTAACGATCAATGCTATAAACCAAGTAGGTGTCGAGAAAGGTGTTAGCGGGGCTACGCCCCTAGAGAAAAGAGGTTATTTAATTAAGGAACTTCGCGAAAGCGTCGTAAAACCTCCCTCGAAGTACCAATACCGGCCTGGCTGAACGGTTAAGCAAGTATTGTACGGTGAGAATAGTCCTGACTAGTTCTTCCTTTTTGGTTTGAGGAGGGATTTGAGAAACAATGGGAGCCATCCTGTTTAGATAAACTAAAAACCACTCTAAACTTACAAGAGCATCATGCTAAAGTGTTCCCTCTCTCTTTCATTGCAGCGACCCAGAATATGACAGGCCTTAAGTTATTATTAGATAAAAATATTTTGACAGGGCCAAACTATAAAGATTGGTTCCGGAATGTTAAGATGGTTATTAACTATAAAAAATTGGGGTATGTCCTTACTACAAAAGCCCATGCCGTCCCAGGTCCTGAATCCAGTGTCGCGGGTAAGGAAATCGGCAAGACCTGGGAGTTAGACTGCGCGAAGGCCAAGTGCATCGTGCTTGCCTCTATGAATAATGAATATCAGAGGAGGCACAAGAATATAGATCTAGAATCTATATTTCTCCACACCAAGGATCTGTATGGAGAGCAATCTCGTATAGCTAGATACGAGACCTCGAAGAACTTGTTTCAGTCGAGGATGGCCGTCGGATCATCTGTAGGGGAACATATCTTTAATATGATTAGCTATATTGAAGAGCTCGCAGACCTCGGGACAACATTAGAGAATGAGTTGTATACAGACTTGATTCTCCAGTCCCTTCCTTCCACCTACGCCCAATTTATCTTGAATTTCAACATTCAAGGTAAAGAAGTTGAACTTCCAGAACTCCTTAACATGTTGAGGAGTGCAGAGGGCACCTTGCAGAAAGCAAGGGAAACACCCACTATATTTGTTCGCGGTGCTTCCTCTTCCAGGTCCAAGGCAAGGGCCAAATGAAGGAAGAAGAAGGCCGCTACCAAACCAAGAGGTGGTGTTGGTAAGGTGGGAGTTAAGGGAAAAGCAAAAGTTGTGGTGCCAGTAGTGGCAAAGGACGAATGCTTCCACTGTCATAGGAAAGGCCATTAGAAGAAGGATTGCAAAGCTTGGATTACCAAGAACCAGGACCCGAGGCAGGTTGTGGCTTCGGCTTCAGGTGTGTTTGTAATTGAAAATTGTCTGTCAATCAACTCTACTTTCTGGGTATTAGATACCGGATCAGGATCTCATATATGCAATTCATTGCAGGCACTGAGAAACCGTAGAGTGCTGAAGGTTGGTGATATGACCCTCCAGGTTGCTAATGGAGCTAGCGTAGGTGCTGTGTCCGTAGGGGATTATCACCTTGGATTGACGAGTGGACATATTTTGGTTTTGCGCAACTGTTTTTGTGTACCTAGTTTAACGTGTAATATCATATCAGTATCGTTGTTATCAAAAGAAGGTTATGATTTCACGTTTGTAAGCGATATTGTTAACATCCACCTTAATCATGGTTTGATTGAGTTCGGTACACTAGATAACGGTATATACGTGTTAAACCAATTACATATTTTCAATGTCCAGAACACACTAAAAAGAAAGTCTCCAGATATAAATCAGGCTTTCTTGTGGTTTTGTAGACTAGGTCACATCAATGAAACAAAGTTATTTAAGTTACATAGAGAAGGATATTTGGATCCGTTCGAATATCAATCTTATGCCACTTGTCAATCATGTCTTAAAAGAAAGATGATAAGACTCCATTCACTGGACATGGAGTAAGAGCGAGCGAGCTCTTAGGACTTATACACAGCGATGTATGTGGTCCAATGTCTACACATGCAAGAGACGGTTTTTCATATTTCATTACTTTTACGGATGATTTCTCTAAGTATGAATTCATTTTCTTGATGAAAAATAAATCCGAGAAACTTTGAGAAATTCCGAGAATATAAGAGTGAAGTAGAAAACCAAACCGGCAAAAGTATCAAGACACTGAGATCTGATCGAGGTGGTGAATACTTAAGTGTCGAGTTCCTGGGTTACCTAAAAGAGAAAGGATTTCTCTCTCAGCTTACTCCTCCATACACTTCACAACATAACGGTGTATCAGAGAGACGGAACCGAATCCTATTGGATATGGTACGTTCCATGATGAGTAATGCTGAGTTACCGCGATCTTTCTGGGGTTATGCAATAGAATCAGCTGCATATCTTTTGAACAGGGTTCCTACCAAAGCTGTGCCTACCACACCATATCAGATGTAGAGTGGGAAGAAACCCTATCTTCAGTATCTGAAGATATGGGGATGTCCAGCTTTTGTTAAAAAGCAGCATGCGGACAAACTCGAGGCACGATCAGTGCAGTGTAAGTTTGTGAGATATCCAAAGAACTCCAAGGGGTATTTTTTCTATTACGTAGAGGAATAAAATGTTTTTGTTTCTCGTAATGCCCATTTTCTAGAACAGCGGTTTTTAGAAAAGGAAACAAGTGGGAGCGAAATAGAACTGGAAGAAATTCCAGAACCACAAACTACTACTGAAAGTTTGGTAGAACCAGAAGTTCAAGAAGAACAGGACATTCCCGCACCCCTCCGCAGGAGTAGTAGGCCGTCTCATCCGCCTGAGAGATACTACGGTTTTCTCATAGATGGGGATAGAGAGGATTGCGTCATTGATAATGATGAATCTACTAGCTTCCAGCAGGCCATCCAGAGCGGTGACTCGGTTAGATGGCTGGATGCAATACGGAACGAGATGGAGTCCATGTACACCAACAAAGTATGGACTTTGGACTTTGCTCCAGATGGGGTAAAACCCATAGGATGCAAGTGGATTTTCAAGAAAAAGATTGGTGTAGATGGACAGGTGGAAATGTATAAGGCTAGATTTGTTGCAAACGGTTTTCGTCAACGACCTGGTTTGGACTATGATGAAACTTTTTCTCCAGTGGCTATGCTCAAATCCATTCGGATCTTTCTTGCCATTGCCGCCTTCCATGATTATGAAATCTGGCAGATGGATGTAAAGACGGATTTTCTAAATGGTAATTTAGAAGAGTGCGTCTATATGGATCAGCCAAAAGGTTTCAATCAGAGTGGGAGTAGCGGGAAAGTGTGCAAGTTGCTTAAGTCCATTTATGGACTAGACTAAAGCAGGCGTCGCAGAGCTGGAACATTTGTTTTGATGAAACAATCAAAGAATATGATTTTATCAAAATTCCAGATAAACCATGTATATATAGTAAAATTGTAGCACGAACTGTCGTATTCCTCGTCTTGTACGTGGATGATATTCTCTTGATAGGAAATGGCATTCCTATGCAACAATCTGTCAAAGGATTCTTGTCATACAGGCTCTCCATGAAAGACCTGGGTGATGCCTCTTACATTCTGGGGATCCAGATCTATCATGATAGATCTAAGAGGATGTTGGGACTTTCGCAGTCCAGATATATCAACACTATACTGAAAAGATTCAGTATGGAAGATTCTAAGCGCGGTAATTTACCGGCTTATCACGGAATCACCCTCTCCAAAGAGATGTCTCCCAAGACTGATTTGGAAAGGAATTGTAAGTCCATGCTACCTCTCCCGGTACTTTTGGGCATGCGGAATTTGGTGAAAAACAATTTTCTAGAGGCGGTAACATGGACTCAAAACCGGATCTTTGTTAAACTACTAACTAACAACCTAACAAGAGTTTACCTACTCGGTTAGGGGGCTATACCTTTCTTGAACTCCTTCGTCTTCAACTCATCCCGGAGTTCGGATCGGCCTCACCTCGTCATCTCCTTGCGTCGAAGATGGATCCACCCGAAAGCTTCTACCTTTGGCTTGTTCTTCGGACTTTGAAGAAACTAGATCACTTGGCTTGCTAGGCCTTGTGAACTAGAATGAGTAGAGAAGAGTATATTGGGATTTTGCTCTATGGTTCTTGCTTCTCAACACATGAGACAAGTGAACCATAGACTAAAGAGAGAGAGCAAGAGGAAGAAGGTGAGAGCAAGAGCATGAGAGCTCAAAACCAAGAGAGAGAAAGGTCAAGCAAGAATGAGCCTCTCTTTTGTCTTTCACCCTCTCATAATCCAAAAGCATCATTAGCCATAATGTCAATCAAGTATTATGCGATGGTTCATATCATGACAAAGGCAATATCATTTTCATGCACTCATTTTGCAAACTACAACAAGCAAGCAAAAGTCTTTGCATGAAAATGACAACCATTGTGATGATGATGGTCAACTAGTCCAACCTAGTCAACCGGTCAACAAAGTCAACAAGTCAACAAAGTCAACCCTCCAACAACCATGTCACTATAATACTTAATTAATATTATTGCTAAATATATATATATCATATTCTCATTAGGGTTGAGCAAAAAGTCAATAGTCAACAGTCAACCAGTCAACAACCCTAATGAGAATCCACTGCCTCTGTCTCTCCGTCAACTGTGCATACACACCCGCATCCGCGTTCCGAGGAACACGAATACACACTGGATAAAACCAATCCCAAAACGTACATTAGGATCTGGCTTAAACCAAAGCCCGCTAGTGTAGACTGTCCGGACACTGTACGTGCACAAGTGTACGGATGTGACCGAACTCTGTCGCAAAACCATGCGACCTGTCGCAAAACCATGCGACCTGTCGCAAAACCATGCGACCTCTACTCTTTTGCCTAAAGGCGAATAGCTTTCTTTGTGGGACTCTATAAACTCGACACTACGCTGGCAGTGGGTTTAACCACAGACCGCAAGCGGCACTAGCTGTGCGTAACGGTCCCCAGGTAGATGCCGACAAGAAGACTGACGAGGTGAAACCCATCTGAACTCCTACTGAGCCTGAATATGACATTCTCCGTACAGTCCGGTCTGTTCGTCTGATACATCGCATGGCGGGCCTAGGGGGGCGGTAAACGTCAGTCCCCTGATAGCGGTACAAGTCGTGTCGGAGTGAAGTCCAAAACACCCTGAGATAACACTGGAAGCCTACCAGTGTATCTCGTTTGCCCTGGCCAGGGACTACTCGTGTAATGGCTCTCCTAGACACAGCGCGATGTCAACCCCCAATACCGGGAGAAACGAATCCTGTCTAACCGTCACTTCCTCCAAGTGCTTCGGGACTGCACCCAACTACTACCTGTTTGCACGACTCCTTTGAGCCGTGGTAGGGTAGTAACCAAAGTACAGTGGGAACACACTCGAGGCGAAGTGACAGTGTCAAGTCAGCGGACTAAGCTGTACTCATGTCACCTGGGAACTGATAACTGACGATAGGTATAATACCAACCGGTCAGTTCCCGACGAGTCCTGTCCAGTGTACTCGTAACCTAACGAGCACCCGCATATTATCTCCAGTACGACGTACTGATGGCTGTGGGAGAGACCATCTCCCACTCTGGGATGAGAAGCGCATGCGCCAGTCTACTCCGGAGTATCGATGCTCTGTCTCGATAGTCCTGCGACTAGGGACCTGCATAAGGATGTGCTTATAGATTACCCAGCCCCCACTAGTGTGACTGCCATCACAACGCTGGTAATCAAGCAAAGATCCTAAGGGCTCCACTAATGTGTATAGGTGATATACTAAAATAAACACATGTACACATTGAAGCAGAAACAAACCAAGTAGCATACTACTATTTTGAGCAAGATTGTCAATACAAGGTGAATATCCCAAGCTTCCATTAAGTAATATACATACTAGTATGATACAGTAATGGCCTCTAGGGCATATACACTAACAATCTCCCACTTGCACTAAGGCCATGTACTGGCGTATCGAAGACCTATCATCTCGATTAGCCGCTCGAACTGAGTCTGGGGTAGGGCCTTCGTGAGTGGATCTGCAGTGTTGTCTTCTGAATTTACTCTCTTTACCTTGATCTCCCGGCGATCAATGATCTCCCTGATCAGGTGGAACCGCCTCAAAATGTGCCTGGACTTCTGATGGGACCTGGGTTCCTTCGCTAAAGCTATAGCGCCGTTGTTGTCACAATACGGCGGTATTGGATCAACACTGGTAGGAACCACCTGAAGTTCCGTGAGGAACTTCTTCATCCAGACAGCTTCCTTTGCGGCATCGCAAGCAGCTATGTACTCCGCTTCCATAGTTGAGTCAGCAACGGTTTCCTGCTTGGAACTCTTCCAGCAAACCGCCCCTCCATTGAGGGTAAAGACATAACCCGACATGGACTTGGAGTCATCCTTGTCACTCTGGAAGCTGGAGTCAGCAAAGGCCTCAATCTGGAGGTCTTTTCCGCCATATACCAAGAACATCTCCTTAGTCCTTCTCAGGTACTTGAGAATGTTCTTTACTGCTATCCAGTGTTTCTCCCCTGGGTTCGACTGATACCGGCTTACAACGCTCAATGCGTATGCTACATCTGGTCTGGTACACAACATCGCATACATAATAGAGCCTACCGCAGATGCGTAGGGTATTGATGACATGCGAGCCCTTTCCAAATCAGTCTTGGGAGACATCTCTTTGGAGAGGGTGATTCCGTGACAAGCCGGTAGATTACCGCGCTTGGAATCTTCCATACTGAATCGTTTCAGTATGGTGTCGATGTACCTTGACTGTGAAAGTCCCAACATCCTCTTAGATCTATCACGATAGATCTGGATCCCCAGAATGTAGTTGGCATCGCCCATGTCCTTCATGGAGAACCTCTGCGACAAGAATCCTTTGACTGACTGTAGCATAGGAATATCATTTCCTATTAGGAGAATGTCATCGACGTACAAGACGAGGAATACCACATTTCTCCCTACAATCTTACTGTAAATGCATGGTTCATCTGGGTTTTTGACAAAGTCGAATTCTTTGACAGTATCATCAAAGCAGATGTTCCAACTCCGCGATGCCTGCTTAAGTCCATAGATGGACTTGAGCAACTTGCACACTTTACCGCTGCTCCCACTCTGAATGAATCTCTCTGGCTGATCCATATAGACGCACTCTTCCAAATTTCCATTTAGGAAAGCTGTCTTTACGTCCATCTGCCAGATCTCATAATCGTGGAAGGCAGCAATGGCAAGAAGGATCCGAATGGATTTAAGCATGGCTACCGGAGAAAAGGTCTCGTCATAGTCCAAACCAGGTCTTTGACGAAAACCCTTTGCAACGAGCCTAGCTTTATAGGTTTCAACCTGCCAATCTACACCAATCTTCTTTCTGAAGATCCATTTGCAGCCTACGGGTTTTACCCCTTCTGGAGCATAGTCCAAAGTCCAAACTTTGTTGTGTACATGGACTCCATCTCGGTCCGCATTGCATCCAGCCATTTTACCGAGTCACCGCTGTGAATGGCTTGCTGGAAGCTAGTAGGCTCATCATAATTAACTATACAATCCTCTCTATCCCCGTCTATGAGAAAACCGAAGTATCTCTCGGGCGGATGAGACTGCCTACTACTTCTGCGGAGCGGCGTAGGAATGTCCGGTTCTCGTGAAACGTCTGGTTCATCTAAGCTTTCAGTAACAGCTTGTGGTTCTGGAATTTCTTCCAGTTCTATTGCGCCCCCACTTATCTGATTTTCTAAAAATTCAGTTTCCAAGAAGTGGGCGTGCGGAGAAACAAAAACTTTTTGTTCTTCTGCGAAATAGAAAAGATACCCCCTGGAGTTCTTTGGGTATCCCACAAACTTACACAGTACTGAGCGTGCCTCGAGCTTGTCCGCATGCCGCTTTTTTACAAAAGCTGGACATCCCCATACCTTAAGATACTTAAGACAGGGTTTCTTCCCACTCCACATCTGATATGGGGTGGTAGGCACAGTCTTGGTTGGAGCCTTGTTCAAGAGATATGCAGCTGCTTCTAGTGCATAACCCCAGAAAGATCGCGGTAACTCAGCCTTACTCATCATGGAACGAACCATATCCAATAGGGTCCGATTCCGCCTTTCCGATACACCGTTGTGTTGTGGTGTGTATGGAGGAGTAAGTTGAGAGAGAATTCCATTCTCTTTTAAGTAGTCCAGAAACTCGGCACTCAAGTATTCTCCACCTCGATCCGATCTTAGAATCTTGATACTTTTGCCGGTTTGTTTTTCAACTTCATTCTTGTATTCTTGAAATTTCCCAAAGGCCTCGGATTTGTGCTTCATTAAGAAGACATGTCCATACCTAGAGAAATCATCTGTGAAAATAATGAAGTATGAATAACCACTTCGCGCATGTGTAGATATTGGACCACACACATCACTGTGTATGAGTCCCAAGAGCTTGCTCGCTCTTTCTCCGCGTCCAGTGAACGGAGTCTTTGTCATCTTTCCCATGAGACAAGGTTCACAAGTGGCATAAGACTGATACTCGAACGGATTCAAGTACCCTTCTTTATGTAACTTAGTTAATCGTGTCTCATTAATGTGACCCAGTCTACAATGCCATAAGAAAGCCTGATTTGTTTCCGGAGACTTTCTTTTAAGTGTGTTCTGGACACTGAAAATCTGAGCTTGATTTAACACGTATATTCCGTTCTGTAATGTACCTGACCCAATCAGAACTTGATTTAGGTGGATGTGTACTACATCGCTTACAAAAGTAAATTCATATCCTTCCTTAGAAAGTAAGGATACAGATATGATATTATAAGTCGCACCTGGTACATACAAACAGTTACGCAAAATCAATATCTGCCCAGTTGTCAGTCCAAGATGATATTCCCCTACGGATTCAACATCCATGCTCATTCCGTTAGCAACCCTGAGGGTCATATCACCTTTCCTGATAACCCTACGGTTTCTCAGAGCCTGTAACGAATTACAGATATGAGATCCTGATCCGGTATCCAATACCCAGGAAGTAGGGTTAACTGACATACAGTTCTCAATTACAAACACACTCGAAGCCGAAGCCACAACATGCTTCGAATTCTGGCTACTGGCTTTGCAAGCCCTGCAATCTTTCTTCCATTGTTCATTCCCGTTACAATAGGAACGTCCCTCTTTTACTATATCCAGTCCTGAAACTTTTGCCCTTGCTTTTCCTTCTTCTTCCCTGGTTTCCTTCAGGGTATAAGCAGAGGGCAGGGACTGTAGAATTAGGTCAGTACTTGACCCATTCTCCAACGTGGTCTCCAGGTCCGTAAGCTCAAAATAGCTGGCCTCTGTATGGACGTTGTCCCCTACAGATGACCCGACAGCCAACCTCGCTTGAAGCAATTCGTTCGAGGTCTCATATCTTGCGATACGAGATTGCTCTCCATATAAATCTTTGTTATGGAGGAAGATAGAAACTGAGTCCATCTTCTCGTGCTGCCTCTGGTTTGCACCATTAACTGAGGCTAACACGAGGCACTTGGCTTTCGTACAATCCTTTTCCGATGTCCTACGGATGTAAATATCCGTGACAGGGGAAACTGGACCTGAGACGGTAGGGGTATGATCAGTTAAGAGGTGTCCCAGCTTGTTATGGGCAATAGACATCTGGACAGACCTTTGCCAGTCATAACAGTCAGGTTCAGTCATTTTATTATCTAGATGTAACCTAGGTGCGGTCATTTGGTCGCTGCAATTAAGAGAGAGGGAAGAAAACACTCAACATGATGCTCTTGCAAGTTTAGAGTGGTTTTTAATTTGTCTAAACAGGATGGCTCCCGCTGTCTCTCGAATCCCTCCTCAAACCAAAAAGGAAGAATTAGTCAGGATCAATCTCACCGTACAATTCTTGCTTAACCGTTCGGCCAGGCTGGTGTCGGTACTTCGAGGGAGGTTTTCCAACGCTTTCGCGAAGTTCCTTAATTAAATAACCTCTTTTCCCTGTGGGCGTAACCCCGCTAACACCTTTCTAGATACCTACTTGGTTTATAGCATTGATCGTTAAGTGAGAAATTTCCCGAGGAATAGCATATACTCACAGTAGGATCGGGATCCAAATATCATCGTGTGACGAAACTGAAGGAATCCTACCAGAATCATCACACTCCAAATGGTATGCAACACTAGCAAGTTTCAGTTCTTTTGAAACTCCCGATGTGGATTTTTGCCCCATGCTCTTATGACCTTGACGAAGGTCAACAAATCATAAGTCACATGTCAAGTTCTACCCGTCATTATCCAGGTTAATTTGAACCCACCCGTATATACCCTTGACGAAGGTCAACAAGGTAATACGACTGTCCCAAACCAACGCATCTATTTATGCTACATATGAACACCCAATAGCTACCAATCACTATGCCTTGACGAAGGTCAACAAACATAGCTTGAATACCATTGAATATTCATACGAAACGACGGAGGGCTACGAATGGTTTTGGCAAAACCTTGAACGTAGTGAACTTGATATAATCGAAGGAACGAGATAGCTTTTAGAAAGAGTGGCTCAAGCTCCGCATTTAAAAGTTAGTTTTGAAAAGAACCGAGTGGTTTTTCGAAAGTGTTCCAACGATTTTTACTTGGTTTATTTTCTTGCATTAGTTCTTTTAATGCGTGATATTCTTGCATTAGTTCTTTTAATGCGTCCCATCATTTAATCCTACCATTGCAGAAAACAACCAAAATATGACGTACGCTTATACCATTCGCATTCGCCACGGGGCCCCGTCATTACCCGTTAGGTTACTTAACTAACGACAGAGCGGGGGCTGGGCTAGCGCGGCTGTAAAACATAAGCAACGCCTACATAATATCATATATAGATATACTGCAATGATAGCCATTTCAGATCACAGATGAACACATTGGATATACTAGGAATCCGCAATTCGTACGAGCCTGTAACGAAAAGCAGATTACACGGTCGCGGTGAATAGCCAATACCCCACCCAAGACCCCTACGGGTGCGGCAAACTACCCGCCAAGTACCCGAAGCGAAGCAACCTCCCTCAACCCCGTGAGTAGGCCACTCGGCACTTCGGCATACCCGGTAGTTTGTGCACCCCCTCCATGGGTCTATCCTAGGAGCAAAAACAGTAAAAAGAAATTATACAATGACGGCTACAACCCCGACCCGTTTGTGCGGCCATACAAATAATTATTACATCAATTTACAAATTTACATGAATTGAAAGAAACGAAAACTCTCGTCTCACAACCCCCGGCTATTCACCCGTGACAATCCAACGGATTCATATACACATTCCAGCAACATTACAGATCATAGATTTGTATAACCCCCACTAATCGACATATAGCGATTAGCAGACGTTCAATACAAATATCACATTACAGATAATAACCCGTCAGCTAAAGTCTTTTAGAAGTTCGATCAAAAATACGGATTTTTAGGCCCCAAACACAAAATTTCCTTTCTGTAAAATCTGGGCAGAAAACACATATCCCAAAAATCCCAAAACAGACCCAGAAGCACTCTGCAAGCAAATTTTTCCCCAACCGAGTTAACTCGGCCGCGGAACCGCGGCGGGAGCATGCTCCCGCCGCCTTTCCGCGGCTCATTGATCGATTCATGGGACGAAATTTCTTGGGTGTACACACAAAAGCCTGAGCCGATTTTTAAGATAAAATTTATCAATTTTTGAACAGAAAAAAAATCGGCAGAAACTTATCATATCGGGTTCGTTTTGCGACTTTTTCTTTGATCGATCTTCTAGCTACTTTGCTAACATGTTAGATAGAGTTTAACTAAGCTCTGATACCACTGTAAGTCCATGCTACCTCTCCCGGTACTTTCGGGCATGCGGAATTTGGTGAAAAACGATTTTCTAGAGGCGGTAACATGGACTCAAAACCGGATCTTTGTTAAACTACTAACTAACAACCTAACAAGAGTTTACCTACTCGGTTAGGGGGCTATACCTTTCTTGAACTCCTTCGTCTTCAACTCGTCCCGGAGTTCGGATCGGCCTCACCTCGTCGTCTCCTTGTGTCGAAGATGGATCCACCCGAAAGCTTCTACTTTTGGCTTGTTCTTCGGACTTTGAAGAAACTAGATCACTTGGCTTGCTAGGCCTTGTGAACTAGAATGAGTAGAGAAGAGTATATTGGGATTTTGCTCTATGGTTCTTGCTTCTCAACACATGAGACAAGTGAACCATAGACTAAAGAGAGAGAGCAAGAGGAAGAAGGTGAGAGCAAGAGCATGAGAGCTCAAAACCAAGAGAGAGAAAGGTCAAGCAAGAATGAGCCTCTCTTTTGCCTTTCACCCTCTCATAATCCAAAAGTATCATTAGCCATAATGTCAATCAAGTATTATGTGATGGTTCATATCATGACAAAGGCAATATCATTTCCATGCACTCATTTTGCAAACTACAACAAGCAAGCAAAAGTCTTTGCATGAAAATGACAACCATTGTGATGATGATGGTCAACTAGTCCAACCTAGTCAACCGGTCAACAAAGTCAACAAGTCAACAAAGTCAACCCTCCAACAACCATGTCACTATAATACTTAATTAATATTATTGCTAAATATATATATATATATATATATATATATCATATTCTCATTAGGGTTGAGCAAAAGTCGATAGTCAACAGTCAACCAGTCAACAAACCCTAATGAGAATCCACTGCCTCTGTCTCTCCGTCAACTGTGCATACACACCCGCATCCGCGTTCCGAGGAACACGAATACACACTGGATAAAACCAATCCCAAAACGTACACTAGGATCTGGCTTAAACCAAAGCCCGCTAGTGTAGACTGTCCGGACACTGTACGTGCACAAGTGCACGGATGTGACCGACCTCTGTCGCAAAACCATGCGACCTGTCGCAAAACCATGCGACCTGTCGCAAAACCATGCGACCTCTACTCTTCTGCCTAAAGGCGAATAGCTTCCTGTGTGGGACTCTAAAGACTCGACACTACGCTGGCAGTGGGTTTAACCACAGACCGCAAGCGGCACTAGCTGTGCGTAACAGTCCCCAGGTAGATGCCGACAAGAAGACTGACGAGGTAAAACCCATATGAACTCCTACTGGGCCTGAATGTGACATTCTCCGTACAGTCCGGTCTGTTCGTCTGATACATCGCATGGCGGGTGTCACGCCCCGCTTCCCAAAATACGGAATACGAGGGTAGACAAGGCCAGCCATGCTCCTACGGTCAAGGAAAAGTCCTGCCGTAGTCACACTTCGGCTTCTAGTTATCATGGTAAACAGTAAATGATGCACAGGTAATGAGAAATGCAGTAACTGAAAGAAACAATAATATAAACTGACCTGAAGAACAAACGAAAGTAACTCGGAATGGCAAGTCAAGAAGTCTGTGATGCACGTCTAGTTCTGGTCCTGGCTAAATCTTCTCCTCACACTGAGCATGCATACTCAGGTCGTCAGAGCGACACAATAGCAATATAATATATATAAAATCAAGTGACAGTTCTAACAGTGGTAATGGATATGAATAACAGTAAATCTACGACAGCATGAATATGAATGTGCAGCAATCAATGCAGCGGAACAGTAAATCAGTATCACGATATATCACGTATGCCACACCGTATATAAGGAATAAAATGCCAGTATCCCTATCAGTCTCTAAGTCTTACTGTACAGGTCACTAAGCCTATTGTCAGTCCAAGTGTGAGAGTCAACCACTCGTGAGTGTCCTCCACCCAAGGGTAGAACCCAAGGGCAAGGACCACGGGCCCAACATGTAAGAAGAATATCACGGTGTATATATCACGTACCCTGTAAATCTCCATATAACTCCTAAATATATAAGCCGGCATGGGACTCCCGAGATTCTGTTGAACTCACACTTAAACTACTCCACACCCCGTGGTCTACATCAAACGCTAACCACAACCCTAAATACTAATCGATCCGTGACAAGTCTGCGCGAGAACTGGAGGCAGGACCTCCATCAAGCACGTCCCGACTAATACCTAAGATAAATGGCAGTGTCGGATGCCTTATCTGTAACACCCGTGCAAGCGCTTCATAAGTGTCCCATACCACTTATAGTCACACGTACACGCATCCCACAGACGTCGACAATGCAATAGAATAATAAGGTCACTGATTGTGTACAAGTACGTATCACTTTCACGAATACACGAACACTGACGTACTTGCCACAATCATCACTAAAATCTAAACACTGGGTGAATGCACGATATCACTAAGTTATCACTACAATGATATAGGTATGATACGATGCATGAACAGTATATAAGCATGATTAGGATGTTATGAAACAGTATTTTATCACTTGCAACGATTTATCATGAAACGTACATAAATAATTTAGCGAAACGATAAACAGTTAGTAATAGTATGTTCAGTTATCCATCCATAGAATTTTGTTTCAAGCCAATCGGGTTCCAGGATCATTAGTTATAACCATTTCATTTTAAGCGCTCGCGGCTGGAAATCGGTTTCAGAATCAGATGTCCGTTTCGCAACGCATTTTGATCCCAGTTGGGATCAGATTTTAGCAACGCTATAGTTGGATGAATTCTAGGGTTTTCAGTAAAGTTTTCAACGCAACAAACGGATCTTCAATCACGTCTGTACGTTAGGAGTTATAATCTGTTTAATATTAATATGTCAATTCTGATTCTGTTGGGACTGTTATGCATCCCGATCTTTTAAATTACAAATTAAATATCAAACGGTAACGAAACAGAATGGAATCAAATGCATTGTCTAGCTAACAGGTTTAAATATAATAAACAGCGGAGTTACGCAACCTACGAGTTAAGGAAATCCTGTGGTATCCAATACGGTACAGCAACCAACATTGGAGTCGCTCTGGACTGCAGTCCAGAGTCGCGCTCCGATACGAACATCATCACAATTAAAGTGCAGGAATATCTGGAAAATAGCATAGAGTTGAAGATCGTCGAGTTGGCTTCGATTTGAGCCCTCGAACGCACTATTCTAGTGTGTAAATGATTTATGGTGAATTTAACGGTTTTCAGGTACAACAGAATTACAGTTTTAACGGTTAAACTTGGGGGTAGTCGTTTTAATCTTTAACAGTCGTATTTTCTAATGAAATTTGCACATGTTATCCATCTCTACAAGAGCCAATGTAATTTATCCAGTTCCGTCAAATTTGATAATGTTTTCCCAAGGGAACAAGTATCGAACAGATACGGCACATAATAGTTTTAAACTTGTAACCTTAATATCTAAGTAATTAACGATTGTAACTTAGGTGACTAGCATGTAAGCAAGTAGAATACTTGTCTGGAAGAAGTCTCGGGGTCGCAAGGCAGCAACGTTGTCACGAACGCGTGATATACGCCGTGGAACCAATTCGCACGAGCTTGGATCGAGATGCGGATCTCGCGTCGGAGTTGTCCGGAGCCGTTGCACGGTTACTGGAGATTGAGGGGTGCTTGATGATCCTCTGCGAGTGTACTGGGGTCGACGACGGTCGACGGTGTCGCTCCGGTAATGGCCGCAGTGAGTGTTTGTAAAGTAAATGGTTTTGTATGGTTTTTTTTTTTTTTGAGAGAGAATTAGGGAAAGAGAGTGAGCAGAGGGTATTGAGAGAGAGAGAGAGTAGGCTGAGAGAGAGAGAGAGAGGGAAACGAGAGAGAGAGAGAGAGAGAGTATGCAGAGAAGGAGAAAGAAAGCTGAGAGTTAGAGAGTGTGAGATGAGAGATCAAGAGAGAGGGAGAGATTTAGAGAGAACAGAGAGTGATTGAGAGAGAGAGTTAGAGAGAGGGAGAGAGTGAGAAGGGGAGAGAGAACCGAGAGAGAGAAACAGAGGAAGGAGAGAGAAAAGAGAGTGAGTGAGAGAGAGTTTGAGAGGGGCAGTGAGTGGGAGTTAGAGGGAGACAGAGGGGGGGGAGAGGGTTACAGAGAGAGAGAGGCTGAGAGTTAGAGAGAGAGGGAAACGAGAGAGAGTGAGAGAGAAACGAGAGAGAGAGAGAGTTGAGACAGAGAGAGAGTGATCGGGAGACAGAGTTAATGACGACGACGACGATGATAATGAGGTCGACGACGTGGTGCAGGGGGCGACGGCGGCGACGGTGCAGGGGAGTCGACGAGGCGTAGAGAGCTCGTGCTCGGGTGAAGGGGAGTTTGGTCGGTGGGGGAGTGGGTGCAGGCGAAGGCGCTCGGGCAATGGAGGAAGAGGGGAGGAGGAGTGAGTGGAGATGGTGGCTATGTCGACGGTGCAGTTGTCGTGGGTCGCGAGGGATGTACGGTGAGAAAGTGGGAGCGAGAGAGGAGGAGGAGGGAGGTCCCGTGAAAGAGGAATGAGGCGACAAGGGGTTAGAGGGGGTGCACGACGTGGGGTAACGGCTCGCGACGAGGGCATGGGTGACGGCGGAGGAGGCGGGTCGCGCGCGCACGTTGGGATGTGGCCGTTGGGAAAATTTAAAGAAGATGCACAGTAGTGGGGAGTCGGGTCGGGTGAGGAAGAAGCGGGCGTGGCTGAAGGAGAGAGGGCCTGGGCCGGGCCGACAGAATAAAAAGAATTCCAATTAATTAAATGTGAGGAGCCGGGCTGAGAAACTGGGCCAACAGAAATTAAATTAAAAAGGGAAAAAAGAAGACGCGGGCCGGGCCAGTGAAAGAATTGAAGATTAAATAGGAAAAAGAATTGGGGCCGGTTAAGGGAGTTGGGTTAAGAAAGAATAGTTTAGGAATTTATTTAAAATAGATGTGTGTGGGTTGAGTGAAGGGAACGGGCCAGCTAAAAAAATTTGTTTAAAGAATTTAAAACTAAGTGGGCTGGGTAAAAGGGAACGGGCTGAAAATTATAGATTTTGGGTTTAAATTAAATAACTGAACTAATGGGAAAATTGAAAGAGCTGGGCTGACAGAAAAATGCTGAGGGTCATTGTGTGGGGATTTCGGATTTTAGAAAGGAAGAGGAGGAGAACTAAAATAGATTGGGAAACTTTAAAATGAAAGATAATTATAAATAAAATCTTATAGGTGAAAATAAAATTACGGATATAGACGTACCAAAGGGTGCTGGGTATTACATCGGGCCTAGGGGGCGGTAAACGTCAGTCCCCTAATAGCGGTACAAGTCGTGTCGGAGTGAAGCCCAAAACACCCTGAGATAACACTGGGAGCCTACCAGTATATCTCGTTTGCCCTGGCCAGGGACTACTCGTGTAATGGCTCTCCTAGACACAGCGCGATGTCAACCCCCAATACCGGGAGAGACGAATCCTGTCTAACCGTCACTGCCTCCAAGTGCTTCGGGACCGCACCCAACTACTACCTGTTTGCACGACTCCTTTGAGCCGTGGTAGGGTAGTAACCAAAGTACAGTGGGAACACACTCGAGGCGAAGTGACAGTGTCAAGTCAGCGGACTAAGCTGTACTCATGTCACCTGGGAACTGATAACTGACGATAGGTATAATACCAACCGGTCAGTTCCCGACGAGTCCTGTCCAGTGTACTCGTAACCTAACGAGCACCCGCATACTATCTCCAGTACGACGTACTGATGGCTGTGGGAGAGACCATCTCCCACTCTGGGATGAGAAGCGCATGCGCCAGTCTACTCCGGAGTATCGATGCCCTGTCTCGATAGTCCTGCGACTAGGGACCTGCATAAGGATGTGCTTATAGATTACCCAGCCCCCACTAGTGTGACTGCCATCACAACGCTGGTAATCAAGCAAAGATCCTAAGGGCTCCACTAATGTGTATAGGTGATATACTAAAATAAACACATGTACACATTGAAGCAGAAACAAACAAAGTAGCATACTACTATTTTGAGCAAGATTGTCAATACAAGGTGAATATCCCAAGCTTCCATTAAGTAATATACATACTAATATGATACAGTAATGGCCTAGGGCATATACACTAACAGGGATCGCATGTTGATTATACCCTAAGCTTCTGCGGTAAGCTCTATAATGTATGCGATGTTGTGCACCAGACCAGATGTAGCTTATGTACTGAGTGTGGTAAGCCGATATCAGTCAGACCCAGGGAGAAGCACTGGATAGCAGTAAAGAACATTCTCAAGTACCTGAGAAGGACTAAGAATATGTTCTTGGTTTACGGCGGAAAAGACCTCCAGATCGAGACTTTTGCTGACTCCAGCTTCGAGAGTGACAAGGATGACTCCCAAGTCATGTCAGGTTATGTCTTTACCCTCAATGGAGGGGCAGTGTGCTGGAAGAGTTCCAAGCAGGACACCGTTGCTGACTCGACGATGGAAGCGGAGTATATAGCTGCTTGCGATGCCGCAAAAGAAGCAGTCTGGATGAAGAAGTTCCTCACAGAACTTCAGCTGGTTCCATCCATTGTTGATCCAATACCTCTGTATTGTGACAACAACAGGGCCAAAGGAACCAGGTCCCATCAGAAGTCCAGACATATCTTGAGGCGGTATCACCTGATCAGGGAGATCATAAATCGCCAGGAGATCGAGGTCCGGAGAGTTACTACAGAGGAGAACACTGCAGATCCATTCACAAAGGTCTTACCTCAGATATAGTTTGAGAGGCTACTTGAGATGATAGGTCTTTGATACGCAAGTACATGGCCCTGGTGCAAGTGGGAGATTGTTAGTGTATATGCCCTAGGAGCCATTATTGTATCATACTAGTTTGTATATTACTTAATGAAAGTTTGGGATATTCACAGTTATATTAACAGTCTCGCTCAACATACTAGTATGCTACTTAGTTTGTATCTATCTTAATATGTGTATATGTTAGCATATCGCGAATACATATTGATAGGGCTCTTAGGATCTTGTTTGACTACCAGCGTTGTGATGGTAGTCACACTAGTGGGGGCTGGATAGTCTACAAGCACATCCTTTCTCAGGTCCCTAGTCGTAGGATTATCGAGACAGGGCATCGATACTCCGGAGTAAACTAGTGTGTACACTTCTCATCCCAGCAGGGGAAATGGTCTGTCCCACAGCCATTAGTACGTTGTACTGGAGATAGTATACAGGTGCTCGTTGGGTTACGGGTACACCGGACAGGACTCGCAGGGAACTGTTGGTTGGTATTATACCCGTCGTCGGTTAACAGTTCCCAGGTGACATGAGTACAGCATAGTCCGCAGACATGACACTGCTGCTTGGTCTCGAGTGTGTTTCTACTGTTCTTAGATTGCTACCCTACCACGGCTCAAAGGAGTCGTGCAAACAGGTAGCAGTTAGGTGCAGTCCCGAAGCACTTGGAGGCAGTGGCGGTTAGAAAAGATTCGTCTCTCCCGGTATTGGGAGTTGATATCGCGCTGTGTTTGGAGAGCCATTACGCAAAGTCCCTAGCCAGGGCAAACGAGATTTACTGGTAGGATTTCCAGTAACTTCTC